>JALGAY010000071.1:0-669877 GCA_029207805.1 Tribolium confusum | reverse complement strand
TTTAATTAAGCAAAAAAGTTTCCATCAAATACATTCTACTTTTATAACGTCTCAGCAATGTAAATATAAAAAAAATTTTAAAAATTCGCAAGTTTAAAGATATTCGTTATTTCTTGATAAGTACCAATTTCAAACTTCATTCTTGAGCTTGCTATTAATTGTAGATGGTTAATACAAGTACCATTCGATTGAGCAGGAAATTTTCTATCAAATACATCTTATTTTATAACGTTTCAGCAATATAAATATAAAAAAAAATAAAAAAATACTCATGTTTAAAGAGAGTCGTTATTTCTTGATAAACAATAGCCTTTTTTAAGCAGTCTGGAAATACAGACTTCCTGATACATGCATTTATTAAAATCGTAAGTGGACTAATGACTTTATCAATAATGCCTTTCAGTATTTCAACGCTTAGACCAAAAACATCACGAGATCTGCCATTTCTTAGACTCATAATAACATCACGCACTTGAATACAAGATACTTCGCTGAAACAAAAATATTTACTATCACATTTAAAATTACTATCACAGTTTTTACACATTAAAAAAATAGGATCACAGTTACAATGAGGTATTTTGTTTACAATATTTTCGGGTATACTAATAAAATATTGATTAAAATCACAGGGGGTTATATCACTATTTGTAGTATCACAGACATTTTGTTTCTTTTTAGAATTTATAATAGACCACATCGTTTTTGCAGAATTTTTGGAACGGTTGATGAGATTATCATTGGCTGCAATTTTGGCATCCATTATAGCTTTACGATATAACTTACGCAGTGAGTTGCGCGCTAATCTCATCTCCTCACTGTGCGTTTTTATAAAAAGTACATTTAAATTTCTCTCATAATTCTCAGCTTAGGCGTAAACCAATGAACAGGATTAAATCTTTTAGTGCTGATAGTTTTGGTTGGAAAAGCAATGTTAACATAATGTTCAACGGTGTTGATAAAATTTAAAAAAGCAGATTCTAAATCCTGTTCATGATTTTTAATTACATAGTTCCAATCGACTAAATCTAAATATTGATACAAACAGAATTTTCCCGTTTGTGTGATTGGTTTAATTATTTTAAAAACATCATTAATAACAGTGTTGTTTATATTCGAAAGTTCCAAGCAGACACCCACATGGTCAGAAATAATTGAATTAAAAGGATTAACTTTAAAATTAATATCATTTGTAGCAATTTCTCGTGGAACGAAAACGTTATCCAAGCAAGAGTCTCCCCTAGTTTTAAATTTCACAGCAGGTATCAAGTTGTAAGAATAAAACAAATCTAACAAAGAGTCTTTTTTGGAATTTACTGAATTAAAATTTATATTAAAATCACCACCCAAAATGATATATACTGACTGCTTGATGTCATTTAAAATAGATTCAACGATTAGTAAAAATTCATCAAAGTTTGATTGAGGAGGACGGTAAATAGACATAATAATAAAATTTTTGAAACGAATTGCTGCAATCTCACAAACTTTATAAACGGAAAGATCTGATACTTTAGGAAGTCCAGTGGCAACCAGGTCACAGTGAGAGTAGATGACAGATCCTCCATATCCTTCAGGTCGTGCATAATATGATTTTATGTCGAAGTTTTCTAAAATTGACACTTTGCATTCACTTTCACTTAACCAATGCTCCGAAAAACACAGTATAGCTGGTGAGTCCTCTGCTTCTAAACAAGATTCGATTTCGTTGGTTTTGCTTCTGATGGATTGTATGTTGAGAAATAATATTTTAAGATTGGAACTGGAAACATGTTGTTGATATTCTAGATTAGAAGCTTTCTTCTTATTATTCTTATCCTTTGGTTGCTATGACAGGAAATATGTTTCATATTTATTTTTTTGTAGTTTTTTAATTCTGTTGTATGTGGCACACTCTTTGCTGAAGACATCGTGATCAATGTTTAATTGCAACTTATATTTTTCATTTGCTTTCATACAGTTAATACATTTTTTAATTTCTTTTTTACAATCAGTTGTCTTGTGCTGCTCACCACAGTGAGGACATGCCAAAGTATTTTTGCAATTATTAATTTTGTGGCCATATTGATTGCAATTATAACATCTAACAATTCCGTAATCTGAAAAACATCTACAACGCGAAAAACCAATATAGGTTTTTTCCTTTCCTAGTTAATTTTTGAGCACGTATTCGTTGACTTCAAGAAATAGATTGAATCTTTTTGCGACGATTTTTGTTTTAAACAACACTCGAATTTGTGACAGCTCGCCATCCAAATCGTTTTGTTTTAAAAATTTTTCGATTAAGTCTTCATCCGATTCGTTATGCTCGGATTGATGGACCCCCATTAATTTGATTCGATTTTTGAACAACTGTTTTTCGACGACTTCATAATCCTTGCCTAGATTTTCTTGAATTTTATTCTGAATATCAGTAAGGTTTTTCTTTTGATTCACACAATTTAATAAAACGCCTCCAGATTTGGTTTGTTTCCCGATGGTGATGCCAATGCCAATATCAACCGGATTTATTTTTTTTTCTTAACTCATCTTTCATTTTATTTACATCATTTGTTTTTTCCTTCGGAGTGACAACTAGTAATTTGGGCTTCTGTGATTTGGGTTTATTTAAAACAGCTGATGCATAATTTTTATTCGACGGAAATTCCAGCACTTTTCTGACTTCAACGATAAGATTTCTTCACGTAGTCTTTTATTATCTGCAAGGACGAGATCTAATTTGGTATTAATTTGTTCGGTAAATTCATTAAGTTTGGACCCAGAAGACAGCAATTGATTAATCACGTCTTGTTGTACTTCAATTATCTCAGCGTTGGCATGCGATTTTTTATTATTACACTTCTTGCACTCCCATGATGATTTTTTCATATGAAAACCTCTCATTTCGACACCGGCACATGTTCCATGAAAGTAATTACCACAAACTATACATTGAATTACCCCTTTTACGTCACCACAAACGTTTGTACACAGAGCGCAAACCGACAAGTCTTCACCCATAGTAGCCATGAACCTGACTGAGTCTAAAGATAGTCGTTATTTCTTGATAAGTACCAATTTCAAACTTTATTCTTGAGCTTACTATTAATTGCAAATGGTTGAAATAAATACCATTTGATTAAGCAGAAAATTTTCTATCAAATACATCCTTTTTTTATAATGTTTCAGCAATGTAAATATAAAAAAAAATACGCAAGTTTAAAGATAGTCGTTATTTCTTGATAAATAATAATTTCAAACTTCATTCTTGAGTTTGCTATTAACTGTAGACGGTTGAAACAAGCACCATTCAATTGAGCAAAAAATTTTCTATTAAATGCATTTTTTTTATAACGTTTCAGCAATGTAAATATTAAAAAAATTAAAAAAATGCGCAAGTTTAAAAATAGTCGTGTTTTTCTTGTTAAGTACCAACTTCAAACTTCATTCTTGAGCTTGCTATTGATTGTAGATGGTTAAAGCAAACACCGTTTGATTAAGCAAAAAATTTTCTATCAAATACATCTTACTTTTGTAACGTTTTAGCGATTTAAATATAAAAAAATTTAAAAAATGCGCAAGTTTAAAGATAGTCGTTATTCCTTGATAAGTACCAATTTTAAACTTTATTCTTGAGCTTGCTATTAATTGTACATGGTTAAAACAAGTACCATTTAATTAAACAGGAATATTTCTATCAAATACATTCTATTTTTATAACGTTTCAGCAATGTAAATATAGAAAAATTAAAAAAATGCGCAAGTTTAAAAAGAGTCGTTATTTCTTGATAAATACCCACTTCAAACTTCATTCTTGAGCTTGCTATTTATTGTAGATGGTTGAAGCAAATACCATTCGATTTAGCAGAAAATTTTCTATTAAATATATCTTACTTTTATAACGTTTCATTAATGTAAATATAAAAAAAATCATAAAAATACGCAAGTTTAAAGATAGTCGTTATTCCTTGATAAGTACCAATTTCAAACATCATTCTTGAGCTTGCTATTAATTGTAGATGGTTGAAGAAAATACCATTCAATTAAGCAAAAAATTTTCCATCAAACACATTCTACTTTTATAATGTCTCAACAATGTAAATATAAAAAAAAATTAAAAAATTGCGCAAGTTTAAAGATATTCGTTATTTCTTGATAAGTACCAATTTCAAACTTCATTCATGAGCTTGCTATTAATTGTAGATGGTTGATACAAATACCATTCAATTAAGCAGAAAATTTTCTATCAAATACATCTTACTTTTATAACGTTTTAGCAATTTAAATATAAAAAAATTTAAAAAATACGCAAGTTTAAAAAGAGTCGTTATTTCTTAATAAATACCAATTTCAAACTTCATCCTTGAGCTTGCTATTGATTGTAGATGGTTGAAGCAAATACCATTCGATTAAGCAAACAATTTTCTATCAATTACGTCTTACTTTTATAACGTTTTGGCAATTTAAATATAAAAAAATTTATAAAATACGCAAGTTTAAAAAGAGTCGTTATTTCTTAATAAATACCAATTTCAAACTTCATTCTTGAGCTTGCTATTGATTGTAAATGGTTAAGGCAAATACCATTCGATTAAGCAAAAAATTTTCTATCAAATACATCTTACTATTATAACGTTTTAGCGATTTAAATATAAAAAAATTAAAAAAATTCGCAAGTCATAATAATAATAATAATAATAATAATATTTATTGATGTGAAGAAACCAAGAAGGTATACATAAGTCAGAAATGAAAAATAAAATAGAAATACAAAATATCAATTACAAAAGCTGAGAAAAATCACAATTAGAATAATCATCATAGGAATACAAACAAATAGAAATAAGAAAACACTTTAATTTTTTTCTAAAAATGGTTAAAGGCAAGTTTCTGAAACTGATGGGCAAATAGTTAAAAAAGTTTATGCAGAAGTATCTTGTACCAGTTTGAGTTCTGGATAATCTTAGAGATGCGGGAAGAATATTTTCCTTACCGCGCGTGTTATGATCATGTCTATCTAGAAATTGCGAAAAGTCACTGATATTCTTTTTAACGTAAACTAAGCAATGGTATACAAAAAGTGATGGGAAAGTTAATATTTTATTATTGATAAAGCATGCACGACAGTCCGCACGATATTGAAGTCCAAATATCACTCGAATGGCCCTACGTTGTAATGAAAATATTCTGTGGCGACACGAGGAGTGTCCCCACACAAGAATACCATAAGACATTACAGACTGAAACCAACCAAAGTATGCTGATACTAGACACTTGATAGACACACATGTTAAAAGCTGACGCAATAAAAAAACATTTTTACAAAGTTTGTTAGCCAGTGTCTCCTCTTGAACATTAAATAGAAGTTTATTGTCAATATCAACGCCCAGATACTTAGCACTTAATGCGTATTCAGACGGTAAGTTGCTGTTTTTAAGTGTAAAAACTAAGTTGGCAGTTTTTGTGTCATTTAGGCTCAACTGGTTACAGCAGAACCACTCAAAAGCTTTCGACTGCGCCTCACTGTTTAAATCTATAACATCAGATAAATTAGCACCTTGATTGATAATTGTTGCATCATCTGCATACAATATAATCTGGTTTGCTTTAAGGTGAGCCAGAAGATCATTAATAAAAATTAGGAATAACAGGGGACCAAGAATTGACCCCTGAGGAACACCATATTTTACAGGAAGAAAACTGGAGGTCTTATCATTAACTTTGATTTGTTGTACTCTATTTGTAAGGTAGGAAGAAAGGAGTCTACAGCTTACAGGATGTAAATTATAAGTGTAAAGTTTACGAAGCAAAATAGTATGAGACACGCAATCAAAAGCCTTTGAGAGGTCTAAAAAGGAAGCAGCGGCATAATTTTTGTTATCAAAGCAGTCACATATTTCGTCTACCAAATGTAGCATTGCATGAGTTGTGCTGCGACCTGATCTAAAAGCATATTGTTTCAAGCTGAACAGTAGATTTTCTTCAAAATAGTTACATAACTGAATTGACAACACTTTTTCTAATACTTTGGAAAATACAGGTAAGAGCGATATTGGACGATAATTTTCGGCGGCATTTTGATTACCTTTTTTGAAAAGCGGAACGACAATAGCCTTTTTTAAGCAGTCTGGAAATACAGACTTCCTGATACATGCATTTATTAAAATGGTAAGTGGACTAATGACTTTATCAATAATGCCTTTCAGTATTTCAACGCTTAGACCAAAAACATCACGAGATCTGCCATTTCTTAGACTCATAATAGCATCACGCACTTGAATACAAGATACTTCGCTGAAACAAAAATATTTACTATCACATTTAAAATTACTATCACAGTTTTTACACATTAAAAAAATAGGATCACAGTTACAATGAGGTATTTCGTTTACAATATTTTCGGGTATACTAATAAAATATTGATTAAAATCACAGGGGGTTATATCACTATTTGTAGTATCACAGACATTCTGTTTCTTTTTAGAATTTATAATAGACCACATCGTTTTTGCAGAATTTTTGGAACCGTTGATGAGATTATCATTGGCTGCAATTTTGGCATCCATTATAGCTTTACGATATAACTTACGCAGTGAGTTGCGCGCTAATCTCACCTCCTCACTGTGCGTTTTTATAAAAAGTACATTTAAATGTTGGAGTCTTTCTCTCATAATTCTCAGCTTAGGCGTAAACCATTGAACAGGATTAAATCTTTTAGTGCTGATAGTTTTGGTTGGAAAAGCAATGTTAACATAATGTTCAACGGTGTTGATAAAATTTAAAAAAGCAGATTCTAAATCCTGTTCATGATTTTTAATTACATAGTTCCAATCGACTAAATCTAAATATTGATACAAACAGAATTTTCCCGTTTGTGTGATTGGTTTAATTATTTTAAAAACATCATTAATAACAGTGTTGTTTATATTCGAAAGTTCCAAGCAGACACCCACATGGTCAGAAATAATTGAATTAAAAGGATTAACTTTAAAATTAATATCATTTGTAGCAATTTCTCGTGGAACGAAAACGTTATCCAAGCAAGAGTCTCCTCTAGTTTTAAATTTCACAGCAGGTATCAAGTTGTAAGAATAAAACAAATCTAACAAAGAGTCTTTTTTGGAATTTACTGAATTAAAATTTATATTAAAATCACCACCCAAAATGATATATACTGACTGCTTGATGTCATTTAAAATAGATTCAACGATTAGTAAAAATTCATCAAAGTTTGATTGAGGAGAACGGTAAATAGATATAATAATAAAATTTTTGAAACGAATTGCTGCAATCTCACAAACTTTATAAACAGAAAGATCTGATACTTTAGGAAGTCCAGTGGCAACCATGTCACAGTGGGAGTAGATGACAGATCCTCCATATCCTTCGGGTCGTGCATAATATGATTTTATGTCGAAGTTTTCTAAAATTGACACTTTGCATTTACTTTCACTTAACCAATGCTCCGAAAAACACAGTATAGCTGGTCAGTCCTCTGCTTCTAAACAAGATTCGATTTCGTTGGTTTTGCTTCTGATGGATTGTATGTTGAGAAATAATATTTTAAGATTGGAACTGGAAACATGTTGTTGATATTCTAGATTAGAAGCTTTCTTCTTATTATTCTTATCCTTTGGTTGCTATGACAGGAAATTTGTTTCATATTTATTTTCTTGTAGTTTTTTAATTCTGTTGTAGGTGGCACACTCTTTGCTGAAGACATCGTGATCAATGTTTAATTGCAACTTATATTTTTCATTTGCTTTCATACAGTTAATACATTTTTTAATTTCTTTTTTACAATCAGTTGTCTTGTGCTGCTCACCACAGTGAGGACATGCCAAAGTATTTTTGCAATTATTAATTTTGTGGCCATATTGATTGCAATTATAACATCTAACAATTCCGTAATCTGAAAAACATCTACAACGCGAAAAACCAATATAGGTTTTTTCCTTTCCTAGTAAATTTTTGAGCACGTATTCGTTGACTTCAAGAAATAGATTGAATCTTTTTGCGACGATTTTTGTTTTAAACAACACTCGAATTTGTGACAGCTCGCCATCCAAATCGTTTTGTTTTAAAATTTTTTCGATTAAGTCTTCATCCGATTCGTTATGCTCGGATTGATGGACCCCCATTAATTTGATTCGATTTTTGAACAACTGTTTTTCGACGACTTCATAATCCTTGCCTAGATTTTCTTGAATTTTATTCTGAATATCAGTAAGGTTTTTCTTTTGATTCACACAATTTAATAAAACGCCTCCAGATTTGGTTTGTTTCCCGATGGTGATGCCAATGCCAATATCAACCGGATTTATTTTTTTTCTTAACTCATCTTTCATTTTATTTACATCATTTGTTTTTTCCTTCGGAGTGACAACTAGTAATTTGGGCTTCTGTGATTTGGGTTTATTTAAAACAGCTGATGCATAATTTTTATTCGACGGAAATTCCAGCACTTTTTCTGACTTCAACGATAAGATTCCTTCACGTAGTCTTTTATTATCTGCAAGGACGAGGTCTAATTTGGTATTAATTTGTTCGGTAAATTCATTAAGTTTGGACACAGAAGACAGCAATTGATTAATCACGTCTTGTTGTACTTCAATTATCTCAGCGTTGGCATGCGATTTTTTATTATTACACTTCTTGCACTCCCATGATGATTTTTTCATATAAAAACCTCTCATTTCGACACCGGCACAAGTTCCATGAAAGTAATTACCACAAACTATACATTGAATTACCCCTTTTACGTCACCACAAACGTTTGTACACAGAGCGCAAACCGACAAGTCTTCACCCATAGTAGCCATGAACCTGACTGAGTCTAAAGATAGTCGTTATTTCTTGATAAGTACCAATTTCAAACTTTATTCTTGAGCTTGCTATTAATTGCAAATGGTTGAAATAAATACCATTTGATTAGGCAGAAAATTTTCTATCAAGTACATCCTTTTTTTATAATGTTTCAGCAATGTAAATATAAAAAAAATCAAAAAAATACGCAAGTTTAAAGATAGTCGTTATTCCTTGATAAGTACCAATTTCAAACATCATTCTTGAGCTTGCTATTAATTGTAGATGGTTGAAGCAAATAGCATTCAATTAAGCAAAAAATTTTCCATCAAACACATTCTACTTTTATAACGTCTCAACAATGTAAATATAAAAAAAATTAAAAAAGTGCGCAAGTTTAAGATATTCGTTATTTCTTGATAAGTACCAATTTCAAACTTCATTCTTGAGCTTGCTGTTAATTGTAGATCGTTGATTCAAGTACCATTCAATTAAGCAGAAAATTTTCTATCAAATACATCCTACTTTTATAACGTTTCAGCAATGTAAATATTAAAAAAATTAAAAAAATACGCATGTTTAAAGAGAGTCGTTATTTCTTGATAAATACCAATTTCAAACTTCATTCTTGAGCTTGCTGTTGACTGTAGATGGTTGAAGCAAGTATTATTCGATTAAGCAGGATATTTTCTATCAAACACATTTTAGCTTTATAAAGTTTCAGCAATCTAAATATAAAAAAATTAAAAAAATACTCAAGTTTAAAGATAGTCGTTATTCCTTGATAAGTACCAAATTCAAACTTTATTCTTGAGCTTGCCATTAATTGCAGATGGTTGAAGCAAATACTATTTGATTGAGCAGTAAATTTTCTATCAAACACATCCTAGTTTTATAAAGCTTCAGCAATGTAAATATAAAAAAAATCAACAAAATACTCAAGTTTAAAGAGAGTCGTTATTCCTTGATAAGTACCAATTTCAAACTTCATTCTTGAGCTTGCTGTTAATTGTAGATGGTTGAAGCAAACACCATTCGATTAAGCAAAAAATTTTCTATCAACTATATCTTACTTTTATAACGTTTTAGCAATTTAAATATAAAAAAATTTAAAAAATACGCAAGTTTAAAGATAGTCGTTATTCCTTGATAAGTACCAATTTTAAACTTTTTTCTTGAGCTTGCTATTAATTATAGATGGTTAAAGCAAACACCATATGATTAAACAGAAAATTTTCTATCAAATACATTCTATTTTTAT
The DNA here is from genome assembly GCA_029207805.1 of Tribolium confusum. NCBI lineage: Eukaryota > Metazoa > Arthropoda > Insecta > Coleoptera > Tenebrionidae > Tribolium > Tribolium confusum. The sequence goes on along the minus strand of JALGAY010000071.1, from coordinate 659,832 downwards.
AACGTTTCAGTAATGTAAATATAAAAAAAATTAAAAAAATTCGCAAGTTTAAAAAGAGTCGTTATTTCTTGATAAATACCAACTTCAAACCTCATTCTTGAGCTTGCTATTGATTGTAAATGGTTGCAGCAAATACTATTCAATTGAGCAGGATATTTTCGATTAAAAACATTTTAGTTTTATAAAGTTTTAGCAATGTAAATATAAAAAAAATCAAAAAAATTCGCAAGTTTAAAGACAGTTGTTATTCCTTGATAAGTACCAAATTTAAACTATATTCTTGAGCTTGCTATTGATTGTAGATGGTTAAAACAAGTATTATTCAATTAAGCAGGATATTTTCTATCAAACACTTTTTAGTTTTATAAAATTTTAGGAATGTAAATATAAAAAAAACAAAAAAATACGCAAGTTTAAAGATAGTTGCTATTCTTTGATAAGTACTAATTTCAAACTTCATTCTTGAGTTTGCTATTGATTGTAGATGGTTGAAGCAAATACTATTCGATTGAAAAAAATATTTTATATTAAACACATTTTAGTTTTATAAAGTTTTAGCAATGTAAATATAAAAAAAATTAAAAAAATACGCAAGTTTAAAAAGAATCGTTATTTCTTAATAAATACCAATTTCAAACTTCATTCTTGAGCTTGCTATTAATTGTTGATGGTTAAAACAAATACCATTTAATTGAGCAGAAAATTTTCTATCAAATACATCCTATCTTTATAACATTTCAGCAATGTAAATATAAAAAAAATTAAAAAATTGCGCAAGTTTAAAGATAGTCGTTATTCCTTGATAAGTATCAATTTCAATCTTTAGTCTTAAGCTTGCTATTAACTGTGGATGGTTAAAACAAGTACCATTCGATTTAGCAGGTAGTTTTCTATCAAATAGATCTTATTTGTATAACGTTTCAACAATGTAAATATAAAAAAAATCAAAAAAATACGCAAGTTTAAAGAGAGTCGTTATTTCTTGATAAATACCAAATTTAAACTTTATTCTTGAGCTTGCTATTGATTGTAGATGGTTGAAGCAAGTACTATTCGATTGAGCAGGATATTTTCTATCAAACACATTTTAGCTTTATAAAGTTTCAGCAATCTAAATATAAAAAAAATCAAAAAAATTCTCAATTTTAAAGATAGTCGTTATTCCTTGTTAAGTACCAACTTCAAACTTTATTTTTGAGCTTTCTATTAATTGTAGATGGTTAAACCAAGTATTATTCTATTAAGTAAAAAATTTCCTATCAAATACGATTTGCCCTTATAACGTTTTAGCAATGTAACTATAAAAAAAATCAAAAAAATGCGCAAGTTTAAAGATAGTCGTTATTCCTTGATAAGTACCAATTTCAAACTTCATTCTTGAGCTTGCTATTAATTGTAGATAGTTAAAGCAAATACCATTTGATTGAGCAAAAAATTTTCTATCAAATACATTTTTTTTATAATGTTTTAGCAATGTAAATATAAAAAAAATTAAAAAAATACTCAAGTTTAAAGAGAGTTGTTATTTCTTGATAAATACCAATTTTAAACTTCATTCTTGAGCTTGCTATTGATTGTAGATGGTTAAAGCAAGTACTATTTGTTTGAGCAGGATATCTTCTAATAAACACATTTTAGCTTTATAACGTTTCAGCAATGTAAATATAAAAAAAATTAAAAAAATGCGCAAGTTTAAAAATAGTTGTTATTCCTTGTTAAGTACCAACTTAAAACTTTATTTTTGAGCTTGCTATTATTTGTAGATAGTTGAAACAAACACCATTCTATTAAGTAGAAATATTCCTATCAAATACATTTTCAATAACGTTTCAGCAATGTAAATATAAAAAAAATCAAAAAAATGCGCAAGTTTAAAGATAGTCGTTATTTCTTGATAAGTACCAATTTCAAACTTCATTCTTGAGCTTGCTATTGATTGTAGATGGTTGAGGCAAGTACTATTCGATTGAGCAGGATATTTTCTATCAAACACATTTTAGTTTTATGAAGTTTCAGCAATGTAAATATAAAGAAACTCAAAAAAATACGCAAGTTTGAAGATGGTCGTTATTCCTTGATAAGTACCAATTTCAAACTTTATTCTTGAGCTTACTATTAATTGAAGGTGGTTGGAGCAAGTACCATTTGATTGAACAGGAAATTTTCTATTAAAAATATCTTACTTTTATAAGGCTTCGTTAATGTAAATATAAAAAAAATCAGAAAAATACGCAAGTTTAAAGATAGTCGTTATTCCTTGATAAGTACCAATTTCAAACTTTATTCTTGAGCTTTATATTAATTTTTGATGGTTGAAACAAGTACTATTCTATTAAGCAAAAAATTTCCTAACAAATACATTTTACTTTTATAACGTTTTAGCAATGTAAATATAAAAAATATCAAAAAATACGCAAGTTTAAAGATAGTCGTTATTCCTTGATAAGTACCTATTTCAATCTTTATTTTTGAGCTTTCTATTAATTGCAGATGGTTGAAGCAAGTACCATTCGATTGAGCAGGAAATTTCCTGTCAAATACATCTTATTTTCATAACGCTTTGGCAATGTAAATATAAAAAATATTAAAAAAATTCGCAAGTTTAAAGATAGTCGTTATTCCTTGATAAGTACCAATTTCAAACTTTATTCTTGAGCTTGCTATTGATTGTAGATGGTTGAGATAAGTACTATTCGATTGAACAGGATATTTTCTATCAAACACGTTTTAGTTTTATGAAGTTTCAGCAATGTAAATATAAAGAAACTCAAAAAAATACGCAAGTTTAAAGATGGTCGTTATTCCTTGATAAGTACCAATTTCAAACTTCATTCTTGAGCTTGCTATTAATTGTAGATAGTTAAAGCAAATACCATTTGATTGAGCAAAATATTTTCTATCAAATACGTTTTTTTTTATAATGTTTTAGCAATGTAAATATAAAAAAAATTAAAAAAATACTCAAGTTTAAAGAGAGTTGTTATTTCTTGATAAATACCAATTTCAAACTTCATTCTTGAGCTTGCTATTGATTGTAGATGGTTGAGGCAAGTACTATTCGATTTAGCAGGATATTTTCTATCAAACACATTTTAGTTTTATAAAGTTTCAGCAACAGAATAACAGTTGTTATTCCTTGATAAGTACCAAATTTAAACTATATTCTTGAGCTTGCTATTAATTGTAGATGGTCGACACAAATACCATTCGATTGAGCAGGAAATTTTCTATCAAATACATTCTACCTTTATAACGTTTCAGCAATGCAAATATAAAAAAAATCAAAAAAATACGCAAGTTTAAAGAGAGTTGTTATTTTTTGATAAATACCAATTTCAAACTTCATTCTTGAGCTTGCAATTGATTGTAGATGGTTAAAACAAGTATTATTCAATTAAGCAGGATATTTTCTATGAAACACTTTTTAGTTTTATAAAATTTTAGCAATGTAAATATAAAAAAAAACAAAAAAATACGCAAGTTTAAAGATAGTTGCTATTCTTTGATAAGTACTAATTTCAAACTTCATTCTTGAGCTTGCTATTGATTGTAGATGGTTGAAGCAAATACTATTCGATTGAAAAAAATATTTTATATTAAACACATTCTAGTTTTATAAAGTTTTAGCAATGTAAATATAAAAAAAATTAAAAAAATACGCAAGTTTAAACAGAGTCGTTATTTCTTAATAAATACCAATTTCAAACTTCATTCTTGGGCTTGCTATTAATTGTAGATGGTTAAAACAAATACCATTTTTTTGAGCAGAAAATTTTCTATCAAACACATCCTATCTTTATAACATTTCAGCAATGTAAATATAAAAAAAATTAAAAAATTGTGCAAGTTTAAAGATAGTCGTTATTCCTTGATAAGTACCAATTTCAATCTTTAGTCTTAATCTCTAGTCTTAAACCGGTATATAACTCATTTTTAGTTAAAATTTAATTTTTAAATAATGTAATCAAAGATTGCCGATTTTTATTACTTATCATATAATTAATTTATTTAACAATGGAGATAAGCAAGTTTTTTTTTTTTCTATAAAATATTTATGTATTATTATTAATTAAATTAATTGTAGTATAATCTACATTATTATTTATATATCTATAAATAATAATGTCTTATTGAAATATATAAGTATATATTAAAATAAATAAACTATTAATTTATCATTAATTTTAAATTAAACAATTTTTAATTTCTCTCTTTCAGTAGCAAGCAATTATTAATTCCAGTAATATTTATATATCATATACTTTCTATTTAATTAATTAAATACCATTATATATATATATATATATATAATTATAATATATATATAGCTTTTATTAATATATATATAACATATATTTAGCCTCTTATTATATAATTCAATAATATATACTTATACGATAATTACTTATTTAATATATAATTATATATCCTATTATAATTCAATAATTTTTATTATAGAGCCCATTTTTATGAAATTTTTAGCCAAATTTATAGCCTCTGGTAAAACACCTCAAGTTAATTTTTTTTTAGGAAAAATCACGATGCACAAAATGTGCAAATTTTTCACTTTTTTTTGAAAAATCAAAACTTCCTACTAAACAAAAATAACTAAACTAAAAAAAATTAAATCATTATAACAAAATCAACCCCTACAAATTTACAAAAAAAGTTTTAATGAAGTGCCTGAAAAAGGAGTATTTTGGTAGAATAAATCATGTAAGAAATTACCTTCATTATATTTAACAGAATTAAACTATTACCTAGAGCATCAAAAACCCTAATACATCTTATACTAAAATATAAAAAGATAAGCTAACAAAGCTAATAGGTTCATACCCTGTCCATGAAAGTAAAATCTTTCTCTTTTTAATAAAAATTTATAAAATCATCTTCCTCAACTCTATAGTACTAGGGACCTTGATTTCAGTATCCTCTTATTCGTGAATAAGAATATAGATAGGATTGGAAATTAACTTACTATCGATTATCCCCCTATTTTCTAATAGTAAAAACATTTTCGCCTCCGAATCATCACTGAAAGATTTTATTACCCAAGCACTTGCATCACTTATCCTCCTAATAAGAATTACAATATTATTATTAACAGATGAATTCATCCATCCCCTGATGAATTTAAACCTTAAAATAATACTAAATTCAGCATTATTAACAAAATTAGGAGCAGCTCCCTTCCATTTCTGATTCCCTGAAGTAATAGAGGGTCTTAGATGAATAAATACTTTAATTCTATTAACTTGACAAAAAATTGCCCCAATCCTACTCCTTATAAATAACAAAATCAACACAAATTTCCTAATAACGATCATTATTCTATCATTAACAATTAGAGCTATCAGAAGAATAAATCAAATCAGAATACGGAAAATTCTAGCCCTATCCTCAATTAATCATATTGGTTGAATATTATCAAGATTAATAACATCCATTTCACTATGACTAATCTATTTCCTAATCTACTCATTAATCAACTTAAATATCATCTTAATTTTTAACAAAACTAAAACTTTTTATCTAAACCAATTAAACAATATCACTTCAATAAATAAACTAACTAAATTTATTGTAATACTAAACTTTCTTTCACTAGGAGGTCTTCCCCCATTCATCGGATTTATACCAAAATGATTTGTTATCAACACCTTATCATCTGAAAAAATGTTATTACTTACGTTAACAATAATCATAAGCACTTTAATTATACTGTTCATCTACACTCGAATCATAATTTCCTCCTCAACTCTAACAACAAATGAACCCAAAATCAAAACCAGAGTAAAAACGCCCTTAATTATTAACTTAATCAACTCAATCACATTAATCAGATTACCATTATGCTCCCTTATGTTTAACTTCTTTTAACAAGGATTTAAGTTAAACAAACTAACAACCTTCAAAGTTGTAAATAGAAATGATTCTAAGCCTTAGGCTTAAGAACTAACTTCACCTTCAGATTTGCAATCCAATGTCATAATTGACTACTAAACCATAAACGAGATGGCAAGAGAAATCACTTTCGTATGTAAATTTACAATTTACCGCTTAAACCTCAGCCATCTCACCGAACAAATGATTATTTTCAACTAACCACAAAGACATTGGAACTCTTTATTTCATATTTGGCGCATGATCAGGAATAGTAGGAACCTCACTTAGATTACTAATCCGAGCTGAACTGGGAAATCCTGGTTCACTAATTGGTGATGATCAAATCTATAACGTTATTGTTACAGCCCATGCATTTATTATAATTTTCTTCATAGTAATACCAATTATAATTGGAGGTTTTGGAAATTGATTAGTACCACTAATACTAGGAGCCCATGATATAGCATTCCCCCGAATAAATAACATAAGATTCTGGCTCCTACCACCCTCATTAAGACTTCTTATCATAAGAAGAGTAGTAGAAAGAGGGGCAGGAACAGGATGAACTGTTTACCCCCCTTTATCATCCAATATCGCTCAGGAGGAGCTTCAGTTGACCTAGCAATTTTTAGGTTACACTTAGCTGGTATTTCTTCAATCCTAGGAGCTGTAAATTTTATTACTACAGTAATTAATATACGACCTACAGGAATATCATTTGAACGAATACCTTTATTTGTTTGAGCAGTAGTAATTACTGCTATTTTACTTCTCTTATCACTACCAGTTCTAGCAGGAGCTATTACTATACTTTTAACTGATCGAAACATCAATACATCGTTTTTTGACCCTGCAGGTGGGGGAGACCCAATTCTATATCAACACCTATTCTGATTTTTTGGACACCCAGAAGTTTACATTCTAATTCTTCCTGGATTCGGGATAATCTCCCATATTATTAGACAAGAAAGAGGAAAAAAAGAAGCATTTGGCACTTTAGGAATAATTTATGCTATAATAGCAATTGGATTACTAGGGTTCGTTGTATGAGCACACCACATATTCACTGTAGGAATAGATGTTGACACTCGAGCCTATTTCACATCAGCAACTATAATTATTGCAGTTCCCACTGGAATTAAAATTTTCAGATGACTAGCCACCCTTCACGGAACTCAATTAAATTATAGACCCTCACTAATTTGAGCTCTAGGATTTGTATTCCTATTTACAGTAGGAGGTCTTACAGGTGTAGTATTAGCCAACTCATCAATCGATATTATACTTCATGACACTTATTATGTTGTAGCCCACTTCCATTACGTTCTATCTATAGGAGCTGTATTTGCTATTATAGCAGGACTAGTTCACTGATTCCCCCTATTTACTGGAGTAGCAATAAACCCAAAACTATGTAAAATCCAATTTCTAGTAATATTCATAGGAGTAAACCTGACATTCTTTCCCCAACATTTCCTAGGATTAAGAGGAATACCTCGACGATACTCTGACTATCCTGATGCTTTCACAACTTGAAATATTATTTCCTCTGTAGGATCAATCATTTCAATAATCGGAGTACTATTCCTCATTTTCATAATATGAGAAGCAATATCATCTTCACGAAAAACTATTATTCCATTAAACATAACTTCATCCATCGAATGATTACAAAATATACCACCTGCAGATCATAGATATTCTGAACTTCCTATGTTATCTCAAGAATTATGTTATCTATGAATCTCTCAAGATTCTAATATGGCAGACTAGTGCAGTGGATTTAAATTCCTCCAATAAAGTTAAACACTTTTTTTAGAAATAGCAACCTGAAAATTACTAATACTTCAAGATAGTGCTTCCCCTTTAATAGAACAACTCTCATTTTTCCACGACCACACTTTACTAATTCTAGTAATTATTACTATTCTAGTAGGTCAAATAATAAGAGGTTTATTTTTCAATAAACTTACTCATCGATTCTTACTAGAAGGTCAAATAATTGAACTAATTTGAACTGTGTTACCGGCAATCACACTAATTTTTATTGCCCTACCGTCACTTCGATTAATTTATATTCTTGATGAAACTAACAATCCAACAATTACAATTAAAACCATTGGGCACCAATGGTATTGATCATATGAATATTCAGACTTCAAAAACATTAAATTTGATTCATACATAACACCACAAAATGAACTTAACAAATTCAATTTCCGTCTACTAGATGTAGATAACCGTATAATTATTCCATTCCTCTCACAAATTCGAATACTTGTCTCAGCAGCAGATGTAATCCACTCTTGAACAATCCCATCACTAGGAGTTAAAATTGATGCAACCCCAGGTCGATTAAACCAAACAAGATTTATTCCCACTCGATCTAGATTAATATACGGCCAATGTTCAGAAATCTGTGGTGCAAATCATAGGTTCATGCCAATTGTTGTAGAAAGAATTTTCCCTAAATTCTTCAATAAATGAATTTCAAAAATAATTCAATCATTAGATGGCTGAAAAGTAAGCACTGGTCTCTTAAACCATATTATAGTAATTAACAAATACTTCTAATGGAACCCCCCCCCCCGCCTCAGTCACGCGACTCAGTCGCGTTTCCTCGGTACCAAGGAGTTAGTTAAACTAATAACGTTAGCTTGTCGTGCTTAAATTAATAAATATTATTACTCCTTAATACCTCAAATAGCCCCATTAAACTGATTATTACTTATAATTATCTTCATCACCATTCTAGTTACATTTAACATTATAAATTATTATACTGTTACTTATCAAACACTTACGAAACCTTCTCAAAACCTAAAACTAGAAATTAAAACCAATTGAAAATGATAGCAAATCTATTTTCATCATTCGACCCCTCTACAAATTGAAGAACTTCTTTAAATTGAATAAGAACTCTTTTAGGAATTCTTATTATTCCACCAATATTTTGACTAATCCCATTACGAATCAATTTCATATGAAACAAAATCCTAATATCTCTTCATAAAGAATTCCTAACCCTTCTCGGCCCTAAAAACAAAACCGCAGCCCTTACATTCATTGCAATCTTCAGACTAATTTTATTTAATAACTTCTTAGGATTATTTCCATATATTTTTACTAGAACTAGACATATAGTCTTAACATTAACACTAGCCTTACCATTATGATTATCATTTATATTATTTGGTTGATTAAACAATTCCATTCATATACTCGCTCATCTAGTTCCCCAGGGAACTCCTCCCGTATTAATACCTTTTATAGTATGTATTGAAACTATTAGAAACCTAATTCGACCAGGAACTCTGGCAATTCGATTATCTGCTAACATAATTGCAGGTCACTTACTAATAACCTTACTCGGTAATACAGGAACAATACTATCAACCTTAATACTAAATATCCTTATTATTGTTCAAATTTTACTCCTAACTTTAGAAAGAGCTGTAGCAATTATTCAATCTTATGTATTTGCAGTTCTAAGAACCCTATACTCCAGAGAAGTAAACTAATGCATAAAAATCACCCTTATCATTTAGTAGATATTAGACCATGACCTATTTTAAGATCATTAAGAGCTATAATTATAATATCAGGCTTAATTAAATGATTCCACATATTTGACTCATCACTTATAATAATTGGTTCAATCTCAATAATTCTAATCATATACCAATGATGACGAGATATTTCTCGAGAAGGAACATTTCAAGGTCAACACACCTTTACTGTAACATTAGGATTAAAATGAGGAATAATTTTATTTATTACATCTGAAGTATTTTTTTTCCTTTCATTTTTTTGAGGATTTTTCCATAACAGTCTTGCTCCCGCAATTGATATTGGAATAATATGACCACCTAAAGGAATCGAAACTTTCAATCCTATTCAAATTCCCCTCTTAAATACACTAATCCTACTAACTTCAGGATTAACTGTTACATGAGCACATCACAGATTAATAGAAAATAATTTCAAACAAACTTCCCAAGGCTTAATATTAACAGTAATTCTAGGTTTATATTTTACCATTCTCCAAGGATATGAATATATTGAATCGCCCTTCACTATCTCAGATGCAGCTTACGGTTCATCATTTTTTATAGCAACAGGATTCCATGGAATCCATGTAATCATTGGAACTACATTCCTAGCAATTTGTCTAGCTCGACATTTAAATAATCACTTTTCCCCTATTCATCACTTCGGATTTGAAGCAGCAGCATGATATTGACACTTTGTAGACGTAGTATGACTATTCCTATATATTACTATTTACTGATGAGGTAGTTATTTATATAGTATAAAAATTATTTTTGACTTCCAATCAAAAGATCTACACCAATAGTATAAATAATAACAACACTAACTATTATATCTCTAGTAATTATAATAATCAGATCAATTCTAATCGTCTTACTAAACCTAACCTCAAAAAAATCAATTTCTGATCGAGAAAAAAGATCCCCATTTGAATGTGGTTTCGATCCAAAATCCTCTACTCGTCTACCTTTCTCACTTCATTTTTTTTTAATTGCTATTATTTTTCTAATCTTTGATGTTGAAATCACCTTACTATTTCCATTAATTGTAACCCTTAAAATTAACTCACCAATCTCATACATACCTACATTAACATTATTTATTATCATTTTAATAATTGGTCTAATTCATGAATGAAAGCAAGGTGCTTTAAATTGAACCTATTAAATAGGATAATAGTTAAATAATAACATTTAATTTGCATTTAAAAATTATTGAAAATCAATTTATCTTAAATAAGAAGTAAAAATTTACATTTAGTTTCGACCTAAAATTCTGATTAACAATTAATCCTTATTTTTAATTGAAACCAAAATAGAGGTATATCACTGTTAATGATAAAATTGAAGTCTAATTCCAATTAAAGAAATATATAAAAAGTAAGCTTCTAACTTAATTTAAAGCATTAATAATGTTTATATTTCTAATTCATATAGTTTAACTAAAACATTACATTTTCAATGTAAAAATAATTCATAATTTATGAATACTCAAAGATTAAATTAATCTTCCTGATATCTTCAATATCATGCTCTAAATAAGCTATTTAAGTAAATAACAACACCAATTAATATTAACCAAACAATTATTAAAATAAAAAAAATCTTAATTCTATTAAATATAAAAACTTGAGAAATCTTAGTTCCACTAATTAAAGTACCATAAATTCCCTGAGAACCAAAAACTTCAGATCACCCTTGATCTATAGTTTTATAGACATAGGAACCTAAATAAATTGGATAAAAATTAACACCATAAGTAGAAATAATAGGTATATTTCATATCCCAGATAAAAACCATGTTAAATTATAATTATGCAAAGATAAATTAATATACCTAATATAAAATTTAGATATAACATAACCAATTCAAGCACCTAAAATTACTATAATTAAAGTTATTATCTTTATATAAAAAGGTAAAACAATAACATAAGGGTAAGGAAAAATTAATCAACTTCCCACGCTTCCTATAAAAATTACTAGAAAAATTAATCCTCCTATACCTTTCAACATTATAATTCCCCTCTCGAATAACCCATTAATAGATAAAAAATTAAAATCACCAACAAAAGAATAATAAACCAAACGAAATCTATAACAAACCGTCAAACCAATAGACAAATAAAAAACAATATATACATATAAACTTAGATAGCCCATTCTTAAAACTTCAGCAATCAAGTCCTTTGAATAAAATCCACTCAAAAATGGAATTCCACATAAAGATAAATTTCTTACATTAAAATATACACAAGTTAAAGGTATAAATCTCACCAAACCTCCTATGAAACGAATATCTTGACAATTCCTTAAACTATGAATATTATTCCCAGCACATATAAAAAGAAGAGCCTTAAACAAAGCATGTGCTAAAAGATGGAAAAAAGCCAACTCATAACTTCCTAACGACAAAATTATTATTATCAACCCTAATTGACTCAAAGTCGACAAAGCAATAATTTTCTTTAAATCAAATTCAAACCTAGCCCCTAAACCAGATATAAATATTGTTATTCTTGAAATAAATAACAACAAATAAAGTAAAATTTCCCTAAAACAAAAATTAAAACGAATAAGTAAATAAACCCCGGCAGTAACCAAAGTTGAAGAATGAACTAAAGAAGATACTGGAGTAGGGGCCGCTATAGCAGCAGGCAATCAAGAAGAAAAAGGAATTTGAGCTCTCTTTGTTATAGCAGCCAATACAATTAAATAAGAAATAACACACATATAAAAATCAGAACCTAATTCAAATAAATAAAACACATAATTTCATCTCCCGTAATTTAATATTCACGCAATAGCTATTAGTAAAGCAACATCTCCAATCCGGTTTCTTAAAGCCGTTAACATACCTGCATTAAATGATTTAACATTCTGATAATAAATTACTAAACAGTAAGAAACTAAACCTAACCCGTCTCATCCTAATAAAATTCTAATCAAATTAGGGCTAATAATAAGCAATATTATTGAAAAAACAAACATAACTACTAATAAAATAAATCGATTAATATTTAAATCACCCCTTATATACTCACGCCTATAAAAAATCACTATTCTTGAAATAAATAATACAAATCCCATAAATAATAATGATATTCAATCAAATAAAAACGTTATTACCACAGAACTTGAATTAATAACAATTAAATTATACTCTAAAAAGTAAGTTAAATCTAATAATATTAAATAAACTCTAACACAAAAAAACCTAAACCCCAAAAAAAGAAAAAATCCTGAATAAATTAAACAAATATGAATTACTTAGAATACTATAAATATATCTCTGACACCACAAATCAAAATTTTAATTAAACTATCTAAATAAATCCACAACATAAAAAATTCACCTCTTAAAACAAATAAATTTAAAGGCAATCAGTGTAAAATTAATAATAAAAATTCACGAATTCTACAAGGAAAAAATGAATAAACACCAGAATAAATCATTCCATGTTGTCTATAAGAATATAAAAATAAAGAATAAACAGCTCTAAAAAAAGATAGCAATATTAATATTAACATACTAAAACTACTAAAACCTATTAATCTATTAATCAAAGCAATTTCCCCTAATAAATTCAACGAAGGGGGAGCAGCTATATTAGAAGACAATAAAAGAAACCAAAACAATGATAGGCTAGGAATTAAATTAATTAAACCTTTATTAATATATAAACTTCGACTCCCTAACCGCTCATAAGAAATATTAGCCAAACAAAATAAACCAGACGAACATAATCCATGAGCAACCATTATCGTTAAAGAACCTGCTAACCCTCAATAATTCATAGTTATAACACCTGATAAAACAAGTCCTATATGAGATACAGAAGAATAAGCAATTAAAGACTTTATATCCCTTTGACGTAAACAAATTAACGAAACATAAAATCCCCCTACTAATCTTAAACCAATAAAAATCAAATTAATTCTAACACCTAAACCTATAAATACTACTATCAGACGAGCTATACCATAACCACCTAATTTAAGTATAATTCCAGCCAAAATCATTGACCCAGCAACTGGAGCCTCAACATGTGCCTTTGGTAATCATAAATGAACAAAAAACATAGGAATCTTAACAAAAAATACAAAATTTATAAGTACATAAATCAATAAACTATCAATTTCACTAACAAAAAAAAAATAATGCAAAGAATTAAAATGATCATAACAAAAAAACAATGAAATCATTATTGGTAAAGAAGCAAATAATGTATAAAACAATAAATAAATACCAGCTTGTAAACGCTCTGGCTGATAGCCTCAACCAACAATTAAAATTAATGTAGGAATTAACCTAATCTCAAAAAACACATAAAATAAAAATAAATTCATAAAACCAAAAGCCAAAAACAGCGAAATCATTAATACTAAAACAATAAATAAAAAATAAGAAGTAAAACTCCCAGCTAAATAAATTTTATTTCTAGCCAATAATATCAACCTACAAATTCAAAAACTTAAAAAAATCATCATATAAGATAATAAATCAATCCCTAATTCATAAGAAATACTAACAAATAATCTACTAAAAGCAAAACAAGAAAAAAATAAAAAAACTAAAACAAACCAAATAAACTGATTTAATCAAAACGATCTTATAAAACATAAAGGAATCATAAATACCAAAGAAAATAAAAACTTTATCATAACAAACTAAAACTTTGAAAATAATCATTCCCATGTCTGCGAATTAAAGATACCAAAATTGATAATCCCAAAACACCTTCACAAACTCTAAATGTTAAGAAAACCATTGAGAAAAAAAATTCTTCCCCCAAAAACCTTAAATAGATAAATAAAATTAAATAAATTGATAAAACAATAAATTCCAATCTTAATAATATCAGAAGTAAATGCTTACGTTTTATTCTAAATACTAACAAACCCCTAATAAATATAAACAATCTAATAAATTTATATATTAACATAAGTTTTTATAATTTAAATAAAATATTAGTCTTGTAAACTAAAAATAAGCCTAGCTTTAAAAACATCAAGAAAAAACTACTAAATTTATCATTAATCTCCAAAATTAATATTTTAATTAAACTATTTCTTGAAATAATCACTCTACTCTTATCATCAAGAATAATAATCTCAACTATGTTCATTTTAATAAATCACCCCTTATCAATAGGGATAACACTTCTAATTCAAACAATTTTAATTAGCTTAATTACAGGAAATTTCATTAGAAGATTATGATTTTCTTTATATCCTATTCTTAATTCTAATTGGTGGAATATTAATTCTATTCATATATATAACCAGAATTGCATCAAATGAAAAATTCAAACCACAAATTAAAGAATTAATTCCACTAATACTATTACCAATATTCTATTTAACAATTAAACCCTACTGTAACAATTTAACCTCAAACAATGAATTAAATATAATAAACAAAACCAATTGCATCAGAAACTCCCTTGCTAAATATGCCTTTATACCTACAAGATTAATTTTAACACTAATAATTATATATTTATTAATTACCTTAGTAGCAACTGTAAAAATTACTCAATTTAAAAAAGGCCCTATTCGTCAAATAAACTAATGAAAATACCAATCCGAAAATCTTCACCTTTACTAAAAATCGTAAATAACTCCTTAGTTGATCTACCAACACCTTCAAGAATTTCTACATTATGAAATTTTGGCTCCCTCCTAGGACTATGCTTAGGAATTCAAATCATTACAGGAATTTTTTTAGCAATACACTATTGCCCAAATGTTAATCTTGCATTCAACAGAGTTGCTCATATTTGCCGAGATGTAAACAATGGTTGATTAATCCGAACTCTTCACGCTAACGGAGCCTCATTCTTTTTCATTTGCATCTACCTCCATATTGGCCGAGGAATTTATTACAGTTCATATAACCTAATTCACACATGAATAGCCGGAGTAACAATCTTATTCCTAGTAATAGCAACAGCCTTCTTAGGTTATGTATTACCGTGAGGGCAAATATCATTTTGAGGAGCTACAGTTATTACAAATTTACTATCAGCAATCCCTTATTTAGGAACTACTATTGTACAATGAGTATGAGGAGGTTTTGCTGTTGACAATGCAACATTAACTCGGTTTTTTTCATTTCATTTCCTCCTCCCTTTCATTGTAGCTGCTATAGTAATAATTCATTTACTATTTCTCCATCAAACAGGATCAAATAATCCTTTAGGAATAAACAGAAATATTGACAAAATTCCATTCCATCCTTATTTCTCTTTCAAAGACATCGTGGGATTTTTAATTATAACAATTTCACTAGTTCTTCTATCTTTAATAAATCCCTACCTGTTAGGAGATCCAGATAATTTTATCCCAGCCAATCCTTTGGTAACTCCAGTTCATATTCAACCAGAATGATATTTTTTATTTGCCTATGCAATTCTCCGATCAATTCCTAATAAACTAGGAGGAGTTGTAGCCCTAGCTATATCAATTGCAATTCTCTATTTTATACCATTCACAGGAAAAAAAAACTTCCTAGGAAATCAATTTTACCCAATTAATAAAACTTTATTTTGAAGAATAGTTACTACCGTCTGCTTATTAACATGAATTGGAGCCCGACCAGTAGAAGACCCTTACATTATAACAGGACAAATCTTAACCGTACTTTATTTCACTTTTTATTTAATTAATCCTATCATATACACAAGATGAAATAAAATAATTAATTAACTAATGAACTTGAACAAGTTTATATTTTGAAAATATAAGAAAGAAATAATACTTTCTATTAGTTTGTACTAAATTTTATTAACTAAATTAAAATGACAAAAATAGCTAGCTTAAAACAAAAATAATAAAGTAAAAAATTTAAAGAACTAGGTAAAAAACTCTTTCAAGCCAAGTACATAAGCTTATCATACCGGAAACGAGGTAAAGTACCACGTACTCAAATTCAAAAAAAAGAAAAAAAAACCAACTTAACAAAAAATAAATAAGAAATTAAATCAGCCCCCAAAAACAATATAACGCAAATCATTCTTATAAATAAAATACTAGCATACTCAGCCAAAAAAATTATAGCAAAACCTCCTCTTCTATATTCCACATTAAAACCTGATACCAACTCTGATTCACCCTCAGCAAAATCAAACGGAGTTCGATTAGTTTTTGCTAAACTAGAAATAATTCATATAAACCCTAATGGAAAACATATAAAAATAAATCTCCTATAAAACTGATATCCAGAAAAATCAATAAGTCTTAACCTCAAAATAAGAAAAACAAAAGATATTAAAATTAAAGCCAAACTCACCTCATAAGAAATTGTTTGAGCTACAGCTCGCAATCTCCCTAATAATGCATAAGAAGAATTAGAAGACCACCCAGCTATTATAACTGTATAAACACTTAAACTAGACACAGCCAAAAAAAACAATAATGATAAATTAAAATTCAAATAAACTGTAACAAAAGGTATTACCATTCATAATAACAAAGAAATAAAAAAATTAAAAACAGGAGAAAAATAATAAATATTTAAATTAGATATATAAGGAAAAGTCTGCTCTTTAGTAAAAAGTTTGATTGCATCACTAAAAGGTTGTAATAAACCCACAAATCCTACCTTATTAGGACCCTTTCGAATCTGGATATACCCTA
Source organism: Tribolium confusum (assembly GCA_029207805.1). Taxonomy (NCBI): domain Eukaryota; kingdom Metazoa; phylum Arthropoda; class Insecta; order Coleoptera; family Tenebrionidae; genus Tribolium; species Tribolium confusum. Next base: position 642,754 of record JALGAY010000071.1, on the reverse strand, counting down.
AAACCTTTCGCTCTAATAAAGTCAAAAATGCTACCCCTACTAATACACAAACAACCAAAATAATCATTGAAAATCCTAACAAAATTATATCTTTTAAAATCAATGTTATTTGTAAAATAAATTTACATAAAAAGATTCTAAATCTATAGCACTAATCTGCCAAAACAACAATCATAATCAACTATAAAAATATAATTCAAACACCTGGTCCTTTCGTACTAAAATGCTTCAAAATTTAAAGGATAGAAACCAACCTGGCTCACACCGGTTTAAACTCAGATCATGTAAAATTTTAAAGGTCGAACAGACCTAATTTTATAGCTACTGCACCATAAATAAATTTTAATCCAACATCGAGGTCGCAAACTTCTTTTTCAATAAGAACTTTCAAAAAAAATTACGCTGTTATCCCTAAGGTAATTAAATCTTATAATCCAAAATTCAGGATCATCAATTCAATAATTATTGTGTAATAAAATAAAAAGTTTTTCTAATTTTCACATCACCCCAACAAAATTTCAAATTTAATAAATTCAAATTAAATCTTACATAAAACTAAAAAATTTAAAATAAAACTCTATAGGGTCTTCTCGTCCTCATAAAACATTTAAGCATTTTTACTTAAAATTTAAGTTCTAATTCAATTAAAATGAGACAGTCAATTTCTCATCGAACCATTCATTCCAGCTTCTAATTAAGAAACTAATGATTATGCTACCTTTGCACAGTCAAAATACTGCGGCTATTTAAAAATCATGGAGCAGGCCTGACCTTAAATAATACTCAAAAAGCCATGTTTTTAATAAACAGGTGAAAATTATTTTGCCGAATTCCTTAAAATAACCTGACAATAAAACATAAAATTACATAAAATTATACTAATTCAATCATAATTAATTATCAATTAAAAATAAAAACAACATTCTAATAAAAAATTTAATAAAAAATTAAATCAACCTAAATAAATAATAAAATATAACATACTTACAAAAATGGAAAATTCTAATCCTATTTATTATTAATAATTAATTATATATAAAACAAATTCAAAAGCTTATCCCCTTGAATATTTAATGTTAACATCACATAATTTAAACATATATAAATAATACTAACAATTAAATTAAACTTATTTCTTAGAAAACTAGATATATCTATAAACGAATAACATTTCATTTCCATAATAATATTATAAATAATTATTCTACATTAATATAAATATTATTATAACTCTTATATATTCGAGAAAATTAAATCACTAAACTATTTTTAATAAACCCTGATACAAAAGGTACAACTAATAAAATTTACTTTTACAGAAAAAAAGAACTTCCTTCACAGTACAATAAGCTATAATAAAAAAAATTTATTCAAATAAAATTAATAAAAACAAATATATTTCTTACAAAAATAAAATAACCTTAGATAATACAATAACCCTCAAATTTCAAATTAAATTGAATTTCACAATTAACTTTTTAGTGTAAATAAAACGCTTAACCAAGCTCTAATTTGATCATTCCAGGCTCATTTTCCAATAAACCTACTCTGTTACGACTTATTTCACCTTAAAGTGAAAGCGACGGGCGATATGTGCATATTTTAGAGCTAAATCAAGTTGCATAAATAACAACATTACTTTCAAATCCAATTTATATATTATTTTCAATAAAATAACCATATATAAATACAATGTAACCCATTTTAACTTTTATATTAACTACACCTTGATCTGAACTCAATTTTAATTAAAAAATCAAAAATTATAATTCTAATAAAATCTTTATAAACGACGATATATAAATTAAAAACAAAAGTAAAACTTATCGTGGATTATCAATCAAAAAACAGGTTCCTCTGAAAAGACTAAAATACCGCCAAATTCTTTAACTTTAAAGAACATAACTAATAATCATTTTAAGTAAAAAATTCACATTTGTAATAATAGGGTATCTAATCCTAGTTTATAAATCAAATTTCCTAACTTCAGAAGCATTAAACAAAATATTCAAAAATATAAAATTTCACCTAAAAATTATTTCTTCATTTTCTAATTAACACCTAATTATACTAAAAAAAATTAGCTTGCATAGTTTGTATAACCGCAACTGCTGGCACAAACTTAGTCCATACAAAAAAAATTCCTAAATCTACAATTACGTAAAACTTAAAAGTAAATACTGCAACTAAAATCAATTTTTATAAAATTGAACCTTACTATTATTCACATATACAAAAATTCAGTAGCTAATCTCAAAGCTATAATAAAACTTTATAGAAAATATAATTTTAACTAACACAATTTGGTTTCCTTCCCGAGAAACCAGCAAAAATCTAGTTCAATCAATACTTTTAAAATTATTATCTTAACCTTTAATACTTTACTAAATCTATATCCCCTGTTTGCTAGTAAAATTTTCCCCTTAAAAATTAAGAATAATATTTTAATTGTATGTCTGAATTTCCTTAACCAGCAAGTGATTTTTACCGAAAAATACCAATTTTTTTTTAACCAAACTGAAATTTCAAACTAAAATTTCTATGAATGGCTTCCCCTACCAAAAAAACCAGTACTAACATTAGTTCATTAAATAAAACCCTGAGAAAAAAAGAATTTTTTTCGCCTTTTTTTTGCCCTTTTTTTACTTTTTGGATAAATTCGCCGGAACAAACCCTAAACCGGTATATAATAATAATAATAATAATAATAAAGTTTATTGCACATTAAAACAAAAATGTACAAAAGGTTAAATGGCAGACACAAATCTGATTAACTGTGGATGGTTAAAACAAGTACCATTCGATTTAGCAGGAAATTTTCTATCAAATAGATCCTATTTGTATAACGTTTCAACAATGTAAATATAAAAAAAATCAAAAAAATACGCAAGTTTAAAGAGAGTCGTTATTTCTTGATAAATACCAAATTTAAACTTTATTCTTGAGCTTGCTATTGATTGTAGATGGTTGAAGCAAATACTATTCGATTGAGCAGGATATTTTCTATCAAACACATTTTAGCTTTATAAAGTTTCAGCAATCTAAATATAAAAAAAATCAAAAAAATTCGCAAGTTTAAAGATAGTCGTTATTCCTTGATAAGTACCAATTTCAAACTTTATTTTTGAGCTTGCTATTATTTGTAGGTGGTTGAAGCAAATGTTATTCTATTAAGTAAAAAATTTCCTATTAAATACGTTTTACTTTTATAACGTTTCAGCAATGTAAATATAAAAAAAAATCAAAAAAATGCGCAAGTTTAAAGATAGTCGTTATTCCTTGATAAGTACCAATTTCAAACTTCATTCTTGAGCTTGCTATTGATTGTAGGTGGTTGAGGCAAGTACCATTTGATTAAACAGGAAATTTTCTATCAAATACATCTTACTTTTATAACGTTTCAATAATTTAAATATAAAAAAAATTTAAAAAATGCGCAAGTTTAAAGATAGTCGTTATTCCTTGATAAGTACCAATTTCAAACTTTATTTTTGAGTTTGCTATTAATTGTAGATGATAAAAGCAAAGACCATTCGATTGGGCAGAAAATTTTCTATCCAATGCATTTTATTTTTATAACGTTTCAGCAATATAAATATAAATAAATTAAAAAAATGCGCAAGTTTAAAGATAGTCGTTATTCCTTGATAAGTACCAATTTTAAACTTTATTCTTGAGCTTGCTATTAATTGTAGATGGTTTAAAGCAAGTACCATATGATTAAGCAGGAAATTTTCTATCAAATACATTCTATTTTTATAACGTTTCAGTAATGTAAATATAAAAAAAATTAAAAAAATGCGCAAGTTTAAAAAGAGTCGTTATTTCTTGATAAATACCAACTTCAAACCTCATTCTTGAGCTTGCTGTTGATTGTAAATGGTTGCAGCAAATACTATTCAATTGAGCAGGATATTTTCTATTAAAAACATTTTAGTTTTATAGAGTTTTAGCAATGTAAATATAAAAAAAATCAAAAAAATACGCAAGTTTAAAGACAGTTGTTATTCCTTGATAAGTACCAAATTTAAACTATATTCTTGAGCTTGCTATTAATTGTAGATGGTCGACACAAATACCATTCGATTGAGCAGGAAATTTTCTATCAACTACATTCTACTTTTATAACGTTTCAGCAATGTAAATATAAAAAAAATCAAAAAAATACGCAAGTTTAAAGAGAGTTGTTATTTTTTGATAAATACCAATTTCAAACTTCATTCTTGAGCTTGCTATTGATTATAGATGGTTAAAACAAGTATTATTCAATTAAGCAGGATATTTTCTATAAAACACTTTTTAGTTTTATAAAATTTTAGCAATGTAAATATAAAAAAAAACAAAAAAATACGCAAGTTTAAAGATAGTTGCTATTCTTTGATAAGTACTAATTTCAATCTTCATTCTTGAGCTTGCTATTGATTGTAGATGGTTGAAGCAAATACTATTCGATTGAAAAAAATATTTTATATTAAACACATTCTAGTTTTATAAAGTTTTAGGAATGTAAATATAAAAAAAATTAAAAAAATACGCAAGTTTAAACAGAGTCGTTATTTCTTAATAAATACCAATTTCAAACTTCATTCTTGGGCTTGCTATTAATTGTAGATGGTTAAAACAAATACCATTTTTTTGAGCAGAAAATTTTCTATCAAATACATCCTATCTTTATAACATTTCAGCAATGTAAATATAAAAAAAATTAAAAAATTTTGCAAGTTTAAATATAGTCGTTATTCCTTGATAAGTACCAATTTCAAACTTTATTTTTGAGCTTGCTGTTATTTGTAGGTGGTTGAAGCAAATGTCATTCTATTAAGTAAAAAATTTCCTATTAAATACGTTTAACTTTTATAACGTTTCAGCAACGTAAATATAAAAAAAATCAAAAAAATGCGCAAGTTTAAAGATAGTCGTTATTCCTTGATAAGTACCAATTTCAAACTTCATTCTTGAGCTTGCTATTGATTGTAGGTGGTTGAGGCAAGTACTATTCGATTGAGCAGGATATTTTCTATCAAACACATTTGAGTTTTATGAAGTTTCAGCAATGTAAATATAAAGAAACTCAAAAAAATACGCAAGTTTAAAGATGGTCGTTATTCCTTGATAAGTACCAATTTCAAACTTCATTCTTGAGCTTACTATTAATTGAAGGTGGTGAAGCAAGTACCGTTTGATTGAACAGAAAATTTTCTATCAAATACATTTTACTTTTATAACGCTTCAATAATTTAAATATAAAAAAAATTAAAAAAATATGCAAGTTTAAAGATAGTCGTTATTCCTTGATAAGTACCAATTTCAAACTTCATCCTTGAGCTTGCTATTAATTGTAGAAGGTTGGAGCAAATACCATTAGATTTACCAGGAAATTTTCTATTAAATATATCTTACTTTTATATGGCTTCAGTAATGTAAATATAAAAAAAAAAATCAAAAAAATACGCAAGTTTAAAGATAGTCGTTATTCCTTGATAAGTACCAATTTCAAACGTTATTCTGGAGCTTTATATTAATTTTTGATGGTTGAAACAAGTACTATTCTATTAAGCAAAAAATTTCCTAACAAATACATTTTACTTTTATAACGTTTTAGCAATGTAAATATAAAAAAAATCAAAAAAATACGCAAGTTTAAAGATAGTCGTTATTTCATGATAAGTACCTATTTCAATCTTTATTTTTGAGCTTTCTATTAATTGCAGATGGTTAAAGCAATTACCATTCGATTGAGCAGGAAATTTCCTGTCAAATACATCTTACTTTCATAACGCTTTGGCAATGTAAATATAAAAAATATTAAAAAAATACGCAAGTTTAAAGATAGTCGTTATTCCTTGATAAGTACCAACTTCAAACTTTATTCTTGAGCTTGCTATTGACCGTAGATGGTTGAGGCAAAGACTATTCGATTGAGCAGGATATTTTCTATCAAACACGTTTTAGTTTTATGAAGTTTCAGCAATGTAAATATAAAGAAACTCAAAAAAATACGCAAATTTAAAGATAGTCGTTATTCCTTGATAAGTACCAATTTCAAATTTTATTCTTGAGCTTGCTATTAATTGTTGATAGTTAAAGCAAATACCATTTGATTGAGCAGAAAATTTTCTATCAATTACATTTTTTTTATAATGTTTTAGCAATGTAAATATAAAAAAAATTAAAAAAATACTCAAGTTTAAAAGAGAGTTGTTATTTCTTGATAAATACCAATTTCAAACTTCATTCTTGAGCTTGCTATTGATTGTAGATGGTTAAAGCAAGTACTATTCGTTTGAGCAGGATATTTCCTAATAAACACATTTTAGCTTTATAACCTTTCAGCAATGTAAATATAAAAAAAATTAAAAAAATGCGCAAGATTAAAGATAGTCGTTATTCCTTGATAAGTACCAATTTCAAACTTTATTCTTGAGCTTGCTATTATTTGTAGATGGTTGAAACAAGTACCGCTCGATTGAGCAAAAAATTTTCTATTAAATAATTTTTTTTATAATGTTTTAGCAATGTAAATATAGAAAAAATTTAAAAAATACGCAAGTTTAAAAATAGTCCTTATTTCTTGTTAAGTACCAATTTCAAACTTTATTTTTGAGCTTGCTATTAATTGTAGATGGTTGAAGTGAGTACCATTCTAATAAGTAGAAAATTTTCTATCAAATAGGTTTTACTTTTATAACGTTTCAGCAATGAAAACATAAAAAAAATTAAAAAAATTGGCAAGTTTAAAAAGAGTCGTTATTTCTTGATAAATACCAATTTCAAACTTCATTTTTGAGCTTGCTATCGATTGTAAATGGTTGAAGCAAATACTTTTCGATTAAGCAGGATCTTTTCTATTAAACACATTTTAATTTTATAGAGTTTTAGCAATGTAAATATAAAAAAAATTTAAAAAATACGCAAGTTTAAAGATAGTTGTTATTCCTTGATAAGTACCAAATTCAAACTATATTCTTGAGCTTGCTATTAATTGTAGATGGTCAACACAAGTACCATTCGATTGAACAAAAAATTTTCTATCAAATTCATTTTACTTTTATAACGTTTCAGCAATGTAAATATAAAAAAAATTAAAAAAATACGCAAGTTTAAAGATAGTTTTTATTCCTTGATAAGTACCAATTTCAAACTTCATTCTTGAGCTTGCTATAAATTGTAGATAATTGAAGCAAGTACCGCTCGATTGAGCAGAAAATTTTCTATTAAATACATCTTTTTTTATAATGTTTCTGCAATGTAAATATAAAAAAAATTAAAAAAATACGCAAGTTTAAAAATAGTCCTTATTTCTTTTTAAGTACCAATTTCAAACTTTATTTTTGAGCTTGCTATTAATTGTAGATGGTTGAAGTGAGCACCATTCTAATAAGTAGAAAATTTTCTATTAAATACATTTTACTTTTATAACGTTTCAGCAATGTAAATATAAAAAAAAACAAAAAAATTCACAAGTTTAAAAATAGTCGTTATTCCTTGATAAGTACCACTTTCAGACTTCATTCTTGAGCTTGCTATTGACTGTAAGTAGTTGAGGCAAGTACTATTTGATTGAGCAGGAAATTTCCTATTAAATTTATCCTACCTTCAATACGTTTCAGCAATGTAAATATAAAAAAAATCAAAAAAATTCGCAAGTTTAAAGATAGTTTTTATTCTTTGATAAATACCAACTTCAAACTATATTCTTGAACTTGCTATTAATTGTAGATGGTCGACACTAGTACCATTCGATTAGGCAGAAAATTTTCTATCAAACACATTATAGTTTTATAGAGTTTTAGCAATGTAAATATAAAAAAAATTAAAAAAATACGCAAGTTTAAAGATAGTTGTTATTCCTTGATAAGTACCAACTTCAAACTATATTCTTGAGCTTGCTATTAATTGTGGATGGTCGACACAAGTACCATTCGATTTAGCAAGAAATTTTCTATCAAATACATTCTACATTTATGACGTTTCAGCGACGTAAATATAAAAAAAATCAAAAAAATGAGCAAGTTTAAAGAGAGTTGTTATTTCTTGATAAATACCAATTTCAAACTTCATTCTTGAGCTTGCTATTGACTGTAAATGGTTGCAGCAAACACTATTCGATTGAGCAGGATATTTTCTATTAAACACATTTTAGTTTTATAGAGTTTTAGCAATATAAATATAAAAAAAATTAAAAAATGCGCAAGTTTAGAGATAGTCGTTATTCCTTGATAAGTACCAATTTCAAACTTCATTCTTGAGCTTGCTATTGACTGTAAATAGTTGAAGCAAGTACTGTTTGATTGAGCAGAATATTTTTTATCAAACACGTTCTAGTTTTATAAAGTTTCATCAATGTAAATATAAAAAAAATCAAAAAAATACGCAAGTTTAAAAAGAGTCGTTATTTCTTGGTAAATACCAATTTCAAACTTTATTCTTGAGCTTGCTATTAACTGTAGATAGTTGAGACAAATACCGTTTAATTGAGCAAAAATTTTCTATCAAATACTTTCTATTTTTATAACTTTTCAGCAATGTAAATATAAAAAAAAATAAAAAAATGCGCAAGTTTAAAGATAGTCGTAATTCCTTGATAAGTACCAATATCAATCTTCGGTCTTGAGCTTGCTATTAACTGTGGATGGTTAAAACAAGTACCATTCGATTGAGCAGGTTATTTTCTATCAATAGGATTTTACTTTTATAACGTTTTAGCAATGTAAATATAAAAAAAATCAAAAAAATACGCAAGTTTTAAGAGAGTCGTTATTTCTTGATAAATACCAATTTCAAACTTCATTCTTGAGCTTGCTATTGATTGTAGATGGCTGAAGCAAGTATTGTTCGATTAAGCAGGATGTTTTCTATCAAACACATTTTAGTTTTATAAAGTTTCAGCAATGTAAATATAAAAAAAAATCAAAAAAATACGCAAGTTTAAAGATAGTCGTTATTCCTTGATAAGTACCAACTTCAAACTTCATTTTTGAGCATGCTATTAATTGCAGATGGTTGAAATAAATATCATTCAATTAAACAAAAAATTTTCTATTGAATGCATTTTACTTTTATAACGTTTCAACAATGTAAATATAAAAAAAATCAAAAAAATACGCAAGTTTAAAGAGAGTTGTTATTTCTTGATAAATACCAATTTCAAACTTCATTCTTGAGCTTGCTATTAATTGTAGATGGTTAAAACAAATATTATTCGATTGAGCAGGACATTTTCTATCAAACACATTTTAGTTTTATAAAGTTTCAACAATGTAAATATAAAAAAAATTAAAAAAATTTGCAAGTTTAAATATAGTCGTTATTTCTTGATAAGTACCAATTTCAAACTTCATTCTTGAGCTTGCTATTAACTGTAGATACCATTCACTTCATTCCATCAACTTAAATACCATTCAATTAAGCGGGAAATTTTCTATCAAATACATCTTACTTTTATAACGCTTCAGCAATATAAATATAAAAAAATTAAAAAAATGCGCAAGTTTATAGATAGTCGTTATTCCTTGATAAGTGCCAATTTCAAACTTTATTCTTGAGCTTGCTATTAATTGAAGATGGTTGAAGCAAATACAATTTGATTGAACAGGAAATTATCTATCAAATACATTTTACTTTTATAACGTTTTGGCAATATAAATATAAAAAAATTAAAAAAATGCGCAAGTTTAAAGATAGTCGTTATTCCTTGATAAGTACCAATTTCAAACTTTATTCTTGAGCTTGCTATTAATTGTAAATGGTAAAAGCAAATACTATTCAATTGAGCAGGATATTTTCTATTAAACACGTTTTAGCTTCATAAAGTTTTAGCAATGTAATTATTAATAATGTCGTTATTTCTTAATAAGTACCAATTTTAAATTTCATTTTTGAGCTTGCTTGGTTGAATCAAATACCATTCGAATAAACAGAAAATTTTTTATCAAATATATTTTACTTTTATAACGTTTCAGCAATGTAAATATAACAAAAATTAAAAAAATACGCAAGTTTAAAAAGAGTCGTTATTTCTTGATAAATACCAAATTCAAACTTCATTCTTGAGCTTGCTATTAATTGTAGATGTTTGAAGCAAATACTATTTGATTAAACAGAAAATTTTTTATTAAATATATTTTTTCCTTACAACGTTTCAGCAATGTAAATATAAGAAAAAATCAAAAAAATACGCAAGTTTAAAGATAGTCGTTATTCCTTGATAAGTAGCAACTATTAACTTCATTCTTGAGCTTGCTCTTAGCTGTATGTGGTTGAAGCAAATACCATTTGATTAAGCTGGAAATTTTCTATCAAATAAATCTTAATTTTGTAACGTTTCAGCAATGTAAATATAAAAAAAATTAAAAAAATGCGCAAGTTTAAAAATAGTCGTTATTCCTTGATAAGTACTAATTTCAAACTTCATTCTTGAGCTTGCTATTGATTTTAACTGGTTAAAGCAAGTACTATTTGATTGAGCAGGATATTTTCTATCAAACACGTTCTAGTTTTATAAAATTTCAGCAATGTAAATATAAAAAAAATCAAAAAATTACGCAAGTTTAAAAAGAGTCGTTATTTCTTGATAAATACCAAATTCAAACTTCATTCTTGAGCTTGCTATTGATTGTAGATGGCTGAGGCAAGTATTATTCGATTAAGCAGGATAATTTTTCTCAAACACATTTTAGTTTTATAACGTTTCAGCAATGTAAATATTAAAAAAATCAAAAAAATACGCAAGTTTAAAGATAGTCGTTATTCCTTGATAAGTAGCAACTATTAACTTCATTCTTGAGCTTGCTCTTAGCTGTATGTGGTTGAAGCAAATACCATTCGATTAAGCTGGAAATTTTCTATCAAATAAATCTTAATTTTGTAACGTTTCAGCAATGTAAATATTAAAAAAATCAAAAAAATACGCAAGTTTAAAACGAGTCGTTATTTCTTGATAAATACCAATTTCAAACTTCATTCTTGAGCTTGCTATTAATTGTAAATGGTTAAAGCAAATACCATTTGATTAAGCAAAAAATATTCTATCAAATGTATTTTACTCTTATAACGTTTCAACAATGTAAATATTAAAAAAATTAAAAAAATGCGCAAGTTTAAAGATAGTCGTTATTCCTTGATAAGTACCAATTTCAAACTGTATTCTTGAGCTTGCTATTAATTGAAGATGGTTGAAGCAAATACAATTTGATTGAACAGGAAATTATCTATCAAATACATCTTACCTTTATAACGTTTTAGCAATATAAATATAAAAAAATTAAAAAAATGCGCAAGTTTAAAGATAGTCGTTATTCCTTGATAACTACCAATTTCAAACTTTATTCTTGAGCTTGCTATTAATTGTAGATGGTAAAAGCAAATACCATTCGATTAAGCAAAAAATTTTCTATCAAGTGCATTTTATTTTTATAACGTTTCAGCAATATAAATATAAACAAATTAAAAAAATGCCCAAGTTTAAAGATAGTCGTTATTCCTTGATAAATACCAAATTCAAACTTCATTCTTGAGCTTGCTATTAGCTGTATGTGGTTAAAGCAAATACCGTTCGATTAAGCAGGAAATTTTCTATTAAATATATCTTATTTTTATAACGTTTTAACAATGTAAATATAAAAAAAATTAAAAAATAGGCAAGTTTAAAGATAGTCGTTATTCCTTGATAAGTACCATTTTCACACTTCATTCTTGAGCTTGCTATTAGCTGTATGTAGTTAAAGCAAATACCGTTCGATTAGGCAAAAAATTTTCTATCAAATACATCTTACTTTTATAACGTTTCAACAATGAAAATATAAAAAAATAAAAAAAATGCCCAAGTTCAAAGATAGTCGTTATTCCTTGATAAGTACCAATTTCAAACTTTATTTTTGAGCTTGCTATTAATTGTAGATGGTTGGCACAAGCACCATTCGATTGAGCAGGAAATTTCCTATTAAGCACATTTTACCTTTATAGCGTTTCAATAATGTAAATATAAAAAAAAATAAAAAAATACGCAAGTTTAAAGTGAGTGGTTATTTCATGATAAATACCAATTTCAAACATCATTCTTGAGCTTGCTATTGACTGTAGATGGTTGAGGCAAGTACTATTCGATTGAGCAGAATATTTTCTATCAAACGCATGTTAGTTTTATAAAGTTTCAGCAATGTAAATATAAAGAAACTCATAAAATACGCAAGTTTAAAAATAGTCGTTATTCCTTGATAAGTACCAATTTCAAACTTTATCCTTGAGCTTGCTGTTTATTGTACATGGTTTAAACAAATACCATTTAAAGTAACAGAAAGTTTTCTATCATATGTATCTTATCTTTATAACGTTTTAGCATTGTAATTATAAAAAAAATTAAAAAAATACGCAAGTTTAAAGATAGTCGTTATTCCTTGATAAGTACCAATTTCAAACTTCATTCTTGAGCTTGCTATTAGCTGTATGTGGTTGAAGCAAATATTATTTAATTAAGCAGAAAATTTTCTATCAAATACATCTTTCTTTTTTAACGCTCCAGCAATGTAAATATTAAAAAAATCAAAAAAATACGCAAGTTTAAAGAGAGTTGTTATTTCTTGATAAATACCAATTTCAAACTTTATTCTTGAGCTTGCTATTGATTGCAGATGGTTGAAACAGGCACCATTGGATTGGGCAAGAAATTTTCTATCAAAGACATCTTACTTTTATAAGTTTCAGCAATGTAAATATAAAAAAAAATTAAAAAAATACGCAAGCTTAAATAGAGTCGTTATTTCTTGATAAATACCAATTTCAAACTTCATTTTTGAGTATGCTATTAATTGTAGATGGTTGAAGCAAGTACTATTTGATTAAGCAAGATATTTTCTATCAAACACATTTAAGTTTTATAATGTTTCAGCAATGTAAATATAAAAAAAATCAAAAAAATTCGCAAGTTTAAAGATAGTCATTATTCCTTAATAAGTACCAACTTCAAACTTCAATTTTGAGCTTGCTGTTAATTGTAGATGGTTGAAGCAAGCACTATTTGATTAAGCAGGATAGTTTCTATCAAACACATATAAGCTTTATGATGTTTCAATAATGTAAATATAAAAAAAATCAAAAAAATGCGCAAGTTTAAAAATGGTCGTTATTTCTTGATAAGTACCAATTTCAAACTTCATTCTTGAGCTTGCTATTGATTTTAAATGGTTGAAGCAAATATTATTCGATTGAGCAGGATATTTTCTATTAAACACATTCTAGTTTTATAAAGTTTAAACAATGTAAATATAAAAAAAAATCAAAAAAATACGCAAGTTTAAAAAGAGTTGTTATTTCTTGATAAATATCAATTTCAAACTTTACTCTTGAGCTTGCTATTAATTGCAGAGTGTTGAAACAAGTACCATTCGATTGGACAGAAAATTTTCTATCAAATGCATTTTACTTTTATAACGTTTTAGCAATGTGAATATAAAAAAAATTTAAAAAATACGCAAGTTTAAAAATAGTCGTTATTCCTTGATAAGTACCAATTTCAAACTTCACTCTTGAGCTTGCTATTGATTCTAATTGGTTGAAACAAGTACTATTCGATTAAGCAGGATATTTTCTATTAAACACATTATAGTTTTATAAAGTTTCAACAGTGTAAATGAAAAAAAAATCAAAAAAATACGCAAGTTTAAAGATAGTCGTTATTCTTTGATAAGTACCAATTTCAAACTTTATTCTTGAGCTTGATATTGATTGCAAATAGTTGAAGCAAGTACTATTTGATTGAGCAGGATATTTTCTATCAAACACATTTTAGTTTTATAAAGTTTCAACAATGTAAATATAAAAAAAATCAAAAAAATACGCAAGTTTAAAAAGAGTCGTTATTTCTTGATAAATACTAATTTCAAACTTCATTCTTGAGCTTGCTAATAATTGTAGATAGTTGAAACAAATACCATTTAATTGAGCAGGAAATTTTCTATCAAATACATTTTCTTTTTGTAACGTTTCAGCAATGTAAATATAAAAAAAATTAAAAAAATTCGCAAGTTTTAAGATAGTTGTTATTCTTTGATATGTACCAATTTCAAACTTCATTCCAGAGCTTGCTATTAATTGAAGATAAATGAAGCAAATACCGTTCGATTAAGCAGAAAATTTCCTACTAAATACATCCTACCTTTATAACGCGTTAGCAATGTAAATATAAAAAAAAATAAAAAAATTCGCAAGTTTAAAGATAGTCGTTATTCTTTGATAAGTACCAATTTCAAACTTTATTCTTGAGCTTGCTACTAATTGCAGATAGTTGAAGCAAGTACCGTTCAATTTAGGAGGATATTTTCTATCAAATAGATTTTACTTTTATAACGTTTTAGCAATGTAAATATAAAAAAAATCAAAAAAATACGCAAGTTTAAAGAGAGTTGTTATTTCTTGATAAATACCAATTTCAAACTTCATTCTTGAGCTTGCTATTAATTGTCGATGGTTAAAACAAGTATTATGCGATTGAGCAGGATATTTTTTATCAAACACATTTTAGTTTTATAAAGTTTCAGCATAGTAAATATAAAAAAAATCAAAAAAATACGCAAGTTTAAAGATAGTCGTTATTTCTTGATAAGTACCAATTTTAAACTTTATTCTTGAGCTTGCTATTAATTGTAGATAGTTAAAACAAGTACCATTCAATTAAGCAGAATATTTTCTATTAAATACATTCTACTTTCATAACGTTTTAGCAATGTAAATATAAAAAAAATTAAAAAAATTCGCAAGTTTAAAGATAGTCGTTATTCTTTGATAAGTACCAATTTCAAACTTTATTTTTGATCTTGCTATTAATTGCAGATAGTTGAAGCAAGTACCGTTTAATTTAGGAGGATATTTTCTATCAAATATATTTTATTTTTATAACGTTTAGGCAATGTAAATATAAAAAAAATCAAAAAAATACGCAAGTTTAAAGATAGTCGTTATTCCTTGATAAGTACCAATTTCAAACTTTATTCTTGAGCTTGATATTGACTGTAAATAGTTGAAGCAAGTACTATTTGATTGAGCAGGATATTTTCTATCAAACACATTTTAGTTTTATAAAGTTTCAACAATGTAAATATAAAAAAAATCAAAAAAATACGCAAGTTTAAAAAGAGTCGTTATTTCTTGATAAATACTAACTTCAAACTTCATTCTTGAGCTTGCTAATAATTGTAGATAGTTGAAACAAATACCATTTAATTGAGCAGGAAATTTTCTATCAAATTCATTTTCTTTTTATAACGTTTCAGCAATGTAAATATAAAAAAAATTAAAAAAATTCGCAAGTTTTAAGATAGTTGTTATTCCTTGATAAGTACCAACTTCTAACTTCATTCTTGAGCTTGCTATTAATTGTAGATGGTTGAAACAAATACCATTTAATTGAACAAAAAATTTTCTATCAAATACATTTTTTTATAATGTTTCAGCTATGTAAATATAAAAAAAATTTAAAAAATACGCTAGTATAAATATAGTCCTTATTTCTTGTTAAGTACCAATTTCAAACTTTATTTTTGAGCTTGCTGTTAATTGTAGATGGTTGTGGTAAGTACCATTCTATTAAGTAAAAAATTTCTTATCAAATACGTTATACTTTTATAACGTTTCAGCAATGTAAATATAAAAAAAATCAAAAAAATACGCAAGTTTGAAGAGAGTTGTTATTTCTTGGTAAATACCAATTTCAAACTTTATTCTTGAGCTTGCTATTGATTGTAGATGGTTAAAGCAAATATTATTCGATTGAGCAGGATATTTTGTATCAAACACATTTTAGTTTTATAAAGTTTCAGCATTGGAAATATAAAAAAAATTAAAAAAAACGCAAGTTTAAAGATAGTTGTTATTCTTTGATAAGTACTAATTTCAAATTTCATTCTTGAGCTGGCTATTAATTGTAAATAGTTAAAGCAAATACTGTTCGATTAAGCAGAAAATTTCCTATCAAATACATTCTATTCTTATAACGTCTTAGCAATGTAAATATAAAAAAAATTAAAAAAATGCGCAAGTTTAGAGATAGTCGTTATTCCTTGATAAGTACCAAGTTCAAACTTCATTCTTGAGCTTGCTATTAATTGTAAATAGTTGAAACAAGCACCATTCGATTGAGCAGAGAATTTTCTATCAAATACATCCTACTTTTTTAACGTTTCAACAATGTAAATATAAAAAAAATTAAAAAAATTCGCAAGTTAAAGATAGTCGTTATTCCTTGATAAATACCAATTTCAAACTTTATTCTTAAGCTTGCTGTTAATTGTAGATAGTTGAAGCAAGTACCATTCAATTGAGCAGGATATTTTCTATCAAATAGATTTTACTTTTATAACGTTTTAACAATGTAAATATAAAAAAAATCAAAAAAATACGCAAGTTTAAAAAGAGTCGTTATTTCTTGATAAATACCAATTTCAAACTTCATTCTTGAGCTTGCTATTAATTGTAAATAGTTGAAGCAAATATAGTTTATTTGAGCAAAAAATTTTCTATCAAATACATCTTATCTTTATAACGTTTCAGCAATGTAAATATAAAAAAAATTAAAAAAATGCGCAAGTTTAAAGATAGTCGTTATTCCTTGATAAGTACCAATTTTAAACTTTATTCTTGAGCTTGTTATTAATTGTAGATGGTTAAAACAAGTACCATTCGATTAAGCAGAAAATTTCCTAATAAATACATTCTACCTTCATAACGTCTTAGCAATGTAAATATTAAAAAGATCAAAAAAATACGCAAGTTTAAAGAGAGTCGTTATTCCTTGATAAGTACCAATTTCAAACTTTATTCTTGAGCTTTCTATTAAATGTAGATGGTTAGAGCAAGTACCATTTGATTGAGCACGAAATTTCCTATCAAATACGTTCTACTTTTATAACGTTTTAGCAATGAAAATATAAAAAAAATTAAAAAAATGCGCAAGTTTAAAAATAGTCGTTATTCCTTGATAAGTACCAATTTCAAACTTCATTCTTGAGCTTGCTATTGATTGTAGATACTTAAGGCAAATACCGTTTGATTAAGAAAAAAATTTCCTTTTAAATACATTTTATCTTTATAACGTTTCAGCAATGTAAATATAGAAAAAATTAAAAAAATTTGCAAGTTTAAAGATAGTCGTTATTCCTTGATAAGTACCAATTTCAAACTTCATTCTTGAGCTTGCTATTGATTGTGGATGGTTAAAACAAGTACCATTCGATTGAGCAGGAAATTTGCTATCAAATACATTCTACTTTTATAACGTTTTAGCAAATTAAATATAAAAAAATTAAAAAAATGCGCAAGTTTAAAGATAGTCGTTATTCCTTGATAAGTACCAATTTTAAACTTTATTCTTGAGCTTGCTATTAATCGTAGATGGTTAAAGCGAGTACCATTAGATTGAGCAGAAAATTTCCTATTAAATATATCTTACCTTCATCACGTTTCAGCAATGTAAATATAAAAAAAATCAAAAAAATTCGCAAGTTTAAAGAGAGTTGTTATTTCTTGATAAATACCAATTTCAAACTTCATTCTTGAGCTTGCTATTGATTGTAGATGGTTGACACAAGTATTATTCGATTGAACAGAAAATTTCCTGTTAAATATATACTATTTTTATTACGTTTCAGCAATGTAAATATAAAAAAATCAAAAAAATTTGCAAGTTTAAAGAGAGTTGTTATTTCTTGATAAATACCAATTTCAAACTTCATTCTTGAGCTTGCTATTGATTGTAGATGGTTGAAGCAAGTATTGTTCGACTAAGCAGGATATTTTCTATTAAACACATTTTAGTTTTATAAAGTTTCAGCAATGTAAATATAAAAAAAATCAAAAAAATTCGCAAGTTTAAAGATAGTCGTTATTCCTTGATAAGTACCAAGTTTAAACTTCATTCTTGAAGATAGTTGGGGCAAATACCATTTGATTAGGCAGAAAATTTTCTATCAAATACATCTTACTTTTATAACGTTTTAACAATTTAAATATAAAAAAATTAAAAAAATGCGCAAGTTTAAATATAGTCGTTATTCCTTGATAAGTACCAATTTCAAACTTTATTCTTGAGCTTGCTATTAATTGTAGATGGTTAAAGCAAATACCATTCGATTAGGCAAGAAAATTTATATCAAATACATCTTACCTTTATAACGTTTTAGCAATTTAAATATAAAAAAATTAAAAAAATGCGCAAGTTTAAGATAGTCGTTATTTCTTGATAAGTACCAATTTCAAACTTTATTCTTAAGCTTGCTATTAATCGTAGATAGTTAAAACAAGTACTATTCGATT
Organism: Tribolium confusum; assembly: GCA_029207805.1. Classification (NCBI taxonomy): domain Eukaryota; kingdom Metazoa; phylum Arthropoda; class Insecta; order Coleoptera; family Tenebrionidae; genus Tribolium; species Tribolium confusum. The sequence goes on along the minus strand of JALGAY010000071.1, from coordinate 624,451 downwards.
GAGCAGAAAATTTTCTATCAAATACATTTTACTTTTATAACGTTTCAGCAATGAAAATATAAAAAAAATTAAAAAAATTCGCAAGTTTAAAGATTGTCGTTATTCCTTGATAAGTTTCAATTTCAAACTTCATTCTTGAGCTTGCTATTGATTGTAGATGGTTAGAACAAATACCATTCGATAGAGCGGAAAATTTCCTATCAAATACATTTTACTTTTATAACGTTTCAGCAATAAAAACATAAAAAAAATTAAAAAAATGCGCTAGTTTAAAAAGAGTCGTTATTTCTTGATAAATACCAATTTCAAACTTCATTCTTGAGCTTGCTATTAATTGTAAATGGTTGAAGCAAATACTATTCGATTGAGCAAAAAATTTTCTATCAGATACATTTTACTTTTATAACGTCTTAGCAATGTAAATATAAAAAAAATTAAAAAAATTTGCAAGTTTAAAGATAGTCGTTATTCCTTGATAAATACCAATTTCAAACTTCATTCTTGAGCTTGCTAATAATTGTACATAATTGAAACAAATACCATTTAATTGAGCAGAAAATTTTCTATCAAATACATCCTATCTTTATAACGTTTCAGCAATGCAAATATAAAAAAAATTAAAAAAATGCGCAAGTTTAAAGATAGTCGTTATTCCTTGATAAGTACCAATTTCAAACTTCATTCTTGAGCTTGCTAATAATTGTAGATAGTTGAAACAAATACCGTTCATTGAACAGGAAATTTTCTATCAAATACATCCTATCTTTATAACGTTTTAGCAATGTAAATATAAAAAAAATTAAAAAAATGCGCAAGTTTAGAGATAGTCGTTATTCCTTGATAAGTACCAATTTCAAACTTTATTCTTGAGCTTGATATTGATTGTAAATAGTTGAAGCAAATACTATTCAATTGAGCAGAATATTTTCTATCAAACACATTTTAGCTTTATAAAGTTTCAGCAATCTAAATATAAAAAAAATCAAAAAAATTCGCAAGTTTAAAAAGAGTCGTTATTTTTGATAAATACCAATTTCAAACTTCATTCTTGAGCTTGCTGTTAATTGTAGATAGTTGAAGCAAGTACCGTTCAATTAAGCAGGATATTTTCTATCAAATAGATTTTACTTTTATAACGTTTTAACAATGTAAATATAAAAAAAATCAAAAAAATAGGCAAGTTTAAAGAGAGTCGTTATTTCTTGATAAATACCAATTTCAAACTTTATTCTTGAGCTTGATATTGATTGTAGATGGTTAAAGCAAGTACTATTCGATTGAGCAGAATATTTTCTATCAAACACATTTTAGTTTTGTAAAATTTCTGCAATGTAAATATATAAAAAATCAAAAAAATTTGCAAGTTTAAAAATAGTCGTTATTCCTTGATAAGTACCAATTTCAAACTTCATTCTTGAGCTTGCTATTGACTGTAGATGGTTGAAGCAAATACTATTTAATTGGGCAGGATATTTTCTATTAAACACATTTTAGTTTTATAGAGTTTTAGCAACGTAAATAAAAAAAAAATCAAAAAAATACGCAAGTTTAAAGAGAGTTGTTATTTCTTGATAAATACCAATTTCAAACTTCATTCTTGAGCTTGCTATTGATTGCGGATGGTTAAAACAAGTATTATTCGATTGAGCAGGATATTTTCTATCAAACACATTTTAGTTTTATAAAGTTTCAGCAATGTAAATATAAAAAAAATACGCAAGTTTAAAAAGAGTGGTTATTTCTTAATAAATACCAATTTCAAACTTCATTCTTGAGATTGCTATTAATTATAGATGGTTGAAGCAAATACCGTTTAATTGAACAAAAAATTTTCTATCAAATGCGTCTTATCTTTGTAACGTTTCAGCAATGTAAATATAGAAAAAATTAAAAAATTTGCAAGTTTAAATATAGTCGTTATTCCTTGATAAGTACCAACTTCAAACTTCATTCTTTAGCTTGCTATTGATTGTAGATGGTTAAGGCAAATACCATTCGATTGAGCAGAAAATTTCCTATCAAATACATTTTACTTTTATAACGTTTCAGCAATGAAAACATAAAAAAAATTAGAAAAATGCGCAAGTTTAAAAAGAGTCGTTATTTCTTGATAAATACCAATTTCAAACTTCATTCTTTAGCTTGCTATTGATTGCAAATGGTTGAAGCAAATACTATTCGATTGAGCAGGATATTTTCAATTAAACACATTTTAGTTTTATAGAGTTTTAGCAATGTAAATATAAAAAAAATTAAAAATATGCGCAAGTTTAAAAATAGTTGTTATTCCTTGATAAGTACCAATTTCAAACTATATTCTTGAGTTTGCTATTAATTGTAGATGGTCGACACAAGTACCATTCGATTGAGCAGAAAATTTTCTATCAAATACATCTTACTTTTATAACGTTTCAGCAATGTAAATATAAAAAAAATCAAAAAAATTTGCAAGTTTAAAGAGAGTTGTTATTTCTTGATAAATACCAATTTCAAACTTCATTCCTGAGCTTGCTATTGATTGTGGATGGTTAAAACAAATATTATTTGATTGAGCAGGATATTTTCTATCAAAACATTTTAGTTTTATCAAGTTTCAGCATTGTAAATATAAAAAAAATAAAAAAAATACGCAAGTTTAAAGATAGTTGTTATTCTTTGATAAGTACTAAATTCAAACTCCATTCTTGAGCTTGCTATTAATTGTAGATGGTTGAAGCAAATACTATTCGATTGAGCAGGATATTTTCTATTAAACACATTCTAGCTTTATAAAGTTTTTGCAATGTAAATATAAAAAAAAATCAAAAAAATACGCAAGTTTAAAGAGAGTCGTTATTCCTTGATAAGTACCAATTTCAAACTTCATTCTTGAGCTTGCTATTGATTGTAGATGGTTAGAACAAATACCATTCGATAGAGCGGAAAATTTCCTATCAAATACATTTTACTTTTATAACGTTTCAGCAATAAAAACATAAAAAAAATTAAAAAAATGCGCTAGTTTAAAAAGAGTCGTTATTTCTTGATAAATACCAATTTCAAACTTCATTCTTGAGCTTGCTATTAATTGTAAATGGTTGAAGCAAATACTATTCGATTGAGCAAAAAATTTTCTATCAGATACATTTTACTTTTATAACGTCTTAGCAATGTAAATATAAAAAAAATTAAAAAAATTTGCAAGTTTAAAGATAGTCGTTATTCCTTGATAAGTACCAATTTCAAACTTCATTCTTGAGCTTGCTATTGATTGTAAATAGTTGAAGCAAGTATTATTCGATTGAGCAAAATATTTTCTATCCAACACATTCTAGTTTTATAAAGTTTCAGCAATGTAAATAAAAAAAAATCAAAAAAATAAGCAAGTTTAAAAAGAGTCGTTATTTCTTGATAAATACCAATTTCAAACTTCATTCTTGAGCTTGCTAATAATTGTACATAATTGAAACAAATACCATTTAATTGAGCAGAAAATTTTCTATCAAATACATCCTATCTTTATAACGTTTCAGCAATGCAAATATAAAAAAAATTAAAAAAATACGCAAGTTTAAAGATAGTCGTTATTCCTTGATAAGTACCAATTTCAAACTTCATTCTTGAGCTTGCTAATAATTGTAGATAGTTGAAACAAATACCATTCATTGAACAGGAAATTTTCTATCAAACACATCCTATTTTTATAACGTTTTAGCAATGTAAATATAAAAAAAATTAAAAAAATGCGCAAGTTTAGAGATAGTCGTTATTCCTTGATAAGTACCAATTTCAAACTTTATTCTTGAGCTTGATATTGATTGTAAATAGTTGAAGCAAATACTATTCAATTGAGCAGAATATTTTCTATCAAACACATTTTAGTTTTATAAAGTTTCAGCAATCTAAATATAAAAAAAATCAAAAAAATTCGCAAGTTTAAAAAGAGTCGTTATTTTTGATAAATACCAATTTCAAACTTCATTCTTGAGCTTGCTGTTAATTGTAGATAGTTGAAGCAAGTACCATTCAATTAAGCAGGATATTTTCTATCAAATAGATTTTACTTTTATAACGTTTTAACAATGTAAATATAAAAAAAATCAAAAAAATAGGCAAGTTTAAAGAGAGTCGTTATTTCTTGATAAATACCAATTTCAAACTTTATTCTTGAGCTTGATATTGATTGTAGATGGTTAAAGCAAGTACTATTCGATTGAGCAGAATATTTTCTATCAAACACATTTTAGTTTTGTAAAATTTCTGCAATGTAAATATATAAAAAATCAAAAAAATTTGCAAGTTTAAAAATAGTCGTTATTCCTTGATAAGTACCAAATTCAAACTTCATTCTTGAGCTTGCTATTAATTGCAGATGGTTGAAACAAATATCATTCAATTGAACAAAAAATTTTCTATCAAATGCATCTTACCTTTATAACGTTTCAACAATGTAAATATAAAAAAAATTAAACAAATTTGCAAGTTTAAATATAGTCGTTATTTCTTGATAAGTACCAATTTCAAACTTCATTCTTGAGCTTGCTATTGACTGTAGATGGTTGAAGCAAATACTATTTAATTGGGCAGGATATTTTCTATTAAACACATTTTAGTTTTATAGAGTTTTAGCAACGTAAATAAAAAAAAATCAAAAAAATACGCAAGTTTAAAGAGAGTTGTTATTTCTTGATAAATACCAATTTCAAACTTCATTCTTGAGCTTGCTATTGATTGCGGATGGTTAAAACAAGTATTATTCGATTGAGCAGGATATTTTCTATCAAACACATTTTAGTTTTGTAAAATTTCTGCAATGTAAATATATAAAAAATCAAAAAAATTTGCAAGTTTAAAAATAGTCGTTATTCCTTGATAAGTACCAAATTCAAACTTCATTCTTGAGCTTGCTATTAATTGCAGATGGTTGAAACAAATATCATTCAATTGAACAAAAAATTTTCTATCAAATGCATCTTACTTTTATAACGTTTCAACAATGTAAATATAAAAAAAATTAAACAAATTTGCAAGTTTAAATATAGTCGTTATTTCTTGATAAGTACCAATTTCAAACTTCATTCTTGAGCTTGCTATTGACTGTAGATGGTTGAAGCAAATACTATTTAATTGGGCAGGATATTTTCTATTAAACACATTTTAGTTTTATAGAGTTTTAGCAACGTAAATAAAAAAAAATCAAAAAAATACGCAAGTTTAAAGAGAGTTGTTATTTCTTGATAAATACCAATTTCAAACTTCATTCTTGAGCTTGCTATTGATTGCGGATGGTTAAAACAAGTATTATTCGATTGAGCAGGATATTTTCTATCAAACACATTTTAGTTTTATAAAGTTTCAGCAATGTAAATATAAAAAAAATACGCAAGTTTAAAAAGAGTGGTTATTTCTTAATAAATACCAATTTCAAACTTCATTCTTGAGATTGCTATTAATTATAGATGGTTGAAGCAAATACCGTTTAATTGAACAAAAAATTTTCTATCAAATGCGTCTTATCTTTGTAACGTTTCAGCAATGTAAATATAGAAAAAATTAAAAAATTTGCAAGTTTAAATATAGTCGTTATTCCTTGATAAGTACCAATTTCAAACTTCATTCTTTAGCTTGCTATTGATTGTAGATGGTTAAGGCAAATACCATTCGATTGAGCAGAAAATTTCCTATCAAATACATTTTACTTTTATAACGTTTCAGCAATGAAAACATAAAAAAAATTAGAAAAATGCGCAAGTTTAAAAAGAGTCGTTATTTCTTGATAAATACCAATTTCAAACTTCATTCTTTAGCTTGCTATTGATTGCAAATGGTTGAAGCAAATACTATTCGATTGAGCAGGATATTTTCAATTAAACACATTTTAGTTTTATAGAGTTTTAGCAATGTAAATATAAAAAAAATTAAAAATATGCGCAAGTTTAAAAATAGTTGTTATTCCTTGATAAGTACCAATTTCAAACTATATTCTTGAGTTTGCTATTAATTGTAGATGGTCGACACAAGTACCATTCGATTGAGCAGAAAATTTTCTATCAAATACATCTTACTTTTATAACGTTTCAGCAATGTAAATATAAAAAAAATCAAAAAAATTTGCAAGTTTAAAGAGAGTTGTTATTTCTTGATAAATACCAATTTCAAACTTCATTCCTGAGCTTGCTATTGATTGTGGATGGTTAAAACAAATAGTATTTGATTGAGCAGGATATTTTCTATCAAAACATTTTAGTTTTATCAAGTTTCAGCATTGTAAATATAAAAAAAAATAAAAAAAATACGCAAGTTTAAAGATAGTTGTTATTCTTTGATAAGTACTAAATTCAAACTCCATTCTTGAGCTTGCTATTAATTGTAGATGGTTGAAGCAAATACTATTCGATTGAGCAGGATATTTTCTATTAAACACATTCTAGCTTTATAAAGTTTTTGCAATGTAAATATAAAAAAAAATCAAAAAAATACGCAAGTTTAAAGAGAGTCGTTATTCCTTGATAAGTACCAATTTCAAACTTCATTCTTGAGCTTGCTATTGATTGTAGATGGTTAGAACAAATACCATTCGATAGAGCGGAAAATTTCCTATCAAATACATTTTACTTTTATAACGTTTCAGCAATAAAAACATAAAAAAAATTAAAAAAATGCGCTAGTTTAAAAAGAGTCGTTATTTCTTGATAAATACCAATTTCAAACTTCATTCTTGAGCTTGCTATTAATTGTAAATGGTTGAAGCAAATACTATTCGATTGAGCAAAAAATTTTCTATCAGATACATTTTACTTTTATAACGTCTTAGCAATGTAAATATAAAAAAAATTAAAAAAATTTGCAAGTTTAAAGATAGTCGTTATTCCTTGATAAGTACCAATTTCAAACTTCATTCTTGAGCTTGCTATTGATTGTAAATAGTTGAAGCAAGTATTATTCGATTGAGCAAAATATTTTCTATCCAACACATTCTAGTTTTATAAAGTTTCAGCAATGTAAATAAAAAAAAATCAAAAAAATAAGCAAGTTTAAAAAGAGTCGTTATTTCTTGATAAATACCAATTTCAAACTTCATTCTTGAGCTTGCTAATAATTGTACATAATTGAAACAAATACCATTTAATTGGGCAGAAAATTTTCTATCAAATACATCCTATCTTTATAACGTTTCAGCAATGCAAATATAAAAAAAATTAAAAAAATGCGCAAGTTTAAAGATAGTCGTTATTCCTTGATAAGTACCAATTTCAAACTTCATTCTTGAGCTTGCTAATAATTGTAGATAGTTGAAACAAATACCATTCATTGAACAGGAAATTTTCTATCAAACACATCCTATTTTTATAACGTTTTAGCAATGTAAATATAAAAAAAATTTAAAAAATGCGCAAGTTTAGAGATAGTCGTTATTCCTTGATAAGTACCAATTTCAAACTTTATTCTTGAGCATGATATTGATTGTAAATAGTTGAAGCAAATACTATTCAATTGAGCAGAATATTTTCTATCAAACACATTTTAGTTTTATAAAGTTTCAGCAATCTAAATATAAAAAAAATCAAAAAAATTCGCAAGTTTAAAAAGAGTCGTTATTTTTGATAAATACCAATTTCAAACTTCATTCTTGAACTTGCTGTTAATTGTAGATAGTTGAAGCAAGTACCATTCAATTAAGCAGGATATTTTCTATCAAATAGATTTTACTTTTATAACGTTTTAACAATGTAAATATAAAAAAAATCAAAAAAATAGGCAAGTTTAAAGAGAGTCGTTATTTCTTGATAAATACCAATTTCAAACTTTATTCTTGAGCTTGATATTGATTGTAGATGGTTAAAGCAAGTACTATTCGATTGAGCAGAATATTTTCTATCAAACACATTTTAGTTTTGTAAAATTTCTGCAATGTAAATATATAAAAAATCAAAAAAATTTGCAAGTTTAAAAATAGTCGTTATTCCTTGATAAGTACCAAATTCAAACTTCATTCTTGAGCTTGCTATTAATTGCAGATGGTTGAAACAAATATCATTCAATTGAACAAAAAATTTTCTATCAAATGCATCTTACTTTTATAACGTTTCAACAATGTAAATATAAAAAAAATTAAACAAATTTGCAAGTTTAAATATAGTCGTTATTTCTTGATAAGTACCAATTTCAAACTTCATTCTTGAGCTTGCTATTGACTGTAGATGGTTGAAGCAAATACTATTTAATTGGGCAGGATATTTTCTATTAAACACATTTTAGTTTTATAGAGTTTTAGCAACGTAAATAAAAAAAAATCAAAAAAATACGCAAGTTTAAAGAGAGTTGTTATTTCTTGATAAATACCAATTTCAAACTTCATTCTTGAGCTTGCTATTGATTGCGGATGGTTAAAACAAGTATTATTCGATTGAGCAGGATATTTTCTATCAAACACATTTTAGTTTTATAAAGTTTCAGCAATGTAAATATAAAAAAAATACGCAAGTTTAAAAAGAGTGGTTATTTCTTAATAAATACCAATTTCAAACTTCATTTTTGAGATTGCTATTAATTATAGATGGTTGAAGCAAATACCGTTTAATTGAACAAAAAATTTTCTATCAAATGCGTCTTATCTTTGTAACGTTTCAGCAATGTAAATATAGAAAAAATTAAAAAATTTGCAAGTTTAAATATAGTCGTTATTCCTTGATAAGTACCAATTTCAAACTTCATTCTTTAGCTTGCTATTGATTGTAGATGGTTAAGGCAAATACCATTCGATTGAGCAGAAAATTTCCTATCAAATACATTTTACTTTTATAACGTTTCAGCAATGAAAACATAAAAAAAATTAAAAAAATGCGCAAGTTTAGAAAGAGTCGTTATTTCTTGATAAATACCAATTTCAAACTTCATTCTTTAGCTTGCTATTGATTGCAAATGGTTGAAGCAAATACTATTCGATTGAGCAGGATATTTTCTATTAAACACATTTTAGTTTTATAGAGTTTTAGCAATGTAAATATAAAAAAAATTAAAAATATGCGCAAGTTTAAAGATAGTTGTTATTCCTTGATAAGTACCAATTTCAAACTATATTCTTGAGTTTGCTGTTAATTGTAGATAGTCGACACAAGTACCATTCGATTGAGCAGAAAATTTTCTATCAAATACGTCTTACTTTTATAACGTTTCAGCAATGTAAATATAAAAAAAATCAAAAAAATTTGCAAGTTTAAAGAGAGTTGTTATTTCTTGATAAATACCAATTTCAAACTTCATTCCTGAGCTTGCTATTGATTGTAGATGGTTAAAACAAATATTATTTGATTGAGCAGGATATTTTCTATCAAAACATTTTAGTTTTATCAAGTTTCAGCATTGTAAATATAAAAAAAATAAAAAAAATACGCAAGTTTAAAGATAGTTGTTATTCTTTGATAAGTACTAAATTCAAACTCCATTCTTGAGCTTGCTATTAATTGTAGATGGTTGAAGCAAATACTATTCGATTGAGCAGCATATTTTCTATTAAACACATTCTAGCTTTATAGAGTTTTAGCAATGTAAATATAAAAAAAAATCAAAAAAATACGCAAGTTTAAAGAGAGTCGTTATTCCTTGATAAGTACCAATTTCAAACTTCATTCTTGAGCTTGTTATTGATTGTAGATGTTTAAAGCAAATACCATTCGATTGAGCAAATAATTTCCTATCAATTACATTTTACTTTTATAACGTTTCAGCAACGAAAACATAAAAAAAATTAAAAAAATGCGCAAGTTTAAAAAGAGTCGTTATTTCTTGATAAATACCAATTTCAAACTTCATTCTTTAGCTTGCTATTGATTGCAAATGGTTGAAACAAATACTATTCAATTGAGCAGGATATTTTCTATTAAACACATTTTAGTTTTATAGAGTTTTAGCAATGTAAATATAAAAAAAATTAAAAAATTGCGCAAGTTTAAATATAGTCGTTATTTCTTGATAAGTACCAATTTCAAACTTCATTCTTGAGCTTGCTATTGACTGTAGATAATTGAAGCAAATACTATTTAATTGAGCAGAATATTTTCTATCAAACACATTTTAGTTTTATAAAGTTTCAGCAAAATAAATATAAAAAAAATCAAAAAAATACGCAAGTTTAAAAATAGTCGTTATTCCTTGATAAGTACCAAGTTTAAACTTCACTCTTGAGCTTGCTATTAACTGTAGATAGTTGGGGCAAATACCATTCGATTAGGCAGAAAATTTTCTATCAAATACATCTTACCTTTATAACGTTTTAGCAATTTAAATATAAAAAAATTAAAAAAATGCGCAAATTTAAAGATAGTCGTTATTCCTTGATAAGTACCAATTTCAAACTTTATTCTTGAGCTTGCTGTTAATTGTACATGGTTAAAACAAGTACCGTTCAATTAAGCAGAAAATTTTCTATTAAATACAATTTACCTTTATAACGTCTTAGCAATGTAAATATAAAAAAAAATTAAAAAAATAAGCAAGTTTAAAGATAGTTGTTATTCTTTCATAAGTACCAATTTCAAACTTCATTCTTGAGCTTGCTATTATTTGTAGATGGTTGAAGCAAATACCGTTCGATTAAGCAGAAAATTTCCTATCAAATACATCCTACCTTTATAACGTTTTAGCAATGTAAATATAAAAAAAAATTAAAAAAATTCGCAAGTTTAAAGATAGTCGTTATTCCTTGATAAATACCAATTTCAAACTTTATTCTTAAGCTTGCTATTAATTGTAGATAGTTGAAGCAAGTATTATTCGATTGAGCAGAATATTTTCTATTAAACACATTTTAGTTTTATAAAATTTCTGCAATGTAAATATATAAAAAATCAAAAAAATTTGCAAGTTTAAAAATAGTCGTTATTCCTTGATAAGTACCAACTTCAAATTTCATTCTTGAGCTTGCTATTAATTGCAGATGGTTGAAACAAATATCATTTAATTGAACAAAAAATTTTCTATCAAATGCATCTTACTTTTATAACGTTTCAACAATGTAAATATAAAAAAAATTAAACAAATTTGCAAGTTTAAATATAGTCGTTATTTCTTGATAAGTACCAAATTCAAACTTCATTCTTGAGCTTGCTATTGACTGTAGGTGGTTGAAGCAAATACTATTTAATTGAGCAGAATATTTTCTATCAAACACATTTTAGTTTCATAAAGTTTCAGCAAAATAAATATAAAAAAAAATCAAAAAAATACGCAAGTTTAAAAATAGTCGTTATTCCTTGATAAGTACCAAGTTTAAACTTCATTCTTGAGCTTGCTATTAACTGTAGATAGTTGGGGCAAATACTATTTGATAATACAGAAAATTTCCTATCAAATACATCTTACTTTCATAACGTTTTAGCAATTTAAATATAAACAAATTAAATAAATTCGCAAGTTTAAAGAAAGTCGTTATTCCTTGATAAGTACCAATTTCAAACTTCATTCCTGAGCTTACTATTGATTGTAGATGGTTAAGGCAAATACCATTTGATTAAGCAAGAAATTTTCTATCAAATACATCTTACTTTCATAACGTTTTAGCAATTTAAATATAAAAAAATTAAAAAAATTCGCAAGTTTAAAGAAAGTCGTTATTTCTTGATATGTACCAATTTCAAACTTCATTCCTGAGCTTGCAATTGATTGTAGATGGTTAAGGCAAATACCATTCGATTAAGCAAGAAATTTTCTATCAAATACATCTTACTTTCATAACGTTTTAGCAATATAAATATAAAAAAATTAAAAAAATTCGCAAGTTTAAAGAAAGTCGTTATTCCTTGATAAGTACCAAGTTTAAACTTCATTCTTGAGCTTGCTATTAACTGTAGATAGTTGGGGCAAATACTATTTGATAATACAGAAAATTTCCTATCAAATACATCTTACTTTCATAACGTTTTAGCAATTTAAATATAAACAAATTAAATAAATTCGCAAGTTTAAAGAAAGTCGTTATTCCTTGATAAGTACCAATTTCAAACTTCATTCCTGAGCTTACTATTGATTGTAGATGGTTAAGGCAAATACCATTTGATTAAGCAAGAAATTTTCTATCAAATACATCTTACTTTCATAACGTTTTAGCAATTTAAATATAAAAAAATTAAAAAAATTCGCAAGTTTAAAGAAAGTCGTTATTCCTTGATAAGTACCAATTTCAAACTTCATTCCTGAGCTTGCTATTAATTGTAGATGGTTAAGGCAAATACCATTCGATTGAGCAGGAAATTTCCTATCAAATACATCTTACTTTCATAACGTTTTAATAATTTAAATATAAAAAAATTTAAAAAATTCGCAAGTTTAAAGAAAGTCGTTATTTCTTGATATGTACCAATTTCAAACTTCATTCCTGAGCTTGCAATTGATTGTAGATGGTTAAGGCAAATACCATTCGATTAAGCAAGAAATTTTCTATCAAATACATCTTACTTTCATAACGTTTTAGCAATTTAAATATAAAAAAATTAAAAAAATTCGCAAGTTTAAAGAAAGTCGTTATTCCTTGATAAGTACCAAGTTTAAACTTCATTCTTGAGCTTGCTATTAACTGTAGATAGTTGGGGCAAATACTATTTGATAATACAGAAAATTTCCTATCAAATACATCTTACTTTCATAACGTTTTAGCAATTTAAATATAAACAAATTAAATAAATTCGCAAGTTTAAAGAAAGTCGTTATTCCTTGATAAGTACCAATTTCAAACTTCATTCCTGAGCTTACTATTGATTGTAGATGGTTAAGGCAAATACCATTTGATTAAGCAAGAAATTTTCTATCAAATACATCTTACTTTCATAACGTTTTAGCAATTTAAATATAAAAAAATTAAAAAAATTCGCAAGTTTAAAGAAAGTCGTTATTCCTTGATAAGTACCAATTTCAAACTATATTCTTAAGCTTGCTATTAATTGTAGATGATCGACGCAATTACCATTCAATTGAGCAGAAAATTTTCTATCAAATACATCTTACTTTTATAACGTTTCAGCAATGTAAATATAAAAAAAATCAAAAAAATACGCAAGTTTAAAGAGAGTTGTTATTTCTTGATAAATACCAACTTCAAACTTTATTCTTGAGTTTGCTATTGAATATAGATGGTTAAAACAAGTATTATTCGATTGAGCAGGATATTTTCTATCAAACACATTTTAGTTTTATAAAGTTTCAGCATTGTAAATATAAAAAAATCAAAAAAATACGCAAGTTTAAAGGTAGTTGTTATTCTTTGATAAGTACTAATTTCAAACTTCATTCTTAAGCTTGCTATTAATTGTAAATGGTTGAAGCAAATATTGTTTGATTAAGCAGAAAATTTCCTATCAAATACATTCTACTTTCATAAGTTTAAAGATTATCGTTATTTCTTGATAAGTACCAATTTAAAACTTTATTCTTGAGCTTGCTGTTAATTGTAGATAATTAAAACAAATACCATTCAATTAGGCAGAAAATTTCCTATTAAATACATCCTACCTTCATAACGTCTTAGCAATGTAAATATAAAAAAAATCAAAAAAATACGCAAGTTTAAAGAGAGTTGTTATTTCTTGATAAATACCAATTTCAAACTTCATTCTTGAGCTTGCTATTGATTGTAGATGGTTAAAGCAAATACCCTTCAATTAAGCAGAAAATTTTCTATCAAATACATCTTACTTTTATAACGTTTTAGCAATTTAAATATAAAAAAATTAAAAAAATGCGCAAGTTTAAAGATAGTCGTTATTCCTTGATAAGTACCAATTTGAAACTTTATTCTTGAGCTTGCTATTAATTGTAGATGGTTAAAACAAATACCATTCAATTAAGCAGGAAATTTCCTATTAAATACATCCTACCTTCATAACGTCTTAACAATGTAAATATAAAAAAAATACGTAAGTTTAAAAAGAGTTGTTATTTCTTGATAAATACCAATTTCAAACTTTATTCTTGAGCTTGCTATTGATTGTAGATAGTTAAGGCAAATACCATTCGATTAAGCGGAAAATTTTCTATCAAATACATCTTACTTTTATAACGTTTTAGCAATCTAAATATAAAAAAATTAAAAAAATTCGCAAGTTTAAAGATAGTTGTTATTCTTTGATAAGTACCAATTTCAAACTTCATTCTTGAGCTTGCTATTAATTGTAGATGGTTGAAGAAATACCGTTTGATTAAGCAAAAAGTTTCCTATCAAATACATCCTAACTTTATAACGTCTTAGCAATGTAAATATAAAAAAAAATTAAAAAAATTTGCAAGTTTAAAGATAGTCGTTATTCCTTGATAAATACCAATTTCAAACTTTATTCTTAAGCTTGCTATTAATTGTAGATAGTTGAAGCAAGTACCATTTAATTGGGCAGAATATTTTTTATCAAATAGATCTTTTATAACGTTTTAACAAAGTAAATATAAAGAAAAACAAAAAAATACGCAAGTTTAAAGAGAGTCGTTATTTCTTGATAAATACCAATTTCAAACTTTATTCTTGAGCTTGATATTGATTGTAGATGGTTGGAGCAAGTACTATTCGATTGAGCAGAATATTTTCTATCAAACACATTTTAGTTTTATAAAATTTCTGCAATGTAAATATATAAAAAATCAAAAAAATTTGCAAGTTTAAAGATAGTTGTTATTCCTTGATAAGTACCAAATTCAAACTTCATTTTTGAGCTTGCTATTAATTGTAGATGGTTGAAATAAGCATCATTCAATTGAACAAAAAATTTTCTATCAAATGCATCTTACTTTTATAACGTTTCAATAATGTAAATATAAAAAAAATTAAAAAAATTTGCAAGTTTAAATATAGTCGTTATTTCTTGATAAGTACCAATTTCAAACTTCATTCTTGAGCATGCTATTGACTGTAGATGGTTGAAGCAAATACTATTTAATTGAGCAGGATATTTTCTATCAAACACATTTTAGTTTTATAAAGTTTCAGCAAAATAAATATAAAAAAAATCAAAAAAATACGCAAGTTTAAAAATAGTCGTTATTCCTTGATAAGTACCAAGTTTAAACTTTATTCTTGAGCTTGCTATTAACTGTAGATAGTTGGGGCAAATACCATTCGATAAGGCAGAAAATTTTCTATCAAATACATTTTACTTTTATAACGATTCTGCAATGAAAACATAAATAAAATTAAAAAATTGCGCAAGTTTAAAAAGAATCGTTATTTCTTGATAAATACCAATTTCAAACTTCATTCTTGAGCTTGCTATTGATTGTAAATGGTTGAAGCAAATACTATTCGATTGAGCAAAATATTTTCTATTAAACACATTTTAGTTTTATAGAGTTTTAGCAATGTAAATATAAAAAAAATCAAAAAAATACGCAAGTTTAAAGAGAGTTGTTATTTCTTGATAAATACCAATTTCAAACTTCATTCTTGAGCTTGCTATTGATTGTAGATGGTTAAAACAAGTATTATTCGATTGAGCGGGATATTTTCTATCAAACACATTTTAGTTTTATAAAGTTTCAGCAATGTAAATATAAAAAAAATCAAAAAAATACGCAAGTTTAAAAAGAGTCGTTATTTCTTGATAAATACCAATTTCAAACTTCATTTTGAGCTTGCTATTAATTGTAGATGGTTGAAGCAAATACCATTTACTTGAGCAGAAAATTTTCTATTAAATACATTTTATCTTTATAACGTTTCAGCAATGTAAATATAAAAAATATTAAAAAAATGCGCAAGTTTAAAGATAGTCGTTATTCCTTGATAAGTACCAATTTCAAACTTCATTCTTGAGCTTGCTATTGACTGTAGATGGTTGAAGCAAAAACTATTTAATTAAGCAGGATATTTTCTGTTAAACCCATTTTAGTTTTATAAAGTTTCAGCAAAGTAAATATAAAAAAAATCAAAAAATGCGCAAGTTTAAAAATAGTCGTTATTCCTTGATAAGTATCAACTTCAAACTTCATTCTTGAGCTTGCTATTGATTTTAAATGGTTTAAGCAAATATTATTCGATTAAGCAGGATATTTTCTATTAAACACATTTTAGTTTTATAAAGTTTTTGCAATGTAAATATAAAAAAAAACAAAAAAATACGCAAGTTTAAAGAGAGTTTTTATTTCTTGATAAATACCAATTTCAAACTTTATTCTTGAGTTTGCTAGTAATTGTAGATGGTTGAAACAAATACCATTCGATTAAGCAGGAAATTTTCTATCAAATGTATCTTATTCTTATAACGTTTCATCAACGCAAATGTAAAAAAAATCAAAAAAATGCGCAAGTTTAAAGATAGTCGTTATTCCTTGATAAGTACCAATTTCAAACTTCATTCTTGAGCTTGCTATTAATTTTAAATAGTTGAAGCAAGTAGTATTCGATTGAGCAGAATATTTTCTATCAAACACATTCTAGTTTTATAAAGTTTCAGCAATGTAAATATAAAAAAAATCAAAAAAATGCGCAAGTTTAAAAATAGTCGTTATTCCTTGATAAGTACCAATTTCAAACTTCATTCTTGAGCTTGCTATTGATTTCAAATGTTTGAAGCAAGTACTATTCGATTGAGCCGGATATTTTCTATCAAACACATTCTAGTTTTATAAAGTTTCAGCAATGTAAATATAAAAAAAAAACAAAAAAATACGCAAGTTTAAAAAGAGTTGTTATTTCTTGATAAATACCAACTTCAAACTTTATTCTTGAGCTTGCTATTAATTGTAGATGGTTAAAACAAATACCATTCAATTAAGAAAATTTTCTATCAAATATATCTTATTTTTATAACGTTTCAGCAATGTAAATGTAAAAAAAATCAAAAAAATACGCAAGTTTAAAGATAGTCGTTATTCCTTGATAAATACCAATTTCAAACTTTATATTTGAGTATGCTATTAATTGTAGATGGTTGAAGCAAATACTATTTGATTAAACAGGATTTTTTCTATCAAACACATTTTAGCTTTATAATGTTTCATCAACCTAAATATAAAAAAAATCAAAAAAATACTCAAGTTTAAAGATAGTCGTTATTCCTTAATAAGTACCAACTTCAAACTTCATTATTTAGCTTGCTGTTGATTGTAGATAGTTGAGGCAAATACCATTTGATTAAGCGGGAAATTTTCTATCAAATATATCTTACTTTTATAACGTTTCAGCAATGTAGATATAAAAAAAATTAAAAAAATACGCAAGTTTAAAAAGAGTCGTTATTTCTTGATAAATACCAATTTCAAACATCATTCTTGAGCTTAGTATTAACTGTAGATGGTTAAAACAAATACTATTTGAAATAGCAAGAAATTTTTTATCAAATGTATCTTATTTTGTAACCTTTCAGCAATGTAAATATAAAAAAAATCAAAAAAATACGCAAGTTTAAAGATAGTCGTTACTCCTTGATAAGTACCAATTTCAAACTTCATTCTTGAGCTTGCTATTAGCTGTATGTAGTTAAAGCAAATACCGTTCGAATAAGCAGGAAATTTTCTATCAAATATATCTTACTTTTATAACGTTTCAGCAATGTAAATATAAAAAAAATTAAAAAAATGCGCAAGGTTAAAAATACTTGTTATTCCTTGATAAATACCAATTTCAAACTTCATTCTTGAGCTTGCTATTAATTGTAGATGGTTGAAGCAAATACCATTTAATTGAGCAGAAAATTTTCTATTAAATACATTTCACTTTTACAACGTTTGGATAATGTAAATATAAAAAAAATTAAAAAAATTCGCAAGTTTAAAGAGAGTCGTTATTTCTTGATAAATACCAATTTCAAACTTTATTCTTGAGCTTCCTATTAATTGCAGAAGGTTGAAACAAGTACCATTCGATTGAGCAGAAAATTTTCTATCAAATATATTTTACTTTTATAACGTTTCAGCAATGTAAATATAAAAAAAATTAAAAAAATACGCAAGTTTAAAAATAGTCGTTATTTCTTGATAAGTACCAAATTCAAACTTCATTCTTGAGCTTGCTATTGATTTTGAATGGTTGAAGCAAGTACTATTCGATTGAGCAGGATATTTTCTATCAAACACATTCTAGTTTTATAAAGTTTCAGCAATGTAAATATAAAAAAAATTAAAAAAATACGCAAGTTTAAATAGAGTCGTTATTTCTTGATAAATACCAATTTCAAACATCATTCTTGAGCTTACTATTAATTGTAGATGGTTGAAACAAATACTATTCAATTAAGCAGAAAGTTTTTTATCACATATATCTTTTTTTTCTAACGTTTCAGCAATGTAAATATAAAAAAAATTAAAAAAATACGCAAGTTTAAAGATAGTCGTTATTCCTTGATAAATACCAATTTCAAACTTCATTCTTGAGCTTGCTTGTAGCTGTATATATTTAAGGCAAACACCCTTCAATCAAGCAGGAAATTTTATATCAAATACATCTTACTTTTATAACGTTTCAGCAATGTAAATATAAAAAAAATTAAAAAAATACGCAAGTTTAAATAGAGTCGTTATTTCTTGATAAATACCAATTTCAAACTTCATTTTTGAGTATGCTATTGACTGTAAATAGTTAAAGCAAGTACTATTTGATTAGGCAAAATATTTTCTATCAAACACATTTAAGTTTTATAATGTTTCAGCAATGTAAATATAAAAAAAATCAAAAAAATGCGCAAGTTTAAAGAGTGTTGTTATTTCTTGATAAATACCAATTTCAAACTTTATTCTTGAGCTTGCTATTGATTGTAGATGGGTAAAACAAATATTATTTGATTAAACAGGATATTTTTTGTTAAACACATTTTAGCTTTATAAAGTTTCAGCATTGTAAATATAAAAAAAATTAAAAAAATACGCAAGTTTAAAGATAGTTGTTATTCTTTGATAAGTACTAATTTCAAACTTCATTCTTGAGCTTGCTATTAATTGTAGATGGTTGAAGCAAATATTACTCGATTGAGCAGGATATTTTCTATCAAACACATTTTAGCTTTATAAAGTTTCAACATTGTAAATATAAAAAAAATCAAAAAAATACTCAAGTTTAAATATAGTTGTTATTCTTTGATAAGTACTAATTTCAAACTTCATTCTTGAGCTTGCTATTAATTGTAGAAGGTTGAAGCAAATATTGTTCGATTAAGCAGAAAATTTCCTATCAAATACATCCTACCTTCATAACGTCTTAGCAATGTAAATATAAAAAAAATTAAAAAAATTCGCAAGTTTAAAGATAGTCGTTATTCCTTGATAAGTACCAATTTCAAACTTCATTCTTGAGCTTGCTATTAATTGTAGATGGTTGGAACAAATACCATTTGATTGAACCAAAAATTTTCTACCAATACATCATACTTTTTTAATTTCAGCAATGTAAATAAAAAAAAATTTAAAAAATGCGCAAGTTTAAAGATAGTCGTTATTCCTTGATAAGTACCAATTTCAAACTTTATTTTTGAGCTTGCTATTAATTGAAGATGGCTGAAGCAAGTACCATTTGATTAAACAAAAAATTTTCTATCAAATACATCTTACTCTTATAACGTTTCAAAAATGTGAATAAAAAAAAAATTAAAAAAATGCGCAAGTTTAAAGATAGTCGTTATTCCTTGATAAGTACCAAATTCAAACTTCATTCTTGAGCTTGCTATTGATTTCAAATGGTTGAAGCAAGTACTATTTGATTAAGCAGAATATTTTCTATCAAACACATTCTTGTTTTATAAAGTTTTAGCAATGTAAATAAAAAAAAATTAAAAAAATACGCAAGTTTAAAAAGAGTTGTTATTTCTTGATAAATACCAAATTCAAACTTCATTCTTGAGCTTGCTGTTAATTGTAGATGGTTGAAACAAATACCATTCGATTAAGCAGGAAATTTTCTTTTAAATATATTTTATTTTCATAGCATTTCAGCAATGTAAATATAAAAAAAATCAAAAAAATACGCAAGTTTAAAAATAGTCGTTATTCCTTGATAAGTAGCAACTTCAAACTTTATTCTTGAGCTTGCTCTTAGCTGTATGTGGTTGAAGCAAATACCATTCGATTAAGCAGGAAATTTTCTATCAAACATATCTTATTTTAAAAACGTTTCAGCAATGCAAATATAAAAAAAATCAAAAAAATACGCAAGTTTAAAGATAGTCGTTATTCCGTGAAAAGTACCAATTTCAAACTTCACTTTTGAGCTTGCTATTAGCTATATGTATTAAGCAAATACCGTTTGATTAAGCAGGAAATTTTCTATCAAATACATTTTACTTTTATAATGTTTCAGCAATGTAAATAAAAAAAAATAAAAAAATGCGCAAGTTTAAAGATAGTCGTTATTCCTTGATAAGTACCACTTTCAAACTTTATTCTTGAGCTTGCTATCAATTGTAAATGGTTAAAACAAATACCGTTTAATTGAGCGAGAAATTTTCTATTAAATACATCCTACCTTTATAAAGTTTCAGCAATGTAAATATAGAAAAAATTAAAAAAATGCGCAAGTTTAAAGATAGTCGTTATTCCTTGATAAGTACCAAATTCAAACTTCATTTTTGAACTTGCTATTAATTGCAGATGGTTGAAACAAATATCATTCAATTGAACAAAAAATTTTCTATTAAATGCATATTACTTTTATAACGTTTCAACTATGTAAATATGAAAAAAAAATAAAAAAATTTGCAAGTTTAAATATAGTCGTTATTTCTTGATAAGTACCAATTTCAAACTTCATTCTTGAGCTTGCTATTGACTGTAGGTGGTTGACGCAAATACTATTTAATTAAGCAGGATATTTTTTATCAAACACATTTTAGTTTTATAAAGTTTCAGCAAAATAAATATAAAAAATATCAAAAAAATACGCAAGTTTAAAGATAGTCGTTATTCCTTGATAAGTACCAAGTTTAAACTTCATTCTTGAGCTTGCTTTTAACTGCAGATAGTTGGGGTAAATACCATTCGATTAAGCAAAAAATTTTCTATCAAATACATTTTACTCTTATAACGTTTTAGCAATTTAAACATAAAAAATTAAAAAAATGCGCAAGTTTAAAAATAGTCGTTATTCTTTGATAAGTACCAATTTCAAACTTTATTTTTGAGCTTGCTATTAACCGTAGATGGTTAAAACAAATACCATTTGATTAGGCAGGAAATTTCCTATCAAATATATTCTATCTTTATAACGTTTCAGCAATAAAAATATAAAAAAAATTAAAAAAATTCGCAAGTTTAAAGATAGTCGTTATTCCTTGATAAGTACTAATTTCAAACTTTATTCTTGAGCCTGCTATTAATCGTAGATAGCTAAAACAAGTACCGTTCGATTGAACAGAAAATTTTCTATCGAATACATTTTACTTTTATAACGTTTCAGCAATGTAAATATAAAAAAAATCAAAAAAATACGCAAGTTTAAAGAGAGTTGTTATTTCTTGATAAATACTAATTTCAAACTTCATTCTTGAGATTGCTATTGATTGTAAATAGTTAATACAAGTAACATTCGATTGAGCAGGATTTTTTCTATCAAACACATTTTAAGTTTTATAAAGTTTTAGCAATGTAATTATAGAAAAAATCAAAAAAATACGCAAGTTTATAGATAGTCGTTATTCCTTGATAAGTACCAAGTTTAAACTTCATTTTTGTGCTTGCTATTAACTGTAGATAGTTGGGGCAAATACCATTCAACTAAGCAAAAAATTTTCTATCAAATACATTTTACTTTTATAACATTTTAGCAATTTAAACATCAAAAAATTAAAAAAATGCGCAAGTTTAAAGAAAGTCGTTATTCCTAGATAAGTACCAATTTCAAACTTCATTCTTGAGCTTGCTATTGATTGTAGATGGTTGAAGCAAATACCATTTCATTAAGCAAAAAATTTTCCATCAAATACATTCTATTTTTATAACGTTTCAGCAATGTAAATATAGAAAAAATTTAAAAAATTCGTAAGTTTAAAGATAGTCGTTATTCCTTGATAAGTACCAATTTCAAACTTCATTCTTGAGCTTGCTATTAACCGTAGATGGTTAAAACAAATATAATTCGATTGAGCAGGAAATTTCCTTTCAAACACATTCTATCTTTATAACCTTTCAGCAATAAAAATATAAAAAAAATTAAAAAAATTTGCAAGTTTAAAGATAGTCGTTATTTCTTGATAAGTACCAACTTTAAACTTTATTCTTGAGCTTGCTATTAACTGTAGATAGTTGGGGCAAATACCATTTGATTAAGCAAAAAATTTCCTATTAAATACATTCTACCTTCATAACGTCTTAGTAATGTAAATATAAAAAAAAATCAAAAAAATACGCAGGTTTAAAGAGAGTCGTTATTCCTTGATAAGTACCAATTTCAAACTTTATTCTTGAGCTTTCTATTAAATGTAGATGGTTAGAGCAAGTACCATTCAATTAAGCAGGAAATTTTTTATCAAATACATTTTACTTTTATAACGTTTCAGCAACGAAAATATAAAAAAAATTAAAAAAATGCGCAGGTTTAAAGATAGTCGTTATTCCTTGATAGGTACCAATTTCAAACTTTATTCTTGAGCTTGCTATTGATTGTAGATGGTTAAAACAAATACCATTTGATTGAGCAGGAAATTTCCTATCAAATACATTTTATCTTTATAACGTTTCAGCAATGAAAATATAAAAAAAATTAAAAAAATTCGCAAGTTTAAAGATAGTCGTTATTCCTTGATAAGTACCAATTTCAAACTTCATTCTTGAGCTTGCTATTAATTGTAGATGGTTAAGGCAAACACCATTCGATTAAGCAAAAAATTTTCTATCAAATACATCTTATATTTATAACGTTTTAGCAATTTAAATATAAAAATTTAAAAAAATGCGCAAGTTTAAAAAGAGTCGTTATTTCTTGTTAAATACCAATTTCAAACTTTATTCTTGAGCCTGCTATTAATTGTAGATAGCTAAAACAAGTACTATTCGATTGAGCAGAAAATTTTTCTATCAAATACATGTTACTTTTAGAACGCTTTAGCAATTTAAATATCAAAAAATTAAAAAAACGCGCAAGTTTAAAGATAGTCGTTATTCCTTGATAAGTACCAAGTTTAAACTTTATTCTTGAGCTTGCTATTAACTGTAAATAGTTGTAGCAAATACCATTTCATTAAGCAAAAAATTTTCTATCAAATACATTCTATTTTTATAACGTTTCAGCAATGTAAATATAGAAAAAATTTAAAAAATTCGCAAGTTTAAAGATAGTCGTTATTCCTTGATAATTACCATGTTTAAACTTCATTCTTGAGTTTGCTATTAACTGTAGATAGTTGGGGCAAATACCATTCGATTAAGCAGAAAATTTTCTATCAAATACTTCTTACTTTTATAACGTTTAACAATTTAAATATAAAAAAATTAAAAAAATGCGCAAGTTTAAAGATAGTCGTTATTCCTTGATAAGTTTCAAATTCAAACTTCATTCTTGAGCTTGCTATTAATTGTAAATGGTTGAAGCAAATACTATTCGATTGAGCAGAACATTTTCTATCAAATACATCTTACTTTCATAACGTTTCAGCAATGTAAATATAAAAAAAATCAAAAAAATACGCAAGTTTAAAGAGAGTTGTTATTTCTTGATAAATACCAAATTAAAACTATATTCTTGAGCTTGCTATTGATTGTAGATGGTTAAAACAAATATTATTCGATTGAGCAGGATATTTTTTATCAAACACATTTTAGTTTTATAAAGTTTCAGCATTGGAAATATAAAAAAAATCAAAAAAATACGCAAGTTTAAAGATAGTTGTTATTCCTTGATAAGTACCAACTTCAAACTATATTTTTAAGCTTGCTATTAATTGTAGATGGTTGACACAAATACTATTCGATTGAGCAGAAAATTTTCTATCAAATACATCTTACTTTTATAACGTTTCAGCAATGTAAATATAAAAAAAATCAAAAAAATACGCAAGTTTAAAGAGAGTTGTTATTTCTTGATAAATACCAATTTCAAACTTTATTCTTGAGCTTACTATTGATTGTAGATGGTTAAAACAAATATTATTCGATTAAGCAGGATATTTTCTATCAAACACATTTTAGTTTTATAAAGTTTCAGCATTGGAAATATAAAAAAAATCAAAAAAATACGCAAGTTTAAAGATAGTTGTTATTCTTTGATAAGTACTAATTTCAAATTTCATTCTTGAGCTTGCTATTAATTGTAGATAGTTAAAGCAAATATTGTTCGATTAAGCAGAAAATTTCCTATCAAATACATTCTACTTTCATAACGTCTTAGCAATGTGAATATAAAAAAAATTAAAAAAATTTGCAAGTTTAAAGATATTCGTTATTCCTTGATAAGTACCAAGTTCAAACTTCATTCTTGAGCTTGCTATTAATTGTAAATGGTTGAAAGAAACACCATTCGATTGAGCAGAAAATTTTCTATTAAATACATCCTACTTTTTTAACGTTTCAGCAATATAAATAAAAAAAAATTAAAAAAATGCGCAAGTTTAGAGATAGTCGTTATTTCTTGATAAGTACCAACTTCAAACTTTATTCTTGCGCTTGCTGTTGATTGAAGATGGTTGAAACAAATACCATTTAATTGAGCAGAAAATTTTCTATCAAATACATTTTATTTTTATAACGTTTAAGCAATGTAAATATAAAAAAAATTAAAAAAATACGCAAGTTTAAAGATAGTTGTTATTCCTTGATAAGTACCAATTTCAAACTTTATTCTTGAGCTTGATATTGACTGTAAATAGTTGAAGCAAGTACTATTCAATTGAGCAGAATATTTTCTCTCAAACACATTTTAGTTTTATAAAGTTTAAGCAATGTAAATATAAAAAAAATCAAAAAAATACGCAAGTTTAAAAAGAGTCGTTATTTCTTGATAAATACCAATTTCAAACTTCATTCTTGAGCTTGCTAATAATTGTAAATAGTTGAAATAAATACCATTTAATTGAGCAGGAAATTTTCTATCAAATACATTCTATTTTTATAACGTTTCGGCAATGCAAATATAAGAAAAATTAAAAAAATACGCAAGTTTAAAGATAGTCGTTATTCCTTGATAAGAACCAATTTCAAACTTTATTCTTGAGCTTGATATTGATTGTAAATAGTTGAAGCAAGTACTATACAATTGAGCAGAATATTTTCTATCAAACACATTTTAGTTTTATAAAGTTTCAGCAGTGTAAATATAAAAAAAATTAAAAAAATACGCTAGTTTAAAAATAGTCCTTATTTCTTGTTAAGTACCAATTTCAAACTTTATTTTTGAGCTTGCTATTAATTGTAAATGGTTGTGGTAAGTACCATTCTATTAAGTAGAAAATTTCTTATCAAATACATTATACCTTTATGACGTTTAGGCAATGTAAAAAAAAAATACGCAAGTTTAAAGAGAGTCGTTATTTCTTGATAAATACCAATTTCAATCTTCATTCTTGAGCTTGATATTGATTGTAGATGGTTAAAGCAAATATTATTCTATTGAGCAGAATAATTTCTATCAAACACATTTTAGTTTAATAAAATTTCTGCAATGTAAATATATAAAAAATTAAAAAAAATTGCAAGTTTAAAGATAGTCGTTATTCCTTGATAAGTACCAATTTCAAACTTTATTCTTGAGCTTGCTATTAATTGTGATTAGTTGACGCAAGTACCATTCGATTAAGCAGGAAATTTCCTGTTAAATATATACTATTTTTATTACGTTTCAGCAATTTAAATATAAAAAAAATCAAAAAAATTTGCAAGTTTATAGAGAGTTGTTATTTCTTGATAAACACCAATTTCAAACTTCATTCTTGAGCTTGCTATTGATTGTAGATAGTTGAAGCAAGTAATGTTCAATTAAGCAGGATATTTTCTATCAAACACATTTTAGTTTTATGAAGTTTCAGCAATGTAAATATAAAAAAAATCAAAAAAATACGCAAGTTTAAAGATAGCCGTTATTCCTTGATAAGTACCAATTTCAAACTTCATTTTTGAGCTTGCTATTAACTATAGATGGTTGAAACAAGTACCGTTCGATTGAGCAGAAAATTTTCTATCAAATACATTTTACTTTTTAAACGTTTCAGCAATGTAAATAAAAAAAATTAAAAAAATGCGCAAGTTTAGAGATAGTCGTTATTCCTTGATAAGTACCAATTTCAAACTTTATTCTTGAGCTTGCTAATAATTGTAGATAGTTGAAACAAACACCATTTAATTGAGCAGGAAATTTTCTATCAAATACATTTTATCTTTATAACGTTTCAGTAATGTAAATATAAAAAAAATTAAAAAAATGCGCAAGTTTAAAGATAGTCATTATTCCTTGATAAGTACCAATTTCAAACTTCATTCTTGAGCTTGCTATTAATTGTAGATGGTTGAAACAAATACCATTTAATTGAACAAAAAATCTTCTATTAAATACAATTTTTTTATAATGTTTCAGCAATGTAAATATAAAAAAATTAAAAAATACGCTAGTTTAAATATAGTCCTTATTTCTTGTTAAGTACCAATTTCAAACTTTATTTTTGAGCTTGCTATTAATTGTAGATGGTTGTGGTAAGTACCATTCTATTAAGTAGAAAATTTTTCATCAAATACATTATACCTTTATAACGTTTAAGCAATGTAAATATAAAAAAAATCAAAAAAATGCGCAAGTTTAAAGATAGTCGTTATTCCTTGATAAGTACCAATTTCAAACTTCATTTTTGAGCTTGCTATTAATTGCAGATGGTTGAAACAAATATCGTTCAATTGAACACAAAATTTTCTATTAAATGCATCTTACTTTTATAACGTTTCAACAATGTAAATATAAAAAAAATTAAAAAAATTTGCAAGTTTAAATATAGTCGTTATTTCTTGATAAGTACCAATTTCAAACTTTATTCTTGAGCTTGCTATTAATTGTAGATGTTTAAAGCAAATACCATTCGATTAAGCAGGAAAATTTTCTATCAAATACATTTTACTTTTATAAAGTTTCAGCAATGAAAATATAAAAAAAATGCTCAAGTTTAAAGATAGTCGTTATTTCTTGATAAGTACCAATTTCAAACTTCATTCTTGAGCTTGCTATTAATTGTAGATGCTTAAAGCAAATACCATTCGATTAAGCAGGAAAATTTCTATCAAATACATCTTACTTTTATAACGTTTTAGCAATTTAAATATAAAAAAATTAAAAAAATGCGCAAGTTTAAAGATAGTCGTTATTTCTTGATAAGTACCAATTTCAAACTTTATTCTTGAGCTTGCTATTGATTGTAAATGGTTAGGGCAAATACCATTTGATTAAGCAAGAAATTTTCTATCAAATACGTCTTACTTTTATAACGTTTTAGCAATTTAAATATAAAAAAATTAAAATAATGCGCAAGTTTAAAGATAGTCGTTATTCCTTGATGAGTACCAATTTCAAACTTTATTCTTGAGCTTGCTATTTATCGAAGATGGTTAAAACAAGTACCATTCAATTAAGCAGAAAATTTTCTATTAAATACATTCTACCTTTATAACGTCTTAGCAATGTAAATATAAAAAAAATTAAAAAAATAAGCAAGTTTAAAGATAGTTGTTATTCTTTGATAAGTACCAATTTCAAACTTCATCCTTGAGCTTGCTATTAATTGTAGATAGTTGAAGCAAATACCGTTCGATTAAGCAGAAAATTTTCTATCAAATACATCTTACTTTCATAACGTTTTAGCAATTTAAATATAAAAAAATTAAAAAATTCGCAAGTTTAAAGAAAGTCGTTATTCCTTGATAAGTACCAATTTCAAACTTCATTCCTGAGCTTGCTATTGATTGTAGATAGTTAAGGCAAATACCATTCGATTAAGCAAGAAATTTTCTATCAAATACATCTTACTTTTATAACGTTTTAGCAATTTAAATATAAAAAAATTAAAAAAATGCGCAAGTTTAAAGATAGCCGTTATTCCTTGATAAGTACCAATTTCAAACTTCATTCTTGAGCTTGTTGTTGATTGTAGGTGGTTAAAGCAAATACCATTTGATTAAGCAAAAAATTTCCTATCAAATACATTTTATTTTTATAACGTTTCAGCAATGTAAATATAGAAAAAATTAAAAAATTTGCAAGTTTAAATATAGTCGTTATTCCTTGATAAGTACCAGTTTCAAACTTCATTCTTGAGCTTGCTATTGATTGTAGATGGTCGACACAAGTACCATTCGATTGAGCAGAAAATTTTCTATCAAACACATTTTATCTTTATAACGTTTCAGTAATAAAAATATAAAAAAAATTAAAAAAATTCGCAAGTTTAAAGATAGTCGTTATTCCTTGATAAGTACCAATTTCAAACTTCATTCTTGAGTTTGCTATTGATTGTAGATGGTTAAGGCAAAAACCATTAAATTAAGCAAAAAATTTTCTATCAAATTCATCTTACTTTTATAACGTTTTAGCACTTTGAATATAAAAAAATTAAAAAAATGCGCAAGTTTAAAGATAGTCGTTATTTCTTGATAAGTATCAATTTCAAACTTTATTCTTGAGCTTGCTATTGACTGTAGATGGTTAAAGCTAATACTATCCAATTGAGCGGAAAATTTCATATCAAATACATCCTACCTTCATAACGTCTTAGGAATGTAAATATAAAAAAAATTAATAAAAAATTCGCAAGTTTAAAGATAGTCGTTATTCCTTGATAAGTACCAATTTCAAACTTTATTCTTGAGCTTGCTATTAACTGTAAATAGTTGAAGCAAGTATTATTCGATTGAGCAGGATACTTTCTATCAAATAGATTTTACTTTTATAACGTTTTAGCAATGTAAATATAAAAAAAATCAAAAAAATGCGCAAGTTTAAAGAGAGTCGTTATTTCTTGATAAATACCAATTTCAAACTTCATTCTTAAGCTTGATATTGATTGTAGATGGTTGAAGCAAGTACTATTCGATTGAGCGGGATATTTTCTATCAAACAGATCTTAGTTTTATGAAGTTTCTGCAATGTAAATATAAAAAAAATCAAAAAAATTTGCAAGTTTAAAGATAGTCGTTATTCCTTGATAAGTACCAATTTTAAACTTCATTCTTGAGCTTGCTATTGATTGTAGATTGGTTAAGGCAAATACCGTTTGATTAAGCAAAAAATTTTCTATCAAATACATCTTACTTTTATAACGTTTTAGCAATTTAAATATAAAAAATTAAAAAAATGTGCAAGTTTAAAAAGAGTCGTTATTTCTTGTTAAATACCAATTTCAAACTTCATTCTTGAGCTTGCTATTAATTGTAAATGGTTGAAGCAAATATTAATCGATTAAGCAAAAAATTTTCTATCAAATACATCCTACTTTCATAACGTCTTAGCAATGTAAATATAAAAAAAATTAAAAAAATGCGCAAGTTTAAAAATAGTCGTTATTCCTTGATAAGTACCAATTTCAAACTTTATTCTTGAACTTGATATTGTTTGTAAATAGTTGAAGCAAGTACTATTCGATTGAGCAGAATATTTTCTATCAAACACATTTTAGTTTTATAAAGTTTCAGCAATGTAAATATAAAAAAAATCAAAAAAATACGCAAGTTTAAAAAGAGTCGTTATTTCTTGATAAATACCAATTTCAAACTTTATTCTTGAGCTTGCTAATAACTGTAGATAGTTGAAACAATTACCATTGAATTGAGCAGGAAATTTTCTATCAAATACATTCTATCTTTATAACGTTTCAACAATGTAAATATAAAAAAAATTAAAAAAATGCGCAAGTTTAAAAATAGTCGTTATTCCTTGATAAGTACCAATTTCAAACTTCATTCTTGAGCTTGCTATTAATTGTAGATGGTTGAAACAAATACCATTTAATTGAACAAAAAATTTTCTATCGAATACATTTTTTTTATAATGTTTCAGCAATGTAAAAATAAAAAAAATTAAAAAAATACGCTAGTTTAAAAATAGTCCTTATTTCTTGTTAAATACCAATTTCAAACTTTATTTTTGAGCTTGCTATTAATTGTAGATGGTTGCGGTAAGTACCATTCTATTAAGTAAAAAATTTCCTATCAAATACATTTTACCCTTATAACGTTTCAGCAATGCAAATATAAAAAAAATCAAAATAATTTGCAAGTTTAAAGATAGTCGTTATTCCTTGATATCTACCAATTTCAAACTTCATTCTTGAGCTTTCTATTAATTGTAGATAATTGAAACAAGTACTATTCTATTAAGTAAAAAATTTTCTATCAAATACGTTTTACTTTTATATCGTTTTAGCAATGTAAATACAAAAAAAACAAAAAAATACGCAAGTTTAAAGATAGTCGTTATTCCTTGATAAGTACCAATTTCAAACTTCATTCTTGAGCTTGCTATTAACTGTAGATAGTTAAGGCAATTACCATTCGATTAGGCAGAATATTTTCTATTAAATACATCCTATCTTTATAACGTTTGTGCAATGTAAATATAAAAAAAATTAAAAAAATGCGCAAATTTAAAGATAGTCGTTATTCCTTGATAAATACCAAATTTAAACTTCGGTCTTGAGCTTGCTATTAACTGTAGATGGTTGAAACAAGTACCATTCGATTGAGCAGAAAATTTTCTATCAAATAGATCTCACTTTTAAAACGTTTCAGCAATGTAAATATAAAAAAAATTAAAAAAATACGCAAGTTTAAATAGAGTTGTTATTTCTTGATAAATACCAATTTCAAACTTCATTCTTGAGCTTGCTATTAATTGTCGATGGTTAAAACAAGTATTATGGGATTGAGCAGGATATTTTCTATCAAACACATTTTAGTTTTATAAAGTTTTAGCATTGTAAATATAAAAAAAATCAAAAAAATACTCAAGTTTAAAGATAGTTGTTATTCCTTGATAAGTACCAAGTTCAAACTATATTCTTAAGCTTGCTATTATATGTAGATGGTCGGCACAAATACTATTCGATTGGGCGAAAAATTTTCTATTAAATACATTCTACCTTCATAACGTCTTAGCAATGTAAATATAAAAAAAATCAAAAAAATACGCAAGTTAAAAAAAGTTGTTATTTCTTGATAAATACCCATTTCAAACTTCATTCTTGAGCTTGCTATTAATTGTCGATAGTTAAAACAATTATTATGCGATTGAGCAGGATATTTTTTATCAAACACATTTTAGTTTTATAAAGTTTCAGAATTGTAAACATAAAAGAAATCAAAAAAATACGCAAGTTTAAAGATAGTTGTTATTCTTTGATAAGTACCAATTTCAAACTTCATTCTAGAGCTTGCTATTAATTGTAGATAGTTGAAGCAAATACCGTTCGATTAAGCAAAAAATTTCCTATTAAATACATCCTACCTTCATAACGTCTTAGCAATGTAAATATAAAAAAAATAAAAAAATTCGCAAGTTTAAAGATAGTCGTTATTCTTTGATAAGTACCAATTTCAAACTTTATTCTTGAGCTTGCTATTAATTGCAGATAGTTGAAGCAAGTACCGTTCAATTTAGGACGATATTTTCTATCAAATAAATTTTACTTTTATAACGTTTTAGCAATGTAGATATAAAAAAAATCAAAAAAATACGCAAGTTTAAAGAGAGTCGTTATTTCTTGATAAATACCAATACTTTATCGTTGCGCTGCGATGAGTGCGGACGTGTTTGTTTGTGAGCTCTGTTTTAATGAGTCTGATGACCCCAAATTGCACATCCAATGTGTTTCATGTACTAAATATTTTCATCTTGAATGTGTGAATGTGGATCCGAGAGGGTCCCATAAGAAAAAACCCATCTGGAAGTGTAAGAAGTGTGTCGATAATCCGTCCGAATTTATCGATAATAAAGCGGAGCCGCCAAAGAAGAAGCTCCGCAATGATAGTCAGGATTCCCTCAACTTAGATGATGTTATGCAATTTATGCAGGGATTGTCTAAGTCTATGGAAGAATTAAAATTTTCGGTTCGTTGTCTGTTGGAAGAAAATAGAAAGTTGCGCGAAGAAGTGCGAGACTTGAAAAAAGTATCAGTTGAAGGTGATAAACCATCCTTTGCGGAAGTCGTCAATCCGACATTAATTAAAGGTCACGATAAGGGGAAAAATGTTACTGTTCCCATCGAATCAAATCCTGGTGTTAAACCTCAATTTAATTATTCTTTGCCATCTTCTAGTAAAACTTCTACACAAAAAATTGGAATTTCATCAGTGTCCTTGGAGAATAAAAATTCAACATCTCGTCCTGTCCAAGTAATTGGCAATACTTCTGCAATTTCTAGTTATCCTCGTCGAGTTGTTAAAGTAGCGTCGGGTAACTCGAGTGAGTTTAAAGAAGTAGTACACAAGAAAAAAAGGAATCCGTATATAAGGGGTAATGTCAAGGATTCTAATTCGTCCGTTAAAGCTGCTTCCCACAAAAGATATTTGTATGTGGGAAATCTAGATTTATCAGTCAAAGAAGAGGATTTATTGGAACTTCTTCAAAACAAATTTCCTGGGGAGGAATTTGATGTTGTAAAATGTCCTAAACGCGACAACGCAAAAAGTATTTCGTTTAAAGTTGCTGTAAGCAGCAATATATTTTCAGATCTATTAACTGCTGATCAATGGACAGAAGGAGTTAAAGTTAAAAAGTTTTTTTTCCCCAAAGAAAAACCAAATGGAGAACCTCCTCCAAAATCTCCTCTTCTAGGCCAAGCTTCAGCGAACAGTCTAAATTCTCAATCTACTATCAGAACGTCAGAAGCTTAAGATCTAAACTTAATGACTTCTACTGTGCCTGTTTGTGTGAGGATTTCAGCGTAGTTGTACTAACCGAAACATGGCTATCTTCTGACTTCTCTAGCCTAGATGTAATTGATAATCGGTATGAAGTTTTTAGATGTGACAGAAATGAAGCCAATAGTACAAAATCGTCTGGTGGTGGAGTGCTTATTGCAGCTAATAAGGTTTTCAACCCCTGTGAGGTGTCATGTAAGTGTTCTTGTGTTGAACAAGTTTTTGTTAAAATGTGTATTAACTTTCGTGATGTAATCATTGGTGTTGTTTACTTACCTCCTGGCTCCGATTCAACAAAATACTCTAGTCATGTCGAATCTGTGATAGATATCTGTGATCGCTTTTCAAATGCCGATGTAATAATTCTAGGTGATTATAATTTGCCTAATGTCATCTGGCAATCAGTCGACAATTTTCCAGGATTTGTGCCTCTTTTGTCAATTAATAAAAATGTTGAAGATGTTGTTGATGGATTGTCATCATGTTCTCTAAATCAATTTAGTAACATAAAAAATAAATGTGGTAATGTATTAGATCTTTGCTTCTCCAACTGCGATAGTTTGAATTTGTTCATATGTGATAACGCCTTGTCTGTGATAGATTCTAGTCATCCTCCTTATGTTATTGAATATGATGTAGTCTGTGATATTTACAATGATTCTGTGATTTATTATTTTGATTTTAAGTGTGCCTGTTACTCTAATATATGTAATTACCTTAAGTCTATTGATTGGAATGGAATTTTTAAAAACCTTGATACAGAAGATGCGACTGGTGTTTTTTATTATCATATTTATAAGGCGTGTGAGCTATTTGTTCCTTTTAAGAAAAAAAGTATTACAAGTTATCCTGTCTGGTTTGATCTAAATATTATTAATCTTATCAAAGCCAAAAAAGCTGCTCATAAAAAATATAAGATTTCCAATTCCACTTTAGACTATAAGGAATTTGTTAATCTGCGTAAGTTATGTAAAATTTGTATAAAAAATGCATATGACTCTTACATCCGAAATGTTGAAAATGATTTAATTTATACTCCTGGTAAGTTTTGGAAATTCATTCGCAAAAAAACCAATAATAATCAAATTCCTCTTCCAATGAAGTATGGTGAAAATTTATTTTCAACATATCATGATGTTTGTCAAGCTTTTAGCAATTATTTTTCTTCTGTGTTTGTTCAAAGTAATATCACTAATTTTAATGTTTCCTATGATTCATGTGTTAATATCAATAATGTAAATGTTCATGTGTCTGATGTTATTCACGTTTTAAGGAATCTAGATACCAGTAAAGGGGCAGGTCCTGATGGTATTCCTCCCAGATTTTACCGAGAATGTAGTCAATGTTTGGCGCTTCCACTTCAACTAATTTTTAATTTGTCATTAAATTCTGGTACCTTTCCGTCGGTGTGGAAAGAAGCACATATTGTTCCTGTATATAAATCAGGTAGTAGAGATAAAGTTGAAAATTATCGACCAGTGTCAATTTTATCCACTCCTTCTAAAGTTTTTGAATCCATTGTTTTTACCAACATTTTCTCAAATTTTAAAAACATTATCACGCCTAAACAACATGGATTCTTTAGTAAGCGATCAACTGTTACAAATCTCTTAAATTTTACTAATGACATTGTGAATGCTATGAGTGAAGGCCTGGAGGTTCATGCTGTTTACACAGACTTCAGTAAAGCATTTGACAAAATTAATCATCATATTCTGTTAGCTAAATTATCTGCTTATGGAATATCTGGCTGTCTGTTTAGCTGGATTTGTAGTTATTTGTTTAATAGAACTCAAGTTGTTAAATTACATAATAATTTTTCAGATAAGCAACATGTACCTTCTGGCGTTCCTCAAGGCTCTATATTAGGTCCACTTCTATTTTCAATCTTTATTAATGATGTTTGTGATAATTTTACATGCAATTTTGAACTATTTGCAGATGATCTAAAAATTTATAAAGTGATCAATAACGTTCAGGACGTTAACATTCTACAGCAGGATCTATTTGTTTTATACCAATGGTGTCTGGTAAATGAAATGGTACTAAATTGTGACAAATGTCAAGTAATTAACTTTAGTAGGAAGCTAAAACCTTCTAGCCCCCAATACAAAATCGGTGGTAAAGATTTGAAAATAGTGTCTACAATCAAAGATCTGGGAGTCATACTTGATTGCAAGTTATCTTTTAATTATCACTATGAATATATAATAGCAAAAGCAAATAAAGTCTTGGGTTGTATAAGGAGGTTTACTAATGAATTTACCAATATTCGAACTATTGTTATTTTGTATGTTACATTTGTTAGATCTATCTTAGAGTATGATTGTGTAGTTTGGGCTCCTTTTTATGCTACACACATTGGACGAATTGAGAAGGTTCAAGTAAAATTTATTAATTGTGTTAAATATAGATTGCCGAGAACTGTGGGATGCTCGTATAATATGTGTTTGAGTTATCTTGCTCTGAAAACGTTAGACTCTCGACGTAAATTCCACTGTGCTTGTTTTGTATATAAGGTATTAAATAATCTGTGTGATGCTCCGGACATTCTCGGAAAAATTGGTTTTAATGTGCCTCAATACCATCTCAGGAATAGTCCCCTATTTAATCTCTCTCACTGCAGCACTAATTATGCATTATTTTCACCTTTAAATTCAATTTTATCAATATGCAATAGTGTCTGTAGTGAAATTGATTTTTTTGCACCATCTTTTAATAACTTTAAGAATAATCTCAACAAATTTATAACATGAATCTTGTAATCTTTAATTGTTTTGTTTATTGTAAAGGCTGTAAATGATGATGCCGTTAATAAAGTATTATTATTATTATACCAATTTCAAACTTCATTCTTGAGCTTGCTATTTATTGTAGATGGTTGAAACAAGTATTGTTCGATTAAGCAGGATATTTTCTATCAAACACATTTTAGTCTTATAAAGTTTCAGCAATGTAAATATAAAAAAAATTAAAAAAATACGCAAGTTTAAAAAGAGTCGTTATTTCTTGATAAATACCAATTTCAAACTTCATTCTTGAGCTTGCTAATAATTGTAAATAGTTGAAACAAATACCATTTAATTGAGCAGGAAATTTTCTATCAAATACATTTTATTTTTATAACGTTTCAGCAATGTAAATATAAAAAAAAATAACAAAATGCGCAAGTTTAAAGATAGTCGTTATTCCTTGATAAGTACCAATTTCAAACTTCATTCTTGAGCTTGCTATTGATTGTAAATGATTACGGCAAATACCATTCGATTAAGCAAGAAATTTTCTATCAAATACATTTTACTTTTATAACGTTTTAGCAATTTAAATATAAAAAAATTTAAAAAATGCGCAAGTTTAAAGATAGTCGTTATTCCTTGATAAGTTTCAAATTCAAACTTCATTCTTGAGCTTGCTATTAATTGTAAGTGGTTGAAGCAAATACTATTCGTTTGAGCAGAAAAATTTCTATCAAATACATTTTACTTTTATAACGTTTTAGAAATTTAAATATAAAAAAATTAAAAAAATGCGCAAGTTTAAAAATAGTCGTTATTTCTTGATAAGTACCAAGTTCAAACTTTACTCTTGAGCTTGCTATTAATCATAGATAGTTAAGACAAGTACCATTCGATTGAGCAAAAAATTTTCTATCAAATGCATTTTACTTTTATAACGTTTCAGCAATGAAAATATAAAAAAAATTAAAAAAATTCGCAAGTTTAAAGATAGTCGTTATTCCTTGATAAGTACCAATTTCAAACTTCATTCTTGAGCTTGCTATTGATTGCAGATGGTTAAAGCAAATACCATTCGATTGAGCAGAAAATTTCCTATTAAATACATTTTACTTTTATAACGCTTCAGCAATGAAAACATAAAAAAAATTAAAAAAATACGCAAGTTTAGAAAGAGTCGTTATTTCTTGATAAATACCAATTTCAAACTTCATTCTTGAGCTTGCTATTAATTGTAAATGGTTGAAGCAGGATATTTTCTAATAAACACATTTTAGTTTTATAAAGTTTCAGCATTGTAAACATAAAAGAAATCAAAAAAATACGCAAGTTTAAAAATAGTTGTTATTCTTTGACAAGTACCAATTTCAAACTTCATTCTAGAGCTTGCTATTAATTGTAGATAGTTGAAGCAAATACCGTTCGATTAAGCAAAAAATTTCCTATTAAATGCATCCTACCTTCATAACGTCTTAGCAATGTAAATATAGAAAAAATTAAAAAAATTCGCAAGTTTAAATATAGTCGTTATGCTTTGATAATTACCAATTTCAAACTTTATTCTTGAGCTTGCAATTAATTGCAGATAGTTGAAGCAAGTACCGTTCAATTTAGGAGGATATTTTCTATTAAACAGATTTTACTTTTATAACGTTTCAGCAATGTAAATATAAAAAAATCAAAAAAATACGCAAGTTTAAATAGAGTTGTTATTTCTTGATAAATACCAATTTCAAACTTCATTCTTGAGCTTGCTATTAATTGTCGATGGTTAAAACAAGTACTATGGGATTGAGCAAGATATTTTCTATCAAACCCATTTTAGTTTTATAAAGTTTCAGCATTGTAAATATAAAAAAAAATCAAAAAAATACGCAAGTTTAAAGATAGTTGTTATTCTTTGATAAGTACCAATTTCAAACTTCATTTTTGAGCTTGCTATTAATTGCAGATGGTTGAAACAAATATCGTTCAATTGAACACAAAATTTTCTATTAAATGCATCTTACTTTTATAACGTTTCAACAATGTAAATATAAAAAAAATTAAAAAAATTTGCAAGTTTAAATATAGTCGTTATTTCTTGATAAGTACCAATTTCAAACTTCATTCTTGAGCTTGCTATTGATTGTAGATGGTTGGCACAAGTACCATTCGGTTGAGCAAAAAATTTTCTATCAAATACACTTTACTTTTATAACGTTTCAGCAATGAAAATATAAAAAAAATTAAAAAAATTCGCAAGTTTAAAGATAGTCGTTATTCCTTGATAAGTACCAATTTCAAACTTCATTCTTGAGCTTGCTATTAATTGTAGATGCCTAAAGCAAATACCGTTCGATTAAGCAAGAAATTTTCTATCAAAGACATCTTACTTTTATAACGTCTTAGCAATTCAAATATAAAAAAAATAAAAAAATGCGCAAGTTTAAAGATAGTCGTTATTCCTTGATAAGTTTCAATTTCAAACTTCATTCTTGAGCTTGCTATTGATTGTAGATGGTTAAAACAAATATTATTCGATTGAGCAGGATATTTTCTATCAAACACATTTTAGTTTTATAAAGTTTCAGCATTGGAAATATAAAAAAAATCAAAAAAATACGCAAGTTTAAAGATAGTTGATATTCTTTGATAAGTACTAAGTTCAAATTTCATTCTTGAGCTCGCTATTAATTGTAGATAGTTAAAGCAAATATTGTTCGATTAAGCAGAAAATTTCCTATCAAATACACTCCACTTTCATAACGTTTTAGCAATGTAAATATAAAAAAAATTAAAAAAATTTGCAAGTTTAAAGATAGACGTTATTCCTTGATAAGTACCAAGTTCAAACTTTATTCTTGAGCTTGCTATTATTTGTAAATGGTTAGAACAAGTACCATTCGATTGAGCAGAAAATTTTCTATTAAATACATTTTACTTTTTTAACGTTTCAGCAATGTAAATAAAAAAAATTAAAAAAATGCGCAAGTTTAGAGATAGTCGTTATTCCTTGATAAGTAC
Organism: Tribolium confusum; assembly: GCA_029207805.1. Classification (NCBI taxonomy): domain Eukaryota; kingdom Metazoa; phylum Arthropoda; class Insecta; order Coleoptera; family Tenebrionidae; genus Tribolium; species Tribolium confusum. The sequence continues at coordinate 585,950 of JALGAY010000071.1, read as the reverse complement.
CAATTTCAAACTTCATTCTTGAGCTTGCTATTGATTGTAAATAGTTAGGGCAAATACCATTCGATTAAGCAAGAAATTTTCTATCAAAGACATCTTACTTTTATAACGTTTTAGCAATTTAAATATAAAAAAATTAAAAAAATGCGCAAGTTTAAAGATAGTCGTTATTCCTTGATAAGTTTCAATTTCAAACTTCATTCTTGAGCTTGCTATTGATTGTAGATGGTTAAAACAAATATTATTCGATTGAGCAGGATATTTTCTATCAAACACATTTTAGTTTTATAAAGTTTTAGCAATGCAATTATAAAAAAAATCAAAAAAATTCGCAAGTTTAAAGATAGTCGTTATTCCTTGATAAGTACCAATTTTAAACTTTATTCTTGAGCTTGCTATTAATTGTAGATGGTTACGACAAGTACCATTCAATTAAGCAGAAAATTTCCTATTAAATACATTCTACCTTCATAACGTCTTAGCAATGTAAATATAAAAAAAATCAAAAAAATACGCAAGTTTAAAGAGAGTTGTTATTTCTTGATAAATACCAATTTCAAACTTCATTCTTGAGCTTGCTATTAATTGTCGATGATTAAAACAAGTATTATGCGATTGAGCAGGATATTTTCTATCAAACACATTTTTGTTTTATAAAGTCTTAGCATTGTAAATATAAAAAAAATCAAAAAAATACGTAAGTTTAAAGATAGTCGTTATTCTTTGATAAGTACCAATTTCAAACTTTATTCTTGAGCTTGCTATTAATTGCAGATAGTTGAAGCAAGTACCGTTCAATTTAGGACGATATTTTCTATCAAATAAATTTTACCTCCATAACGTTTTAGCAATGTAGATATAAAAAAAATCAAAAAAATACGCAAGTTTAAAGAGAGTCGTTATTTCTTGATAAATACCAAGTTCAATCTTCATTCTTGAGCTTGATATTGATTGTAGATGGTTGAAGCAAGTATTATTCTATTAGGCAGAATAATTTCTATCAAACACATTTTACTTTAATAAAATTTCTGCAATGTAAATATATAAAAAATTAAAAAAATTTGCAAGTTTAAAGATAGTCGTTATTCCTTGATAAGTACCAATTTCAAACTTCATTCTTGAGCTTGCTATTAATTGCAGATGGTAAAAGCAAATACCTTTCGATTAAGCAGAAAATTTTCTATAAAATACATTTTACTTTTATAACGTTTTAGCAATATAAATATAAAAAAATTAAAAAAATGCACAAGTTTAAATATAGTCGTTATTCCTTGATAAGTACCAACTTCAAACTTTATTCTTGAGCTTGCTATTAATTCTAGATGGTTAAAGCAAATACCATTTGATTAAGCAGAATATTTTCTATCAAATACATCTTACTCTTATAACGTTTCAGCAATGTAAATATAAAAAAATTTAAAAAAATGCGCAAATTTAAAGATAGTCGTTATTCCTTGATAAGTACCAATTTCAAACTTTATTCTTGAGCTTGCTATTAATTGTACATAGTTGCCACAAGTACTATTCGCTTGAGCAGGAAATTTTCTATCAAACACATTTTAGTTTCATAAAGTTTTAGCAATGTAATTATAAAAAAATCAAAAAAATAGGCAAGTTTAAAGATAGTCGTTATTCCTTGATAAGTACCAATTTCAAACTTTATTCTTGAGCTTGCTATCAATTGTAGATGGTAAAAGCAAATACCATTCGATTAAGCAAAAGATTTTCTATCAAATACATCTTACCTTTATAACGTTTCAGCAATGTAAATATAAAAAAATTAAAAAAATGCACAAATTTAAATATAGTCGTTATTCCTTGATAAGTACCAACTTAAAACTTTATTCTTGAGCTTGCTATTAATTGTAGATGGTAAAAGCAAATACCATTCGATTAAGCAGAAAATTTTCTATCAAATACATTTTACTTTTATAACGTTTCAGCAATGTAAATATAAAAAAAATTAAAAAAATGCGCAAGTTTAAAGATAGTCGTTATACCTTGATAAGTACCAATTTCAAACTTTATTCTTGAGCTTGCTATTAACTGTAGATAGTTGACACAAACACTATTCGCTTGAGCAGGAAATTTTCTATCAAATACATTCTACTTTTATGACGCTTCAACAATGTAAATATAAAAAAAATCAAAAAAATACGCAAGTTTAAAGAGAGTCGTCATTTTTTGATAAATACCAATTTCAAACTTCATTTTTGTGTTTGCTATTGGTTGTAGATGGTTGAAGCAAATACTATTCGATTGAGCAGGATATTTTCTATCAAACGCATTTTAGCTTCATAAAGTTTAGCAATGTAATTATAAAAAAAATCAAAAAAATTCGCAAGTTTAAAGATAGTCGTTATTCCTTGATAAGTTCCAATTTCAAACTTCATTCTTGAGTTTGCTGTTAATTGTAAAGGGTTAAAGCAAATACCATTCGATTAAGCAGGAAATTTTCTATCAAATGTATCTTACTTTTATAACGTTTCAGCTATGTAAATATAAAAAAAAATAAAAAAATGCGCAAGTTTAAAAGTAGTCGTTATTTCTTGATAAGTACCAATTTCAAACTTTATTCTTGAGCTTGCTGTTAACTACAGATAGTTGAAACAAATACCATTTAATTGAGCAGAAAATTTTCTATCAAATACATTTTTTTATAACGTTTCAGCAATGTAAATATTAAAAAAATTAAAAAAATACGCAAGTTTAAAAAGAGTTGTTATTTCTTAATAAATACCAATTTCAAACTTCATTCTTGAGCTTGCTATTAATTGTAGATGGTTCAAACAAATACCATTCAATTAAACAAAAAATTTTCTTTCAAATATATTTTATTTTTATATCTATTCAGCAATGTAAATATAAAAAAAATCAAAAAATACGCAAGTTTAAAGATAGTCGTCATTCCTTGATAAGTACCAAATTCAAACTTCATTCTTGAGCTTGCTATTAATTGTAGATGGTTGAGGCAAATACCATTCAATTAAACAGAAAATTTTCTATCAACTATATTTTATCTTTATAACGATTCAGCAATGTAAATATAAGAAAAATCAAAAAAATACGCAAGTTTAAAGATAGTCGTTATTCCTTGATAAGTACCAATTTCAATCTTCATTTTTGAGCTTGCTATTAGCTGCATGTAGTTGAAGCAAATACCGTTCCATTGAACAAGAAATTTTCTATTAAACACATTTTACTTTAATAACGTTTCAGCAATGTGAATATAGAAAAAATTAAAAAAATTCGCAAGTTGAAATATAGTCGTTATTCCTTGATAAGTACCAATTTCAAACTTCATTTTTGAGCTTGCTATTAGCTGTATGTGGTTGAAGCAAATATCGTTTGATTAAACAGGAAATTTTCTATCAACTACATCTTACTTTTATAACGTTTCAGCAATGTAAATAAAAAAAAATTAAAAAAATACGCAAGTTTAAAAAGAGTTGTTATTTCTTGATAAATACCAAATTCAAACTTTATTCTTGAGCTTGCTATTAATTGTAGATGGTTGAAACAAATACCATTTGATTAAGCAGAAAATTTTCTATCAAATATATCTTAATTTTATAACGTTTCAGTAATGTAAATATAAAAAAAATCAAAAAAATACGCAAGTTATAGATAGTCGTTATTCCTTGATAAGTACCAACTCCAAACTTCATTCTTGAGCTTGCTATTGATTTTAAATGGTTGAAGCAAGTACTGTTCGATTGAGCAGGATATTTTCTATCCAACACGTTTTAGTTTTATAAAGTTTCAGCAATGTAAATATAAATAAAATCAAAAAAATTCGCAAGTTTATAGATAGTCGTTATTCCTTGATAAGTACCAATTTCAAACTTTATTGTTGAGCTTGCTATTAATTGTAGATGGTTGAAGCAAGTACTATTTGATTGAGCAGGATATTTTCTATCAAATACATCTTACTTTTATAACGTTTTAGCAATGTAAATATAAAAAAAATTAAAAAAATTCGCAAGTTTAAAAATAGTCGTTATTCCTTGATAAGTACCAATTTCAAACTTCATTCTTGAGCTTGCTATTAACTGTAAATACTTAAAGCAAATACCATTTGATTAAGCAGGAAATTTTCTATCAAATATATCTTACTTTTATAACGTTTCAGCAATGTAAATATAAAAAAAATTAAATAATTCTCAAGTTTAAAGAGAATCGTTATTTCTTGATAAATACCAATTTTAAACTTCATTCTTGAGCTTGCTATTGATTGTAGATGGTTGTGGCAAGTACTATTCGATTGAGTAGGATATTTTCTATCAAACACATTTTAGTTTTATAAAGTTTTAGCAATGTAAATATAAAGAAATTCAAAAAAATACGCAAGTTTAAAGATAGTCGTTATTCCTTGATAAGTACCAATTTCAAACTTCATTCTTGAGCTTGCTATTGATTTTAAATGGTTGAAGCAAGTACTATTCGATTGAGCAGGATCTTTTCTATTAAACACATTCTAGTTTTATAAAGCTTCAGCAATGTAAATATAAAAAAAAATTAAAAAAATACGCAAGTTTAAAAAGAGTCGTTATTTCTTGATAAATACCAATTTCAAACTTTATTTTTGAGCTTGATATTAATTGTAGATAATTGAAACATATACCATTCGATTAAGCAGGAAATTTTCTATTATCTATTTCTTATTTTTATAACATTTAACAATGTAAATATAAAAAAAATCAAAAAAATACGCAAGTTTAAAGATAGTTGTTATTCCTTGATAAGTATCAATTTCAAACTTTATATTTGAGCTTGCTATTAGCTGTATGTAGTTGAGGCAAATACCGTTTTATTGAGCAAGAAATTTTCTATTAAATACATTTTACTTTAATAACGTTTCAGCAATGTGAATATAGAAAAAATTAAAAAAATACGCAAGTTTAAAGATAGTCGTTATTCCTTAATAAGAACCAACTTTAAACTTCATTCTTGAGCTTGCTATTGGTTGTAGATGGTTGAAGCAAATACTATTCGATTAAGCATGATATTTTCTATCAAACACATTTTAGTTTTATAAAGTTTTAGCAATGTAAATATAAAAAAAATCAAAAAAATACGCAAGTTTAAAGATAGTCGTTATTTCTTGATAAGTACCAATTTCAAACTTCATTCTTGAGCTTGCTATTAATTTTAGATGGTTGAAGCAAGTACTATTTGATTGAGCAGAATATTTTTTATCAAACACATTTATTAGTTTTATAAAGCTTCAGCAATGTAAATATAAAAAAAAATCAAAAAATACGCAAGTTTAAAGATAGTCGTTATTCCTTGATAAGTACCAATTTCAAACTTCATTCTTGAGCTTGCTATTAACTGTAAATAGTTAAGGCAAATACCATTTGATTAGGCAGAAAATTTTCTATAAAATATATCTTACTTTTATAACGTTTCAGCAATATAAATATAAAAAAATTAAAAAAATGAGCAAGTTTAAAGAGAGTCGTTATTTCTTGATAAATACCAATTTCAAACTTCATTCTTGAGCTTGCTATTGGTTGCAGATGGTTGAAGCAAATACTATTCGATTGAGCAGGATATTTTCTATCAAACACATTTTAGTTTCATAAAGTTTTAGCAATGTAATTATAAAAAAATTAAAATAATGCGCAAGTTTAAAAATAGTCGTTATTCCTTGATAAGTACCAATTTCAAACTTCATTCTTGAGCTTGCTATTAATTGTAAATAGTTAAAACAAATACTATTCGATTAAGCAGGAAATTTTCTATCAAATGTATCTTACTTTTATAACGTTTCAGCAATGTAAATATAAAAAAAATTTAAAAAATGCGCAAGTTTAAAGAGAGTCGTTATTTCTTGATAAATACCAATTTTAAACTTTATTCTTGAGCTTGCTATTGACTGTAGATGGTTAAAGCAAATACTATTAGATTGAGCAGGATATTTTCTATCAAACACATTTAAGTTGTATATAGTTTTAGCAATGTAAATATAAAGAAACTCAAAAAAATACGCAAGTTTAAAGATAGTCGTTATTTCTTGATAAGTACCAATTTCAAACTTCATTCTTGAGCTTGCTATTGGTTTTAAATGGTTGAAGCAAGTACTATTTGATTGAGCAGAATATTTTCTATCAAACACATTTATTAGTTTTATAAAGCTTCAGCAATGTAAATATAAAGAAAAATCAAAAAATACGCAAGTTTAAAGATAGTCGTTATTCCTTGATAAGTACCAATTTCAAACTTCATTCTTGAGCTTGCTATTAACTGTAAATAGTTAAGGCAAATACCATTTGATTAGGCAGAAAATTTTCTATAAAATACATCTTACTTTTATAACGTTTCAGCAATATAAATATAAAAAAATTAAAAAAATGCACAAGTTTAAAAATAGTCGTTATTTCTTAATAAGTACCAATTTCAAACTTTATTTTTGAGCTTGCTATTAATTGTAGATAGCTGACACAAGTAACATTCTATTGAGCAGAAAATTTCCTATTAAATACATCCTACTTTTATAACGCTTCAACAATGTAAATATAAAAAAAATCAAAAAAATACGCAAGTTTAAAGAGAGTCGTCATTTTTTGATAAATAACAATTTCAAACTTCATTCTTGAGCTTGTTATTGGTTGTAGATGGTTGAAGCAAATACTATTCGATTGACCAGGATATTTTGTATCAAACACATTTTAGTTTTATAAAGTTTTAGCAATGTAATTATAAAAAAAATCAAAAAAAAGCGCAAGTTTAAATATAGTCGTTATTCCTTGATAAGTACCAATTTCAAACTTTATTCTTGAGCTTGCTATTAATTGTAGATGGTTGGCACAAATACTATTCGATTGAGCAGGAAATTTCCTATCAAATACATCCTACTTTTATAACGTTTTAACAATGTAAATTTAAAAAAAATCAAAAAAATACGCAAGTTTAAATAGAGTCGTTATTTCTTGATAAATACTAATTTCAATCTTCATTCTTGAGCTTGCTATTGATTGTAGATGGTTGAGGCAAGTACTATTCGGTTGAGCAGGATATTTTCTATCAAACACATGTTAGTTTTATAAAGTTTCAGCAATGTAAATATTAGGAAACTCAAAAAAATACGCAAGTTTAAAAATAGTCGTTATTCCTTGATAAGTACCAACTTCAAACTTTATTCTTGAGCTTGCTAGTAATTTGTAGACTACAAAAAAAGGAATTTTCAGCCAGCAGTAGATGCAGCGCCTCCAACCTAAGTGAAAATATTAATTTAAACAAAAGCCATAGTGTCTCTTCAAATCGTCTGCATATTTCTCACGTTAATGCAAGATCCTTGTGCAATAAATTCCAAAACTTCAAAGAATATGCCGAGTCTGACAACTTTCTCGCTGTTGGTGTTAGTGAAACCTGGTTTAGTGCTGAAACCCCGAGTGAGTACTATCAGCTGAACGGATTTAACTTATTCCGCAAAGATCGTGAGTCTCGTGGTGGTGGCGTTGCTCTGTACCTTAAGTCAAATGTGCATCACCAAGTTCTTACTTTGCCTAATGCACCTGATTGTTCCATCGACTACATTTTGGTGAAAGGTAAATTTGCATCGCAGTTTATTGTTATAGGCGTTTTTTACAGACCTCCTTGTAATAATTACTCTGATATTGCAATTCTTTATGATGTAATAACATACTTAAATTTAAATAATCTTCAAAACTTTATTTTTTTGGGCGACTTTAATATAAATATGATCACTAATGACTTAGGTAGCAGAACTTTAAGTACTCTTCTTTTTGAATTAGATTGTAAACAACTAATCACAGATCCTACTAGAATCACAGTTCACTCTGAGTCTATAATAGATTTAATTATAACCAACTCTACTTTAAACGTGTTAGAATCTTGGGTTTCTGAGTATTCCCTCTCTGATCATAATTGGATACATTCTGTAATTGACTTTAGTAAATACATTCCTGTACGAACAAAAAAAATTATACGCACATTTAAACACTTTGATTCAAACTTATTCAATGCAGATGCACAAAATGTTGACTGGAACTTCATCTATATGATTAGTAACATTGATGATAAGGTAAATTATTTAAATAAATGTTTACTCAAACTTTTTGACAAACATGCCCCGTTAACTATTGTCGAAGGAATTTCTACAAATAAACGTGAACCGTGGTTTACTGATAATCTGAAACTTCTGAAGAAGTTAAAAAAGAATGCATGGCGTCGTTATTGTGTATCTAGAGCTGACAATCATAAATCATACTATTGTCAAGTCAGAAATTACTACAATTTAGCTCTTAGGCAGGAAAAACGAGTGTATTATGAATTTAACTTTAAAAACAATTTTAGCAAGAATCCGAAACAGTTTTGGAAAAACTTAAAAAAATCAAATATAATTAAATCTAATAATAATTGTGAAATCTCTTCTGAGTTTTCTGATCCCAACCAAATTAATAATTATTTTATAGAGTCAATTCCTCAAACGTCATCTTCACCAGTTTTTCGTAAGTACCTTGAGCGCTCAAATTTTCCATCTAGCAACAAATTTCAATACTTACCTGTAGACGTAACGTCAATTAAAAAAATGATTTTAAAAATAAAACCATCAACAATCGGTTATGACGGTATATCAGGTCGAATGCTGCAGCTTTCTTTGCCTTTTGTTGCTGCACCATTAACTCACCTAATTAATACTAGTTTTGAGCAGGGATATGTTCCTGATAGCTGGAAAACTTCTTGTGTCACACCAATACCAAAAAAATCTGTTCTTACTTGTCTCAATGATCTAAGACCCATAAGTATTCAACCAGCTTCTATGTTAATTGCAGAGTCAATAATTTATAACCAACTGAACGATTACGTATGTTCTTTTAATATTTTACCATCAGTGCAATCTGGATTTCGTATGGGACACAGTACATCAACTGCCCTTTTATCGGTGACCGATGAAATTTTATCAAATATGGACAAAGGAAAAATAACATCTTTAACTCTGTTAGACTTAAGTAAAGCTTTTGATTCAATTGACATAAATTGTTTACTAAAAAAATTAGAGTACTATGGAATTTATAATGATAAATTCAAGTGGTTTAATAGTTATCTACACAATCGTAAGCAGACATGCCGAACAACTTTAGGTTTATCAGATATTAAAGATGTTTTAACAGGAGTTCCTCAAGGATCGGTGTTAGGCCCACTTCTTTTTTCTATTTTTATTTCAGATATTCAGTACGCAACTAAATTTTGCAAAATACATCTATTTGCAGATGATATTCAACTCTACCTAAGCTTTAACCCTCTAGAAATACGAAATATTGAAAATATAATTAACAGTGACCTTAATGAAATATATAATTGGACCCAATGTAATTCACTATATTTAAATGCAACTAAATGTAAGAACATACTTTTTGGAACAACGAATAAAGCAGAAAATCTAAAACACACCGTTCGAATTAATAATGTAGAAATTCCTTCCCAAAGTACAGTCAAAAATCTTGGTATTACTATGGATTCACAACTCAATTTTACTAATCATGTTTCCCAGTTATCTAAACATTGTTATTTTAAATTTAAGCAACTTACACAGTTTAAAGAGTTTTTAAATCAAAAGACTAAACTAATTTTAATTAACTCACTAGTTTTATCCAATCTGCATTACTGTGATATTGTTTATGGCCCGCGCCTAACTGAAAGTAATAAACAAAAACTTCAAAAAATTCAAAACTACTGTTTACGATTTGTGATTAGTATACCTCACTTTGCACATGTTACTCCCTACCTAAGATCTTTAGGATTGCTTAAATTGAATGAGCAACGCTTTGTTCATTATTTGTGTTTTTGTTTCAAATTACTAAAGTTAAAAATTCCTGATTATTTGTATGTTAAATTAATCAAACGCTGTGAAACACACTTTAGAAATTTACGATTTGTTGAAAAGCATTTTCACTTTCCAGCACACAAGACTACTTTATTTCAGACGTCTTTTTCATATATTGTACCATATATATTAAGTAACTGCTCTGATCTTTTAACAGTTGACACTTCCGTATATTTTAAAAAAAAATGTAAAAAACTAATTTTGTCGCAAAAACTTTCTGCAATTGATCTTAGCAAATTTTAATCTGTTGTATTATTTTGTGTTATGTTTATTGTAAGTATATTTATTAGTATTTTATTATGTTTTAACTATTTCTCTAGGTTAAATTATAAAATCAGATTTGTGTCTGCCATTTAACCTTTTGTACATTTTTGTTTTAATGTGCAATAAACTTTATTATTATTATTATTATATAATTGTAGATAGTTGGGGCAAGTACTATTCGATTAAGCAGGAAATTTTTTATCAAATAGGTCTTACCTTTATAACGTTTCAGTAATGTAAATATAAAAAAAATTAAAAAAATGCGCAAGTTTAAAAATAGTCGTTATTCCTTAATAAGTACCAATTTCAAACTTCATTCTTGAGCTTGCTATTAATTGTAAATAGTTAAAGCAAACACCATTCGATTAAGCAGAAAATTTTCTATCAAATAGATCTTACTTTTATAACGTTTCAGCAATGTAAATATAAAAAAAAATTAAAAAAATGAGCAAGTTTAAAGAGAGTTGTTATTTCTTGATAAATACCAATTTCAAACTTCATTCTTGAGCTTGCTATTGGTTGTAGATGGTTGAAGCAAGTACTATTCGATTGAGCAGGATATTTTCTATCAAACACATTTTAGTTTCATAAAGTCTTAGCAATGTAATTATAAAAAAAATCAAAAAAATACGCAAGTTTAAAGATAGTCGTTATTTCTTGATAAGTACCATGTTCAAACTTCATCCTTGAGCTTGCTATTAACTGTAAATAGTTAAAGCAAATACCATTTAATTAAGCAAAAAATTTTCTATCAAATAGATTTTACTTTTATAACGTTTCAGCAATGTAAATATAAAAAAAAATTAAAAAAATGCGCAAGTTTAAAGATAGTCGTTATTCCTTGATAAGTACCAATTTCAAACCTCATTCTTGAGCTTGCTATTAACTGTAAATAGTTAAAGCAAATACCATTTAATTAAGCAGAAAATTTTCTATCAAATACATTTTACTCTAATAACGTTTCAACAATTTAAATATGAAAAAATTAAAAAAATGCGCAAGTTTAAAAATAGTCCTTATTCCTTGATAAGTACCAATTTAAAACTTTATTCTTAAGCTTGCTATTATCTGAAGATGGTTGAAGCAAGTACCATTTGATTAAACAGGAAATTTTCTATCAAATACATCTTACTTTTATAACGTTTCAAGAATGTGAATATAAAAAAAATTAAAAAAATGCGCAAGTTTAAAGATAGTCGTTATTCCTTGATAAGTACCAATTTCAAACTTCATACTTGAGCTTCCTCTTAATTGTAGATGGTTGAGGCAAGCACTATTCGATTGAGCAGGATATTTTCTATCAAACACATTTTAGTTTTATAAAGTTTCAACAATGTAAATATAAAGAAACTCAAAAAAATACGCAAGTTTAAAGATAGTCGTTATTCCTTGATAAGTACCAATTTCAAACTTTACTCTTGAGCTTGCTATTATTTGTAGATGGTAAAAGCAAATACCATTCGATTAGGCAGAAAATTTTCTATAAAATACATTTTACTTTTATAACGTTTCAGCAATATAAATATAAAAAAATTAAAAAAATGCGCAAGTTTAAAGATAGTCGTTATTCCTTAATAAGTACCAATTTCAAACTTTATTTTTGAGCTTTCTATTAATTGTAGATAGTTGACACAAGTACCATTCTATTGAGCAAAAAATTTCCTATTAAATACATCCTACCTTTATAACGCTTCAACAATGTAAATATAAAAAAAATCAAAAAAATTCGCAAGTTTAAAGAGAGTCGTTATTTCTTGTTAAATACCAATTTCAAACTAAATTCTTGAGCTTGCTATTGATTGTAGATGGTTGAAGCAAGTACTATTTGATTGAGCAGGATATTTTCTATCAAACACATTTTAGTTTTATAAAGTTTCAACAATGTAAATATAAAGAAACTCAAAAAAATACGCAAGTTTAAAGATAGTCGTTATTCCTTGATAAGTACCAATTTCAAACTTCATTCTTGAGCTTGCTATTAATTGTAGATGGTTGAGGCAATCACTATTCGATTAAGCAGGAAATTTTCTATCAAATACATCTTACTTTTATAACGTTTCAGCAATGTAAATATAAAAAAAATTAAAAAAATGCGCAAGTTTAAAAATAGTCGTTATTCCTTAATAAGTACCAAATTCAAACTTCATCCTTGAGCTTGCTATTAATTGTAAATAGTTAAGGCAAATACCATTTGATTAAGCAAGAAATTTTCTATCAACTATATCTTACTTTTATAACGTTTTAGCAATGTAAATATAAAAAAAATCAAAAAAATTCGCAAGTTTAAAGATAGTCGTTATTCCTTGATAAATACCAATTTCAAACTTTATTTTTGAGTATACTATTGATTGTAGATGGTTGAAGCAAGTACTATTTGATTAAGCAGGATATTTTCTATCAAACACATTTTAGTTTTATAATGTTTCAGCAATGTAAATAAAAAAAAATTAAAAAAATACGCATGTTTAAAGATAGTCGTTATTCCTTAATAAGTACCAACTTCAAACTTCATTTTTGAGCTTGCTGTTTATTGTAGATGGTTGAAGCAAATACCATTCGATTAAACAAAAAATTTCCTATCAAATATATTTTACTTTTATAACGTTTCAACAATGTAAATATAAAAAAAATTAAAAAAATACGCAAGTTTAAATAGAGTCGTTATTTCTTGATAAATACCAATTTCAAACTTCATTTTTGAGTATGCTATTGATTGTAGATGGTTGAAGCAAGTACTATTTGATTAAGCGGGATATTTTCTATCAAACAAATTCTAGTTTTATAAAGCTTTAGCAATGTAAATATAAAGAAACTCAAAAAATGCGCAAGTTTAAAGATAGTCGTTATTCCTTGATAAGTACCAATTTTAAACTTCATTCTTGAACTTGCTGTTAAATTGTAAATAGTTAAAGCAAATACCATTCAATTAAGCAAAAAATTTTCTATCAAATATATCTTACTTTTATAACGTTTCAGCAAAGTAAATATAAAAAAAATTAAAAAAATGCGCAAGTTTAAAAATAGTCGTTATTTCTTGATAAGTACCAATTTCAAACTTTATTCTTGAGCTTGCTATTAATTATAGATGGTTGAAACAAACACCATTTGATTGGACAGGAAATTTTTTATCAAACACATTTTAGTTTTATAAAGTTTCAGCAATGTAAATATAAAAAAAATTAATAAAATGTGCAAGTTTAAAAATAGTCGTTATTTCTTGATAAGTACCAATTTCAAACTTTATTCTTGAGCTTGCTATTATATGTAGATGGTTGAAACAAATACCATTTGATTGAGCAGGAAATTTTCTATCAAATACATCTTTTTTTTATAACGTTTCAGCAATGTAAATATTAAAAAAATCAAAAAAATACGCAAGTTTAAAGAAAGTTGTTATTTCTTGATATATACCAATTTCAAACTTTATTCTTGAGCTTGGTATTAATTGTAAATAGTTAAAGCAAACACCATTTGATTAAGCAGGACATTTTCTATCACATACATTTTTTTTTATAACGTTTCAGCAATGTAAATATTAAAAAAATTAAAAAATTACGCAAGTTTAAATAGAGTCGTTATTTCTTGATAAATACCAATTTCAAACTTCATTTTTGAGTATGCTATTGATTGTAGATGGTTGAAGCAAGTATTATTTGATTAAGCAGGATATTTTCTATTAAACACATTTTAGTTTTATAATGTTTCAGCAATGAAAATAAAAAAAAATCAAAAAAATACGCAAGTTTAAAGATAGTCGTTTTTCCTTAATAAGTACCAAATTCAAACTTCATTTTTGAGCTTGCTGTTAATTGTACATGGTTAAAGCAAATACCATTCGAGTGAGCAGAATATTTTTTATCAAACACATTCTAGTTTTATAAAGTTTCAGCAATGTAAATATAAAAAAAATCAAAAAAATACGCAAGTTTAAAAATAGTCGTTATTCCTTGATAAGTACTAAATTCAAAGTTCATTCTTGAGCTTGCTATTAGCTGTATGTGTTTGAAGCAAATACCGTTCGATTAAGCAAAGAATTTTTTATTAAATACATTTTACTTTTATAACGTTTTAACAATGTAAATATAAAAAAAATCAAAAAAATACGCAAGTTTAAAGGGAGTCGTTATTTCTTGATAAATACCAATTTCAAACTTCATTCTTGAGCTTGCTATTGACTGTAGATGGTTGAGGCAAGTACTATTTAATTGAGCAGGATATTTTCTATTAAACACGTTTTAGTTTTATAAAGTTTCAGCAATGTAGATATAAAAAAACTCAAAAGAATACGCAAGTTTAAAGATAGTCGTTATTCCTTGATAAGTACCAATTTCAAACTTCATTTTTGAGGTTGCTATTAATTGTAGGTGGTTGAAACAAATACCATTCAATTAAACAGAAATTTTTTTATTAAATGTATCTTATTTTTATAACGTTTCAGCAATGTAAATATAAAAAAAATTAAAAAAATACGCAAATTTAAAGATAGTCGTTATTCCTTGATAAGTAACAATTTCAAACTTTATTTGTGAGCTTGCTATTAGCTGTATGTGGTTGAAGCAAGTACCGTTTGATTAAGCAAGAAATTTTCTATCAAATACATCTTACTTTTATAACGTTTCAGCAATGTAAATATAAAAAAAATTAAAAAAATGCGCAAGTTTAAAAATAGTCGGTATTCCTTGATAAGTACCAATTTCAAACTTCATTCTTGAGCTTGCTATTAATTGCTAATGGTTAAAGCAAATACCATTCAATCAAACAAAAAAATTTTTATCAAATATATCTTACTTTTATAACGTTTCAACAATGTAAATATAAAAAAAATTAAAAAAATGCGCAAGTTTAAAAATAGTCGTTATTTCTTGATAAGTACCAATTTCAAACTTTATTCCTGAGCTTGCTGTTTGGAAGTGAATAAGCGTGCTAGTTTTTTAATACTTTATTTTGCTAACAGTTGATGAAACTACATTCGGCGTCTTGTCGACGTCTTTCTAGACACACTACTCTTTCTCGACTTCACTTGAACTCTCTGTTCCAGGGTGGCTCTCCTCCTCTCAGGGTGGTGAGAGGAGTTTGGAGTCTCTTTAGGGTGTGGGTGGTAACGTTGGTACCAAACATCCCGGCCCCCTTAAACCGATGTGTTCAAATTAACAAAAAAGACATAAATAAAAAAATGGTGAAATAAATTGAGCGGTAAAACCTAACAATACAACCAGAATAAATATATAAAATAAACAGAGTCAAGTGAGCTAAATTACACCTTTTAGTTTTTATTGCACTGACACTTGTTAAACTGTCACTGGGAGTATGCACAATTTTCGAACGGCGCGTCGCGTAAATCCATTGGAAGTGCGGACAGTAGCGACCCTTGCTACGCCGTCATCTCCGGGGTGTAATTCCGTGACTCGACCCAACTTCCAGGTCAGTGGTGGGAAAGTCTCCTTGAGGATGACGATATCTCCCACTGCTAAGGACTGGTCGCGAGACTTGAACCATTTTTGTCTTTGCTGGAGCTGCCCCAGGTACTCGTGACGCCAGCGATTCCAGAAGCTTTGGTAAATTTGAGTGATGAGTTGCCAGCGTGTTAACCTGTTGGTGGCTGTGTCTGAAACATCGTGTTCTGGGATTGCGGTTAGAGGAGCCCCAATCAAAAAATGACCTGGGGTCAGTACGGAATGCTTGTTTGGGTCGTCTGAGAGGGGACACAGCGGTCGCGAGTTGAGGCAAGCCTCTATACAAGCTAATAGTGTTTGCATCTCCTCGTACTTTAATATGGTATTTCCGATTACCCGTTTAAGATGGAATTTTGTTGATTTAACAGCTGCTTCTTGCAGACTGGTCATGTGTGGCGAACGAGCGGGTATGAAGTGCCATTTTAAATGCAAGTTGCCGCAGTGATTGAGTACTATATTTTTGAATTGTGATGATTCGAACAGATTTTTTAATTCATTATTAGCGCCTACAAAATTTGTCGCGTTGTCACTGTAAATATTAGATGGCATTCCTCGTCGACTTGTGAATCTCTTGAGGGTATTTAAAAAATTTACCGCTGTCAGGTCCGTGACTAATTCTAAATGTACCGATTTTGTTGACAGACAAACAAATACCGCTACGTAGCCCTTTGAGGTTCGTTTACTTCTGGTATTACCTTCTCGTAATATTAGAGGTCCAGCGTAATCGACCGCGCAGTTGTTGAATGGTCGCGTAATTCTAAGGCGGTTTGATGGTAGATTGCCCATGATGGGTTCGAAATTGTGCGGTTTGGCTCGAACACAAGTTACGCAATTTCGTGTTATTTTTCTCGTTTGATTACGTCCGTCGATCGGCCAATATGTTTGTCGAACTGATGATAGTGTTGCCGTTGGTCCGGCATGTAATTGTTTTGTGTGGTGCATTCTGATAATTAATTCAGTAACCTGGTGTTTCGGTAGGACAATCGGGTGTTTTTGGCTGTATTCTAAATCGGCGTTTTCTAGTCTGCCCCCGACGCGTATTATTTCGTTTGAATCGAGGAAGGGATTTAACGTTTTTAGCTTGCTGGATAACTTGACGTTTTTTTTGGAGCGTAGTGCATTGAATTCGTCCGCGAATGCTAATTGTTAGTTTTTTGACAATGATTAGTTCGGCCTTTGATATTTCTTCGGCGCTTAATATCGAGGTGTTGCGGGTTTTGGTTTTACAATTGTTGAAGAATCTGCAACAAGTAGCTATAACGCGACAAAGTTTAATGAATAAAGAAAATTTTGTCAGATACTAAACATCCGTGGATTTAATAATTGTTATAAAATTTAAGCTGGACTTTCGTTTTTCAGGTAGTTCGTTTAATGAGTTAGAATTTGAGAGTTTTGGCCATAGATCCTTGTTGTGTTTTAGCCAACCTGGACCGTGAAACCAAAGCTCATTCATAATTAGTTCGTTAGGATATGCTCCGCGGGATATTATATCTGCTGGATTGTCATTGGAACTTACATACCCCCAATTGTTGTTAGCTGTCAATCTTTGCACTTCAGCAACTCGGTTCGCTACAAATGTTTTTAATGTATTTGGTATTGACGAAAGCCACGCGAGCGTAATCGTGGAATCCGTCCAATAATATATTTCGTCGAATGTAATTGGTACGATTTTTGATAAGTTTAGTATTAATTTTGCTAATAACGTGCAAGCCATTAGCTCTAATTTTGGGATAGTGTGTGACTGTAATGGAGCAACGCGCGACTTAGCGCATAATAGTCGCACATCTACATCATTGTTAAAATCTTAAATTCGCACGTAAACACTGCAGCCATAAACTGATTGCGAGGCGTCCGCGAAACCGTGCAATTGAATAGTCTTGTATGGAAATTTTGAAATTACTTTACGAGGTATGTTAATGTTATTGAGAGTTTAAATATTTTCTGTTATTTTACGCCAGATATTTAATAATTCTTTCGGAATGGGTTGGTCCCATCCTATTTTTAGTTTCCAAAGTTCTTGCATAATTAATTTTGCCCGTACCGTAACTGGTCCTAATAAATTTAGTGGATCATAGATTTTTGATATTTCCGAAAGTAATTTACGTTTTGTTATTGACGATTCGTTTAAAATTACAGAAAAGTTTGTTTTATAGTTTAAAACGTCGTTCCGACAATTCCAATGTAACCCTAGCGCCGTGGTGTTACCTTCTTTATCAAAGTTAATGATGTGAGAATCGTTTTGATTTTTATGCGTGACCGGAAGAATTCTGTTGTCGTTGGAAGCGAATTTTCTTAGCTCGAAGCATCCTTTTGATAATAATGCTATGAGTTCGTCCCGTATAAAATCCGTTTCTTTTATTTCGTTTGCGCCTGTTATTACGTCGTCCATGTAGAAATCTCTCTTTAAAATATGGCTGGCATTAGGGTATGCACTCCCTTCGTCATCCGCTAATTGGTGAAGCGTTCGAACTGCGATGTAGGGTGAACAATTGAAACTATATGTGACTGTAGTAAGCTGATAATGTTTTAAATCGTCGCCCGGATTGTCTCGCCAGACAATTGTTTAATATTTGCGATCTTCTTCCGCAATTAATATTTGTCGAAACATTTGTTTTGCGTCTGCCGTAAAAACAAATTGATATGTACGAAATCGAATTATAATATCGAATAAATCATCTTGTAGTTTAGGTCCTGTCATGATTGTATCATTAATTGATATACCGGTTGATGACTTTAGTGAAGGATTGAAAACAACACGTAACTTTGTTGTCTCGCTTGATTCGCGAATTACGCTATGATGAGGTAAATAAATACGTTCGTTTCTACATGTGTCAATTTGTGGAACTTCTTCCGCATGTTTGAGATTAATGTACTCATGCATGAAGTTAGTATAATCACGTTTTAATTGGGTGTCCTTTTTGAATTTGCGTTCCATATTAAAAAATTGTTTGATCGCGATTTGTTTTGTTTCTCCGACGCTTTCAGCCTTTGTTATCGGATCCTTGAATGGAATTCTCGCGATGTATCTACCGTTTGAATTTCTGGAAAAGGTGTGTTTAAAGTGATTTTCGCATTATTCGTCTTCCAGCGATTTAAATTTTGTTTTATTGTCGACAGTCGCCGTCGCTTGTTCCTCTACCTGCCAGAACCGTTCAATTTGTTTACTAAGAGCATTAAGGGATAAGTTGCAGTTCGATGAGTTTATTAGTTTATTGGGTGTTTTTCCTGTTACAATATACCCGAATTTTGTCTCTTGGTAATATACAGAAGTATTGTTTGGGTCACGAATTCGGTCGCTTTTGAGAACGTCCCAAAAGATATCAGCCCCTAATAAAAGGTGCACATTTCCAGGTTTGTAAAATTCTTTGTCGGCAAGTAAATTGTTATAAGGTGTCGTAAACAGAGATGGATCTAAGTAGACTGTCGGCAAGCAATTAGTGATGGTAGGCACGACTAAACAAGTTATTGAAAAAGAAGATTTGTCGTAAAGTGATTGAATACGTACGTTTACGATTTTCGTGCACTGACCGTTTAGACCCATTATACCGGTTAATTTCCAATTGATTGGTTTTGTGTTTAACTTTAATTGATAACATAATTCTTGCGTTATTAAGTTAGTTTGTGATCCACTATCTAAAAATCCGCGAGTTTTAAATGGAACATTGAGGTAGTCTTCAATTAGAAATTCGACAGTGGTTAGCAATACGTTTGAATTATCGTTTAAATTAGCGCTATGCGTAGCATGTGAGGTGTGCGTATTTACTGAATTAGGGTTGTACTCGTCGATATGAATCAATGAATTATGTTTTTTCTTACATTTGCGACACACGCCCATTTTGCATGATTCCGCTGTGTGTTTGTTATTTTTTAGACAATTTGCACATAGTTTTAGGCGGTTAATTTCAGAAATTCGTTCCTGAACTGATAAATCTAGAAATATTAGACATTGATATAGATTGTGCTCACCTTGGCAACATGGGCATAGATATTTACTTATTATGGTGTGATTGCAAGATGAAGATTTATTAGGCGGATTGTTAAAATTTCGAATGAATTTGGATTTGGACTGATTCTGAGATTTATTAGTCTGCGTTTGTTCGCTAGCATTCAATGATTCCAACAAAGTTACCTTTTTTTGTAAGAATTCAATCAGGTTTTTATAGGTTGGTAACTCGCTATTTAACGTTGATAGTAGATAAGCTATGCGGGTTCTGGACCAAAATCCCATGTATTTTCTTATGGAGGTTAAAGTTAGCGTTTCAAGGTCGGTGTCGCTACGGGACCATAGTCGCTACGGGACCACAGTGTCGTTACGGGACCACAGCGGATTCTAGACCAAAGATGTCGGATGGCCCTTGTGGCTCATGGCATGCTGAAGACATCTCTCGCGGCCATTTTGTTAAGAATAAAGAGGGGCGTATTATTATTATAAATGAAGGGATGCGGATGAAGGGATGCGGGGTGTATTATGTCGCTTCTGGATCACAGCGGATTCTAGACCAAAGATGTCGGATGGCCCTTGTGGCTCATGGTTTAAAGGGTGTATTATTATAAATGAAGGGATGCGGGGTGTATTATTATAAATGAAAGGATGCGGGGTGTATTATTATAAATTAAGGGATGTAGGTGTGTTGCGAATTATGAAAGGGGTGTATTATTATAAATGAAGGAATGCGGGGTGTATTATTATAAATGAAGGGATGCGGGGGTGTATTATTATAAATGAAGGGATGCGGGGTGTATTATTATAAATGAAGGGATGCGGGGTGTATTATTATAAATTAAGGGATGTAGGGGTGTTGCATAATATTTGTTGGGTGTTTTTTACGATGATGATGATAGTGTTACTGGGGGGGTGTAATATTTTTGGTGGTTTCGTGTGGTTGTCTTAAGAAGGTGTATCTATTACCTGTAATTAGAGTTAGGTAAAAAAAAAAACTTCATGAATAATAATTATTGATTTAAAAAAACAATTTATTTGATACAACAACATGATGAGTAATGATGATGACTACTACGAAACTGCAAAATAGGATATGGAACGGAAATGACGCCTACTTGTGTGTGTGTAGATAAGAGCTAAATATAAAAGCGATAAGTCTTGTTTATTAGCAAAATAAATTTAGTAAGCTTTAAACTCTTTCAAGAAGAAGAAGGTAACGAGCAAAAATAAACAAAGTAAGTTAAAATTTTTGTATGATTTTTTGTTTTTCTTTTTAAACAAATATTTTTTGTTTTAATCAGTAAAATGGATCTTAGTCAAATCAATTTGGCAGGAGCCGCTACTTCCATTAGTAAAAAGGCAGTTCATCTAGAAGATTTAATTCTTGGAGTACCATATCCAATCCTAAATGTGAAAGTGATTAAAGGGACCTTTGGAGAAAGCATTCTATTAGAACTGGATGAAGTTAGCGTGTGGTTGCCCAAAAGAAGTGCTCTTGTGTGGAAGCAAATCTTAAAAAATTTTGTACCTCAAAAATACAGTGTAACATATACTGGATCAAAAACTTTGGAAAATTCGAAGCTAAAACCATTGCAATTATTTGAGATCAAAGAAGCTTAAAAATTCTCCATAAAAAATGAGTATAAAATTAGAAGAAGTCTTGTTTGTTAATAATTTATTAATAATAATTTTACATGATGATTAAGAAACTGCAAAACAAGAAAATACAATACTTGTCAATACTTATCGATATAAATAGGATTGTAATTATTTAATGTTGCTCAGTTGTTGCACTGCGCGCAAAGGTGATGGAAGGTGCCTTCTAAGAATAATTTTGGGTCAGTATGGTGAAGATTTGTTATTACTCCAGTTCGAATGCGTCCCTTGAATGCTGATTCAACATCGCTCCATTTCACATTGTCTTAAGCTGAGGCGTTTTTCCCCAGAATAATGACCTTCACCAGTAATTTGCATGGATCGGAATATTTCTTTAAAACTTTTTATTTGTCCAATTGCTGCAGTAATTTTTATTTTTTCGCCGATAGTAGTAGCTTTCAGTAGTAAATCGTTAAGTGTACGGTGTGCTTGATAGCACTTTTTTCAACCTGGATGTAACATCTGGCTTAGCACTGAACACTGCTGATTTAATTTCGCTCACAAATTCCATTGTATAGGATTATAGAGAGAAAAAAATAGTGTGGCACTTAGTTCGCGTACAAACTAACTAATGAAACAATTGTGAATGATGTCTAAAATAAAAATATTATGTACGATTTATTTTATGTTTTATTTTAATAAACCCTTTTTCCCCTCCTAAAGTGATGATTGATTACGTAATACATATTAAAAATAGAATATAACGATGATAAGGAAGAAATCTGTGAATAATGAGTAATTGTTATTTATATATATTATCTATTTATAATTTGAATGGATTTCTCTAAAACAAAAAATTTATGATATAAATTAGAGTGTAATTTTTTAATATTACTCATTTGTTATGTTAGTGTCAGAGCATAAAGGTGAAGGAATTATCAATTCTTTGATTAATAAATTACTTTTTGAATTACATCTTCCTACATATCAATATTGTGGACCAGGAACAAAACTAGAAAAAAGATTACAGAGAGGGGATCCTGGAATTAATAAACTTGATTCTTATTGTAAAGAACATGATATTAGTTATTCACAAAATAAATCTTTAGAAGAACGACATAAGGCAGATCAAATTTTAGAAAATAAAGCTTGGTAAAGAGTAAAATCAAAAGACGCTAAACTTGGAGAAAAAGCAGCTGCTTGGTTTGTTACAACAACTATGAAAGCAAAAAGAAAACTTGGAATGAGTATTAAAAAAACAGGAAAAGGTGGTTGTAACCGTCAACGTATACGGCAAAAGAAGAGAAAAATTAATGGAACTCATAGTATGTCTTTTAAGCGTAATATTCTTGATTATGTTAAAAATAATGTTGCAACCGATAATTATAATATCAAAAATCGAACAGATTTAAAAAAAGCTTCAACAGCAGCTCTTAAAGCAGCTCGTATTGCTGTTAAAAAAGCAGGAGGTCGAAAAAATATACGTGTCCCTAGAATAATTCCATTTGATTCGACTAAAGAAGGAGGATTTTTACCTCTATTACCTATACTAGCAGGATTAGGAAGTCTAGGCTCACTAGCAGGTGGCGCTAGTGCAGTAGCAAAAACAATCATAGATGCAAAAAATGCAAAAAAGAAATTAGAAGAATTAAGTCGTCATAATAAAGCAATGGAAGAAATTGGTAAAAAAGGATCTGGACTATACATGAGAAAAAATGGTCATGGAGGTTATGGATTGTTTTTAAAAAAACCAGTATCAAAAAACTACCAATAAAGCTACCTAATAAAGCACTTTCTAATGTAGATTTAAATAAGTATGTAAAAATATTAAAAATACCAAATTTTAGAGGTGTTTTTATGCGTGACACATTACCAAAAAAATCAAATAAAAATGAATGTGCAATACTTAATTTAGATAGTAATGAACATTGCGGTACACATTGGGTAGCTTATATTAAAAGAAATAATGTTGTTACTTACTTTGATAGTTTTGGAGCTCTTAAACCACCTCAAGAGCTTATTAATTATTTAGGTCAAAAAATAAAAATTTATTATAATTATGGAAAGTTTCAAAACTATAATCAAATTAATTGTGGACATTTATGTTTAAAATTTTTGTATAAAAATAAATAAAATTCATAAAATGCATCAGTTAACTTAATGGTATGACACATGAAGGATGTCTAATATTTTTACGTTAATAAGTAATAATAACGTGCTTTCTAGTAATTTTATACATCCTATTGAACTTGATCCTAATTTTGATTACGGTTTAGCATTAATTGATTTTCATTCATTCAATAGTATTCCAAATATTGAAGAAGGTGAAAATAAGTTTTATTTTACTGATAAGCAGCAGCAAAATCAATCAAAAGTAGTTACAATACCTACAGGATCTTACGAAATTGCTGATTTAGAAACATATTTAAGACGTCAAATTATTCCTAAATCAGTTAAAAACAAAGAAGAGTATAACAGATATTTTTCATTGAAACCAAATAACAATACACTAAAGTGTGAAATTGAAAGTGAATTTTATTCTATAGATTTTACATCAACAGATAGTATTGGTAGACTACTAGGATTTTTAAAAACTCGTATTTTAGAACCAAAGAAATTGCATGAATCTGACCTTCCGGTAGATATAGTAAAAGTTAGAACTATTCAAATTAATTGTAATATAACTAGTGGTGCATTTTAAAATCATAAGCCTTCTCATAGTATTTACGAATTTGCTATAGGTGTTAATCCAGGTTTTGCTATAGACGAAGTACCAAAAAATTTATATTACTTACCTGTAATTAATAAACATCAAATTCCGAATATAACTTTAAATATTGTAGATCAAGATTTTAAGCCGGTGAATTTTCGTGGAGAAAAAGTTATTGTTCGATTAGAATTTAAGAAATTAGTATAATAATGGGTTTAGTATTTACAGATGATAATGATTCAAATGATAGTAATGAAAAATCAATTCATCAAATTACTGCTGATTATAAAAAGGTTGGCGGTAACATTCATACTTCAGTCTTTAAAAGACAATTACCAAAGCTGAAAGCTTTAACGAAAGCAAATTGTTTATTTCTTAAATCTTTAGGCTACGATGTCATTAAGTCAAGCAATTCATATTTTTAAAAGACCTCGGTTAGATGAAACAATCAAAAAAGTAGAAATTCGATCGTACCATCCTTTTATACAATCATTTAAGGCTACTGATGTTATAAACATTGAAATAACTAAGTCTGATTTATTTTACTTAATGTATGATAATGCATTAATTACAAAAGGTAAATTAGTGAAAAAAACGGGTACTGGAAATGTGGAATTAGTAAATAATGCTCCTGCTTTTTTCTTTGATTCAATGGAATATTCCATACATGAGCAAGTAGTGGAAAGTGTTCGCAATCCTGGAATTGTAAGCACTATAAGAGGTTATCTTTGCTATAGTGCTGAAGATTCTAAACATTTACAAATTGGTGGATGGAATTTTCCACATAAACAAATTATAAACGATGATGGATCCTTTGTTTATCGCGTTCCATTAAAACATATATTTGGAGTTTTTAATAGTTATCAATTAGCATCTTTTGGTACACAAAAACTACGTCTTGTTAGAGCAAATAATGATCAAAATTGTATGAAAATAACGGAAGTTGATAACGAACCGCAAGATGCGACAACAGCTGAATTAATAATTGAAAAAATTTATTTAAAAGTTGGAATTGTTACTCCTAATGATATACCAAAACTTCAGTTATATCGAGCAATAAAAAAAGATACACCAATACTTATACCTTTCCGACAATGGACATATCATGAAAATCCTGAATTAACACCTGGAGCATTTAAAGAAATTTGGAGAATTGGTAAACATAAGACCTTAGAATGTCCAAGATTTGTGATTATAGATTTTCAAACTGTTAGAAATACAAAAGAAAAAGATATAACATATTTCGATCATGTTTATATAAGAAACATTCAGATTATGTTTGATCAAGACTATTATCCTAAAGAACAAATGCAACTAAATTTTGAGAATCATAATTACATTGAAGCACATCATAATTATACCGAATTTCATAAGAGTTATAAAGATAATCGCCAACATAATAAACAGCCTCTACTAGATTATGTAACATTTAAAAATCATACATTATTTGTAATAGATTGCTCTCAACAAAATGAGTTGCTAAAATCTGATAATATAGATCTTCAAATTGTTATTGAATCTGACAAAGGTTTTCCTGCTAAAACTAAAGCATATTGTATTGTTATTCATGATCGACTTGTTGAGCAGTTACCGTTTAGTGAAAAAGTAAGCACTATATCATAAACAAAGATATCTAGTAAAAATGGAAGGTGTTAAAAGTATTTACATAAAAGCAAAGCAAAAAATCCTATCTAGTCAGTTCTTTAGAAGTACTTCAAACTATCAACAAGTGCAAGATGAAAATAGTGTGTGTAGATATTCAAGGATTTAATTTGAAGAACGCTCATTATAAATGGGAATTTTATCCTAAAGAACTCACCATTTACGATGGTCGCCTTTTAACACATCATTTATTTAAACCATCTTTACGTTTTCGGTGTCTATCTGACATAAATAAACAACAAGTTAAACTGGAAGAAGGAAAAATTTACAATTTGAGATATTCCCAGGGTTACACCGACTGCTACGCTATTAAAGAGATATTATCAGTGTTAAACAGATATGATCGAATATATGTCAAAGGTCATCAGAAGTATAATGTAATCTACAATATAATAAAGGAGATTGAAATAATTAATGTTGAAGAGTTGGAAGATGCACCCAAATTTGAGAAGCAGTTGGTATCATGTTTTTATCATTCCAAAAATTTTGCTAAATGTAGTACAACTAATTGTATAGATTTATATAATTGGGTGAATGAAAAATATTGTAAAAATGAAAAATAAATAAATAAATAAATTTAATAATAGTGTTTTAATTCTTATTCTTTCTTTCTTTTCTACTCATAAATATGGTTTAGAAGGTGTGTGTGTGTGTGTAATTTAAATAAACCTAAAATATTTTTATATTTAATAATGTTCTTTTACAAATTTATTTTAGTTGTTTTCTAACTTTCACCATCTCATTAGTAAATTTTATAAAATGTTAAGTAATAGTAATAGTGAACAAAAAGATCAAGTGCTACCTAGTACTTCTGTAAAAGAGAAGAAAAAAATATATAATAAAAAATATGGATGGCATTATAGTTCATGTGCCTGGTCAAATCCTAAAGCAACGTCTGGACCTGATACTTGTCGATGTATGTTAGAAAAATTAGCAGAAATAAGACAAGAAGAAGAAGAAGAAAAAGAAGGAGAAATACCAGATTCAGACTTTACACATACTAATGTAAAAATTAATTGTTGTGTATTAATGTAAAGAACATGAGTATAATAAAATTACTTTTTAGAAAGCACATACATATTTTATTAAAACATGTTTTAACTTTTAGTTTATGTAAAGATGCATAGCAATAAACATCAACAACAACAACAAGAGATATTACCTATAATCAATTTTGATTTTTTTGAAAATACAACTTATGATAGTAAACATGGCAAGTTATTACCAAATTCATTTCGAGCAATTTTTTGTGGTCCTAGTGGTTGCGGAAAAACAAATGCATTGTTAAGTTTAATATTTAGTCCTAATGGTCTTAAATTGAAAATGTTTATGTTTATTCAAAATCACTTTTTCAACCTAAATATGAATTACTAAAATTAGTATTAAAACGTGTAAAAGGTATTAAATATTTTTCATTTGCAAATAATGATGATGTAATTGATCCTAAAGAAGCTCGTAATAATTCTCTTTTTATATTTGATGATGTGGCATGTGATAAACAAAATAAAATTAGAGAATACTATTCAATGTGTAGACATAAATCTATTGATGTAGCATATTTATGTCAAACCTATTCTAAAATACCTAAACAATTAATACGTGATAGTTGTAATTTTATTGTATTATTTAGACAGGATGAAAAAAATTTGAAATATATTTTTAATGAACATGTTTCACCTGATATGTCTTATGATCAATTTAAAGAAGTATGTGTAAGTTGTTGGAGCGAAAATTATGGATGCTTAGTAATTGCTAAAGATTTCTCAATAAATTATGGGCGTTATCGTAAAAAGTTTGATAAATATATAAAAATATAGTTTTATTCTTTTATAATCAGTATTCAAAATGGATTCTATAGATCCGCATGTTACAAAAGCACTTTATAAATTATCGCAAGATATTCGAAAAAAGTATAAAGCTCTTAAATTAGGTAGAGCAAAAGAAGATATTGCATTAAATAAGTTTTTTAAACCTATTATAGAATTTTTAACTAAAATTAGTAATTCATCATCATCATCATCAAGCAATTTAACAAAAACTATATCAAAAAAATCTGCAAAGCATAAAAAAGTAAAAAAATCTTCAACACCATCACCATTACATCTAAAAGATGATAATGATGATGATTTTTCTAGTAAAGAAATTGATAACGAAAACAATCTTAGTTTTCCAACGTTTATTTCATCATCATCACCGCAAAAAAATATTGAAGAAGGGAATGTGTTTGAAGATGCTATGTCCGATACTTCTGAAATTTCAGAACCTGCAAAATTGGTTGAGGAATACACAAAAGGATACCTAAATGATTCGCATAAAGAAAAATACGATACGGAGTATGGTTTAAAATATAATCCTAAAAAAAATCAATGGTTATTAGGTAATGCATCAATCAAATTTGATACAGATAGTGATGATTTTATTATTGATAGTACTGATACAAAAAGTTCTAGAGGTACTCAAGGAGTAACTAAAACATTTAAAGGTACTAAAGGATTATATGAATTACTATTTAAAAAAGAACCTGACCCGCTTTCGTATACTAAAGATGATGAAAAAAATTATAATGAAATATTAAAATTAACAAATGTATATAAAAGAAATTTTGAGCCAACAGGTTATACAAAATACAGCAATTTACCTAAATATCGAAATATAATAAGACCACTTGTTGTTAAAACTTCTAAAAAAAGACGTAGTAAGTCATTTGCTGGAAGTGGAATCAAGAATAGTATGTTAGAATATAATTCTAACGCTATAGATTATAGATATTGGGATGATCCAAATGAACTTGTTGATAGGTTAAAATTATTCATGGCCTCAACACAAGCTGGTAATACCTCACTTACTAATGAAATGTTATCAATTATTGAAGAATTAATTGAAGCTGGTATTATTAAAGAAGCTAATTCCGGTATTACCTTTTAGTCTTAAAATGCCCCTCAACAAATTTGGTCAATCTATAGATAATTCTAATTATAATTCGATTTTACAAAAAGTGCAATTTAGTTCTGGTGTTGGTTTAAAACATACTCAAACTGGAGATATTGATGTAGAAAATTTAAAAATATCAAACGTTAAAGAACCAACTTTAGATACTGATGCGACAAATAAAAAATATGTGGATACTTCTATAAAAGAATTATATACGACAAATAAAAAATATGTGGATACTTCTATAAAAGAATTATCAACTACTGTTTTAGAAACTATTACTAAAATATCAGAAAAATTAACTAAGTCTATAAACAATTGTTATAAAATTATAAAGCAAAATACAAAAAATATTGAACATTTAGAAAATCAAGTAAAGACTATTACTATAAAAGTGGCTGAAGATATAAAATCACTTGATACTACTATTTCAAACAAAATTGATGAAACATCAACAGCACTACAACTTTTAAGAAATAATCATTTTCAACAACTACAAGAACATGAAAAAAGTATTAACAATTTGGTGCTTGAATTGAAAACGTTCAAAACAAAAACATTGCAAGATTTCCAGACACAAAAAAACCAAGAAAAAAATATTAATGCTGAAATTGATAATCAAGAAACAAATTAAGAATAATGATCTAACTAACGTGGACCATATTATGAAGTAGTATTATCTAAAACACGAAAATATATTGTAAAAAAGTATGTTTTGCAGAAGAACAAAATAAAACATATTATATATATACATGGAATTTTGCTTATTGGCAAGCACGTAAAAGTAACTGGGAACAACAGTATTTAGATCGCTTACGATTTACAGATAGAATTAGTAGATGTCAAGACATCTTAAAAAAAGTATTAAATTCTAAGCATAGAGATCAGGTTTACAAAGAAAGATTTCAAGATTATGAATAAGCAACATTCTAAAGAAAAACTTCAGCTTATTAATGAGCTTCATAAACCTATTCGTAGAAATTTTAAAAGACGTTCAACAATAATTAAAGGTTTAGATGATTTATGGCAAGCCGATTTAGCACAAATGGATTTATATTCATCGTCTAATAAGAATCATAAATTTATATTAGTTGTTATTGATTGTTTTTCAAAGTATGCTTGGGCTAGAGCACTAAAAACTAAAACTTCTCATGAAGTAACAAAAAAAAAAAAAAGGAGGTGCCACAAGGGCACATTAAGCAATACAAGAGCGCCAAATTGGGCGCATAAAAAAAAACAATGGTACATAGTACAATAAGAAGGATATACACCTAACTGGACAACAGAATTATTTAAAATTGTTAAAATAAATATTACAGATCCTGTAACATATATTTTAGAAAATTTACAAGGAAACCCTATAATGGGTGCATTTTATAAAGAAGAATTACAGAAAACTGAAACTCCAGATGTATATCTTATTGAAAAAATTTTGAAACGACGTGGTAATAAAGTTTTTGTTAAATGGCTTGGTTTTGATAATAATCATAACGGTTGGATAAATAAAACAAATATTCTATGACATGTGTGGCCTTGAAAAATTATTTGTTAAAAAGTGAAATTTATTGAAAAATTTTTAGTTCCATTTAAAATGTTCATGAACGCAGACCGTTATCTTAACCTTGTAAACAGCGAAAAAACAGAAAAATTAAAAAATATTCAATGTGATTCTAAATTAATAAGTGCATCTAATCGATATGAAGAAGAAGTAGAAGAAGCAATACAAAAAGAAAAATCAGAAAAAATAGAAAATATTCAATGTGATTCTTCAGTAATAAGTGCATGTAATCGATATGAAGAAGCAATACAACAAGAAACAAAACTTATTCTCAATACCAAATATGACCTTGACCAGCTTTATTTTTGTATCTACTTTATTGAATGTGGTCTAAGCCCAGCAAGAAATTCTCAACCTGTTATACGAATTAATACTGGTTGTAATCAACATATTTCTTTTACTCTATATGAATGGACTGAATTTATTAGAACACTCATCAGCATTACCGAGGAAGAAGACAAAGAAAAAGAAATTACCACTAGTTTTTGGGAAAATTTTACAATTAATGTTGTTCCAGTTGATGTTCTTATGGATCGTAAAATAAGAAGGATTACGTTAACTAAAAACTCCATAAATCTACTATTAATGGATGCAGATGTTTTGGAAATTTTACGAATGAATACAGTTTTGACTTCAAAACTTTATATGTTACATAAACTAGATTTTTTTGTGTATTATTACAATGTTTTAAAAAGTGTTAATCAAATAATGATAGAAAATAATTATAATAATTATAATAATTTGTCTGTAATTGATATTGCTAAAATTATTTGTAATTCTAATAATAGTATTGAAAATTATTGTATGCAAGAATGTTTATTTTATTGTAGTGAACAAGTTTTAGTTGATTTTAATACTTATCAAATAAACTTTTAATTACTTTATTTATCGTGTGTATGTTTTTGTTTTTTTTTATGAGAGGGGAAAGATAAGCAGAAATATAAAACTATATCTACTATGCGTTTTACATTATTTTAATACTTACAATCTGTGTGTCTCTGTGTGTATGTATATATGTAAAAACATGGCTTTTTTAAAATTATCGTACATTGTGTTGGTTGCATTAGTGAATAATGTGCTTTATGTACAACGTCCAAAAAACGTTATTGAAAGTTTTGTTTGTTTTACTAAAGAAAATGACACTTGGCCCGATAAATGGTATCGATTGAATTTAAAATATATCGAAGACAACCAAATGGAGATGTTTCAAGCGGAAATACCACCATCAGTTTTAATGAGAAAAAATGATACAATCCATCAAAAAATGTTATGGTATAAGATAAAATTTGTGTTTTTTGATAGAACTGTAGGTGATACAGATTGGGAAGTACTTTTAACTTCTAGTAATGTTAATAATTTAGAAAATAATTATTCATTAGTTATAAATGATAATAATAATAATAAACTTAATAAAACATTTTTTGAAGCATGTTTTGATGATCCTTATGTAAAATTATTAATAGTAAGTAGTAATTTTACAACATTTTTGATACTTGCTGTTCTTTTCACCTGTTACATGTATTTATCACTTCTCTCAAAAGTAATTCAATAAAAAAATAAATGTATATATTTATTAAAAACAAGTGTTTTATTGTCCCTAAAACCACAATTTGTGATAAGAAAAAGTTAACGGAAATATGAGACAAAAGAATTCAAAGAAATGATAAGAAAAATAATGAATCACTTAATGACACATACTTATTTTAGTTGTTTTATGAGAAGGGAAAAAGGTTTATTAATAAAATAAAAACAAAAAATGAAGCGTACATAATATTTTATTTTAGTCATCTTTCACAATTGTTTTATCTAAGTCCTAATCACTATCAGGAATCTCTTCCTTACAATACAGAAAAACCTTAATGTTCTTATCTGGTTTTGTTAGATGTAATTTTATTTAATTTAATTGAAAGTTATTGAATGTTTACAAAAACAAAAAAATTTAGAACAGAAAAAACAAAATAATGTACCATTTTGGTCTTCTGACGGTGATGATAATGATGAAAATGTTGTTGTTGCCGTTGTTGTTGTTGTTGTTGTTATTGTTGTTGATGATGATAATAAATTGTGAAAGATAGCTAATTTTTCTTCTTCTTCTTTTTCTTCTTTGTTATTCTCCATTATAATAAATATAAAATTAGTTTTTATAGTAACCATGAGGATAGGTATCAAAGAGTTGTTTATTAAAACTCTTTTGTCATCAAAATCAGTTAAACCAATTTTATGCTGTTTAATACTGTAAACTTTATGTGCAAATGATCTTATTGTATTTTGAGTAATTTCTTTAACTGCATGATTCTTTAAACAATCTACATAGTCTTGAAAAGTAATTTGATTTTTAACTACAGATGATTTAATTCCCTTTGATTTCTTAATACATTTTCCTCCTTGAATTTTAGATGAATACATTTTAGATCTTAAACCAACAAAATGAGTCATTAAGTTACTGTTTAGTTCATCTTTCATTAAACCAGGTACTTTTTTATTAACCAAGGGTAGTCGCTTAAAGGGTAGTCGCTTGTATCAAATTTATGAATATCAGTTTTAATCACATCTTGATATATGTCATCACACTGAATTTCATATATAAGACTATCTGTATCTGTGTACAACAATTTGCAATCATTTAAATTGAATTTGTTTAACATATATGAATAATGAAAGTCATATACACAAAGTTTTGAAATATCTAATATTGCCATACCAATATACATTGGTTTGTTAAATATAAGTTGTTTTTTTGATAATTCGATTGCCATAAGAGTTTCATTAAAAATTGTACGATTTTGAAAAAGAGGACTTGCTAATAAATTTTTTGCACCATAACGACCTTCCCATTGTCGAACCAATTTTACTGTTCTATGTTTTCGTATATTTTCCATTGTTTTACCAAATACAGCATTGTTAGCTAATTTAAATTTATCTTTTTCAAAAGTTGTTTTTGCTTGAGCACGCAATTTTGTATTTAACTCAATGTAGGGTCTTAACCATGGAGCTTGTTTAAAACTTAATATTTTATAAATTTTCGTCAAAACTAAACCATTAGATAAAGCTTGTTTTAAATTACGATAATGAATAATATATTTACTTTTATTATGTAATGTTGTCATTAGTTTCGAAATTTTTGAATTTGGAGGTTTTCTATGTTCACAACAAAAGGGTAAATCTTTATGACAATCATGAATATTATATGGGTATTCCAAATCTACTTCTAAAATATAACCAATATCAGAAGTATCAGAAATAGTGGTGACATCAAACTCATGTATATTTTCAACCCATTGAAAATCATCATATGGTAAATATTCCATCATAGCCCAGCCATACAAATTGTTAACATCGAAATAAATTATAAATTTACTAGGCTCTAAGGGATTATAATTTTTTAAATATTTATTGTTTGCTTCAGAATAACGATTACAACATTGACATATACCACCACGAATACCTCGCTCTATAAATAATAATTTATCAACATCTTTAATAATACAAAGTTTACATCCGGTATATTTCAACATACTATCCCATGAATAACCAGGTAACGTATAATACCAAGCAGGATCTAAACCATATGTTTTATGCATTACCTGACGAAAATTTTCAAAAACATCTGCTAAAAGCAAAATATCTCTTTTCATATATAAATCTGAATATTCACCTAAAGTTTGTAAATTAAATTTAGACCAAACATTTTGAGCATGTTGATAATTTTCTAAAGAAATGTGAGTATCGTTTAATTTGTTATCAAATTGTTCGAGAGATGGCAAACTTGTTTCTTCTAATTTATCAAAGCTAGTAATATAGTCATATGGAAAAATACCTTTGCGATTTAATAATTTAAAACTATCATCATCTAAATGTTTAAATTCTTGTTTTAAAATATTTAAATTTGAACATTTAAAGAAGAAGATAGTTCATCTAAAAAAGCATTCATAAATCTAAGAGAATCAATAAATCTAAATTGTATATCAGTATCATCATCAATTAATGTAAAAGATATATACTTTTCTTGATTGATTGGTAATACACTTATTTTTCAAATCTTTGAAATATCTTCAATAAGAAAATGACTATCATATCCAGACAAATTATGAAAAACTATTGGTACAAAAAATTTCTTTTTATAATTTAAGTTACATTGTGCATGTACAAATCCTCTAAATGTTCCTGTAAAATAGTCATGATCTTCTACAATGTTTTTAGTATTTAAATCATTAGGATTTAAAGATTTATTACATATATGACATATTCCTGCTAAATTACTATTGGAAGTATCATGTGTTTGCATTAAAATTCCTTCTTGTATTTTCCTATAAAGTAATTTTGCAATATCTTTAAGCTTCTCTGTAAACCATAATGTAGCATTATTTCCTCGAAATGAAGTGTAAAATGATAAACTATTATCGTATGAACATTTAAAATATAAACCTGCACTGTATGTTTCATGTTTTTGATATTTCATAGTTTTACCTAAAACATTATTGCCAATAGGTACTAGTATAGACTCAAAATCAGAATAAATAACAAATGGTACAGTTTGTTGATGAACATAATTTTTAAATTCAATAAAATCATATTTTGGAAAAGAAATTTTACATTTATTTATTTGTTGACAATGTTCTATATGTTCTGTTAAAACAGCTTCATTCATAAAATAATTTAGACAGCGATCACACAAATGTAATTTTCTTTTACTTTTACTTAATTGTGCTGAAACTAAACGTGACATATTTTTAATCCAACAATAATGATATTTTATTTCTGTATTATCGTTATCAATAGTTGGTGCCTCATAATCATTTAAATTTACAAAATATGTATCTTGTATTTGCAATAAATTTACATGCTTATCAAGTTTTCGTTTTGTTAATCGAGCAGGAACTACATTGAAAAATGTATTAGGATTTTTTTCATTTTGAATTAATTCTAACATATATACATTAATAGAAATATTATTCAATTTTTCAAATTTTGAAATTTGATTTATACTAATAGGAAACTCAATATTATCAGTTTTCAATACTGTTTTCCAATGTGGATAGGATGATATTCTATCAGAATGTGTATCTGCGGGAAATAAACTTGACATCACACTCCATGCAAAACATTCATTATCGTCATAATTTTTTACATTAATACATGCTTGCTTTCTCGCAATACTTTCTGGTAGTTTAATATATGATGAACCATTACCAATTTCAAATTTATTAATATTAATTTCTAATGAAAGTATTTTATATAAAGCCCAACCAGACTCATTAAGTTGAAATTCTTCTAACTTTGCTAATATTTTATCTAAAATATAATCTTTATACCATTTTTTAATATTTGTACCTTTATCTATTATACCAGTTTTTGTATTAAAATATTTTTTTTAAATAATTTCTTCATTATTTCCTTTTCTTTTTATAAATTCACCACAAAAACATGAATAAACTTTAATAGTTAGCATTTCTTTTAAAATATTGTTAATACGGATTTTAAATAAATAAAAAGCATCATTTAAAAATTGTAAGATATCTGTATGAGTTAAATTAAAAATGACACCTGTACGAACTCTAGTTTTAAAAGCTGACTGCAAATCTTCCCATTTAACTCGATCACTACGTTTTTGTTTAAAGCCTTCACTTATAGCTATCTGTCTATTTGCACATAATCGTTTAAGCAGTATCTGTATATGTTTTAAATAACTATAATTTGTTATTAATTTTCTTTGACCACCAACACTTAATTTTACATTGTTTATAGCTTTTTTAAAAAGTCTAATATTTGATTTAATATGTTTTAACCAAACAGAAACATTCTGATGACAAAAGTTTTTTTGCAAAATTTGAAAAGCATCTCTAACATTATTAACAATTTGGGTACTTACTTCAGCCACTTCTTCTAATTTTATACTCATTTTTTATAGAGAATTTTTAAGCTTCTTTGATCTAAAATAATTGCAATGGTTTTAGCTTCGAATTTTCCAAAGTTTTTGATCCAGTATATGTTACACTGTATTTTTGAGGTACAAAATTTTTTAAGTTTTGCTTCCACACAAGAGCACTTCTTTTGGGCAACCACACGCTAACTTCATCCAGTTCTAATAGAATGCTTTCTCCAAAGGTCCCTTTAATCACTTTCACATTTAGGATTGGATATGGTACTCCAAGAATTAAATCTTCTAGATGAACTGCCTTTTTACTAATGGAAGTAGCGGCTCCTGCCAAATTGATTTGACTAAGATTCATTTTACTGATTAAAACAAAAAATATTTGTTTAAAAAGAAAAACAAAAAATCATACAAAAATTTTAACTTACTTTGTTTAATTTTGTTCGTTACCTTCTTCTTCTTGAAAGAGTTTAAAGCTTACTAAATTTATTTTGCTAATAAACAAGACTTATCGCTTTTATATTTAGCTCTTATCTACACACACACACACACAAGTAGGCGTCATTTCCGTTCCATATCCTATTTTGCAGTTTCGTAGTAGTCATCATCATTACTCATCATGTTGTTGTATCAAATAAATTGTTTTTTTAAATCAATAATTATTATTCATGAAGTTTTTTTTTTTACCTAACTCTAATTACAGGTAATAGATACACCTTCTTAAGACAACCACACGAAACCACCAAAAATATTACACCCCCCCAGTAACACTATCATCATCATCGTAAAAAACACCCAACAAATATTATGCAACACCCCTACATCCCTTAATTTATAATAATACACCCCGCATCCCTTCATTTATAATAATACACCCCGCATCCCTTTATTTATAATAATACACCCCTGCATCCCTTCATTTATAATAATACACCCCGCATCTCTTCATTTATAATAATACACCCCTTTCATAATTCGCAACACACCTACATCCCTTAATTTATAATAATACACCCCGCATCCCTTCATTTATAATAATACACCCCGCATCCCTTCATTTATAATAATACACCCTTTAAACCATGAGCCACAAGGGCCATCCGACATCTTTGGTCTAGAATCTGCTGTGGTCCAGAAGCGACATAATACACCCCGCATCCCTTCATCCGCATCCCTTCATTTATAATAATAATACACCCCTCTTTATTCTTAACAAAATGGCCGCGAGAGATGTCTTCAGCATGCCATGAGCCACAAGGGCCATCCGACATCTTTGGTCTAGAATCCGCTGTGGTCCCGTAGCGACTATGGTCCCGTAGCGACACTGTGGTCCCGTAGCGACTATGGTCCCGTAGCGACACCGACCTTGAAACGCTAACTTTAACCTCCATAAGAAAATACATGGGATTTTGATCCAGAACCCGCATAGCTTATCTACTGTTGATTCCCATTCCTTTCTTGTTATGTAGTCGAATTTTGTGATAACTACCGGAACAATTATCGCTTCCCATTGATCGACGGGTAAGTTTAATGATGTACGTAATGATTCAATATTTATAGAGACATCATCGAGTAATTTGCGTGTAGATGAATGCGAATTTTTAATTAGCCCGGGTGATTTTAAAATTGTAAGAACGTGTTCTTGCACAATTAATCGTTTATTGTTGAATCTTTTTTCTAATGTGTCCCAAGCCGTTTTGTAATTGGATTCGGTAATGGCGATACCGTCAATTGATTTATATGCCTCATCCTTTAGGATTGACTTTAAGTAATGAAACTTTTCAACATTTGTATACAGCGGATTGTCGTGAACGAGCGATTTAAATGTGTCCGCGAAGGTATTCCAAGTTAAGTAATTTCCCGAAATTGTAGGTAATTCGAGAGTCGGTAGTTTTACATTGTTTGGACGGGTTTGCGGGAGATTTGTTTCAGTGTTTGTTTGATTTGATGTACCGGTTTGTTCGCCTTTTTCGATTAGACTAATTATGGTGGACTGTAGTGTGTAGTAATCGCTTTCAAAGGACTCGCGTTCAGTTATTCGTTCGTCTGAGTCATCAAGTATTTCAATTTCGTCCTGTACAGCGTTAAATTCTCTAAAGGCCGTTTGTAGATTTGGTAGTCGCGATTTTAATTGATTTATGTTACCGTTATCAGCGTCAAATTTTTGGTTAACATACGTTTGGATCCGCGTTACCGTTGCCTTAATCTGACCGCGTCTTGCAATTAACTTGGCAAATTCTTCTCTGTTATTCGGCATTTTGTTTTCGCGTTGGCTTGTATAAAGGCTCACTCACCTCGTTTCCTTTCTCTGTCTGTATGCCCTCGGCTGTGGTGCTGGTCGATCTCCCCGTCTGTGGTGCAGGTTGATGTCCCCGGCTGTAGTGCCACTTCCTGGAGCTGGATTATGATCGATTTGTTACGATCCGGTTGTGGTGCTGGTGGATCTCCCCGGCTTCGGTGCAGGTGGATGTCCCCGGCTGTAGTGCCACTCCCTGGAGCTGGATTGTTTTGTTACGATCCGGTTGTGGTGCTGGTGGATCTACCCGGCTTCGGTGCAGGTGAATGTGTCCAGCTGTAGTGCCACTTCCTGAAGTTTGATCGTTTTGTTAGTTTCGGTCGCTGTGATGCGATTCGGTTCGAAGGACCATTTTTTGTTTGGAAGTGAATAAGCGTGCTAGTTTTTTAATACTTTATTTTGCTAACAGTTGATGAAACTACATTCGGCGTCTTGTCGACGTCTTTCTAGACACACTACTCTTTCTCGACTTCACTTGAACTCTCTGTTCCAGGGTGGCTCTCCTCCTCTCAGGGTGGTGAGAGGAGTGGGGAGTCTCTTTAGGGTGTGGGTGGTAACGTTGGTACCAAACACTTGCTATTAATCATAGATGGTTGAAACAAGTACCATTCGATTGAGCAGGAAATTTTCTATCAAATACATTCTACTTTTATAACGTTTTAGCAATGTAAATATAAAAAAATTAAAAAAATACGCAAGTTTAAATAGAGTCGTTATTTCTTGATAAATACCAATTTCAAACTTCATTTTTGAGTATGCTATTAATTGCAGATGACTGAAGCAAGTACCATTTGATTAACCAGGATATTTTCTATCAAACACATTTTAGTTTTATAAAGTTTCAGAAATGTAAATATAAAAAAAATTAAAAAAATACGCAAGTTTAAAAAGAGTCGTTATTTCTTGATAAATACCAATTTCAAACTTCATTCTTGAGCTTGCTATTGACTGTAGATGGCTGAAGCAAGCATTATGCGATTAAGCAGGATATTTTCTATTAAACACATTTTAGTTTTATAATGTTTCAGCAATGTAAATATAAAAAAAATTAAAAAAATGCGCAAGTTTAAAAATAGTCGTTATTCCTTGATAAGTACCAATTTCAAACTTCATTCTTGAGCTTGCTACTGATTTTAAATGGTTGAAGCAAGTAATGTTTGATTAAGCAAGATATTTTCTATTAAACACGTTCTAGTTTTGTAAAGTTTCAGCAATGTAAATATAAAAAAAATCAAAAAAATACGCAAGTTTAAAAAGAGTCGTTATTTCTTGATAAATACCAATTTCAAACTTCATTCTTGAGCTTGCTATTGATTGTAGATGGCTGAAACAAGTATTATTCGATTGAGCAGGATATTTTTTATTAAACACATTTAATTTTTACAACGTTTCAGCAATGTAATTATTAAAAAAATCAAAAAAATACGCAAGTTTATATATAGTCGATATTCCTTGATAAGTAGCAATTTTAAACTTCATTCTTGAGCTTGCTCTTAGCTGTAAGTGGTTGAAGCAAATACCATTCGATTAAGCAGGAAATTTTCTATCAAATAAATTTTACTTTTATAACGTTTCAGCAATGTAAATAAAAAAAAAATTAAAAAAATGCGCAAGTTTAAAAATAGTCGTTATTTCTTGATAAGTACCAATTTCAAGCTTTATTCTTGAGCTTGCTATTGATTTTAAATGGTTGAAGCAAGTAATATTCGATTGAGCAAAATATTTTCTATTAGACACTTTCTAGTTTTATAAAGTTTCAGCAATGTAAATATAAAAAAAAATCAAAAAAATACGCAAGTTTATAAAGAGTCGTTATTTCTTGATAAATACCAATTTCAAACTTCATTCTTGAGCTTGCTATTGATTGTAGATGGCTGAAGCAAGTACTGTTCAATTGAACAAGACATTTTCTATCAAACACATTTTAGTTTTATAACGTTTCAACAATGTAATTATAAAAA
Organism: Tribolium confusum; assembly: GCA_029207805.1. Taxonomy (NCBI): domain Eukaryota; kingdom Metazoa; phylum Arthropoda; class Insecta; order Coleoptera; family Tenebrionidae; genus Tribolium; species Tribolium confusum. Next base: position 545,854 of record JALGAY010000071.1, on the reverse strand, counting down.
AAATTAAAAAAATGCGCAAGTTTAAAAATAGTCGTTATTCCTTGATAAGTACCAATTTCAAACTTCATTCTTGAGTTTGCTATTAATTGTAGATGGTTAAAGCAAAAACCATTCGATTAAGCAAAAAATTTTCTATCAAATATATTTTACTTTTATAACGTTTCAGCAATGTAAATATAAAAAAAATTAAAAAAATGCGCAAGTTTAAAAATAGTCGTTATTTCTTGATAAGTACCAAATTCAAACTTTATTCTTGGGCTTGCTATTAATTATAGATGGTTGAAACAAATACCATTTGATTGAGCAGAAAATTTTCTATCAAATATATTTTTTTCATAACGTTTCAGCAATGTAAATATTAAAAAAATCAAAAAAATACGCAAGTTTGAAGAAAGTTGTTATTTCTTGATAAATACCAAATTCAAACTTTATTCTTTAGCTTGCTATTAATTGCAGATGGTTGAAACAAGTACCATTCGATTGAGCAAAGAATTTTCTATCAACTGTATTCTACTTGTATAACGTTTTAACAATGTAAATATAAAAAAAATTAAAAAAATACGCAAGTTTAAATAGAGTCGTTTTTTATTGATAAATACCAATTTCAAACTTCATTTTTGAGTATGCTTTTGATTGTAGATTGTTGAAGCAACTACCATTTGATTAGGCAGGATATTTTCTATTAAACACATTTTAGTTTTATAATGTTTCAGCAATGTAAATATAAAAAAAATCAAAAAAATACGCAAGTTTAAAGATAGTCGTTATTCCTTAATAAGTACCAATTTCAAACTTTATTTTTGAGCTTGCTGTTAATTGGAGATAGTTGAAGCAAATACCATTCGATTAAACAGAAATTTTTTTATCAAAAACATCTTACTTTTATAACGTTTCAGCAATGTAAATAAAAAAAAATTAAAAAAATACGCAAGTTTAAAAAGAGTCGTTATTTCTTGATAAATACCAATTTCAAACTTTATTTTTGAGCTTGCTAATAATTGTAGATGGTTGAAGCAAATACCATTCGATTAAGCGAAAAATTTTCTATCAAATGTATTTTATTTTTATAACGTTTCAGCAATGTAAATATAAAAAAAATTAAAAAATCCGCAAGTTTAAAAATAGTCGTTATTCCTTGATAAGTACCAAATTCAAACTTCATTCTTGAGCTTGCTATTGATTGTAAATGATTGAAGCAAGCACTATTCGATTGAGCAGAATATTTTCGATCAAACACATTCTAGTTTTATAAAGTTTCAGCAATGTAAATATAAAAAAAATCAAAAAAATACGCAAGTTTATAAAGAGTCGTTATTTCTTGATAAATACCAATTTCAAACTTCATTCTTGAGCTTGCTATTAATTGTAGATGGCCGAAGCAAGTATTATTCGATTGAGCAGGATATTTTTTATCAAACACAATTTTTTTTATAACGTTTCAGCAATGTAAATATTAAAAAAATCAAAAAAATACGCAAGTTTAAAGAGAGTTGTTATTTCTTGATAAATACCAATTTCAAACTTTATTCTTGAGCTTGCTATTAATTGCAGATGGTTGAAACAAGTATTATTCGATTGAGCAGGAAATTTTCTATTCGCGAATGAGATGACCGGTGAGGCCGCCACTGTCGCATTAAACACATGTTTTAAAAGAGAGTCATTCATTCTCAAATTTACTACTTTCTTACATGATTATTTATTCTTCTTTATGCTTTTGTGTTTAGTAATAATAAAAAGGAAGTAAGAATAATATTGAATACTCAATTTTGTGTGTTTTGACTAGTTGTGCTATCGTAATGTGCAAAAAGTAAACTAAAACAAGTGTTAATATTATAATTATAATATTATAATTAGTAAGAGGTAGGGGCACCCACCCGGCGACATTGGCCGAGTCCACTTGAACCAAGGGGTGAGTCGCCGAGGTGGGTGGTTGAATAGTCGTAAGTGACAAAACACTCAAGACAGACAGTAGCAGTAGCAAGTAAGCATCCAACCGATTGTAAAGCTCAAATGTTATAAACTCAACAATAAATACTAAATAAACTGAAACAAGCATCCGGGGAGTTTTATTACAAGCAACAACTCCCAAACATTGGTCCTTCGAGCCGGATTTATTTCATTAATCAACCTCAGCTTCGAGAAAAAGTGTTACTTTCAAAGCGGCAGGCAGCATTGCGCTCCCCCAGGTGATCCAAATATATTATTCAACACCAGGCTTTCCAATCAACCTCAGCTTCGAGGAAAAAGGTTCATTTCAAAGCGGCAGGCAGCATTGCGCTCCCCCAGGTGATCCAAATATATTATTCAACATCAGGCTTTCCAATCAACCTCAGCTTCGAGGAAAAAGGTTTATTTCAATGCGGCAGGCAGCATTGCGCTCCCCCAGGTGAATCTCCAACAACAAACTTATATGGTGGTACCATCCTCTAAGTCAACACAGTCTTCAGTAGAATCGCCGTCGTCTTCGTGCCCTTCCGTCGCGTCGTCCAGATTTTTGATCAAGGTGCCAGCCTACTTCAGGTTAAAGGTTAGTGGTTGCACGTTCCCAATTCATAAATCCCGTCTTTTCTAACTTATTTTCAATTTATTCTCTCCATTGTTTTGCGCGTATTTCTAATTACCACTTTATTTGCAAATATGGCGAAATTAGAACATCTCACGTCGGAAAGAGAAGTTATAAAGAATAAAGTAGCGCGAATTAAATTATTTGTCTCTAGTTTTAATCCGGATAGCCAGAGTATAAATCAAATCAAAACGCGGCTAGAAATTCTTAACGACGCGCGAAAGGAATTTGACGGAATTCAGTCTAACATTGAAAAAACGGATAAAACGACGAACTTTGACAGCCACATGAATGCTCGGGCCGAATTTGAAGAAACATACTGCGATTTAGTTAGCAAAATCAAAGACTTAATAGATTCAAAAAATGTTGCTATTCACAATACCAATCAATCTAATAATTCAGCCGGGATTCAATCTACATCTAATGAAAGCATTAACAATTCTTATTCTGCCTTTAACTTGCCTACATTGAATCTTAAAACATTTAATGGTGATTTTAAAGAATGGACTAATTTTGAAAACACTTTCAAGTCTATCATTGATGAAAACGCAAATCTAAATAAAAGACAAAAGCTTCAATATTTAAAATCTTGTTTAAGGGATGATGCGTTACGCGCGATTGAATCTTTGAGTATTGAAGAAAATAATTATGACACGGCATGGACTATTTTAGAGAATCGTTTTAAAAATACAAGACTAATTGTACAAGATCATATCTATGCAATCTTTAATGCCCATTCAATTAATAAAGCCACTTCAGCTTCCCTGCGAGAATTATTAGACATCATAACGACAAATTTAGAAGCATTAAAAAATTTTAATCAGCCAGTTGATAGCTGGGATGCGCTAATAGTTCCGCTAATAGTAGAAAAACTAGATTTTCACACCAAACGCGAATGGCAGATGACTCTTGATAAAAATGTACCCACTTATGAATGCTTCAAATCATTCTTAAATAAAAGATGCGAGATTTTGCAATCTTTAAATGCTATGCCAAATACCAAATCGAATCCAATCAATACTAAAATTAATTACAATAATACTAATCAGCCCAAAACTCGCAATGTGACTCATACATTTGCAATTAATAATTCTAATGTCGTGTGTAATCTTTGCAAAAGTTCCCTGCATAAAATAACTTAATGCGAAGAATTTAATAATTTAAATGTCGAAGAAAGAATCAAAATCGTGGATAATTATAAACTGTGTAAAAATTGTTTACGAGCTAATCATCGTGTGACTAATTGTCGAATTAATACAAAATGTCGCCATTGTAATAAAAAACATCACTCATTGCTACATATTTCCGTCCAAATGTCGACTCAGGTAACAAACTCAGGTAATAATCCTAGCAATGCAATTAATAATTTAGTAACTTTGAATAATCATTCCACAAATCTTAACCATATTACTGATCAAAAACATGTATTGTTATCTACAGCAAAAATTTTGATTAAAGACTCTAAAAATCAATTCCATACGTGTCGAGCTTTCTTAGATCAGGGCTCTATGTCTAATTACATAACACATGAATTATCCAAAAAATTGAATTTGGTACATATACCCGCGAACGTATCTATCACCTGTCTTGGAGGTATGTCATCGCAAACAAATAAACGAACCAATTTCCAAATTAAATCCTGTGTGAATAAATTTTCCGCTAATTTAGATGCCTTAATCGTTGATAAAATAACCGATAATTTGCCACTCGTTTCGATTAATACCGAAAATTTCAAAATTCCGAGAAATTTGCAATTGGCTGACCCGAATTTCTTCAAAAGCGACAAGATCGATTTATTATTAGGTGCCGCCGTATTCTGGGAACTTTTATGCGTAGGTCAAATAAAACTTGAAAACGGGCTTATATTTCAAAGGACCCAACTGGGGTTTATAGCTGGTGGAACTGTTGGTCACTCATTGTCACTGTCACGTACATCCTGTAATTTCGCTTTGACAACTTCCGAATATTCCAACACTTCACCAGATGTTTTATTACACGAGCAGGTTAAAAGATTTTGGGATTTGGAAAATAACCTAAATTACACCCCCGACCATAAACATCACTCAATTGAAGAAATCGCCGCTGAAACCCATTTTAAGGAAACCGTTAAACGCGATTTTGATGGACGTTTTATTGTCAAATTGCCTGTTAAAAATAACAAAATCAACGTTGGTAACACTCGACAAATTGCGTTAAAAAGACTTTTTAGTATGGAAAGAAAGTTCAAAAGAAACCAATCCTTAAAATTAGAATACACAAATTTTATGCGTGAATACTTGCAACTTAATCATATGGAACCTTCTTTTGATACCTCATTTAATAGTAATTTATACGTGTACTTACCTCATCACGCAGTTATTAAGGAGTCTAGCACAACAACAAAATTGAGAGTAGTTTTTGACGTGAGTGCCGTAAGCGATAATGGTAAAAGCCTCAATGATAATTTGAATCTCGGTCCGGTAATTCAACATGATTTATTTAACATCATAATTTGTTTCCGAATTTATCAACTTGTATTAAATGGTGATATAGCCAAAATGTATCGTCAGATAGTAGTGCATCCTGAAGACACTAATTATCAATTAATTCTCTGGCGAGAAAATGATAACGAGCCTGTACAAACATACAAACTAAAAACTTTAACCTACGGCACAAAACCCGCAAGCTTTCTGGCTACCAGATGCTTGAAAGAATTAGCTATTTTACATAAATCCGAATTTCCGGAAGTATGTCAAATAATTGAAAACGACTTTTATATGGACGATTTATTAACGGGCGCGGACACAGTCGAAAAATTACTGCAATTAAAACGAGATATAATGCATATATTAGATAAAGCAAAATTTGAATTGAGAAATATTCAGTCAAATAACAAAGAAATTGTATTTAATGAAAGGAATAATAATTTAGCTTCGAATATTGATCTAAACAAAAACGAATTGTCCAAAACTTTAGGTTTATATTGGAATTCTTACGAGGACTCATTAAACTTTAAAATCAATCTTAGAGATTTGTCTAAAAGGGTAACAAAAAGGACTATATTAAGTGTTATTGCGCAAATATTTGATCCGTTAGGTTTGATCAGCCCACTTATAATGAAAGCGAAAATTTTGTTGCAGCAACTTTGGCAATTAAAGTTAGGTTGGGATGAATCGGTGCCCCAACACATCTTTTCAATGTGGATGTCATTTGTTAATCAGCTTCATCAGGTAGAAAATTTAAAATTTCCGAGAAAAATCATACCTCATTTACCGATAAATAAGTCAGAAATACACGGATTTTGCGATGCGTCTTTACAAGGTTACGGGGCCGTTGTTTATTTAAGGACTGCAAATTCTGCAGGACATTTCGAATCACGCATACTTTGTTCAAAATCTCGCGTGGCGGCGTTGAAACCAACAACTATCCCGCGTTTAGAATTGTGCGGTGCGCTTCTACTTGCCGAATTAATAAAAAAAATCCGCGATACTTTAAATATTAACATCTGCAAAGAATATTTATGGACAGACTCCACTATTGTGTTAGCGTGGATACATACACCACCTTCGTCATTACAAACTTTCATATGTAATAGAGTCACCAAAATCATCTCGCTAAGCGATAAAAAGTGTTGGCATCATGTTAAATCTGAAAACTACGCTGCCGATTTAATTAGTAGAGGTTGCATGCCTTCTGAATTAATTATAAATCAATCTTGGCTAAATGGTCCTCAATTTTTAAAATTACCTGAAGAAAATTGGCCGATATCGACTATTAACATTTTAAAAGAAATTCCGGAATCCAAAACAACCTTTTCAACTCTCAATAAAAATAAACCACAACTTGATGTCTTTAACTCATTCTCCAATTTTACAAAAATGCAAAGAGTTGTAGCTTGGATCTTACGTTTTGGTCATAATTCACGTAAAAACAGCTCTAAATTAACTGGCGCATTAAGTGTATCCGAATTAAATAACGCTTTATATAAAATCGCACGCATAGTACAGACAGAAAGCTTTGAAGAATATGAATTGCTCAACAAAAAATTGCCGCTTACCTCAAACTCAAAATTATTACAGTTGGATCCATTTATTGATCATAATGGGTTAATTCGGGTTGGGGGGAGAATAAATAAATCACTGATGCGTTTCGACGTTAAACATCCAATAATATTACCGAAAAATCATAACGTAGTCGACCTAATTATCAGAGGCGAACATGAGAGACAGTTACATGCGGGTCATCAAGCTACATTAGCGGCACTTCGCCAACGATTTTGGATAATCTCAGCAAAAAATAATATCAAAAATGTCATCCATAAATGCATAAAATGTTTTAAGGTTCAACCTAGGCGACCGGAATATAAAATGGGCGATTTACCTGATCACAGAATAATTGTATCACCTCCTTTTGCAAAAACTGGGATTGATTATGCTGGCCCATTTTTAGTTAAAGAAAATCGTGGTCGCGGAAAAAAGCTCGTCAAAGCATACGTCGCTTTATTTATTTGTTTAATTGCAAAGGCAATTCATATCGAATTGGTACATGACTTAACGACTCAAGAATTTCTGGCCGCGTTAAAACGTTTTATTGGTAGACGTGGATACCCCACTGACATTTTTTCAGACAACGCTACAACCTTTACTGGAGCTAATAATGAGCTAAAACAATTTATAAAAAAGGCAAAACTTATTAATTTCTTGGAGACTGAGTTAACCAAATTTTCTATTAAATGGCACTTTATTCCCCCAAAGTCGCCCCGTATGGGTGGCTTATGGGAGGCAAATATAAAACAAGTCAAAAATCATTTAAAAAGGGTAATTGGAAATGCGCGTTTGACTTTTCCGGAGATGAATACCCTGTTAATAAGTATTGAAGCCTGCTTAAACTCACGGCCAATTACACCCATATCCTCAGACCCTAACGATCTCCAACCCTTAACCCCAGCCCACTTTCTTATCGGGCAACCATTAACAGCACTTCCAGAACCAGACGTCAGTGATGTTGCCATTAATCGAATCTCCAGATGGGAACATGTTCAAAGATTGCGGGGGCATTTTTGGAAACGATGGTCCCGGGAATATTTAACTTCTTTACAACAAAGAAGCAAATGGAAACAAGGCTCTAAGGAAGAAATCAAAGTCGGCACCCTAGTGATTATTAGTGACGAAAATACGCCACAATTGTATTGGAAAACTGGTAGGATAGTCAATGTTCATCCCGGAAATGACGGCATCGTCCGAGTGGTGACTCTCCGCACGGCCCAAGGGCTCTGTAAGCGATCAGTGCGGGGACTGTGTGTGTTGCCAGTTAATGTGGATTAAAAGTGAATAGTGAAATAAAAACAAGTGCCTAACTTTAAAAAGTTTAAGTTAATGTAGGTTAAGTGCATTTTACCTAATTATGTCTGATTTATACATTTTTTTTTCTTTCTCTCTCTTTTTTTTTATTATGTTATAATTTTTAGTTCTAAGTAATGGTTTAAATATTGTGTAGTCCATAAATGTAAATAATTTGTTGAAGTTTGATAACTTCAAGGGGGGAGCAATATTAATATTATAATTATAATATTATAATTAGTAAGAGGTAGGGGCACCCACCCGGCGACATTGGCCGAGTCCACTCGAACCAAGGGGTGAGTCGCCGAGGTGGGTGGTTGAATAGTCATAAGTGACAAGACACTCAAGACAGACAGTAGCAGTAGCAAGTAAGCATCCAACCGATTGTAAAGCTCAAATGTTATAAACTCAACAATAAATACTAAATAAACTGAAACAAGCATCCGGGGAGTTTTATTACAAGCAACAACTCCCAAACAACAAGTTGAAGGTTAATACTTTGTTCATGTTTTAAATTGTAGTACCCGGTAAGCAGCCGTGGAAGGCACACGTTGCTCGCTTTTGTGCGCGCAATCTCTTGTGTTATCAGTCGTCGAACCGGACAGCCTACAAAAACCGACTAGCGGCCACTCAACCAACTTTTATTATTTTTTCCAAATTAACAGAGGCTAAGGTAAGCAGCTTGGGCGTCTAAAACTACCCTTGGGGGTTCCATCCCCCAAGAAATGTTCCCTCCTAATCAACAATACCCGCCTCTGGAATACACACAATCTAACCCCCAAAACTCACAATGCTGGCAAAACTCACAATTTTTCACACAAAATCCATCACAAGTGCAAATGAACCTGCAGACCCAGCAAATACTCCCTCAAACACAACAACCTTCAATACTCATGCAACCAACGTATCAGAATTTTTATCCACCAACATATCAACCAGGCCAAAATTTATACAACCCAAATCATCCGCGACAGGTTCTTAAACCACCTAAACTACACTTTAATTCCCCATCAAACACAGCAGCAGATGTAGACCCCAGTGACCTCGAAAATTACCCTGACGATGAAGATCCCAATAAAAAAAACCCGTGGCAGCAATACTCACCTCGACACAAGCGGAAAAGAGCCAAACTATGTAACGAATCCAACACCCCGTTATCCTCGCCAGTTAAGCTACAAAACAGTTTTAACCCATTGTCCGAAATGGACACAGGCGATCAAACTCAACCAGATGAAACAATTCGGCCAGAAAAAGCGCCAAAGCCTCCCCCTATTTTTATATACGGCGTTAAAAATTTTAAAGAAATGATCAACAGCTTATCTGCAGCAACAGAAAAAGAAACATACTACAGTAAAACCCTACCAAACGAAACTGTTAAAATCTCTGCCAACTCCGTCGAAATATATCGGAAATTAATAAGACATCTGAGAGAAGAGAACATAATTCACCATACCTGTCAACTTAAGGAAGAACGAGCATACAGAATTGTTATACGGCACCTTCATCACTCTACTCCTCCCGCAGATATTAAAGAAGAACTGGAAATATCAGGACACAAAGTTCGTAACATAATGAATGTGAAACATAGAGTCACCAAGGAACCACTAGCACTATTTTTTATTGATCTCGAACCTCAAAAAAACAACAAAGATATATATAAAACCGAGTTTTTATGTAACACTAAAATTGCTGTAGAACCTCCAAAAATAAAGCGTGATGCCATACAGTGCACAAGATGTCAAGCATATAACCACTCCAAATCCTATTGCACTAAGCCGTTCCGCTGTGTCAAGTGTGGAGAATTCCACGACTCTAAACTATGCAAAAAGCCCAAAGATACTCCTGCTAAATGCGCACTATACAATGGAGACCACCCTGCCAGCTATAAGGGATGCAAAGTCTACAAAGAACTAGTTGCATCTAGCAACAACACTACACGAGGATATCGACAACAAAATCTACCCCAAATAAACTCAGCTCAACTCCCACCTGTACAAAATAACGCAAACCTCCACCACACTTATGCCCAAGCAACCCAAGCTAGCAATACAACAAATAACACGCGGACGCTGGAACAGCCATACAATATAGAAAATCAGTTAACATCATTTTTAAACGAATTCAAAAGTATGTTCTCCCAGCTAATCAGTCAAAACAGCATGATGATGAACCTTCTCACGACACTGATCAATAAGCTAAGTTCATAAACTTACTGCGTATTGCCACCTGGAACGCCAACGGTCTGCTAAATCATAAGCAGGAGCTTATATTATTCCTTAACTTAAATAAGATAGACGTTTTGCTAGTTTCTGAAACACACTTTACCAATCTAACTGAATTTAAACTTCCACTATACTTCACTTACAGTACCCCTCACCCAGATGGAACAGCTCATGGTGGGGCAGCGATATTAATTCGCAAGTCTATACCACACCATGAACTACAAGAATATCAAACAGACAAAATTCAAGCAGCCAGTGTAGAAATAACAGCTCTGCCCTGGAATATTGTTGTTACAGCAGTATACAGTCCTCCAAGACATACGATCACTACTGAAGATTACAAAAATTTCTTACAAACTCTTGGTAATCGTTTCATTGCAGGTGGCGACTGGAATGCCAAACATACTCATTGGGCCTCTAGACTCACTACAACAAAAGGGCGAAATCTTTGGAAAGCAATGACAGAAAAGAACTACGACTACCTCTCCAGCGGTGCCCCTACCTATTGGCCCAGTGACCCAAGAAAACTCCCTGATCTTTTAGACTTCTTCATAATAAACGGTATATCAAAAAATAATTGTACAATAGAAGCTAATAACGACTTAAACTCTGACCACACTCCTGTTATAACGAGTATAAGTACCAAAACTATCAAAAAAACGCTGCGGCCCCAACTGTTCACAAAATATACAAATTGGACTAGCTTTCGCAACAGTCTAGATGAAAATATTAAACTTAACCTACCACTAAAATATCCGGAAGATTTGGACAAAGCTGCACAATACATCACAAATCTGATACAGGAAGCTGCCTGGAAAGCCACACCGCAAAGTAAAGAGTCCGCAAAAATGTCCACAAACGTGCCACTGCATATTCGACAACTTATAGCCGACAAAAGGCATGCTAGACGAACTTGGCAAAGGACTAGAAACGTTATTAACCAGCACGCGTACAACAGACTGAGCAGGCAACTAACAAAGACACTTAGAGAAGCTCAAAACAACTCCTTCGAAAATTATTTATCCAAGCTATCGGTAAATGACAACACGTTGTGGAAAGCAACAAAACACATGAAAAGACCGCAAACTCCCGTACCCCCCATACGCAAACCAAACGGCAGGTGGGCAAGATCAGACAAAGAAAAAGCTGATTTATTTGCTAAGCACCTGTATGAAGTTTTTAGAACTGAACCAGAAGACGAAGATCAGGAAGTTGAAGAATTTATTAATTCGCCCTGTTAATTATCTCCTCCTATAAAATCTTTTTCTCCAACAGAGGTCAAACTAGAAATAGACAAACTCAACACTCGGAAAACTCCTGGATTTGATCTAATAAATGGACAAATATTGAAGCAACTTCCACGTAAAGCTATAGTTCTCTTAACAGTCATATTCAACCGCATATTAAGTATAGGCTATTTCCCAACAATCTGGAAATACGCAGAGATAATAATGATACAAAAACCAGGGAAAACTCCTAATGAAACCAACTCCTACAAACCAATCAGTTTGCTACCAACAATAAGCAAAGTCCTGGCAAGACTTATACAAAGTAGGATACATAAAGACCATAACCTCTCAGAAATAATACCGACTCACCAATTCGGATTTCGAGAGCATCATTCAACCACCCAACAGGTCCACAGATTAGTAAACAAAATATCCAAATCACTCGAGGAAAAAAGTACTGTCACGCAGCTTTCCTTGATATCTCTCAAGCCTTTGATAAAGTGTGGCACAGGGGTCTACTTCTGAAACTAAAAAAATGTCTATCAAGCAACTACTACCTTCTCCTCAAATCATATTTATCAAATAGACACTTCTCTGTCAAATTCTCAGACCAGCAATCCATTTTCTACCCTATCAAATCTGGAGTTCCCCAAGGTAGTGTCCTTGCGCCACTGCTTTTCCTTATCTACACAGCAGACATACCAGTAACTCACAATACCGATATAGCCTCTTTTGCTGATGATGTAGCTATCCTAGCTTCTCATGATGATCCACATGTCGCCTCGAACAATTTACAAAATCACCTTGATCAACTCCACGAATGGTATACGAAATGGAGAACTAAGATCAACCACACCAAGTCGGTACAAGTTACCTTCACCATGCGGCGTAACACCTGTCCTCCTGTAACTATGAACAACCAGAGAATACCAGCTGCTACCGAAACTAAATATCTTGGTCTACATCTGGATCAACGACTAACCTGGAAAAAACATATCGAGGCTAAAAGAAAGCAACTGGATCTCAAATTCCGGCAAATGTATTGGCTCCTTGGACGAAAATCAAAACTTTCTCTAGCCAACAAACTCTTACTGTACAAAGCAGTTTTAAAGCCTATATGGTTGTACGGTATACAGCTTTGGGGATGTGCCAAATTGTCAACCGTTAATATAATTCAAAGGTTTCAATCAAAAGTTCTAAGAAGTCTAGCCGACGCCCCTTGGTTCGTCAGCAACCACACTCTCCACACTGACCTTCATGTGCCCTATGTTAAAGACGAGATCACTCGTATGGCTTCGCTATATAATCTACAAACGTTAAACCACGAGAACAACCTAATAGACGAATTATTTGCTAACGGACCCCAAGTGAGAAGACTCCAGCGCACCTGGACCCACGATCTTGTACTACAACAATGAAAAAAAAAATAGTAACCCGGCCATAAGGAGATGCATCACTGGATGCTTCCCTTCCAAGCAAAACTAATTCAACAAATTTGCTTAATACTCTATTTTTTGATGTAGATTGCAAATACGCAAATAAGACAAATAAAAAAAAATGTTTTAAATACGATTTTTGTAACAATTATTTGAAATATAGTGAATGAGAGTTATGTCTGTGCTTCTAAATTTGTTTTTCTGTAACTTGTGATAAAAATTTGTGATTTTACGGCGATTTATAGTCACTTTTGTCAGTTTTTCACTTGTTTGGAGAGCTATTATTGTGATTAAAAATGATTTATCAAAAAATTCTAAAGGTTTTATCTAGAATGGCTTTAAGACAACACTGTAATGTGTCTGTGGTTTATTCTAATTCACAGTTTTTCTATAATCAAAAGCTGTTATAATAATTTTGGAGCTTCGTCATGATGAAGATTTTGACAACATTTCAGAGCAGCTAAAAAGGATCAAATACAAGGGCAAATACCACAATAATTGAATTTATATTAAGGTAAGGACTTGATTTTATATTAACAACTAATATTTTATTAAATCAATGATAAAGAAAATCATAAAATAACATAAACAACACGGATAGTGTTGACAAGGAGGAATCATTTAAAAATTGATCAAACTCTAAGATTCTTATTACAGGTAAGAAAAAATAATATTTGGAACCTAAAATATAACTTTTTTCACTGTTTTTCAAACAAACTTTAAAAAGAAACGTATCCAAAATTTAATTACGATATTAATATTCTAGTATGTTGAGGTTAGTTTCAGTTTGTTTTATTATTCAACGGTTGAATAGCTGGTCAAATGCTTGTAACATATTGTTTAACAGTCATCTTACTTCGTTTTTATTATAATAAAACCACCAAAATCCTCAAATAAAGTCACAAATTAAACGTTTTTTCAGTAAGCGATCGCATGAATTCTGTTAACGACTCTCTTTGGTTAGTTCGTATTTGTACCGCGTAGTGGCGTTTAGTCTATCTCAGTCGCCTATTAAATACATTCTACTTTTATAATGTTTTAGCAATGTAAATATAAAAAAAATTAAAAAAATACGCAAGTTTAAATAGAGTCGTTATTTCTTGATAAATACCAATTTCAAACTTCATTTTTGAGTATAATATTAATTGTAGATTGTTGAAGCAATTACCATTTGATTAGGCAGGATATTTTCTATCAAACACATTTTAGTTTTATAATGTTTCAGCAATGTAAATATAAAAAAAATTAAAAAAATACGCAAGTTTAAAGATAGTCGTTATTCCTTAATAAGTACGAATTTCAAACTTCATTTTTGAGCTTGCTGTTAATTGTAGATGGTTGAAACAAGTACCATTCGATTGAGCAGAAAATTTTCTATTAAATACATTCTATTTTTATAATGTTTTAGCAATGTAAATATAAAAAAAATTAAAAAAATACGCAAGTTTAAATAGAGTCGTTATTTATTGATAAATACCAATTTCAAACTCCATTTTTGAGTATGCTATTGATTGTAGATTGTTGAAGCAATTACCGTTTGATTAGGCAGAATATTTTCTATCAAACACATTTTAGTTTTATAATGTTTCAGCAATGTAAATATAAAAAAAATCAAAAAAATACGCAAGTTTAAAGATAGTCGTTATTCCTTAATAAGTACCAATTTCAAACTTTATTTTTGAGCTTGCTGTTAATTGTAGATAGTTGAAGCAAATACCATTCGATTAAACAGGAAATTTTTTATCAAATATATCTTACTTTTATAACGTTTCAGCAATGTAAATAAAAAAAAAATTAAAAAAATACGCAAGTTTAAAAAGAGTCGTTATTTCTTAATAAATACCAATTTCAAACTTCAGTTTTGAGCTTGCTAACAATTGTAGATGGTTGAAACAAATACCGCTCGATTAAGCAGAAAATTTTCTATCAAATGTATTTTATTTTTATAACGTTTCAACAATGTAAATATAAAAAAAATCAAAAAAATACGCAATTTTATAAAGAGTCGTTATTTCTTGATAAATACCAATTTCATACTTCATTCTTGAGCTTGCTATTAATTGTAGATGTCTGAAGCAAGTATTATTCGATTAAGCAGGATATTTTCTATCAAACATATTTTTTTCATGACGTTTTAGCAATGTAAATATTAAAAAAATCAAAAAAATACGCAAGTTTAAAAAGAGTTGTTATTTCTTGATAAATACCAATTTCAAACTTTATTCTTGAGCTTGCTATTAATTGCAGATGGTTGAAACCAGTACCATTTGATTGAGCAGGAAATTTTCTATTAAATACATTCTACCTTTATAATGTTTTAGCAATGTAAATATAAAAAAAATTAAAAAAATACGCAAGTTTAAATAGAGTCGTTATTTCTTGATAAATACCAATTTCAAACTTCATTTTTGAGTATGCTATTAATTGTAAATGACTGAAGCAAGTACCATTTGATTGAGCAGGATATTTTCTATCAAACACATTTTAGTTTTATAATGTTTCAGCAATGTAAATATAAAAAAAATTAAAAAAATACACAAGTTTAAAGATAGTCGTTATTCCTTAATAAGTACCAATTTCAAACTTCATTTTTAAGCTTGCTGTTAATTGTAGATGGTTGACGCAAATACCGTTCGATTAAGCAGGAAATTTTTTATCAATTATATCTTACTTTTATAACGTTTCAGCAATGTAAATATAAAAAAAATTTAAAAAATGAGCAAGTTTAAAAATAGTCGTTATTTCTTGATAAGTACCAACTTTAAACTTCATTCTTGAGCTTGCTATGTATTTTAAATGGTTAAAGCAAATAATATTCGATTGAACAGGATATTTTCTATTAAACACATTCTAGTTTCATAAAGTTTCAGCAATGTAAATATAAAAAAAATTGAAAAAATACGCAAGTTTAAAAATAGTCGTTATTCCTTGATAAGTACCAAATTCAAACTTCATTCTTGAGCTTGCTATTGATTTTAAATGATTGAAGCAAGCACTATTCGATTGAGCAGGATATTTTCTATCAAACACATTTTTTTTATAACGTTTCAGCAATGTAAATATTAAAAAAATCAAAAAAATACGCAAGTTTAAAGAGAGTTATTATTTCTTGATAAATACCAATTTCAAACTTTATTCTTGAGCTTGTTATTAATTGCAGATGGCTGAAACAAGTACCATTCGATTGAGCAGGAAATTTTCTATCAAACACATTTTAGTTTTATATTGTTTCAGCAATGTAAATATAAAAGAAATCAAAAAAATACGTAAGTTTAAAGATAGTCGTTATTCCTTAATAAGTACCAATTTCAAACTTCATTTTTGAGTATGCTATTAAGTGCAGATGACCGAAGCAAGTATTATTTAATTAACCAGGATATTTTCTATCAATCACATTTTAGTTTTATAATGTTTCAGCAATGTAAATATAAAAAAAATTAAAAAAATTCGCAAGTTTAAAAATAGTCGTTATTCCTTGATAAGTGCCAATTTCAAACTTCATTCTTGAGCTTGCTATTAATTTTAAATGGTTGAGGCAAATACTATTCGATTAAACAAGATATTTTTTATCAAACACATTTTAGTTTTATAAAGTTTCAGCAATGTAAATAAAAAAAAATTAAAAAAATGCGCAAGTTTAAAAATAGTCGTTATTTCTTGATAAGTACCAATTTCAAACTTCATTTTTGAGTATGCTATTAATTGTAGATGACTGTTTGATTAATCAAAATATTTTCTATCAAACACATTTTAGTTTTATAATGTTTCAGCAATGTAAATATAAAAAAAATCAAAAAAATACGCAAGTTTATAAAGAGTCGTTATTTCTTGGTAAATACCATATTCAAACTTCATTCTTGAGCTTACTATTAATTGTAGATGGCTGAAGCAAGTATTATTCGATTGAGCAGGAAATTTTCTATTAAATACATTCTACTTTTATAATGTTTTAGCAATGTAAATATAAAAAAAATTTAAAAAATACGCAAGTTTAAATAGAGTCGTTATTTCTTGATAAATACCAATTTCAAACTTCATTTTTGAGTATGCTATTAATTGTAGATGACTGAAGCAAGTACCATTTGATTAACCAGGATATTTTCTATCAAACACATTTTAGTTTTATAATGTTTCAACAATGTAAATATAAAAAAATTAAAAAAATACGCAAGTTTAAAGATAGTCGTTATTCCTTAATAAGTACCAATTTCAAACTTCATTTTTGAGCTTGCTGTTATTGTAGATGGTTGAAGCAAATACCATTCGATTAAGCAGAAAATTTTTCATCTACTATATTTTACTTTTATAACGTTTCTGCAATGTAAATATAAAAAAAATTTAAAAAATGCGCAAGTTTAAAAATAGTCGTTATTTCTTGATAAGTACCAATTTTAAACTTCATTCTTGAGCTTGCTATTGATTTTAAATGGTTAAAGCAAGTAGTATTCGATTGAGCAGGATATTTTCTATCAAACACATTCTAGTTTTATAAAGTTTCAGCAATGTAAATATAAAAAAAATTAAAAAAATACGCAAGTTTAAAAAGAGTCGTTATTTCTTGATAAATACCATTTTCAAACTTCATTGTTGAGCTTGCTATTGATTGTAGATGGCTGAAGCAAGTATTATGCGATTAAGCAGGATATTTTCTATCAAACACATGTTAGCTTTATAACGTTTCAGCAATGTAAATATAAAAAAAATTAAAAAAATGCGCAAGTTTAAAAATAGTCGTTATTCCTTAATAAGTACCAACTTCAAACTTCATTCTTGAGCTTGCTACTGATTTTAAATGGTTGAAGCAAGTAATATTTGATTAAACAAAATATTTTCTATTAAACACATTCTAGTTTCATAAAGTTCCAGCAATGTAAATATAAAAAAAATTAAAAAAATACCCAAGTTTAAAAAGAGTCGTTATTTCTTGATAAATGCCAATTTCAAACTTCATTCTTGAACTTGCTATTGATTGCAGATGGCTGAAGCAAGTATTATTCGATTGAGCAGGATATTTTCTATTAAACACATTTAATTTTTATAACGTTTCTGCAATGTAATTATTAAAAAAATCAAAAAAATACGCAAGTTTATAGATAGTCGATATTTCTTGATAAGTAGCAATTTTAAACTTCATTCTCGAGCTTGCTCTTAGCTGTATGTGGTTGAAGCAAATACCATTCGATTAGGCAGGAAATTTTCTATCAAATAGATTTTACTTTTATAACGTTTCAGCAATGTAAATATAAAAAAAATTAAAAAATGCGCAAGTTTAAAAACAGTCGTTATTCCTTGATAAGTACCAACTTCAAACTTCATTCTTGAGCTTGCTATTGATTGTAGATGGCTGAAGCAAGTATTATTCGATTGAGCAAGATATTTTCTATTAAACACATTTAATTTTTATAACGTTTTAGCAATGTAAATATTAAAAAAATCAAAAAAATACGCAAGTTTATAGATAGTCGATATTCCTTGATAAGTAGCAAATTTAGTAGCAATTTAACAATTTTACTTTTATAATGTTTCGGCAATGTAAATATAAAAAAAATTAGAAAAATGCGCAAGTTTAAAAATAGTCGTTATTCCTTGATAAGTACCAATTTCAGACTTCATTCTTGAGCTTGCTATTGATTTTAAATGGTTAAAGCAAGTAATATTTGATTGAAGAGGATATTTTATATGAAACACATTCTAGTTTTGTAAAGTTTCAGCAATGTAAATATAAAAAAAATCAAAAAAATACGCAAGTTTAAAAAGAGTCGTTATTTCTTGATAAATACCAATTTCAAACTTCATTCTTGAGCTTGCTATTGACTGTAGATGGCTGAAGCAAGTACTATTCGATTAAACAGGACATTTTCTATCAAACACATTTTAGTTTTATATCGTTTCAGCAATGTAATTATAAAAAAAATTAAAAAAATGCGCAAGTTTATAAATAGTCGTTATTTCTTGATAAGTACCAATTTCAAACTTCATTCTTGAGCTTGCTATTAATTGTAAATGGTTAAAGCAAACACCATTTGATTAAGCGAATAATTTTCTATCAAATATATTTTACTTTTATAACGTTTCAGCAATGTAAATATAAAAAAAATTAAAAAAATGCGCAAGTTTAAAAATAGTCGTTATTTCTTGATAAGTACCAATTTCAAACTTTATTCTTGAGCTTGCTATTAATTATAGATGGTTAAAACAAATACCATTTGATTGAGCAAAAAATTTTCTTAAAATACGTTTTTTTATAACGTTTCAGCAATGTAAATATAAAAAAATCAAAAAAATACTCAAGTTTAAAGAGAGTTGTTATTTCTTGATAAATACCAACTTCAAACTTTATTCTTAAGCTTGCTATTAATTGCAGATGGTTGAAATAAGTACCATTTGATTGAGCAGAAAATTTTCTATCAAATATATCCTACTTTCATAACGTTTTAGCAATGTAAATATAAAAAAAATTAAAAAAATGCGCAAGTTTAAAAATAGTCGTTATTTCTTGATAAGTACCAATTTTAAACTTCATTCTTGAGCTTGCTATTGATTTTAAATGGTTAAAGCAAGTAATATTCGATTAAGCAGGATATTTTCTATCAAACACATTCTAGTTTTATAAAGTTTCAGCAATGTAAATATAAAAAAAATTAAAAAAATACGCAAGTTTAAAAAGAGTCGTTATTTCTTGATAAATACTAACTTCAAACTTCATTCTTGAGCTTGCTATTGATTGTAGATGGCTGGAGCAAGTATTATGCGATTAAGCAGGATATTTTCTATCAAACACATTTTAGTTTTATAACGTTTCAGCAATATAAATATAAAAAAAATTAAAAAAATGCTCAAGTTTAAAAATACTCGTTATTCCTTGATAAGTACCAATTTCAAACTTCATTCTTGAGCTTGCTACTGATTTTAAATGGTTAAAGCAAATAATATTTGATTAAGCAAAATATTTTCTATTAAACACATTTTAGTTTTGTAAAGTTTCAGCAATGTAAATATAAAAAAAATCAAAAAAATACGCAAGTTTAAAAAGAGTCGTTATTTCTTGATAAATACCAATTTCAAACTTCATTCTTGAGCTTGCTATTGATTGTAGATGGCTGAAGCAAGTATTATTCGATTGGGCAAGATATTTTCTATTAAACACATTTAATTTTTATAACGTTTTAGCAATGTAAATATTAAAAAAATCAAAAAAATACGCAAGTTTATAGATAGTCGATATTCCTTGATAAGTAGCAATTTTAGTAGCAATTTAACAATTTTACTTTTATAATGTTTCGGCAATGTAAATATAAAAAAAATTAGAAAAATGCGCAAGTTTAAAAATAGTCGTTATTCCTTGATAAGTACCAATTTCAGACTTCATTCTTGAGCTTGCTATTGATTTTAAATGGTTAAAGCAAGCAATATTTGATTGAAGAGGATATTTTATATCAAACACATTCTAGTTTTGTAAAGTTTCAGCAATGTAAATATAAAAAAAATCAAAAAAATACGCAAGTTTAAAAAGAGTCGTTATTTCTTGATAAATACCAATTTCAAACTTCATTCTTGAGCTTGCTATTGACTGTAGATGGCTGAAGCAAGTACTATTCGATTAAACAGGACATTTTCTATCAAACACATTTTAGTTTTATATCGTTTCAGCAATGTAATTATAAAAAAAATTAAAAAAATGCGCAAGTTTATAAATAGTCGTTATTTCTTGATAAGTACCAATTTCAAACTTCATTCTTGAGCTTGCTATTAATTGTAAATGGTTAAAGCAAACACCATTTGATTAAGCAGAAAATTTTCTATCAAATATATTTTACTTTTATAATGTTTCAGCAATGTAAATATAAAAAAAATTAGAAAAATGCGCAAGTTTAAAAATAGTCGTTATTTCTTGATAAGTACCAATTTCAAACTTTATTCTTGAGCTTGCTATTAATTATAGATGGTTGAAACAAATACCATTTGATTGAGCAAAAAATTTTCTTAAAATACATTTTTTTATAACGTTTCAGCAATGTAAATATAAAAAAATCAAAAAAATACTCAAGTTTAAAGAGAGTTGTTATTTCTTGATAAATACCAATTTCAAACTTTATTCTTAAGCTTGCTATTAATTGCAGATGGTTGAAATAAATACCATTTGATTGAGCAGAAAATTTTCTATTAAATATATCCTACTTTCATAACGTTTTAGCAATGTAAATATAAAAAAAATTAAAAAAATGCGCAAGTTTAAAAATAGTCGTTATTTCTTGATAAGTACCAATTTTAAACTTCATTCTTGAGCTTGCTATTGATCCTAAATGGTTAAAGCAAGTAATATTCGATTAAG
Organism: Tribolium confusum; assembly: GCA_029207805.1. Classification (NCBI taxonomy): domain Eukaryota; kingdom Metazoa; phylum Arthropoda; class Insecta; order Coleoptera; family Tenebrionidae; genus Tribolium; species Tribolium confusum. The sequence goes on along the minus strand of JALGAY010000071.1, from coordinate 524,754 downwards.
CAGGATATTTTCTATCAAACACATTCTAGTTTTATAAAGTTTCAGCAATGTAAATATAAAAAAAATTAAAAAAATACGCATGTTTAAAAAGAGTCGTTATTTCTTGATAAATACTAACTTCAAACTTCATTCTGGAGCTTGCTATTGATTGTAGATGGCTGAAGCAAGTATTATGCGATTAAGCAGGATATTTTCTATCAAACACATTTTAGTTTTATAACGTTTCAGCAATATAAATATAAAAAAAATTAAAAAAATGCGCAAGTTTAAAAATAGTCGTTATTCCTTGATAAGTACCAACTTCAAACTTCATTCTTGAGCTTGCTGCTGATTTTAAATGGTTAAAGCAAATAATATGCGATTGAGCAGGATATTTTCTATCAAACACATTCTAGTTTTATAAAGTTTCAGCAATGTAAATATAAAAAAAATTAAAAAAATACGCAAGTTTAAAAAGAGTCGTTATTTCTTGATAAATACCAATTTCAAACTTTATTCTTGAGCTTGCTATTGATTGTAGATGGCTGAAGCAAGTATTATGCCATTAAGCAGGATATTTTCTATCAAACACATGTTAGTTTTATAACGTTTCAGCAATGTAAATATAAAAAAAATTAAAAAAATTCTCAAGTTTAAAAATAGTTGTTATTCCTTGATAAGTACCAATTTCAAACTTCATTCTTGAGCTTGCTACTGATTTTAAATGGTTGAAGCAAGTAATATTTGATTAAGCAAAATATTTTCTATTAACACATTCTAGTTTTGTAAAGTTTCAGCAATGTAAATATAAAAAAAATCAAAAAAATACGCAAGTTTAAAAAGAGTCGTTATTTCTTGATAAATACCAATTTCAAACTTTATTCTTGAGTTTGCTATTGATTGTAGATGGCTGAAGCAAGTATTATTCGATTGAGCAAGATATTTTCTGTTAAACACATTTAATTTTTATAACGTTTTAGCAATGTAAATATTAAAAAAATTAAAAAAATACGCAAGTTTAAAGAGAGTTGTTATTTCTTGATAAATACCAATTTCAAACTTTATTCTTAAGCTTGCTATTAACTGCAGATGGTTGAAATAAGTACCATTTGATTGAGCAGAAAATTTTCTATCAAATATATTTTACTTTCATAACGTTTTAACAATGTAAATATAAAAAAAATTAAAAAAATACGCAAGTTTAAATTGAGTCGTTATTTCTTGATAAATACCAATTTCAAACTTCATTCTTGAGCTTGCTATTGACTGTAGATGGTTGAAGCAAATACTATTTAATTGAGCAGGATATTTTCTATCAAACACGTTTTTTTTTATAACGTTTCAGCAATGTAAATATAAAAAAATTAAAAAAATGCGAAAGTTTAAAAATAGTCGTTATTCCTTGGTAAGTACCAATTTCAAACTTCATTCTTGAACTTGCTATTGATTGTAGATGGCTGAAGCAAGTATTATTCGATTGAGCAGGATATTTTCTATTAAACACATTTAATTTTTATAACGCTTCAGCAATGTAATTATTAAAAAAATCAAAAAAATACGCAAGTTTATAGATAGTCGATATTCCTTGATAAGTAGCAATTTTAAACTTTATTCTTGAGCTTGCTCTTAGCTGTATGTGGTTGAAGCAAATACCATTCGATTAAGCAGGAAATTTTCTATTAAATAAATTTTACTTTTATAACGTTTCAGCAATGTAAATATAAAAAAAATTAAAAAAATGCGCAAGTTTAAAAATAGTCGTTATTCCTTGATAAGTACCAATTTCAAACTTCATTCTTGAGCTTGCTATTAATTTTAAATGGTTGAAGCAAGTAATATTCGATTGAGCAGGATATTTTCTATTAAACACATTCTAGTTTTATAAAGTTTCAGCAATGTAAATATAAAAAAAATTTAAAAAATGCGCAAGTTTAAAAATAGTCGTTATTTCTTGATAAGTACCAATTTTAAACTTCATTTTTGAGCTTGCTATTAATTTTAAATAGTTAAAGCAAGTAATATTCGATTGAGCAGGATATTTTCTATCAAACACATTCTAGTTTTATAAAGTTTCAGCAATGTAAATATAAAAAATATTAAAAAAATACGCAAGTTTAAAAAGAGTTGTTATTTCTTGATAAATACTAACTTCAAACTTCATTCTTGAGCTTGCTATTGATTGTAGATGGCTAAAGCAAGTATTATGCGATTAAACAGGACATTTTCTATCAAACACATTTTAGATTTATAACGTTTTAGCAATGTAAATATAAAAAAAATTAAAAAAATGCGCAAGTTTAAAAATAGTCGTTATTCCTTGATAAGTACCAACTTCAAACTTCATTCTTGAGCTTGCTACTGATTCTAAATGGTTGAAACAAGTAATATTTGATTAAGCAAAGTATTTTCTATTAAACACATTCTAGTTTTGTAAAGTTTCCGCAATGTATATATAAAAAAAATCAAAAAACTACGCAAGTTTAAAAAGTCGTTATTTCTTGATAAATACTAATTTCAAACTTCATTCTTGAGCTTGCTATTGACTGTAGATGGTTGAAGCAAATACTATTTAATTGAGCAGGATATTTTCTATCAAACACGTTTTTTTTTATAACGTTTCAGCAATGTAAATATAAAAAAATTAAAAAAATGCGCAAGTTTAAAAATAGTCGTTATTCCTAAATAAGTACCAATTTCAAACTTCATTTTTGAGCTTGCTGTTAATTGTAGATGGTTGAAACAAGTACCATTCGATTAAGCAGGAAATTTTTTATCAACTGTATCTTACTTTTATAACGTTTCAGCAATGTAAATATAAAAAAAATTTAAAAAATGCGCAAGTTTAAAAATAGTCGTTATTTCTTGATAAGTACCAATTTTAAACTTCATTTTTGAGCTTGCTATTAATTTTAAATAGTTAAAGCAAGTAATATTCGATTGAACAGGATATTTTCTATCAAACACATTCTAGTTTTATAAAGTTTCAGCAATGTAAATATAAAAAAAATTAAAAAAATACGCAAGTTTAAAAAGAGTTGTTATTTCTTGATAAATACTAACTTCAAACTTCATTCTTGAGCTTGCTATTGATTGTAGATGGCTAAAGCAAGTATTATGAGATTAAACAGGACATTTTCTATCAAACACATTTTAGATTTATAACGTTTTAGCAATGTAAATATAAAAAAAATTAAAAAAATGCGCAAGTTTAAAAATAGTCGTTATTCCTTGATAAGTACCAACTTCAAACTTCATTCTTGAGCTTGCTACTGATTTTAAATGGTTGAAACAAGTAATATTTGATTAAGCAAAATATTTTCTATTAAACACATTCTAGTTTTGTAAAGTTTCCGCAATGTAAATATAAAAAAAATCAAAAAACTACGCAAGTTTAAAAAGAGTCGTTATTTCTTGATAAATACTAATTTCAAACTTCATTCTTGAACTTGCTATTGATTGTAGATGGCTGAAGCAAGTATTATTCGATTGAGCAGGATATTTTCTATTAAACACATTTAATTTTTATAACGCTTCAGCAATGTAATTATTAAAAAAATCAAAAAAATACGCAAGTTTATAGATAGTCGATATTCCTTGATAAGTAGCAATTTTAAACTTCATTCTTGAGCTTGCTCTTAGCTGTATGTGGTTGAAGCAAATACCATTCGATTAAGCAGGAAATTTTCTATCAAATAAATTTTACTTTTATAACGTTTCAGCAAAGTAAATATAAAAAAAATTAAAAAAATGCGCAAGTTTAAAAATAGTCGTTATTCCTTGATAAGTACCAATTTCAAACTTCATTCTTGAGCTTGCTATTGATTTTAAATGGTTGAAGCAAGTAATATTCGATTGAGCAGGATATTTTCTATTAAACACATTCTAGTTTTATAAAGTTTCAGTAATGTAAATATAAAAAAAATCAAAGAAATACGCAAGTTTAAAAAGAGTCGTTATTTCTTGATAAATACCAATTTCAAACTTCATTCTTGAGCTTGCTATTGATTGTAGATGGCTGAAGCAAGTACTATTTGATTGAACAAGACATTTTCTATTAAACACATTTTAGCTTTATAACGTTTCAGCAATGTAATTATAAAAAAAATTAAAAAAATGCGCAAGTTTAAAAATAGTCGTTATTCCTTGATAAGTACCAATTCCAAACTTCATTCTTGAGCTTGCTATTAATTGTAAATAGTTAAAGCAAATACCATTCGATTAAGGAGAAAATTTTCTATCAAATATATTTTACTTTTATAACGTTTCAGCAATATAAATATAAAAAAAATTAAAAAAATTCGCAAGTTTAAATAGAGTCGTTATTTCTTGATAAATACCAATTTCAAACTTCATTTTTGAGTATGATATTAATTGTAGATTGTTGAAGCAATTACCATTTGATTAAACAGGATATTTTCTATCAAACACATTTTAGTTTTATAATGTTTCAGCAATGTAAATATAAAAAAAATTAAAAAAAAACGCAAGTTTAAAGATAGTCGTTATTCCTAAATAAGTACCAATTTCAAACTTCATTTTTGAGCTTGCTGTTAATTGTAGATGGTTGAAACAAGTACCATTCGATTGAGCAGAAAATTTTCTATCAAATATGTTCTACTTTTGTAACGTTTTAACAATGTAAATATAAAAAAAAATTTAAAAAATACGCAAGTTTAAATAGAGTCGTTATTTATTGATAAATACCAAATTCAAACTTCATTTTTGAGTATGCTATTGATTGTAAATTTTTGAAGCAATTACTATTTGATTAGGCAGGATATTTTCTATCAAACACATTTTAGCTTTATAATGTTTCAACAATGTAAATATAAAAAAAATTAAAAAAAAACGCAAGTTTAAAGATAGTCGTTATTCCTTAATAAGTACCAATTTCAAACTTCATTTTTGAGCTTGCTGTTAATTGTAGATGGTTGAAGCAAATACCATTCGATTAAACAGAAAATTTTTTATTAACTATATCTTACTTTTATAACGTTTCAGCAATGTAAATATAAAAAAAATTTAAAAAATGCGCAAGTTTAAAAATAGTCGTTATTTCTTGATAAGTACCAACTTTAAACTTCATTCTTGAGCTTGCTATTGATTTTAAATGGTTAAAGCAAGTAATATTCGATTGAGCAGGATATTTTCTATCAAACACATTCTAGTTTTATAAAGTTTTAGCAATGTAAATATAAAAAAAATTAAAAAAATACGCAAGTTTAAAAAGAGTCGTTATTTCTTGATAAATACCAATTTCAAACTTTATTCTTGAGCTTGCTATTGATTGTAGATAGCTGAAGCAAGTATTATGCGATTAAGCAGGATATTTTCTATCAAACACATGTTAGTTTTATAACGTTTCAGCAATGTAAATATAAAAAAAATTAAAAAAATGCTCAAGTTTAAAAATAGTTGTTATTCCTTGATAAGTACCAATTTCAAACTTCATTCTTGAGCTTGCTACTAATTCTAAATGGTTGAAGCAAGTAATATTTGATTAAGCAAAATATTTTCTATTAACACATTCTAGTTTTGTAAAGTTTCGGCAATGTAAATATAAAAAAAATCAAAAAAATACGCAAGTTTAAAAAGATTCGTTATTTCTTGATAAATACCAATTTCAAACTTTATTCTTGAGTTTGCTATTGATTGTAGATGGCTGAAGCAAGTATTATTCGATTGAGCAAGATATTTTCTATTAAACACATTTAATTTTTATAACGTTTTAGCAATGTAAATATTAAAAAAATTAAAAAAATACGCAAGTTTAAAGAGAGTTGTTATTTCTTAATAAATACCAATTTCAAACTTTCTTCTTAAGCTTGCTATTAATTGCAGATGGTTGAAATAAGTACCATTTGATTGAGCAGAAAATTTTCTATCAAATATATTCTACTTTCATAACGTTTTAACAATGTAAATATAAAAAAAATTAAAAAAATACGCAAGTTTAAATAGAGTCGTTATTTCTTGATAAATACCAATTTCAAACTTCATTTTTGAGTATGCTATTAATTGCAGATGACTGAAGCAAGTACCATTTGATTAACCAGGATATTTTCTATCAAACACATTTTAGTTTTATAATGTTTCAGCAATGTAAATATAAAAAAAATTTAAAAAATGCGCAAGTTTAAAAATAGTCGTTATTTCTTGATAAGTACCAATTTTAAACTTCATTTTTGAGCTTGCTGTTAATTGTAGATGGTTGAAGCAAATACCATTCGATTAAGCAGGAAATTTTTTATCAACTATATTTTACTTTTATAACGTTTTAGCAATGTAAATATAAAAAAAATTAAAAAAATGCGCAAGTTTAAAAATAGTCGTTATTCCTTGATAAGTACCAACTTCAAACTTCATTCTTGAGCTTGCTACTGATTTTAAATGGTTGAAACAAGTAATATTTGATTAAGCAAAATATTTTCTATTAAACACATTCTAGTTTTGTAAAGTTTCCGCAATGTAAATATAAAAAAAATCAAAAAACTACGCAAGTTTAAAAAGAGTCGTTATTTCTTGATAAATACTAATTTCAAACTTCATTCTTGAACTAGCTATTGATTGTAGATGGCTGAAGCAAGTATTATTCGATTGAGCAGGATATTTTCTATTAAACACATTTAATTTTTATAACGCTTCAGCAATGTAATTATTAAAAAAATCAAAAAAATACGCAAGTTTATAGATAGTCGATATTCCTTGATAAGTAGCAATTTTAAACTTCATTCTTGAGCTTGCTCTTAGCTGTATGTGGTTGAAGCAAATACCATTCGATTAAGCAGGAAATTTTCTATCAAATAAATTTTACTTTTATAACGTTTCAGCAAAGTAAATATAAAAAAAATTAAAAAAATGCGCAAGTTTAAAAATAGTCGTTATTCCTTGATAAGTACCAATTTCAAACTTCATTCTTGAGCTTGCTATTGATTTTAAATGGTTGAAGCAAGTAATATTCGATTGAGCAGGATATTTTCTATTAAACACATTCTAGTTTTATAAAGTTTCAGTAATGTAAATATAAAAAAAATCAAAGAAATACGCAAGTTTAAAAAGAGTCGTTATTTCTTGATAAATACCAATTTCAAACTTCATTCTTGAGCTTGCTATTGATTGTAGATGGCTGAAGCAAGTACTATTTGATTGAACAAGACATTTTCTATTAAACACATTTTAGCTTTATAACGTTTCAGCAATGTAATTATAAAAAAAATTAAAAAAATGCGCAAGTTTAAAAATAGTCGTTATTCCTTGATAAGTACCAATTTCAAACTTCATTCTTGAGCTTGCTATTAATTGTAAATAGTTAAAGCAAATACCATTCGATTAAGGAGAAAATTTTCTATCAAATATATTTTACTTTTATAACGTTTCAGCAATATAAATATAAAAAAAATTAAAAAAATTCGCAAGTTTAAATAGAGTCGTTATTTCTTGATAAATACCAATTTCAAACTTCATTTTTGAGTATGATATTAATTGTAGATTGTTGAAGCAATTACCATTTGATTAAACAGGATATTTTCTATCAAACACATTTTAGTTTTATAATGTTTCAGCAATGTAAATATAAAAAAAATTAAAAAAAAACGCAAGTTTAAAGATAGTCGTTATTCCTAAATAAGTACCAATTTCAAACTTCATTTTTGAGCTTGCTGTTAATTGTAGATGGTTGAAACAAGTACCATTCGATTGAGCAGAAAATTTTCTATCAAATATATTCTACTTTTGTAACGTTTTAACAATGTAAATATAAAAAAAAATTTAAAAAATACGCAAGTTTAAATAGAGTCGTTATTTATTGATAAATACCAAATTCAAACTTCATTTTTGAGTATGCTATTGATTGTAAATTTTTGAAGCAATTACCATTTGATTAGGCAGGATATTTTCTATCAAACACATTTTAGCTTTATAATGTTTCAACAATGTAAATATAAAAAAAATTAAAAAAAAACGCAAGTTTAAAGATAGTCGTTATTCCTTAATAAGTACCAATTTCAAACTTCATTTTTGAGCTTGCTGTTAATTGTAGATGGTTGAAGCAAATACCATTCGATTAAACAGAAAATTTTTTATTAACTATATCTTACTTTTATAACGTTTCAGCAATGTAAATATAAAAAAAATTTAAAAAATGCGCAAGTTTAAAAATAGTCGTTATTTCTTGATAAGTACCAACTTTAAACTTCATTCTTGAGCTTGCTATTGATTTTAAATGGTTAAAGCAAGTAATATTCGATTGAGCAGGATATTTTCTATCAAACACATTCTAGTTTTATAAAGTTTTAGCAATGTAAATATAAAAAAAATTAAAAAAATACGCAAGTTTAAAAAGAGTCGTTATTTCTTGATAAATACCAATTTCAAACTTTATTCTTGAGCTTGCTATTGATTGTAGATAGCTGAAGCAAGTATTATGCGATTAAGCAGGATATTTTCTATCAAACACATGTTAGTTTTATAACGTTTCAGCAATGTAAATATAAAAAAAATTAAAAAAATGCTCAAGTTTAAAAATAGTTGTTATTCCTTGATAAGTACCAATTTCAAACTTCATTCTTGAGCTTGCTACTAATTCTAAATGGTTGAAGCAAGTAATATTTGATTAAGCAAAATATTTTCTATTAACACATTCTAGTTTTGTAAAGTTTCGGCAATGTAAATATAAAAAAAATCAAAAAAAATACGCAAGTTTAAAAAGATTCGTTATTTCTTGATAAATACCAATTTCAAACTTTATTCTTGAGTTTGCTATTGATTGTAGATGGCTGAAGCAAGTATTATTCGATTGAGCAAGATATTTTCTATTAAACACATTTAATTTTTATAACGTTTTAGCAATGTAAATATTAAAAAAATTAAAAAAATACGCAAGTTTAAAGAGAGTTGTTATTTCTTAATAAATACCAATTTCAAACTTTCTTCTTAAGCTTGCTATTAATTGCAGATGGTTGAAATAAGTACCATTTGATTGAGCAGAAAATTTTCTATCAAATATATTCTACTTTCATAACGTTTTAACAATGTAAATATAAAAAAAATTAAAAAAATACGCAAGTTTAAATAGAGTCGTTATTTCTTGATAAATACCAATTTCAAACTTTATTTTTGAGTATGCTATTAATTGTAGATGACTGAAGCAAGTACCATTTGATTAACCAGGATATTTTCTATCAAACACATTTTAGTTTTATAATGTTTCAGCAATGTAAATATAAAAAAAATTTAAAAAATGCGCAAGTTTAAAAATAGTCGTTATTTCTTGATAAGTACCAATTTTAAACTTCATTTTTGAGCTTGCTGTTAATTGTAGATGGTTGAAGCAAATACCATTCGATTAAGCAGGAAATTTTTTATCAACTATATTTTACTTTTATAACGTTTCAGCAATGTAAATATAAAAAAAAATTAAAAAATGCGCAAGTTTAAAAATAGTCGTTATTTCTTGATAAGTACCAATTTTAAACTTCATTTTTGAGCTTGCTGTTAATTGTAGATGGTTGAAGCAAATACCATTCGATTAAGCAGGAAATTTTTTATCAACTATATTTTACTTTTATAACGTTTCAGCAATGTAAATATAAAAAAAATTAAAAAAATGCGCAAGTTTAAAAATAGTCGTTATTCCTTGATAAGTACCAACTTCAAACTTCATTCTTGAGCTTGCTACTGATTTTAAATGGTTGAAACAAGTAATATTTGATTAAGCAAAATATTTTCTATTAAACACATTTTAGTTTTGTAAAGTTTCAGCAATGTAAATATAAAAAAAATTAAAAAAATACGCAAGTTTAAAAAGAGTCGTTATTTCTTGATAAATACCAATTTCAAACTGCATTCTTGAGCTTGCTATTGATTGTAGATGGCTGAAGCAAGTATTATTCGATTGACCAGGATATTTTCTATTAAACACATTTAATTTTTATAACGTTTCAGCAATGTAAATATTTAAAAAATCAAAAAAATTCGCAAGTTTATAGATAGTCGATATTCCTTGATAAGTAGCAATTTTAAACTTCATTCTTGAGCTTGCTCTTAGCTGTATGTGGTTGAAGCAAATACCATTCGATTAAGCAGGAAATTTTCTATCAAATAAATTTTACTTTTATAATGTTTCGGCAATGTAAATATAAAAAAAATTAGAAAAATGCGCAAGTTTAAAAATAGTCGTTATTCCTTGATAAGTACCAAATTCAGACTTCATTCTTGAGCTTGCTATTGATTTTAAATGGTTGAAGCTAGTAATTTTGATTGAGCAGGATATTTTATATCAAACACATTTTAGTTTTGTAAAGTTTCAGCAATGTAAATATAGAAAAAATCAAAAAAATACGCAAGTTTAAAAAGAGTGGTTATTTCTTGATAAATACCAATTTCAAACTTCATTCTTGAGCTTGCTATTGATTGTAGATGGCTGAAGCAAGTATTATTTGATTGACCAGGATATTTTCTATTAAACACATTTAATTTTTATAACGTTTCAGCAATGTAAATATTAAAAAAATCAAAAAAATACGCAAGTTTATAGATAGTCGATATTCCTTGATAAGTAGCAATTTTAAACTTCATTCTTGAGCTTGCTCTTAGCTGTATGTGGTTGAAGCAAATACCATTCGATTAAGCAGGAAATTTTCTATCAAATAAATTTTACTTGTATAATGTTTCGGCAATGTAAATATAAAAAAATTAGAAAAATGCGCAAGTTTAAAAATAGTCGTTATTCCTTGATAAGTACCAACTTCAGACTTCATTCTTGAGCTTGCTATTGATTTTAAATGGTTGAAGCTAGTAACATTTGATTGAGCAGGATATTTTATATCAAACACATTCTAGTTTTGTAAAGTTTCAGCAATGTAAATATAAAAAAAATCAAAAAAATACGCAAGTTTAAAAAGAGTCGTTATTTCTTGATAAATACCAATTTCAAACTTCATTCTTGAGCTTGCTATTGACTGTAGATGGTTGAAGCAAATACTATTTAATTGGGCAGGATATTTTCTATCAAACACGTTTTTTTTATAACGTTTCAGCAATGTAAATATAAAAAAATTAAAAAAATGCGCAAGTTTAAAAATAGTCGTTATTCCTTGATAAGTACCAATTTTAAACTTCATTCTTGAGCTTGCTATTGATTTTAAATGGTTAAAGCAAGTAATATTCGATTGAGCAGAATATTTTCTATTAAACACATTCTAGTTTCATAAAGTTCCAGCAATGTAAATATAAAAAAAATTAAAAAAATACCCAAGTTTAAAGAGAGTCGTTATTTCTTGATAAATACCAAATTCAAACTTCATTCTTGAGCTTGCTACTGAGTTTAAATGGTTGAAGCAAGTAATATTTAATTAAACAAGATATTTTCTATTAAACACATTCTTGTTTTGTTAAGTTTTAGCAATGTAAACATAAAAAAAATCAAAAAAATACGCAAGTTTAAAAAGAGTGGTTATTTCTTGATAAATACCAATTTCAAACTTCATTCTTGAGCTTGCTATTGATTGTAGATGGCCGAAGCAAGTATTATTCGATTGACCAGGATATTTTCTATTAAACACATTTAATTTTTATAACGTTTCAGCAATGTAAATATTAAAAAAATCAAAAAAATACGCAAGTTTATAGATAGTCGATATTCCTTGATAAGTAGCAATTTTAAACTTCATTCTTGAGCTTGCTCTTAGCTGTATGTGGTTGAAGCAAATACCATTCGATTAAGCAGGAAATTTTCTATCAAATAAATTTTACTTTTATAATGTTTTGGCAATGTAAATATAAAAAAATTAGAAAAATGCGCAAGTTTAAAAATAGTCGTTATTCCTTGATAAGTACCAACTTCAGACTTCATTCTTGAGCTTGCTATTGATTTTAAATGGTTGAAGCTAGTAATATTTGATTGAGCAGGATATTTTATATCAAACACATTCTAGTTTTGTAAAGTTTCAGCAATGTAAATATAAAAAAAATCAAAAAAATACGCAAGTTTAAAAAGAGTCGTTATTTCTTGATAAATACCAATTTCAAACTTCATTCTTGAGCTTGCTATTAATTGTAGATTGCAGAAGCAAGTACTATTCAATTAAAGGGAACATTTTCTATCAAACACATTTTAGTTTTATAACGTTTCAGCAATGTAATTATAAAAAAAATTAAAACAATGCGCAAGTTTATAAATAGTCGTTATTTCTTGATAAGTACCAATTTCAAACTTCATTCTTGAGCTTGCTATTAATTGTAAATGGTTAAAGCAAATACCATTTGATTAAGCAGAAAATTTTCTATCAAATATATTTTACTTTTATAACGTTTCAGCAATGTAAATATAAAAAAAATTAAAAAAATACGCAAGTTTAAATAGAGTCGTTATTTCTTGATAAATACCAATTTCAAACTTCATTTTTGAGTATGCTATTGATTGTAGATGGTTGAAGCAAGTACTATTTGATTCAGCAAGATATTTTCTATCAAGCACATTTTAGTTTTATAACGTTTCAGCAATGTAAATATAAAGAAAATCAAAAAAATACGCAAGTTTAAAGATAGTCGTTATTTCTTGATAAGCAGCAATTTCAAACTTCATTCTTGAGCTTGCTCTTAGCTGTATGTGGTTGAAGCAAATACCATTCGATTGAGCAGGAAATTTTCTATCAAATAGATTTTACCTTTATAACGTTTCGGCAATGTAAATATAAAAAAAATTAGAAAAATTCGCAAGTTTAAAAATAGTCGTTATTCCTTGATAAGTACCAATTTCAAACTTCATTCTTGAGCTTGCTATTGATTTTAAATGGTTGAAGCAAGTACTATTCGATTGAACAGGATATTTTCTATTAAACACGTTTTAGTTTTATAAAGTTTCAGCAATGTAAATATAAAAAAAATCAAAAAAATACGCAAGTTTAAAAAGAGTCGTTATTTCTTGATAAATACCAATTTCAAACTTCATTCTTGAGCTTGCTATTGACTGTAGATGGTTGAAGCAAATACTATTTAATTGAGCAGGATATTTTCTATCAAACACGTTTTTTTTATAACGTTTCAGCAATGTAAATATAAAAAAATTAAAAAAATGCGCAAGTTTAAAAATAGTCGTTATTCCTTGGTAAGTACCAATTTCAAACTTCATTCTTGAGCTTGCTATTAATTGTAAATGGCTAAATGACTTAATTAATTGTAAATGGCTTAATCAAATACCATTCGATTAAGCAGGAAATTTTTTATCAAAGATCTTTTACTCTTATAACGTTTCAGCAATGTAAATATAAAAAATAAAATAAAAAAATGCGCAAGTTTAAAAATAGTCGTTATTTCTTGATAAATACCAATTTCAAATTTTATTCTTGAGCTTGCTATTAACTGTAGATAGTTGAAGCAAATACCATTTGATTAAACAGGAAATTTTCTATCAAATATTTCTTAATTTTATAACGTTTCAGCAATGTAAATATAAAAAAAAAACAAAAAAATACGCAAGATTAAAGATAGTCGTTATTCCTTGATAAGTAGCAATTTCAAACTTCATTCTTGAGCTTGCTCTTAGCTGTATGTGGTTGAAGCAAATACCATTCGATTAAGCAGGAAATTTTCTATCATATAAATTTTACTTTTATAACGTTTCAGCAATGTAAATATAAAAAAAATTAAAAAAATTCGCAAGTTTAAATATAGTCGTTATTCCTTGATAAGTACCAATTTCAAACTTCATTCTTCAGCTTGCTATTGATTCTAAATGGTTGAAGCAAGTACTATTTGATTAACCAAGATATTTTCTATCAAACACATGCTAGTTTTATGAAGTTTTAGCAATGTAAATGTAAAAAAAATACGCAAGTTTAAAAAGAGTCGTTATTTCTTGATAAATACAAATTTCAAACTTCATTCTTGAGCATGCTATTGACTATAGATGGTTAAAGCAAATACTATTTAATTAAGCAGGATATTTTCTATCAAACTCATTTTAGCTTTATAGTTTCAGCAATGTAAATATAAAAAAAATTAAAAAAATACGCAAGTTTAAAAATAGTCGTTATTCCTTGATAAGTACCAACTTCAAACTTTATTCTTAAGCTTGCTATTAGCTGTACATAGTTGGGGCAAATACTGTTCGATTAAGCAGAAAATTTTTTATTAAATACATTTTATTTTTATAACGTTTCAGCAATTTAAATATAAAAAAAATTTAAAAAATGCGCAAGTATAAAAAGTCGTTATTCCTTGGTAAGTACCAACTTAAAACTTCATTCTTGAGCTTGCTGTTAATTGTAGATAGTTGAAGCAAATACCATTCGATTAAACAGAAATTTTTTTATCAAATATATTTTACTTTTATAACGTTTCAGCAATGTAAATATAAAAAAAATTAAAAAAATGCGCAAGTTTAAAAAGTCGTTATTCCTTGGTAAGTACCAAATTCAAACTTCATTCTTGAGCTTGCTATTGATTTTAAATGGTTGAGGCAAGTACTATTCGATTGAGCAGGATATTTTCTATCAAACACGTACTAGTTTTATATAGTTTTTGAAATGTAAATATAAAAAAAAATAAAAAAATGCGTAAGTTTAATAATAGTCGTTATTCCTTGATAAGTACCAATTTCAAACTTCATTCTTGAGCTTGCTATTGATTGTAGATGGCTAATGTAAGTATTATTCGATTAAGCAAGATATTTTCTATCAAACACATTTTAGTTTTATAACGTTTCAGCAATGTAAATATAAAAAAATTTAAAAAATGCGCAAGTTTAAAAATAGTCGTTATTCCTTGATAAGTACCAATTTTAAACTTCATTCTTGAGCTTGCTATTGATTTTAAATGGCTAAAGCAAGTAATATTCGATTGAGCAGAATATTTTCTATTAAACACATTCTAGTTTCATAAAGTTCCAGCAATGTAAATATAAAAAAAATTAAAAAAATACCCAAGTTTAAAGAGAGTCGTTATTTCTTGATAAATACCAATTTCAAACTTCATTCTTGAGCTTGCTATTGATTGTAGATGGCCGAAGCAAGTATTATGCGATTAAGCAGGATATTTTCTATCAAACACATTTTAGTTTTATAACGTTTCAACAATGTAAATATAAAAAAAATTAAAAAAATACGCAAGTTTAAAAATAGTCGTTATTCCTTGATAAGTACCAAATTCAGACTTCATTCTTGAGCTTGCTATTGATTTTAAATGGTTAAAGCAAGTAATATTTGATTGAAGAGGATATTTTGTATCAAAGACATTCTAGTTTTGTAAAGTTTCAGCAATGTAAATATAAAAAAAATCAAAAAAATACGCAAGTTTAAAAAGAGTCGTTATTTCTTGATAAATACCAATTTCAAACTTCATTCTTGAGCTTGCTATTGACTGTAGATGGCTGAAGCAAGTACTATTCGATTAAACGGGACATTTTCTATCAAACACATTTTAGTTTTATATCGTTTCAGCAATGTAATTATAAAAAAAATTAAAAAAATGCGCAAGTTTATAAATAGTCGTTATTTCTTGATAAGTACCAATTTCAAACTTCGTTCTTGAGCTTGCTATTAATTGTAAATGGTTAAGGCAAACACCATTTGATTAAGCAGAAAATTTTCTATCAAATATATTTTACTTTTATAACGTTTCAGCAATGTGAATATAAAAAAAATTAAAAAAATGCGCAAGTTTAAAAATAGTCGTTATTTCTTGATAAGTACCAATTTCAAACTTTATTCTTGAGCTTGCTATTAATTATAGATGGTTGAAACAAATACCATTTGATTGAGCAAAAAATTTTCTTAAAATACATTTTTTTATAACGTTTCAGCAATGTAAATATAAAAAAATCAAAAAAATACTCAAGTTTAAAGAGAGTCGTTATTTCTTGATAAATACCAATTTCAAACTTCATTTTTGAGTATGCTATTAATGGTAGATGACTGAAGCAAGTACCATTTGATTAACCAGGATATTTTCTATCAAACACATTTTAGTTTTATAATGTTTCAACAATGTAAATATAAAAAAAATTAAAAAAATACGCAAGTTTAAAGATAGTCGTTATTCCTTAATAAGTACCAATTTCAAACTTCATTTTTGAGCTTGCTGTTAATTGTAAATGGTTGAAGCGAATACCATTCGATTAAGCAGGAAATTTTTCATCAACTATATCTTACTTTTATAACGTTTCAGCAATGTAAATATAAAAAAAATTAAAAAAATGCGCAAGTTTAAAAATAGTCGTTATTTCTTGATAAGTACCAATTTCAAACTTCATTCTTGAGCATGCTATTGATTTTAAATGGTTGAAGCAAGTAATATTCGATTGAGCAGGATATTTTCTATTAAACACATTCTAGTTTTATAAGGTTTCAGCAATGTAAATATAAAAAAAATCAAAAAAATACGCAAGTTTAAAAAGAGTCGTTATTTCTTGATAAATACCAATTTCAAACTTCATTATTGAGCTTGCTATTGATTGTAGATGGCTGAAGCAAGTATTATGCGATTAGGCAGGATATTTTCTATCAAACACATGTTAGTTTTATAACGTTTCAGCAATGTAAATATAAAAAAAATTAAAAAAATGCGCAAGTTTAAAAATAGTCGTTATTCTTTGATAAGTACCAACTTCAAACTTCATTCTTGAGCTTGCTACTGATTTTAAATGGTTGAAGCAAGTAATATTTGATTAACCAAAATATTTACTATTAAACGCATTTTAGTTTTGTAAAGTTTCAGCAATGTAAATATAAAAAAAATCAAAAAAATCCGCAAGTTTAAAAAGAGTCGTTATTTCTTGATAAATACCAATTTCAAACTTCATTCTTGAGCTTGCTATTAATTGTAGATGGCTAAAGCAAGTATTATGCGATTAAGCAGGATATTTTCTATTAACTACATTTAATTTTTATAACGTTTTAGCAATGTAAATATTAAAAAAATCAAAAAAATACGCAAGTTTATAGATAGTCGATATTCCTTGATAAGTAGCAATTTTAAACTTCATTCTTGAGCTTGCTCTTAGCTGTATGTGGTTGAAGCAAATACCATTCGATTAAGCAGGAAATTTTCTATTTAATAAATTTTACTTTTATAATGATTCGGCAATGTAAATATAAAAAAAATTAGAAAAATGCGCAAGTTTAAAAATAGTCGTTATTCCTTGATAAGTACCAATTTCAGACTTCATTCTTGAGCTTGCTATTGATTTTAAATGGTTGAAGCAAGTAATATTTGATTGAAGAGGATATTTTATATCAAACACATTTTAGTTTTGTGAAGTTTCAGCAATGTAAATATAAAAAAAATCAAAAAAATCCGCAAGTTTAAAAAGAGTCGTTATTTCTTGATAAATACCAATTTCAAACTTCATTCTTGAACTTGCTATTGATTGTAGATGGCTGAAGCAAGTATTATTCGATTGAGCAGGATATTTTCTATTAAACACAATTAATTTTTATAACGTTTCAGCAATGTAATTATTAAAAAAATCAAAAAAATATGCAAGTTTATAGATAGTCGATATTCCTTGATAAGTAGCAATTTTAAACTTCATTCTTGAGCTTGCTCTTAGCTGTATGTGGTTGAAGCAAATACCATTCGATTAAGCAGGAAATTTTCTATCAAATAAATTTTACTTTTATAACGTTTCAGCAATGTAAATATAAAAAAAATTAAAAAAATGCGCAAGTTTAAAAATAGTCGTTATTCCTTGATAAGTACCAATTTCAAACTTCATTCTTGAGCATGCTATTGATTTTAAATGGTTGAAGCAAGTAATATTCGATTGAGCAGGATATTTTCTATTAAACACGTTCTAGTTTTATAAGGTTTCAGCAATGTAAATATAAAAAAAATCAAAAAAATACGCAAGTTTAAAAAGAGTCGTTATTTCTTGATAAATACCAATTTCAAACTTCATTATTGAGCTTGCTATTGATTGTAGATGGCTGAAGCAAGTATTATGCGATTAAGCAGGATATTTTCTATCAAACACATGTTAGTTTTATAACGTTTCAGCAATGTAAATATAAAAAAAATTAAAAAAATGCGCAAGTTTAAAAACCGTCGTTATTCCTTGATAAGTACCAAATTCAAACTTCATTCTTGAGCTTGCTACTGATTTTAAATGGTTGAAGCAAGTAATATTTGATTAAACAAAATATTTTCTATTAAACACATTCTTGTTTTGTAAAGTTTCAGCAATGTAAATATAAAAAAAATTAAAACAATCCGCAAGTTTAAAAAGAGTCGTTATTTCTTGATAAATGCCAATTTCAAACTTCATTCTTGAACTTGCTATTGATTGTAGATGGCTGAAGCATTATTATTCGATTGAGCAGGATATTTTCTATTAAACACATTTAATTCTTGTAACGTTTCAGCAATGTAATTATTAAAAAAATCAAAAAAATACGCAAGTTTATAGATAGTCGATATTTCTTGATAAGTAGCAATTTTAAACTTCATTCTTGAGCTTGCCCTTAGCTGTATGTGGTTGAAGCAAATACCATTCGATTAAGCAGGAAATTTTCTATCAAATAGATTTTACTTTTATAACGTTTCAGCAATGTAAATATAAAAAAAATTAAAAAAATTCGCAAGTTTAAAAACCGTCGTTATTCCTTGATAAGTACCAATTTCAAACTTCATTCTTGAGCTTGCTATTGATTTTAAATGGTTGAAGCAAGTAATATTCAATTGAGCAGGATATTTTCTATTAAACACATTCTAGTTTTATAAAGTTTCAGCAATGTAAATATAAAAAAAATCAAAAAAATACGCAAGTTTAAAAAGAGTCGTTATTTCTTGATAAATACCAATTTCAAACTTCATTCTTGAGCTTGCTATTGATTGTAGATGGCTGAAGCAAGTACTATTTGATTGAACAAGACATTTTCTATCAAACACATTTTAGTTTTATAACGTTTCAGCAATGTAATTATAAAAAAAATTAAAAAAATGTGCAAGTTTAAAAATAGTCGTTATTCCTTGATAAACAAACTTCATTCTTGAGCTTGCTATTAATTGTAAATAGTTAAAGCAAATACCATTCGATTAATCAAAAACTTTTCTATCAAATATATTTTACTTTTATAACGTTTCAGCAATGTAAATATAAAAAAAATTAAAAAAAAAACGCAAGTTTAAAGATAGTCGTTATTCCTTAATAAGTACCAATTTCAAACTTCATTTTTGAGTATGATATTAATTGTAGATTGTTGAAGCAATTACCATTTGATTAACCAGGATATTTTCTATCAAACACATTTTAGTTTTATAATGTTTCAGCAATGTAAATATAAAAAAAATTAAAAAAAAAACGCAAGTTTAAAGATAGTCGTTATTCCTTAATAAGTACCAATTTCAAACTTTATTTTTGAGCTTGCTGTTAATTGTAGATGGTTGAAACAAGTACCATTCGATTGAGCAGAAAATTTTCTATCAAATATATTCTACTTTTATAACGTTTTAACAATGTAAATATAAAAAAAAAATTAAAAAAATACGCAAGTTTAAATAGAGTCGTTATTTATTGATAAATACCAATTTCAAACTTTATTTTTGAGTATGCTATTGATTGTAAATTTTTGAAGCAATTACCATTTGATTAGGCAGGATATTTTCTATCAAACACATTTTAGTTTTATAATGTTTCAACAATGTAAATATAAAAAAAATTAAAAAAATACGCAAGTTTAAAGATAGTCGTTATTCCTTAATAAGTACAAATTTCAAACTTCATTTTTGAGCTTGCTGTTAATTGTAGATGGTTGAAGCAAAAACCATTCGATTAAGCAGAAAATTTTTTATTAACTATATCTTACTTTTATAACGTTTCAGCAATGTAAATATAAAAAAAATTTAAAAAATGCGCAAGTTTAAAAATAGTCGTTATTTCTTGATAAGTACCAATTTTAAACTTCATTCTTGAGCTTGCTATTGATTTTAAATGGTTAAAGCAAGTAATATTCGATTAAGCAGGATATTTTCTATCAAACACATTCTAGTTTTATAAAGTTTCAGCAATGTAAATATAAAAAAAATTAAAAAAATACGCAAGTTTAAAAAGAGTCGTTATTTCTTTATAAATACCAATTTCAAACTTCATTCTTGAGCTTGCTATTGATTGTAGATGGTTGAAGCAAGTATTATGCGATTAAGCAGGATATTTTCTATCAAACACGTGTTAGTTTTATAACGTTTCAGCAATGTAATTATTAAAAAAATCAAAAAAATACGCAAGTTTATAGATAGTCGATATTTCTTGATAAGTAGCAATTTTAAACTTCATTCTTGAGCTTGCTCTTAGCTGTGTGTGGTTGAAGCAAATACCATTCGATTAGGCAGGAAATTTTCTATCAAATAGATTTTACTTTTATAACGTTTCAGCAATGTAAATATAAAAAAAATTAAAAAAATGCGCAAGTTTAAAAACAGTCGTTATTCCTTGATAAGTACCAATTTCAAACTTCATTCTTGAGCTTGCTATTGATTTTAAATGGTTGAAACAAGTAATATTCGATTGAGCAGGATATTTTCTATTAAACACATTCTAGTTTTATAAAGTTTCAGCAATGTAAATATAAAAAAAATCAAAAAAATACGCAAGTTTAAAAAGAGTCGTTATTTCTTGATAAATACCAATTTCAAACTTCATTCTTGAGCTTCCTATTGATTGTAGATGGCTGAAGCAAGTACTATTTGATTGAACAAGACATTTTCTATCAAACACATTTTAGTTTTATAACGTTTCAGCAATGTAATTATAAAAAAAATTAAAAAAATGTGCAAGTTTAAAAATAGTCATTATTCCTTGATAAGTACCAACTTCAAACTTCATTCTTGAGCTTGCTATTAATTGTAAATGGTTAAAGCAAATACCATTCGATTAATCAAAAACTTTTCTATCAAATATATTTTACTTTTATAACGTTTCAGCAATGTAAATATAAAAAAAATTAAAAAATGCGCAAGTTTAAATAGAGTCGTTATTTCTTGATAAATACCAATTTCAAACTTCATTTTTGAGTATGATATTAATTGTAAATTGTTGAAGCAATTACCATTTGATTAACCAGGATATTTTCTATCAAACACATTTTAGTTTTATAATGTTTCAGCAATGTAAATATAAAAAAAAAAATAAAAAAAACGCAAGTTTAAAGATAGTCGTTATTCCTTAATAAGTACCAATTTCAAACTTCATTTTTGAGTATGATATTAATTGTAGATTGTTAAAGCAATTACCATTTGATTAACCAGGATATTTTCTATCAAACACATTTTAGTTTTATAATGTTTCAGCAATGTAAATATAAAAAAAATTAAAAAAAAACGCAAGTTTAAAGATAGTCGTTATTCCTTAATAAGTACCAATTTCAAACTTCATTTTTGAGCTTGCTGTTAATTGTAGATGGTTGAAACAAGTACCATTCGATTGAGCAGAAAATTTTCTATCAAATATATTCTACTTTTATAACGTTTTAACAATGTAAATATAAAAAAAAATTAAAAAAATACGCAAGATTAAATAGAGTCGTTATTTATTGATAAATACCAATTTCAAACTTTATTTTTGAGTATGCTATTGATTGTAAATTTTTGAAGCAATTACCATTTGATTAGGCAGGATATTTTCTATCAAACACATTTTAGTTTTATAATGTTTCAACAATGTAAATATAAAAAAAATTAAAAAAATACTCAAGTTTAAAGATAGTCGTTATTCCTTAATAAGTACAAATTTCAAACTTCATTTTTGAGCTTGCTGTTAATTGTAGATGGTTGAAGCAAAAACCATTCGATTAAGCAGAAAATTTTTTATTAACTATATCTTACTTTTATAACGTTTCAGCAATGTAAATATAAAAAAAATTAAAAAAATGCTCAAGTTTAAAAATAGTCGTTATTCCTTGATAAGTACCAATTTCAAACTTCATTCTTGAGCTAGCTACTGATTTTAAATGGTTGAAGCAAGTAATATTTGATTAAGCAAAATATTTTCTATTAAACACATTTTAGTTCTGTAAAGTTTCAGCAATGTAAATATAAAAAAAATCAAAAAAATACGCAAGTTTAAAAAGAGTCGTTATTTCTTGATAAATACCAATTTCAAACTTCATTCTTGAGCTTGCTATTGATTGTAGATGGCTGAAGCAAGTATTAGTCAATTGAGCAAGATATTTTCTATTAAACACATTTAATTTTTATATCGCTTTAGCAATGTAAATATTAAAAAAATCAAAAAAATACGCAAGTTTATAGATAGTCGATATTCCTTGATAAGTAGCAATTTTAGTAGCAATTTAACAATTTTACTTTTATAATGTTTCGGCAATGTAAATATAAAAAAAATTAGAAAAATGCGCAAGTTTAAAAATAGTCGTTATTCCTTGATAAGTACCAATTTCAGACTTCATTCTTGAGCTTGCTATTGATTTTAAATGGTTAAAGCAAGTAATATTTGATTGAAGAGGATATTTTATATCAAACACATTCTAGTCTTGTAAAGTTTCAGCAATGTAAATATAAAAAAAATCAAAAAAATACGCAAGTTTAAAAAGAGTCGTTATTTCTTGATAAATACCAATTTCAAACTTCATTCTTGAACTTGCTATTGATTGTAGATGGCTGAAGCAAGTACTATTTGATTGAACAAGACATTTTCTATTAAACACATTTTAGTTTTATAACGTTTCAGCAATGTAATTATAAAAAAAATTAAAAAAAATGCGCAAGTTTAAAAATAGTCGTTATTCCTTGATAAGTACCAATTTCAAACTTCATTCTTGAGCTTGCTATTAGTTGTAAATGGTTAAAGCAAATACCATTCGATTAAGGAGAAAATTTTCTATCAAATATATTTTACTTTTATAAGGTTTCAGCAATGTAAATATAAAAAAAATTAAAAAAATGCGCAAGTTTAAATAGAGTCGTTATTTCTTGATAAATACCAATTTCAAACTTCATTTTTGAGTATGATATTAATTGTAGATTGTTGAAGCAATTACCATTTGATTAACCAGGATATTTTCTATCAAACACATTTTAGTTTTATAATGTTTCAGCAATGTAAATATAAAAAAAATTAAAAAAAAACGCAAGTTTAAAGATAGTCGTTATTCCTAAATAAGTACCAATTTCAAACTTCATTTTTGAGCTTGCTGTTAATTGTAGATGGTTGAAACAAGTACCATTCGATTGAGCAGAAAATTTTCTATCAAATATATTCTACTTTTATAACGTTTTAACAATGTAAATATAAAAAAAAAATTAAAAAAATACGCAAGTTTAAATAGAGTCGTTATTTATTGATAAATACCAATTTCAAACTTCATTTTTGAGTATGCTATTGATTGTAAATTTTTGGAGCAATTACCATTTGATTAGACAGGACATTTTCTATCAAACACATTTTAGCTTTATAATGTTTCAACAATATAAATATAAAAAAATTAAAAAAATGGGCAAGTTTAAAGATAGTCGTTATTCCTTGATAAGTACCAAATTCAAACTTCATTCTTGAGCTAGCTATTAGCTGTATGTGGTTGAAGCAAATACCGTTCGATTAAGCAGATAATTTTCTATCAAATACATTTTACTTTTATGGCGTTTCAGCAATGTAAATATAAAAAAATCAAAAAAATACGCAAGTTTAAAGATAGTCGTCATTTCTTGATAAATACCAATTTCAAACTTTATTCTTGAGCTTGCTATTGGTTGTAGATGGTTGAAGCAAATACTATTCGATTAGCAGAATATTTTCTATTAAACACATTTTAGTTTTATAAAGTTTTAGCAATGTAATTATACAAAAAATCAAAAAAATACGCAAGTTTAAAGATAGTCGTTATTCCTTGATAAGTACCAATTTCAAACTTTATTTTTGAGCTTGCTATTAATTGTAAATGGTTGACATAAGTACCATATTATTGAGCAGAAAATTTCCTATCAAATACATTCTACTTTTGTAACATATCAACAATGTAAATTTAAAAAAAATCAAAAAAATACGCAAGTTTAAAGAGAGTCGTTATTTCTTGATAAATACCAATTTCAAACTTTATTCTTGAGCTTGCTATTGATTGTAGATAGTTGAGGCAAGTACTATTTGATTGAGCAGGATATCTTTTATCAAACACGTTTAAGTTTTATAAAGTTTCAGCAATGTAAATATAAAGAAACTCAAAAAAATACGCAAGTTTAAAAATAGTCGTTATTCCTTGATAAGTACCAATTTCAAACTTCATTCATGTGCTTGCTGTTAATCGTAGGTGGTTGAAGCAAATACCATTCGATTAAGCAGGAAATTTTCTATCAAACATATCTTATTTTTATAACGTTTCAGCAATGTAAATATAAAAAAAATCAAAAAAATTTGCAAGTTTAAAGATAGTCGTTATTCCTTGATAAGTACCAATTTCAAACTTTATTCTTGAGTTTGCTATAAATTATAGATGGTTAAAACAAATACCGTTTGATTGAGCAGGAAATTTTCTATTAAATACATTTTACTTTTATAACGTTTCAGCAATGTGAATATAGAAAAAAGTAAAAAAATGCGCAAGTTTAAAGATAGTCGTTATTCCTTGATAAGTACCAATTTCAAACTTTATCCTTGAGTTTGCTATAAATTATAGATGGTTAAAACAAATACCGTTTGATTGAGCAGGAAATTTTCTATTAAATACATTTTACTTTTATAACGTTTCAGCAATGTGAATATAGAAAAAAGTAAAAAAATGCGCAAGTTTAAAGATAGTCGTTATTCCTTGATAAGTACCAATTTCAAACTTCATTCTTAAGCTTGCTATTAACTGTGAATAGTTAAAACAAATTCCATTTGATTAAGCAGAAAATTTTCTATCAAATACATCTTACTTTTACAACGTTTCAACAAATTAAATATGGAAAAATTAAAACAATGAGCAAGTTTAAAAATAGTCGTTATTCCTTGATAAGTACCAATTTAAAACTTTATTCTTGAGCTTGCTATTAATCGAAGATGGTTGAGGCAAGTACCATTTGATTGAACAGAAAATTTTCTATTAAATACATTTTACTTTTATAACGTTTCAAAAATGTGAATATAAAAAAAATTAAAAAAATGCGCAAGTTAAAAATAGTCGTTATTCCTTGATAAGCACCAATTTCAAACTTCATTCTTGAGCTTGCTGTTAATTGTATATGGTTGAAATAAATACCATTCGATTAAGCAGGAAATTTTCTATCAAATATATCTTAATTTTATAACGTTTTAACAATGTAAATATAAAAAAAATTAAAAAAATACGCAAGTTTAAAGAAAGTCGTTATTTCTTGATAAATACCAATTTCAAACTTCATTCTTGAGCTTGCTATTGATTGTAGATGGCTAATGTAAGTATTATTCGATTAAACAAGTTATTTTCTATCAAACGCATTTTAGTTTTATAACGTTTCAGCAATGTAAATATAAAAAAAAATTAAAAAATGCGCAAGTTTAAGAATAGTCGTTATTCCTTGATAAGTACCAATTTTAAACTTCATTCTTGAGCTTGCTATTGAGTTTAAATGGTTAAAGCAAATAATATTCGATTGAGCAGAATATTTTCTATCAAACACATTCTAGTTTTATAAAGTTTCAGCAATGTAAATATAAAAAAAATTAAAAAAATACGCAAGTTTAAAAAGAGTCTTCATTCTTGAGCTTGCTCTTGATTGTAAATGGTTGAAGCAAATACTATTCGATTGAGCAGGTTATTTTCTATTAAACATATTTTAGTTTTATGAAGTTTCAACAATGTAAATATAAAAAAAATCAAAAAATAAACAAGTTTAGAAAGAGTCGTTATTCCTTGATAAGTACCAATTTCAAACTTTATTCTAGAGCTTGCTATTAATTGTAGATATTTGAAGCAAATACTATTCGATTGAACAAAATATTTTCTTATCAAAAACATTTTAGTTTTATAAAGTTTCAGCAATGTAAATATAAAAAAAATCAAAAAAATACGCAAGTTTAAAGACAGTCGTTATTCCTTAGTAAGTACCAAATTTATACTTCATTTTTGAGCTAGCTGTTATTTGTAGATGGTTAAAGCAAAAACCATTCGATTAAGCAAGAAATTTCCTATGAAATACATCTAACTTTTATAACGTTTCAACAATGTAAATATAAAAAAAATCAAAAAAATACGCAAGTTTAAAGATAGTCGTTATTCCTTGATAAATACCAATTTCAAACTTTATTTTTGAGTATGCTATTGATTGTAGGTGGTTGAGGCAAGTACTATTTGATTAGGCAGGATTTTTTCTATTAAACACATTTTAGCTTTATAATGTTTCATCAATGTAAATATAAAAAAAATCAAAAAAATACGCAAGTTTAAAGAGAGTCGTTATTTCTTGATAAATACCAATTTCAAACTTCATTTTTGAGTATGCTATTGATTGTTGATGGTTAGAGCAAGTACTATTTGATTAGGCGGGATATTTTCTATTAAACACATTTAAGTTTTATAATGTTTCAGCAATGTAAATATAAAAAAAATTAAAATAATGCGCAAGTTTAAAAATAGTCGTTATTCGTTGATAAGTACCAATTTCAAACTTTATTCTTGAGCTTGCTTTAAATTATAGGTGGCTGAAGCAATTACCATTTGATTAAGCAGAAAATTTTCTATCAAATACATTTTTTTTATAACGTTTTAACAATGTATATATTAAAAAAATCAAAAAAATACGCAAGTATAAAGAGAGTTGTTATTTCTTGATAAATACTAATTTCAAGCTTTATTCTTGAGCTTGCTATTAATTATAGATGATTGAAACAAGTACCATTTGATTAAACAGAAAATTTTCTATCAAATACGTCTTACTTCTATAACGTTTCAGCAATGTAAATATAAAAAAAATCAAAAAATTACGCAAGTTTAAAGATAGTCGTTATTCCTTGATAAATACCAATTTCAAACTTTATTTTTGAGTATGCTATTGATTGCAGATAGTTGAAGCAAATACTATTTGATTAAGCAGGTTATTTTCTATCAAACACATTTTAGTTTTATAACGTTTCAGCAATGTAATTATAAAAAAAATCAAAAAAATATGCAAGTTTAAAGATAGTCGTTATTCCTTGATAAGCACCAATTTCAAACTTCATTCCTGAGCTTGTTATTAATTGTAAATGGTTAAAGCAAATACCATTCGATTAGGCGGCAAATTTTCTATCAATTATATCATACTTTTATAACGTTTTAGCAATGTAAATATAAAAAAAATTAAAAAAATGCCCAAGTTTAAAAATAGTCGTTATTTCTTGATAAGTACCAATTTCAAACTTCATTCTTGAGCTTGCTATTAAATATAAATAGTTGAAACAAATACCACTTGATTGAGCAGGAAATTTTTTATCAAATACATTTTTTTTATAACGTTTCAGCAATGTAAATATTAAAAAAATCAAAAAAATACGCTTTTAAAAAGCGTATAAAAAGTTTAAAAAGAGTTGTTATTTCTTGATAAATACCAATTTTAAACTTTATTCTTGAGCTTGCTATTAACTGCAGATGGTTGAAACGGACACCATTCGATTGAACAAAAAATTTTCTATCAACTGCGTCTTATTTTTATAACGTTTCAGCAATGTAAATATAAAAAAAATCAAAAAAAATACGCAAGTTTAGAAAAAGTTGTTATTTCTTGATAAATACCAATTTCAAACTTCAATTTTAAGCTTGCTATTGATTGTAGATGGTTGAAGCAAGTATTATTCGATTGAGCAGGATACTTCCTATCAAACACATTCTAGTTTTAAAAGCTTCAGCAATGTCAATATAAAAAAAATCAAAAAAAATACGCTAGTTTAAAAAGAGTTGTTATTCCTTAAGAAGTACCAATTTCAAACTTAATTTTTGATCTTGCTATTGATTGTAAATGGTTGAAGCAAGTATTATTCGATTGAGCAGGATACTTACTATTAAACACATTCTAGTTTTAAAAGTTTCAGGAATGTGAATATAAGAAAAATCAAAAAAAAAATACGCTAGTTTAAAGATAGTCGTTATTCCTTGATAAGTACCAATTTCAAACTTTATTCTTGAGCTTGCTATTAGTTGTAGATAGTAAAAGCAAAGACCATTTGATTGGGCAGAAAATTTTTTATCAAATTCATTTTACTTTTATAACGTTTCAGCATTATAAATATAAAAAAATTAAAAAAATGCGCAAGTTTAAAAATAGTCGTTATTCCTTGATAAGTACCAAATTCAAACTTTATTCTTGAGCTAGCTATTAGCTGTCTGTGGTTGAAGCAAATACCGTTCGATTAAGCAGAAAATTTTCTATCAAATACATTTTACTTTTATAACGTTTCAACAATGTAAATATAAAAAAAATCAAAAAAATACGCAAGTTCAAAAAGAGTCGTCATTTCTTGATAAATACCAATTTCAAACTTCATTTTTGAGCTTGCTATTGGTTGTAGATGGTTGAAGCAAATACTATTCGATTGAGCAGGATATTTTCTATCAAACACATTTTACCTTTATAAAGTCTTAGCAATGTAAATATAAAAAAAATCAAAAAAATACGCAAGTTTAAAGATAGTCGTTATTCCTTGATAAGTACCAATTTCAAACTTCATTCTTGAGCTTGTTATTAAATGTGATTGGTTGAAGCAAGTACTATTTAATTAAGCAGGATATTTTCAATCAAACACATTTTTGTTTTATAAAATTTTAGCAATGTAAATAAAAAAAAATTAAAAAAATACGCAAGTAAGAAGAGAGTCGTTATTTTTTGATAAATACCAATTTCAAACTTCATTCTTGAGCTTGCTATTAACTGTAGATGGTTGAAACAAATACCATTCGATTAAGCAGAAAATTTTCTATAAATATATCTTATTTTCATAACGTTTCAACAATGTAAATATAAAAAAAAATAAAAAAATACGCAAGTTTAAAGATAGTCGTTATTCCTTGATAAGTAGCAATTTCAAACTTCATTTTTGAGCTTGCTCTTAGCTGTTTGTGGTTGAAGCAAATACCATTCGATTAAGCAAAAAATTTTCTATTAAACACATTTTAGCTTTATAAAGTTTCAGCAATGTAAATATAAAAAAAATCAAAAAAATACGCAAGTTTAAAAATAGTCGTTATTCCTTGATAAGTACCAACTTCAAACTTCATTCTTAAGCTTGCTATTAGCTGTATATAGTTGGGGCAAATACTATTCGATTAGGCAAAAAATTTTCTATCAACTACATTTTATGTTTATAAAGTTTCAGCAATTTAAATATAAAAAAATTATAAAAATGCGCAAGTTTAAAGATAGTCGTTATTCTTTGATAAGTACCAATTTCAAACTTCATTTTTGAGCTTGCTATTAATTGTAGATAATTAAAGTAAATACCATTCAATTAAGCAGATAATTTTCTATTAAATATATCTTATTTTTATAACGTTTCAACAATGTAAATATAAAAAAAATTAAAAAAATTCGCAAGTTTAAAATAGTCGTTATTCCTTGATAAGTACCAATTTCAAACTTCATTTTTGAGCTTGCTATTAATTGTAGATAATTAAAGCAAATACCATTCAATTAAGCAGATAATTTTCTATTAAACACATCTTACTTTTATAACGTTCCAGCAATATAAATATAAAAAAAATTAAAAAAATGCGCAAGTTTAAAAGTAGTCGTTATTCCTTAATAAGTACCAATTTCAAACTTCATTCTTGAGCTTGCTATTAGTTGTCTGTGGTTGAAGCAAATACCGTTCGATTAAACAGAAAATTTTCTATCAAATACATTTTACTTTTATAACGTTTCAGCAATGTAAATATAAAAAAAATTAAAAAAATTCGCAAGTTTAAATATAGTCGTTATTCCTTGATAAGTACCAAATTCAAACTTTATTCTTGAGCTTGCTATTAATTGTAGATGGTTGACACAAGTACCATTCGATTAAGCAGGAAATTTCCTATCAAATACATTCTACTTTTATATCATTTCAGCAATGTAAATATAAAAAAAATCAAAAAAATACGCAAGTTTAAAGAAAGTCGTTATTTCTTGATAAGTACCAACTTTAAACTTTATTGTTGAGCTTGCTATTAATTGTAGATGGTTATAGCAAATACCATTCAATTAAGCAAAAAATTTTCTATCAAATACATTCTACTTTTATAACATTTCAGCAATGTAAATATAAAAAAAATCAAAAAAATGCGCAAGTTTAAAGAATGTCGTTATTTCTTGATAAGTACCAACTTCAAACTTTATTCTTGAGCTTGCTATTAATAGTAGATAATTATAGCAAATACCATTTGATTGAGCAAAAAATTTCCTATTAAATACATCCTACTTTTAAAACGTCTCAACAATGTAAATATAAAAAAAATTAAATAAATACGCAAGTTTAAGGATAGTCGTTATTTTTTGATAAGTAACAATTTCAAACTTTATTCTTGAGCTTGCTATTAATTGTAGACAGTTGAAGCAAAAAAACGCAAGTTCAAAAAGAGTCGTTATTCCTTGATAAGTACCAATTTCAAACTTTATTCTTGAGTTTGCTATTAGTTGTAGATGCTTACAGCAAATATCATTCGATTAAGCAAAAAATTTTCTATCAAAAACATTCTTTTTTTGTAACGTTTCAGCAATGTAAATATAAAAAAATCAAAAAAATACGCAAGTTTAAAGAGAGTCGTAATTTCTTGATAAATATCAACTTCAAACTCTATTCTTGAACTTTCTATTAATTGTAGATGGTTGAAACGAGTACCGTTCGATTGGGCAGGATATTTTATATTAAATACATTTTACCTTCATAACGTTTTAGCAATGTAAATATAAAAAAAAATCAAAAAAATACGCAAGTTTATAGAGAGTCGTTATTCCTTGATAAGTACCAAATTCAAACTTCACTCTTAAGCTTGCTATTAATTGTAAATGGTTGAAGCAAGTATTATTCGATTGAACAGAATATTTTTTATCAAACACATTTTAGTTTTATTAAGTATCAGCAAAGTAAATATAAAAAAAATTAAAAAAATACGCAAGTTTAAAAAGAGTCGTTATTCCTTGATAAGTACCAATTTCAAACTTTATTCTTGAGTTTTCAATTAATTGTAGATAGTTGAAACAAATACCGTTCGATTGGGCAAGAAATTTTATATTAAATACATTTTACCTTCATAACGTTTTAGCAATGTAAATATAAAATAAATCAAAAAATACGCAATTTTAAAGAGAGTCGTTATTCCTATTTCAAACTTCATTCTTAAGCTTGCTATTAATTGTAGATGGTTGAAGCAAGTATTATTCGATTAAACAGAATATTTTTCATCAAACACATTTTAGTTTTATTAAGTATCAGCAAAGTAAATATAAAAAAAATCAAAAAAATACGCAAGTTTAAAAAGAGTCGTTATTCCTTGATAAGTACCAAATTCAAACTTTATTCTTGAGCTTGCTATTAGTTGTAGATGGTTAAAGCAAATATCATTTGATTAAGCACGAAATTTCATATCAAATACATTCTACTTTTATAACGTTTCAGCAATGTAAATATAAAAAAAATTTAAAAAATACGCAAGTTTAAAAAGAGTCGTTATTCCTTTATAAGTACCAATTTCAAACTTCACTCTTAAACTTGCTATTAATTGTAAATGGTTGAAGCAAGTATTATTCGATTGAACAGAATATTTTTTATCAAACACATTTTAGTTTTATTAAGTATCAGCAAAGTAAATATAAAAAAAATCAAAAAAATACGCAAGTTTAAAAAGAGTCGTTATTCCTTGATAAGTACCAAATTCAAACTTTATCTTTGAGCTTGCTATTAGTTGTAGATGGTTAAAGCAAATATCATTTGATTAAGCAGGAAATTTCATTTCAAATACATTTTACTTTTATAACGTTTCAGCAATGTAAATATAAAAAAAATCAAAAAAATGCGAAAGTTTAAATATAGTTGTTATTCCTTGATAAGTACTAATTTCAAACTTTATTCTTGAGCTTGCTATTAATTGTAGATAGTTGAAGCAAATACTACTCAATTAAGCAGGCTCTACCTTTATAAAGTTTCAGCAATGTAAATATAAAAAAAAATCATAAAATTACGCAAGTTTAAAAAGAGTCGTTATTCCTTGATAAGTACCAAGTTCAAACTTTATTCTTGAGGTTGCTATTAATTGTAGATGGTTGATACAAGTATTTTTCGATTAAGCAAAAAAGTTTCTATTAAACACATTTTAGTTTTATAAAGTTTCAGCAATGTAAATATAAAAAAAAATCAAAAAAATACGCAAGTTTAAACATATTTGTTATTTCTTGATAAATACCAAATTCAAACTTTATTCTTGAGCTTGCTGTTAATTGTAAATGGTTGAAATAAGTACTATTTGATTAAGCAGAAAATTTCTAATCAAATACGTTCTACTTTTGTAACGTTTCAATAATGTAAATATAAAAAAAAATCAAAAAAATTCGCAAGTTTAAAGATGGTCGTAATTTCTTGATAAGTACTAATTTCAAACTTCATTCTTGAGCTTGCTGTTAATTGCAAATAGTTGAAATAAGTACTATTTGATTAAGCAGAAAATTTCTTATCAAATACGTTCTACTTTTGTAACGTTTCAATAATGTAAATATAAAAAAAAATCAAAAAATTCGCAAGTTTAAAGATAGTCGTAATTTCTTGATAAGTACTAATTTCAAACTTCATTCTTGAGCTTGCTATTAATTGTAGAGAGTTGTGGAAAACATCATTCGATTAAGCAGAAAATTTTCTAACAAATACGTCCTACTTTTGTCACGTTTCAGCAATGTAAATAAAAAAAAATTAAAAAATGCGCAAGTTTAATGATAGTCGTTATTCCTTGATAAGTACCAATTTCAAACTTCATTCTTGAGCTTGCTATTGATTGTAAATGGTTAAAGCAAGTACTATTCAATTGAGCAGGATATTCTCTATCAAACACATTCTAGTTTTAAAAAGTTTCAGCAATGTAAATATAAAAAAAATCAAAAAAATGCGAAAGTTTAAATATAGTTGTTATTCCTTGATAAGTACTAATTTCAAACTTTATTCTTGAGCTTGCTATTAATTGTAGATAGTTGAAGCAAATACTACTCAATTAAGCAGAAAAGTTCCTATTAAACACATTTTAGTTTTATAAAGTTTCAGCAATGTAAATATAAAAAAAATCAAAAAAATACGCAAGTTTAAAAAGAGTCGTTATTTTTTGATAAATATCAATTTCAAACTTCATTCTTGAGCTTGCTATTAATTGTAGATGGTTGAAGCAAATATTGTTTGATTAAGCGGAAAATGTCCTATTAAACACATTCTAGTTTTATAAAGTTTCAGCAATGTAAATATAAAAAAAATCAAAAAAATTACCAAGTTTAAAAAGAGTCGTTATTTCTTGATAAATACCAAGTTCAAACTTCATTTTTGAGCTTGCTATTGATTGTAGATTGTTCAAGCAAGCACTATTCGATTGAGCAGGACATTTTATATCAAACATATTTTAGTTTTATAAAGTTTCGGCAATGTGAATATAAAAAAAAAACAAGAAAATACGCAAGTTTAAAGATAGTCGTTATTCCTTGATAAGTACCAATTTCAAACTTCATTCTTGAGTTTGCTGTTAATTGTAGATGGTTGAAACAAGTACCATTCGATTAAGCAGAATATTTTCTATAAAATACATCCTACTTTTATAACGATTCAGCAATGTAAATAAAAAAAAAATTAAAAAAATTCGCAAGTTTAAAGTTAGTCGTTATTTCTTGGTAAGTACCAAATTCAAACTTCATTCTTGAGCTTGCTATTAACTGTAGATGGTTGAGGCAAATACCGTTTGATTAAGCAGAAAATTTCCTATTAAATACATTTTACCTTTATAACGTTTCAGTAATGTAAATATAAAAAAAATTAAAAAAATGCGCAAGTTTAAAGATAGTCGTTATTCCTTGATAAGTACCAGTTTCAAACTTTATTCTTGAGATTGCTATTAATTGTAGATGGTTGAGGCAAATAGAATTCAATTAACCAAAAAATTTCCTATCAAATACATCTTACCTTTATAACGCTTCAATAATGTAAATAAAAAAAATTTAAAAAATGCGCAAGTTTAAAGTTAGTCGTTATTTCTTGATAAGTACCAATTTCAAACTTTATTCTTGAGCTTGCTATTAATTTTAGATGGTTGAAACAAATACCATTTGTTTGAACAAGAAATTTTCTATAAAATACGTCTTCTTTTTATAACGTCTCAATAATAAATATAAAAAAAATCAAAAAAATACGCAAGTTTAAAAAGAGTCGTTATTTTTTGATAAATACCAATTTCAAACTTCATATTTGAGCTTGCTATTAATTGTAAATGTTTGAGGCAAATACTATTTGATTGGGCAGAAAATTTTATATCAAATACATCTTACTTTTATAACGTTTCAGCAATGTAAATATAAAAAAAATTAAAAAAATACGCAAGTTTAAATAGAGTTGTTATTTCTTGATAAATACCAATTTCAAACTTCATTTTTGAGCATGCTATTGACTGTAGATGGTTGAGGCAAGTACTATCTGATTAAGCAGGATATTTTTTATTAAACACATTTTAGTTTTATAAAGTTTCAGCAATGTAAATATAAAAAAAATTAAAAACATACGCAAGTGTAAAGATAGTCGTTATTCCTTAATAAGTACCAATTTCAAACTTCATTCTTGAGCTTGCTATTAATTGCAAATGGTTGCAGCAAATACCATTTGATTAAGCAAAAAATTTCCTATCAAACACATGCTAGTTTTAAGAAGTTTCAACAATGTAAATATAAAAAAAATCAAAAAAATTACCAAGTTTAAAAATAGTCGTTATTTCTTGATAAATACCAATTTCAAACTTCATTCTTGAGCTTGCTATTGATTGTAGATGGTTGAAGCAAATACCGTTCGATTAGGCAGAAAATTTACTATTAAATACATTCTACTTTTATAACGCTTCAGCAATGTAAATAAAAAAAAATTAAAAAAATGCGCAAGTTTAAAGTTAGTCGTTATTTCTTAATAAGTACCAATTTCAAACTTTATTTTTGAGCTTGCTAATAATTGTAGATGGTTGAAACAAATACCATTTGTTTAAGCAAGAATTTTTTAATTAAATACGTTTTCCATTTATAACGTTTCAGCAATGTAAATATAAAAAAATCAAAAAAATACGCAAGTTTAAAGAAAGTCGCTATTTTTTGATAAATATAAATTTCAAACTTCATTCTTGAGCTTGCTGTTAATTCTAGATGGTTGAGACAAGTACCATTCGATTGAGCAAGAAATTTTCTATCAAATACATTGTATTTTTATAACGTTTCAACAATGTAAATATAAATAAAAACTAAAAAAATTTGCAAGTTTAAATATAGTCGTTATTTCTTAATAAGTACCAATTTCAAACTTCATTCTTGAGCTTGCTATTGATTGTAGATAGTTAAAGCAAGTTCTATTTAATTAAGCAGGATATTTTCTATTAAACCCATTTTAGTTTTGTAAAATTTCAGCAATGTAAATATAAAAAAAATCAAAAAAATTACCAAGTTTTTAGAGAGTCGTTATTTCTTGATAAACATCAATTTCAAACTTCATTCTTGAGCTTGCTATTGATTGTAGATAGTTGAAGCAAGTACTATTTAATTGAACAGGATATTTTCTATTAAACCCATTTTAGTTTTATAAAGTTTCAGCAATGTAAATATAAAAAAAATTAAAAAAATACGGAAGTTCAAATATAGTCGTTATTCCTTGATAAGTACTTAATTCAAACTTTATGCTTGAGCTTGCTATTAATTGTAGATGGTTGAGGCAAATACCATTTGATTAAGCAGAAAATTTTCTATCAAATACATCCTACCTTTATAACGTTTCAATAATGTAAATAAAAAAAATTTAAAAAATGCGCAAGTTTAAAGTTAGTCGTTATTTCTTGATAAGTACCAATTTCAAACTTTATTCTTGAGCTTGCTATTAATTTTTGATGGTTGAAACAAATACCATTTGTTTGAACAAGAAATTTTCTATAAAATACGTTTTCTTTTTATAACGTCTCAATAATGTAAATATAAAAAAAATCAAAAAAATACGCAAGTTTAAAAAGAGTCGTTATTTTTTGATAAATACCAATTTCAAACTTCATACTTGAGCTTGCTATTAATTGTAAATGTTTGAGGCAAATACTATTTGATTGGGCAGAAAATTTTATATCAAATACATCTTACTTTTATAACGTTTCAGCAATGTAAATATAAAAAAAATTAAAAAAATACGCAAGTTTAAATAGAGTTGTTATTTCTTGATAAATACCAATTTCAAACTTCATTTTTGAGCATGCTATTGACTGTAGATGGTTGAGGCAAGTATTATCTGATTAAGCATGATATTTTTTATTAAACACATTTTAGTTTTATAAAGTTTCAGCAATGTAAATATAAAAAAAATTAAAAACATACGCAAGTGTAAAGATAGTCGTTATTCCTTAATAAGTACCAATTTCAAACTTCATCTTTAAGCTTGATATTAATTGTAAATAGTTGAAGCAAATACCATTCGGTTAAACAGGAAATTTTCTATTAAATATATTTTACTATTATAACGTTTCAACAATGTAAATATAAAAAAAATCAAAAAAATTACCAAGTTTAAAAAGAGTCGTTATTTCTTGATAAATACCAATTTCAAACTTCATTCTTGAGCTTGCTATTGACTGTAGATGGTTGAAATAAGTACTATTCGATTGAGCAGGATATTTTTTATCAAACACATTTTAGTTTTATAAAGTTTCAGCAATATAAATATAAAAAAATCAAAAAAATACGCAAGTTTAAAAATAGTCGTTATTCCTTGATAAGTACCAACTTCAAACTTCATTCTTAAGCTTGCTATTAGCTGTATATAGTTGGGGCAAATACTATTCGATTAGGCAAAAAATTTTCTATCAACTACATTTTATGTTTATAAAGTTTCAGCAATTTAAATATAAAAAAATTATAAAAATGCGCAAGTTTAAAGATAGTCGTTATTCTTTGATAAGTACCAATTTCAAACTTCATTTTTGAGCTTGCTATTAATTGTAGATAATTAAAGTAAATACCATTCAATTAAGCAGATAATTTTCTATTAAATATATCTTATTTTTATAACGTTTCAACAATGTAAATATAAAAAAAATTAAAAAAATTCGCAAGTTTAAAATAGTCGTTATTCCTTGATAAGTACCAATTTCAAACTTCATTTTTGAGCTTGCTATTAATTGTAGATAATTAAAGCAAATACCATTCAATTAAGCAGATAATTTTCTATTAAACACATCTTACTTTTATAACGTTCCAGCAATATAAATATAAAAAAAATTAAAAAAATGCGCAAGTTTAAAAGTAGTCGTTATTCCTTAATAAGTACCAATTTCAAACTTCATTCTTGAGCTTGCTATTAGTTGTCTGTGGTTGAAGCAAATACCGTTCGATTAAACAGAAAATTTTCTATCAAATACATTTTACTTTTATAACGTTTCAGCAATGTAAATATAAAAAAAATTAAAAAAATTCGCAAGTTTAAATATAGTCGTTATTCCTTGATAAGTACCAAATTCAAACTTTATTCTTGAGCTTGCTATTAATTGTAGATGGTTGACACAAGTACCATTCGATTAAGCAGGAAATTTCCTATCAAATACATTCTACTTTTATATCATTTCAGCAATGTAAATATAAAAAAAATCAAAAAAATACGCAAGTTTAAAGAAAGTCGTTATTTCTTGATAAGTACCAACTTTAAACTTTATTGTTGAGCTTGCTATTAATTGTAGATGGTTATAGCAAATACCATTCAATTAAGCAAAAAATTTTCTATCAAATACATTCTACTTTTATAACATTTCAGCAATGTAAATATAAAAAAAATCAAAAAAATGCGCAAGTTTAAAGAATGTCGTTATTTCTTGATAAGTACCAACTTCAAACTTTATTCTTGAGCTTGCTATTAATAGTAGATAATTATAGCAAATACCATTTGATTGAGCAAAAAATTTCCTATTAAATACATCCTACTTTTAAAACGTCTCAACAATGTAAATATAAAAAAAATTAAATAAATACGCAAGTTTAAGGATAGTCGTTATTTTTTGATAAGTAACAATTTCAAACTTTATTCTTGAGCTTGCTATTAATTGTAGACAGTTGAAGCAAAAAAACGCAAGTTCAAAAAGAGTCGTTATTCCTTGATAAGTACCAATTTCAAACTTTATTCTTGAGTTTGCTATTAGTTGTAGATGCTTACAGCAAATATCATTCGATTAAGCAAAAAATTTTCTATCAAAAACATTCTTTTTTTGTAACGTTTCAGCAATGTAAATATAAAAAAATCAAAAAAATACGCAAGTTTAAAGAGAGTCGTAATTTCTTGATAAATATCAACTTCAAACTCTATTCTTGAACTTTCTATTAATTGTAGATGGTTGAAACGAGTACCGTTCGATTGGGCAGGATATTTTATATTAAATACATTTTACCTTCATAACGTTTTAGCAATGTAAATATAAAAAAAAATCAAAAAAATACGCAAGTTTATAGAGAGTCGTTATTCCTTGATAAGTACCAAATTCAAACTTCACTCTTAAGCTTGCTATTAATTGTAAATGGTTGAAGCAAGTATTATTCGATTGAACAGAATATTTTTTATCAAACACATTTTAGTTTTATTAAGTATCAGCAAAGTAAATATA
Organism: Tribolium confusum; assembly: GCA_029207805.1. Classification (NCBI taxonomy): domain Eukaryota; kingdom Metazoa; phylum Arthropoda; class Insecta; order Coleoptera; family Tenebrionidae; genus Tribolium; species Tribolium confusum. Next base: position 486,031 of record JALGAY010000071.1, on the reverse strand, counting down.
AAAAAAATTAAAAAAATACGCAAGTTTAAAAAGAGTCGTTATTCCTTGATAAGTACCAATTTCAAACTTTATTCTTGAGTTTTCAATTAATTGTAGATAGTTGAAACAAATACCGTTCGATTGGGCAAGAAATTTTATATTAAATACATTTTACCTTCATAACGTTTTAGCAATGTAAATATAAAATAAATCAAAAAATACGCAATTTTAAAGAGAGTCGTTATTCCTATTTCAAACTTCATTCTTAAGCTTGCTATTAATTGTAGATGGTTGAAGCAAGTATTATTCGATTAAACAGAATATTTTTCATCAAACACATTTTAGTTTTATTAAGTATCAGCAAAGTAAATATAAAAAAAATCAAAAAAATACGCAAGTTTAAAAAGAGTCGTTATTCCTTGATAAGTACCAAATTCAAACTTTATTCTTGAGCTTGCTATTAGTTGTAGATGGTTAAAGCAAATATCATTTGATTAAGCACGAAATTTCATATCAAATACATTCTACTTTTATAACGTTTCAGCAATGTAAATATAAAAAAAATTTAAAAAATACGCAAGTTTAAAAAGAGTCGTTATTCCTTTATAAGTACCAATTTCAAACTTCACTCTTAAACTTGCTATTAATTGTAAATGGTTGAAGCAAGTATTATTCGATTGAACAGAATATTTTTTATCAAACACATTTTAGTTTTATTAAGTATCAGCAAAGTAAATATAAAAAAAATCAAAAAAATACGCAAGTTTAAAAAGAGTCGTTATTCCTTGATAAGTACCAAATTCAAACTTTATCTTTGAGCTTGCTATTAGTTGTAGATGGTTAAAGCAAATATCATTTGATTAAGCAGGAAATTTCATTTCAAATACATTTTACTTTTATAACGTTTCAGCAATGTAAATATAAAAAAAATCAAAAAAATGCGAAAGTTTAAATATAGTTGTTATTCCTTGATAAGTACTAATTTCAAACTTTATTCTTGAGCTTGCTATTAATTGTAGATAGTTGAAGCAAATACTACTCAATTAAGCAGGCTCTACCTTTATAAAGTTTCAGCAATGTAAATATAAAAAAAAATCATAAAATTACGCAAGTTTAAAAAGAGTCGTTATTCCTTGATAAGTACCAAGTTCAAACTTTATTCTTGAGGTTGCTATTAATTGTAGATGGTTGATACAAGTATTTTTCGATTAAGCAAAAAAGTTTCTATTAAACACATTTTAGTTTTATAAAGTTTCAGCAATGTAAATATAAAAAAAAATCAAAAAAATACGCAAGTTTAAACATATTTGTTATTTCTTGATAAATACCAAATTCAAACTTTATTCTTGAGCTTGCTGTTAATTGTAAATGGTTGAAATAAGTACTATTTGATTAAGCAGAAAATTTCTAATCAAATACGTTCTACTTTTGTAACGTTTCAATAATGTAAATATAAAAAAAAATCAAAAAAATTCGCAAGTTTAAAGATGGTCGTAATTTCTTGATAAGTACTAATTTCAAACTTCATTCTTGAGCTTGCTGTTAATTGCAAATAGTTGAAATAAGTACTATTTGATTAAGCAGAAAATTTCTTATCAAATACGTTCTACTTTTGTAACGTTTCAATAATGTAAATATAAAAAAAAATCAAAAAATTCGCAAGTTTAAAGATAGTCGTAATTTCTTGATAAGTACTAATTTCAAACTTCATTCTTGAGCTTGCTATTAATTGTAGAGAGTTGTGGAAAACATCATTCGATTAAGCAGAAAATTTTCTAACAAATACGTCCTACTTTTGTCACGTTTCAGCAATGTAAATAAAAAAAAATTAAAAAATGCGCAAGTTTAATGATAGTCGTTATTCCTTGATAAGTACCAATTTCAAACTTCATTCTTGAGCTTGCTATTGATTGTAAATGGTTAAAGCAAGTACTATTCAATTGAGCAGGATATTCTCTATCAAACACATTCTAGTTTTAAAAAGTTTCAGCAATGTAAATATAAAAAAAATCAAAAAAATGCGAAAGTTTAAATATAGTTGTTATTCCTTGATAAGTACTAATTTCAAACTTTATTCTTGAGCTTGCTATTAATTGTAGATAGTTGAAGCAAATACTACTCAATTAAGCAGAAAAGTTCCTATTAAACACATTTTAGTTTTATAAAGTTTCAGCAATGTAAATATAAAAAAAATCAAAAAAATACGCAAGTTTAAAAAGAGTCGTTATTTTTTGATAAATATCAATTTCAAACTTCATTCTTGAGCTTGCTATTAATTGTAGATGGTTGAAGCAAATATTGTTTGATTAAGCGGAAAATGTCCTATTAAACACATTCTAGTTTTATAAAGTTTCAGCAATGTAAATATAAAAAAAATCAAAAAAATTACCAAGTTTAAAAAGAGTCGTTATTTCTTGATAAATACCAAGTTCAAACTTCATTTTTGAGCTTGCTATTGATTGTAGATTGTTCAAGCAAGCACTATTCGATTGAGCAGGACATTTTATATCAAACATATTTTAGTTTTATAAAGTTTCGGCAATGTGAATATAAAAAAAAAACAAGAAAATACGCAAGTTTAAAGATAGTCGTTATTCCTTGATAAGTACCAATTTCAAACTTCATTCTTGAGTTTGCTGTTAATTGTAGATGGTTGAAACAAGTACCATTCGATTAAGCAGAATATTTTCTATAAAATACATCCTACTTTTATAACGATTCAGCAATGTAAATAAAAAAAAAATTAAAAAAATTCGCAAGTTTAAAGTTAGTCGTTATTTCTTGGTAAGTACCAAATTCAAACTTCATTCTTGAGCTTGCTATTAACTGTAGATGGTTGAGGCAAATACCGTTTGATTAAGCAGAAAATTTCCTATTAAATACATTTTACCTTTATAACGTTTCAGTAATGTAAATATAAAAAAAATTAAAAAAATGCGCAAGTTTAAAGATAGTCGTTATTCCTTGATAAGTACCAGTTTCAAACTTTATTCTTGAGATTGCTATTAATTGTAGATGGTTGAGGCAAATAGAATTCAATTAACCAAAAAATTTCCTATCAAATACATCTTACCTTTATAACGCTTCAATAATGTAAATAAAAAAAATTTAAAAAATGCGCAAGTTTAAAGTTAGTCGTTATTTCTTGATAAGTACCAATTTCAAACTTTATTCTTGAGCTTGCTATTAATTTTAGATGGTTGAAACAAATACCATTTGTTTGAACAAGAAATTTTCTATAAAATACGTCTTCTTTTTATAACGTCTCAATAATAAATATAAAAAAAATCAAAAAAATACGCAAGTTTAAAAAGAGTCGTTATTTTTTGATAAATACCAATTTCAAACTTCATATTTGAGCTTGCTATTAATTGTAAATGTTTGAGGCAAATACTATTTGATTGGGCAGAAAATTTTATATCAAATACATCTTACTTTTATAACGTTTCAGCAATGTAAATATAAAAAAAATTAAAAAAATACGCAAGTTTAAATAGAGTTGTTATTTCTTGATAAATACCAATTTCAAACTTCATTTTTGAGCATGCTATTGACTGTAGATGGTTGAGGCAAGTACTATCTGATTAAGCAGGATATTTTTTATTAAACACATTTTAGTTTTATAAAGTTTCAGCAATGTAAATATAAAAAAAATTAAAAACATACGCAAGTGTAAAGATAGTCGTTATTCCTTAATAAGTACCAATTTCAAACTTCATTCTTGAGCTTGCTATTAATTGCAAATGGTTGCAGCAAATACCATTTGATTAAGCAAAAAATTTCCTATCAAACACATGCTAGTTTTAAGAAGTTTCAACAATGTAAATATAAAAAAAATCAAAAAAATTACCAAGTTTAAAAATAGTCGTTATTTCTTGATAAATACCAATTTCAAACTTCATTCTTGAGCTTGCTATTGATTGTAGATGGTTGAAGCAAATACCGTTCGATTAGGCAGAAAATTTACTATTAAATACATTCTACTTTTATAACGCTTCAGCAATGTAAATAAAAAAAAATTAAAAAAATGCGCAAGTTTAAAGTTAGTCGTTATTTCTTAATAAGTACCAATTTCAAACTTTATTTTTGAGCTTGCTAATAATTGTAGATGGTTGAAACAAATACCATTTGTTTAAGCAAGAATTTTTTAATTAAATACGTTTTCCATTTATAACGTTTCAGCAATGTAAATATAAAAAAATCAAAAAAATACGCAAGTTTAAAGAAAGTCGCTATTTTTTGATAAATATAAATTTCAAACTTCATTCTTGAGCTTGCTGTTAATTCTAGATGGTTGAGACAAGTACCATTCGATTGAGCAAGAAATTTTCTATCAAATACATTGTATTTTTATAACGTTTCAACAATGTAAATATAAATAAAAACTAAAAAAATTTGCAAGTTTAAATATAGTCGTTATTTCTTAATAAGTACCAATTTCAAACTTCATTCTTGAGCTTGCTATTGATTGTAGATAGTTAAAGCAAGTTCTATTTAATTAAGCAGGATATTTTCTATTAAACCCATTTTAGTTTTGTAAAATTTCAGCAATGTAAATATAAAAAAAATCAAAAAAATTACCAAGTTTTTAGAGAGTCGTTATTTCTTGATAAACATCAATTTCAAACTTCATTCTTGAGCTTGCTATTGATTGTAGATAGTTGAAGCAAGTACTATTTAATTGAACAGGATATTTTCTATTAAACCCATTTTAGTTTTATAAAGTTTCAGCAATGTAAATATAAAAAAAATTAAAAAAATACGGAAGTTCAAATATAGTCGTTATTCCTTGATAAGTACTTAATTCAAACTTTATGCTTGAGCTTGCTATTAATTGTAGATGGTTGAGGCAAATACCATTTGATTAAGCAGAAAATTTTCTATCAAATACATCCTACCTTTATAACGTTTCAATAATGTAAATAAAAAAAATTTAAAAAATGCGCAAGTTTAAAGTTAGTCGTTATTTCTTGATAAGTACCAATTTCAAACTTTATTCTTGAGCTTGCTATTAATTTTTGATGGTTGAAACAAATACCATTTGTTTGAACAAGAAATTTTCTATAAAATACGTTTTCTTTTTATAACGTCTCAATAATGTAAATATAAAAAAAATCAAAAAAATACGCAAGTTTAAAAAGAGTCGTTATTTTTTGATAAATACCAATTTCAAACTTCATACTTGAGCTTGCTATTAATTGTAAATGTTTGAGGCAAATACTATTTGATTGGGCAGAAAATTTTATATCAAATACATCTTACTTTTATAACGTTTCAGCAATGTAAATATAAAAAAAATTAAAAAAATACGCAAGTTTAAATAGAGTTGTTATTTCTTGATAAATACCAATTTCAAACTTCATTTTTGAGCATGCTATTGACTGTAGATGGTTGAGGCAAGTATTATCTGATTAAGCATGATATTTTTTATTAAACACATTTTAGTTTTATAAAGTTTCAGCAATGTAAATATAAAAAAAATTAAAAACATACGCAAGTGTAAAGATAGTCGTTATTCCTTAATAAGTACCAATTTCAAACTTCATCTTTAAGCTTGATATTAATTGTAAATAGTTGAAGCAAATACCATTCGGTTAAACAGGAAATTTTCTATTAAATATATTTTACTATTATAACGTTTCAACAATGTAAATATAAAAAAAATCAAAAAAATTACCAAGTTTAAAAAGAGTCGTTATTTCTTGATAAATACCAATTTCAAACTTCATTCTTGAGCTTGCTATTGACTGTAGATGGTTGAAATAAGTACTATTCGATTGAGCAGGATATTTTTTATCAAACACATTTTAGTTTTATAAAGTTTCAGCAATATAAATATAAAAAAATCAAAAAATTACGCAAGTTTAAAAAGAGTCGTTATTCCTTGATAAGTACCAATTTCAAACTTCATTCTTGAGCTTGCTATTAATTGCAAATGGTTGCAGCAAATACCATTTGATTAAGCAAAAAATTTCCTATCAAACACATGCTAGTTTTAAGAAGTTTCAACAATGTAAATATAAAAAAAATCAAAAAAATTACCAAGTTTAAAAATAGTCGTTATTTCTTGATAAATACCAATTTCAAACTTCATTCTTGAGCTTGCTATTGATTGTAGATGGTTGAAGCAAATACCGTTCGATTAGGCAGAAAATTTACTATTAAATGCATTCTACTTTTATAACGCTTCAGCAATGTAAATAAAAAAAATTAAAAAAATGCGCAAGTTTAAAGTTAGTCGTTATTTCTTAATAAGTACCAATTTCAAACTTTATTTTTGAGCTTGCTAATAATTGTAGATGGTTGAAACAAATACCATTTGTTTAAGCAAGAATTTTTTAATTAAATACGTTTTCCATTTATAACGTTTCAGCAATGTAAATATAAAAAAATCAAAAAAATACGCAAGTTTAAAGAAAGTCGCTATTTTTTGATAAATATAAATTTCAAACTTCTTTCTTGAGCTTGCTGTTAATTCTAGATGGTTGAGACAAGTACCATTCGATTGAGCAAGAAATTTTCTATCAAATACATTGTATTTTTATAACGTTTCAACAATGTAAATATAAATAAAAACTAAAAAAATTTGCAAGTTTAAATATAGTCGTTATTTCTTAATAAGTACCAATTTCAAACTTCATTCTTGAGCTTGCTATTGATTGTAGATAGTTAAAGCAAGTTCTATTTAATTAAGCAGGATATTTTCTATTAAACCCATTTTAGTTTTGTAAAATTTCAGCAATGTAAATATAAAAAAAATCAAAAAAATTACCAAGTTTTTAGAGAGTCGTTATTTCTTGATAAACATCAATTTCAAACTTCATTCTTGAGCTTGCTATTGATTGTAGATAGTTGAAGCAAGTACTATTTAATTGAACAGGATATTTTCTATTAAACCCATTTTAGTTTTATAAAGTTTCAGCAATGTAAATATAAAAAAAATTAAAAAAATACGGAAGTTCAAATATAGTCGTTATTCCTTGATAAGTACTTAATTCAAACTTTATGCTTGAGCTTGCTATTAATTGTAGATGGTTGAGGCAAATACCATTTGATTAAGCAGAAAATTTTCTATCAAATACATCCTACCTTTATAACGTTTCAGAAATGTAAATATATAAAAAAATTATAAAATACGCAAGTTTAAAGATAGTCGTTATTCCATGATAAGTACCAATTTCAAACTTTATTCTTGAGCTTGCTATTAATTGTAGATGATTGAAGCAAATACCGTTTGATTAAGCAAAAAATTTTCTATTAAACACAACCTACTTTTATAACGTCTCAATAATGTAAATATAAGAAAAACTCAAAAAAATACTCAAGTTTAAATATAGTCGTTATTCCTTGATAAGTACCAAGTTTAAACTTCATTCTTGAGCTTGCTATTAACTGTAGATAGTGGGGGCAAATACCATTTGATTAAAAAAAATTTTCTATCAAATTCATCTTACTTTTATAACGTTTTAGCATTTTAAATATAAAAAAATTAAAAAAATACGCAAGTTTAAAGATAGTTGTTATTCCTTGATAAGTACTAATTTCAAACTTCATTCTTGAGCTTGCTATTAATTGTAGATGGTTGAGGCAAATATTGTTCGATAAAGCAGAAAATTTCCTTTTAAATACATCCTACCTTTATAACGTCTTAGCAATGTAAATATAAAAAAAATTAAAAAATTCACAAGTTTAAAGATAGTCGTTATTCCTTGATAAGTACCAAGTTTAAACTTCATTCTTGAGCTTGCTATTAACTGTAGATAGTCGGGGCAAATACCGTTTGATTAAAAAAAAATTTTCTATCAAATGCATCTTACTTTTATAACGTTTTAGCAATTTAAATATAAAAAAATTAAAAAAATGTGCAAGTTTAAAAATAGTCGTTATTCCTTGATAAGAACCAATTTCAAACTTTATTCTTGAATTTTCTATTAATTGTGGATGGTTAAAGCAAGTACCATTCGATTGAGCAGGAAATTTTCTATCAAATACATTCTACTTTTACAACGTTTCAACAACGAAAATATTAAAAAAATTAAAAAAATGCGCAAGTTTAAAGATAGTCGTTATTCCTTGATAAGTACCAATTTCAAACTTCATTCTTGAGCTTGCTATTGATTGTAGATGGTTAAAGCAAATACCATCCGATTGAGCAGAAAATTTCCTATGAAATACATTTCCCTTTTATAACGTTTCAGCAAAAAAAACATAAAAAAAATTAAAAAAATGCGCAAGTTTAAAAAGAGTTGTTATTTCTTGATAAATACCAATTTCAAACTTTATTCTTGAGCTTGCTATTGATTGTAAATGGTTGAAGCAAATACCGTTTGATTAAGCAAAAAATTTTTTATCAAATAAATTCTACCTTTGTAGCGCCTTAGCAATGTAAATATAAAAAAAATTAAAAAAATTCGCAAGTTTAAAGATAGTCGTTATTCTTTGATAAGTACCAATTTCAAACTTCATTGTTGAGCTTGCTATTAATTGTAAATGGTTGAAGCAAATACTATTCGATTGAGCAGGATATTTTCTATCAAACACATTATAGCTTTATAAAGTTTCAGCAATGTAAATATAAAAAAAATCAAAAAAATACGCAAGTTTAAAGATAGTCGTTATTTCTTGATAAGTACCAAAATTCAAACTTCATTCTTGAGCTTGCTATTAATTGTAGATAATTGAAACAAATAGCATTCGATTGAGCAAAAAACGTTCTATTAAATACTTTTTACTTTTATAACGCTTCAGCAATGTAAATAAAAAAAAATTAAAAAAATGCGCAAGTTTAAAGTTAGTCGTTATTTCTTAATAAGTACCAATTTCAAACTTTATTTTTGAGCTTGCTAATAATTGTAGATGGTTGAAACAAAAACCATTTGTTTAAGCAAGAATTTTTTAATTAAATACGTTTTCCATTTATAACGTTTCAGCAATGTAAATATAAAAAATCAAAAAAATACGCAAGTTTAAAGAAAGTCGCTATTTTTTGATAAATATAAATTTCAAACTTCATTCTTGAGCTTGCTGTTAATTCTAGATGGTTGAGGCAAATACCATTTGATTAAGCAGAAAATTTTCTATCAAATACATCCTACCTTTATAACGTTTCAGTAATGTAAATATATAAAAAAATTATAAAATTCGCAAGTTTAAAGATAGTCGTTATTCCTTGATAAGTACCAATTTCAAACTTCATTGTTGAGCTTGCTATTAATTGTAAATGGTTGAAGCAAATACTATTCGATTGAGCAGGATATTTTCTATCAAACACATTATAGCTTTATAAAGTTTCAGCAATGTAAATATAAAAAAAATTAAAAAAAACGCAAGTTTAAATATAGTCGTTATTTCTTGATAAGTACCAATTTCAAACTTCATTCTTGAGCTTGCTATTAACTGCAGATGGTTAAGGCAAATACTATTCGATTAAACAGAAAATTTCCTATCAAATACATTTTATTTTTATAACGTTTCAGCAATGTAAATATAAAAAAAATTAAAAAAATTCGCAAGTTTAAAAATAGTCGTTATTTCTTGATAAGTACCAACTTCAAACTTTATTCTTGAGCTTTCTATTAATTGTAAATGGTATAGGCAAATACTATTTGATTGAGCAAAATATTTTCTATCAAACACATTTTAGGTTTATAAAGTTATAAAAAAAATCAAAAAAATACGCAAGTTTAAAGAGAGTCGTTATTTTTTGACTAATACTAAATTCAAGCTTCATTCTTGAGCTTGCTATTGATTGTAAATAGTTGAAGCAAATACTATTCAATTGAGCAAGATATTTTCTATCAAATACATTTTATTTTTTTAAAGTTTCAGCAATGTTAATATAAAAAAAATCAAACAAATACGCAAGTTTAAAAAGAGTCGTTATTCCTTGATAAGTACCAATTTCAAACTTCATTCTTGAGCTTGCTATTAATTGTAAATGGTTGAAGCAAATACCATTTAATTAAGCAGAAAATTTCCTATCAAACACATTTTAGTTTTGTAAAGTTTTAGCAACGTAAATATAAAAAAATCAAAAAAAATTACCAAGTTTAAAAATAGTCGTTATTTCTTGATAAATACCAATTTCAAACTTCATTCTTGAGCTTGCTATTAATTGTAAATGGTTGAAGCAAATACTATTCGATTGAACAGGACATTTTCTATTAAACACATTTTAGCTTTATAAAGTTTTAGCAATGTAAATATAAAAAAAATCAAAAAAATACGCAAGTTTAAATATAGTCGTTATTCCTTAATAAGTACCAAGTTTAAACTATATTTTTGAGCTTGCTATTGATTGTAGATGGTTGTGGCAAATACCGTTTGATTAAGCAGGAAATTTCCTATCAACTACATTCTACTTTTATAACGTTTCGATAATGTAAATATAAAAAAAATCAAAAAAATACACAAGTTTAAAAAGAGTCGTTATTCCTTGATAAGTATCAATTTCAAACTTCAATCTTGAGCTTGCTATTGATTGTAGATGGTCGAAGCAAATATTATTCGATTGAGCGGAATATTTTTTATCAAACACATTTCAGTTTTATAATGTTTCAGCAATGTAAATAAAAAAAAATTTTAAAATGCGCAAGTTCATTCTTGGGCTTGCTATTAGTTGTAGATGGTTGAAGCAAGAACTATTCGATTGAGCAGAAAATTTCCTATCAAATACATTCTACTTTTATAACGTTTCAGCAATGCAAATATAAAAAAAAATTAAAAAAATGCGCAAGTTTAAAGATAGTCGTTATTTCTTGATAAGTACTAATTTCAAACTTTATTCTTGAGCTTGCTATTAATTGTAGATAATTGAAACAAGTACCATTCAATTGAGCATAAAATTTTCTAATAAACGCATCCTACTTTTATAACGTTTTAGCAATGTAAATATAAAAAAACTCAAAAAAATGCGCAAGTATAAACAAAGTCGTCATTCCTTGATAAGTACCAATTTCAAACTTTATTTTTGAGCTTTCTATTAATTGCAGATGGTTGAAGCAAGTACCATTGCATTGAGCAGGAAATTTTCTATCAAATATATTCTACTTTTAGAACGTTTCAATAATGTAAATATAAAAAATATCAAAAAAATACGCAAGTTTAAAGAGCGTCGTTATTTCTTGATAAATACCAAATTCAAACCTTATTCTTAAGCTTGCTATTGATTGTAAATGGTTGAAGCAAGAATTATTCGATTGAGCAGAACATTTTCTATTAAACACATTCTAGTTTTATAAAGTTTCAACAATGTAAATATAAAAAAAATCAAAAAAATACGCAAGTTTAAGTATAGTCGTTATTCCTTGATAAGTACCAATTTCAAACTTCATTCTTGAGCTTGCTATTAACTGTAGATGGTTGAAGCAAGTACTTTTCGATTAAGCAGGATATTTCCTATCAAACACATTTTAGTTTTATAAAGTTTCAGTAATGTAAATATAAAAAAAATTAAAAAAATTACCAAGTTTAAAAAGAGTCGTTATTTCTTGATAAATACCAATTTCAAACTTCCTTCTTGAGCTTGCTATTGATTGTAGATGGTTGAAGTAAGTATTATTCTATTAAGCAAAATATTTTTTATCAAACACATTTTAGTTTTATAATGTTTCAGCAATGTAAATATAAAAAAAATTAAAAAATACGCAAGTTTAAAGATAGTCGTTATTCCTTGATAAGTACCAATTTCAAACTTTATTCTTGAGCTTGCTATCAATTGTAGATGGTTAAAACAAGAACCATTCGATTAAGCTGGAAATTTTTTATCACATACATCCTACCTTTATAACGTTTTAGCAATGTAAATATAAAAAAAATCAAAAAAATGCGCAAGTTTAAAAATAGTTGTTATTTCTTGATAAATACCAATTTCAAACTTCATGCTTAAGCTTGCTATTAATTGTAGATGTTGAAAGAAATATAATTTGATTAAGCAGAAAATTTTCTAATAAATACATCCTACTTTTATAACGTTTTAACAATGTAAATATAAAAAAATTAAAAAATACGCAAGTTTAAAGAGAATCGTTATTCCTTGATAAGTACCAATTTCAAACATTATTTTTGAGTTTGCTATTAATTGTAGATGGCTAAAGAAAGTATCATTCGATTAAGCAGAAAATTTTCTGTTAAATACATCTTACTTTTAAAACTTTTCAGCAATGTAAATATGAAAAAAATCAAAAAAATACGCGAGTTTAAAAAGAGTTGTTATTTTTTGATAAATACCAATTTCAAACTTTATTCTTGAGCTTGTTATTGATTGCAGATGGTTGAAGCAAGTACTTTTCAATTGAGCAGGATATTTCCTATCAAATACATTTTATTTTTATAACGTCTCAGCAATGTAAATATAAAAAAAATTATAAAAATTACCAAGTTTAAAAAGAGTCCTTATTCCTTGATAAGTACTGTGGTGAGCCACCTATTTTTACCTTTGGTCAATACGCGACAATTAATTAATTAATTGCCATTAGAAAAAAAATTTTAAAACATTGTCTCATTAAAGTTAAAGTATTTAAATTTTCCTGTGGAGTCTAGAGTTCGTTTCCGGTCTCACGAACATAAATTCGGCACCACTTATTTACAAAGGGCATTTCAAATTTGTTAGTTTTAGTTTTATCACGAATTCCAATAACTTAAGCTTATATTAGGGTTGAAAGGTTAATATGCGCGGCTCTTAAGAGGGTGCAGAGATTTGTTTCACATGTGTGTAGCGTGAGAAGAAACGGAATTCTTGGGTACACGTGGCCTTCAAAAAAAGATAAAGATTGCGTAATTTGCAATATCTTATTCAATAAAATTACTAGAGTTATTAGACCAACACAATGAAAGAAACAAAATTTCTCTTGTTCTATTGATATAAAACACTAATCTCTTTATTGTTATGAAAGGGCATTATTAGAACATTTGAGAAAATGTAAACAGAAATCGAAATTATCAAATAAAACTAAACGGAAAACTGCATGTATAAATAAATAATGTTAGGATTGTAAATAGTATTATATAACAATGTTGAGAAAGTGAAAATAACTTAAAAATTATTATAAAATAAAGATTTAGGGTTCAAGTCGAGATATGTGACGCCATCTGTAGGGTGGTTAATTAATTTTGTTACAGATTTCTTATTGACTATGTTACTTCAAAACTTGGAAAAATCTTCTAAAAATTTAAACTATTTTATGTAGTTTCGATGTTATTTTATCTCAGCATTATTTAAACTTTTTTTTTTCTTTTGTAAAACAAATTACATAAGACAAAACCAGATTTTAGTAGCTATAAAGTTATAACTCTGATCTGGAATGTTAGAAAGAAGTTTTGACGGATCATTGTTTAATCCGGACAATAATTACTGTTTATTGTTGTAATGAACTTATTTATTATTATTAATATTGTCTAAAACACTTTGTAAAAAGCGGTCAAGTTGGAAGGGAGCGAAAAACACACCCCAATAATTTTACTTAACCAATGAGGGCACAGACTTAGTGATTAGCGTTTGCCGCGGGGGTGTAAAATTCACAGGCTCTAGCGTCCCTATAAAAACTCATTTTGGGAAGGGAGACCTCAGTGGAGATTAGATTGTTTCAGTAGTTAGAAGTAACAAAAAAATCTGTGCTAGTGTGTAAAGTTTGTGTAGGTTAGTTGTGTTTTGTGTCATAAAAAAAAATACATTAAGTCAAAACTATAGTGATTGTGAAAAAAAAAACAAAATAAAAAGGTGAAACACGTTGGATATTAAAAATACAGGTACAATTTCAATTTTATTTCGTCTGCATTAATTTTAATTTCTTAAAATACTATGCAGAGATAATTATTGTAAATAACCAAACTTGTTTCAACATAAATTCATTTAATATTATTATTGGCCTTGCTGAAACAAATCACCTGAGATAATGCTTATTTCTACATCAAAATAGAATTTTACAAAGGAAATCGTTTGGATAAAAATTGATTGAAATTTAACAACTGTTTAACTTTAGCCAAACAAACTTAATTAATGGTTATTACTTTTAATTTAACGCTACTTAATTTTTTCAAGTCTTTACTATGAAACTATCAAATTAAAGTTAAATTAAATTAATCAATCAAATGATAATTTAATAATATTCCCTTTCTTTGTCACGGGAAGAAAAACAAACAGTGATTAGTCAGAAATTGCAGGCCGTTTACGTTAAACAAAAAAAAATATAATAATAATAAAAAAATATATATATAAAAAAAAAATGGTTGGGTCCCGCACACGGAAAAACCCGTTATATAACCAAAAAAAAAACAAAACAAAAACAAAAAAAAGAGAGAGCAAAGGTGAAGGTTCCGTATCCGGTAAACCTGTATTCAAGCGCCTGTTGCTATTGCCAAAAAAAAAAATATATATCCAAAAAAAAAAAACAAATTCAAACATTCGCAATTTAGGGGATTTTTCTTTAAGATTATAATATCTTTGCGCGCCCATCTTCAATTCCACTTAATCTGCACTTCCGACTGTATGCAGAAGTGGTAAGAGAAGTAAGGGATTTTCGGAGTTTGATGGATACTGCGGGTGCTCCAGATAATGTTTCTTAGCGTGCCGGTAACGGTCGAGTTAGCAATTACCCCGGTAACGGTAAAGGGTCAACAATTGTCCGTCTGAAGCTTTTTCGTTTCGATGATAATGTTTCCATAGCAAATTTGGCAACTTATATAAATAAATAGGGTTTTAATAGCAATGACCTGTTTACGGAAAAAGTTGACGATCGCTCAATGGAAGCTTTCTTCGTTTTTGAGGATAATGTTTTCAGAGCAAATTTGGCAACCCTTCCGTTTATAGTGCTAACTCTATTCTGGTAAAGAGTTGACGATTGCTCGGTGGAAGCTTTCGTTGTTTCGTAAATGACGTTTCGGGACGATGTTGGCAAACCTTCTGTTTAGGGATCTTTTTGCTTATCAGTGAGTAACGGACGCTTTGTAGAAGCTTTCTGTCATCGCAGATACTCCGACCGACAAAGATTATCTAGGAAGTCCTTCCAGCGATTCAATTTTATTGTAAACGCGATACCTGTAATCCACTGGCATACCCTCACTCAGACAAGTTGTTGAAAAAACCTTGTCTAATTAAATTCATTAATCAAATAATATTCATCATTTACTTCGAGGCACTTGAATAAAATTAAGTACAGATTTCTTCTAGTACCACAATATTTCAGGGAATCAAAATTTTAACAGATATCTTCGTTCTCTTTTACTGTATTTAGGTCGGGGCGTTTTAAGGCGTAATTGCAGAAATTTGTTTGCATGTGCATTGCGTAGTAGTACCGCGAATCAAGCTGTACCTGAACCAATAAAAGAAAACGTTTGCAAAGTTTGGAATTTTCCTTGTTATGTTTGTTGTACAGGAAGTGTTCACAAATGGGGTCAATAAACATCGACAAGAAGTAAATTTTGACATTATTTCTTAATAAGGGTCACAACCGATTCATTACATTTTGGTGGAGCAAATAAGCCGTCTCAACTATTAATTTTATTATAAACAAACAAATAAATAAAATTCAATAAAAGAAAAATATATTACTTTACATAAGAAGTTAGAGCTTAAATTAGTAATTACATCGCAATTTATTTACGATCATCAAAAAAAAAATTATTACTTAAAGACAATTTATTTTGGATGTGGGATGTTCCACAACAACTTGACCGTTTGTTTAGGCAAACTTTGTAAATATTTTACAAATGTATTATCATTTATCCCTTAATGGGAACCATCCGAATTTGTAATAAATTTGTGGTTTGAAACAAGTGGTTTTAATCTATTCTCCCGTGTGTTATGACACTACTTTATAACGACCTCTGTGTTACTGACAACCGAAATTGATCTAGAATGACTATTAGAGTTATTCACAACCATATTCTTTTACAATCTTAAGTTAAACGTAGGGTAAGTACACCTTTTATTATTTTATAATAACCGACGATCTAGACGATCACATTTTGAATAAATCCATTTTATCGCATTTTTTTTTATCCAGTATTTTACTGAATATAAAAATTTTCCCATCGTAATCCGTAATAATTATGATTATTGGCCATGTCTCATTACAGTACCAATTTCAAACTTTATTCTTGAGCTTGCTGTTTATTGCAGATGGTTGAAGCAAATACCGTTCTATTAAGCAAAAAATTTCCTATCAAATACATTCTACTCTTATAACGTTTCAGCAATGTAACTACAAAAAAAATCAAAAAAATACGCAAGATTATAGAGAGTCGTTATTTCTTGATAAATACTAATTTCAAACTTTATTCCTGAGCTTGCTATTATTTGTAAATAGTTTAAGGAAATACCATTCAAATAAGCAGGAAGTTTTTTATCGCATACATCTTACCTTTATAACGTTTTAGCAATATAAATATAAAAAAAATCAAAAAAATGCGCAAGTTTAAAAGAGTCGTTATTTCTTGATAAGTACCAACTTCAAACTTTATTCTTAAGCTTGCTATTAATTGTAGATGGTTGAAGCAAGTATCATTTGATTGAGCAAAAAATTTTCTATCAAATACATCCTACCTCCATAACGTTTTAGCAATGTAAATATAAAAAAATCAAAAAAATACGCAAGTTTAAAGAGAGTCGTTATTCCTTGATAAATACCAACTTAAAACTTCATTCTTGAGCTTGCTATTGATTGTAAATGGTTAAAACAAGTACTAATAATTTGAGCGACATATTTTCTATCAAACACTTTTTAGTTTTATAAGATTTTAGCAATGTATATATAAAAAAAATCAAAAAAATTTGGAAGTTTAAAAAGAGTCGTTACTACTTGATAAGTACCAATTTCAAACTTCATTTTTGAGCTTGCTATTGACTGTAGATAGTTAAAGCAAGTACTATTCAATTAACCAAGATATTTTTTATCAAAGACATTTTAGCTTTATAAAGTTACAGCAATGTAAATATAAAAAAAAATCAAAAAAATGCGCAAGTTTAAATATAGTCGTTATTTCTTATCCGATATTTCTTGATAAATACCTATTTCAAACTTTATTCTTAAGCTTGCTGTTAATTGTAAATAGCTGAAACAAGTATCATTTGATTAAACAGGAAATTTTCTATCAAATACATCCTACTTTTATAACGTTTTAGCAATGTAAATATAAAAAAATTAAAAAAATACGCAAGTTTAAAGATAGTCGTTATTTCTTGATAAATACTAATTTCAAACTTCATTCTTGAGCTTGCTATTAATTGTAGATGGTTGAAACAAATACCATTCGATTGGGCAGAAAATTTGTTATTAAACACATTTTAGCTTTATAAAGTTTCAGCAATGTAAATAAAAAAAAATTAAAAAAATACACAAGTTTAAAGAGAGTCGTTTTTCCTTGATAAGTACCAATTTCAAAATTTATGCTTGACCTTGCTATTAATTGTAGATGGTTAACACAAGTACCATTCGATTAAGCAGGAAGTTTTTTATCAAATACATTTTACTTTTATAACGTTTCAGCAATGTAAATATAAAAAAAATCATAAAAATTACCAAGTTTAAAAAGAGTCGTTATTCCTTGATAAGTACCAATTTCAAACTTCATTCTTGAGCTTGCTGTTAATTGCAGATGCTTGAAACAAGTACCGTTTTATTAAGCAGAAAATTTTCTATCAAATACGTTTTACTTTTATAACGTTTCAGCAATGTAAATACAAAAAAAAATCAAAAAAATACGCAAGTTTAAAGAGAGTCGTTATTTCTTGATAAATACCAATTTCAAACTTTATTTTTGAGCTTGCTATTATTTGTAAATAGTTGAAGGAAAAACCATTCAATTAAACAAAAATTTTTTTATCACACACATCCTACCTTTATAACGTTTTAGCAATGTAAATATAAAAAAAATCAAAAAAATGCGCAAGTTTAAAAATAGTCGTTATTTCTTGATAAATACCAAATTCAAAATTCATGCTTAAGCTTGCTATTAATTGTAGATGGTTGAAACAAATATCATTTGATTAAGCAGAAAATTTTCTATCAAGTGCATCCTACTTTTATAACGTTTTAGCAATGTAAATATAAAAAAATTAAAAAAATACGCAAGTTTAAAGAGAATCGTTATTCCTTGATAAGTACCAATTTCAAACATTATTTTTGAGTTTGCTATTAATTGTAGATGGCTGAAGAAAATATCATTCGATTAAGCAAAAAATTTTCTGTTAAATACATCTTACTTTTAAAACTTTTCAGCAATGTAAATATGAAAAAAATCAAAAAAATGCGCGAGTTTAAAAAAAGTTGTTATTTTTTGATAAATACCAATTTCAAACTTTATTCTTGAGATTGTTATTGACTGTAGATGGTTAAAGTAAGTACTATTCGATTGGGTAGGATATTTTCTATTAAACACATTTAGTTCTATTAAGTTTTAGTAATGTAAATATACAAAAAATCAAAAAATACGCAAGTTTAAAGATAGTCGTTATTCCTTGATAAGTACCAATTTCAAACTTTATTCTTGAGCTTGCTGTTAATTTTAGATGATTAGGACAAGTACCATTTGATTAATCAGAAAATTTTCTATCAAATACATCTTACTTTTATAACGTTTTAATAATGTAAATAATAAAAAAATCAAAAAAATGCGCAAGTTTAAAGAGAGTCGATATTTTTTGATAACTACCAATTTCAAACTTCAATCTTGAGCTTGCTATTGATTGTAATTGGTTGAAGCAAGTACTATTCGATTGAACAAGATATTTTCTATCAAACACATTTTAGTCTTATAAAATTTCAGCAATGTAAATATAAAAAGAATCATAAAAATACGCAAGTTTAAAGATAGTCGTTATTCCTTGATAAGTACCAATTTCAAACTTTATTCTTGAGCTTGCTGTTAATTTTAGATGATTAGGACAAGTACCGTTTGATTAATCAGAAAATTTTCTATCAAATACATCTTACTTTTATAACGTTTTAATAATGTAAATAATAAAAAAATCAAAAAAATGCGCAAGTTTAAAGAGAGTCGTTATTTTTTGATAACTACCAATTTCAAACTTCAATGTTGAGCTTGCTATTGATTGTAATTGGTTAAAGCAAGTACTGTTCGATTGAGCAAGATATTTTCTATCAAACACATTTTAGTTTTATAAAATTTCAGCAATGTAAATATAAAAAAAATTAAAAAAATACGCAAGTTTAAACAGAGTCGTTATTCCTTGATAAATACTAATTTCAAACTTCATTCTTAAGCTTGCTATAAATTGCAGATGGTTAAAGCAAGTACCATTTAATTGAGCAGGATATTTTCTATCAAATACGTTTTACTTTTTTAACGTTTTAACAATGTAAAAATAAAAAAATCAAAAAAATGCGCAAGTTTAAAGAGAGTCGTTATTTCTTGATAACTACCAACTTCAAACTTCAATCTTGAGCTTGCTATTGATTGTAATTGGTTGAAGCAAGTACTATTTGATTAAGCAAAATATTTTCTATTAAACACATTTTAGTTTTATAAAGTTTCAGCAATCTAAATATAAAAAAAATTAAAAAAATACGCAAGTTTAAAGAGAGTCGTTATTCCTTGATAAGTACCAATTTCAAACTTTATTCTTAAGCTTGCTATTAATTGTAGACGGTTGAAGTAAATACCATTCGATTAAGCAGAAAATTTTCTATCAAATACATTTTACTTTTATATTGTTTCAGTAATGTAAATATAAAAAAATTATAAAAATTACCAAGTTTAAAAAGTGTTGTTATTCCTTGATAAGTACCAAATTCAAACTTCATTCTTAAGCTTGCTGTTAATTGTAGATATTTAAAGCAAATACCATTCGATTAAGCAGGAAATTTCCTACTCAACACATCCTACTTTTATAACGTTTCAGCAATGTAAATATAAAAAAAATTAAAAAAATACGCAAGTTTAAATAGAGTTGTTATTTCTTGATAAATACCAATTTCAAACTTCATTTTTGAGCATGCTATTGACTGTAGATGGTTGAGGCAAGTATTATCTGATTAAGCAGGATATTTTTTATTAAACACATTTTAGTTTTATAAAGTTTCAGCAATGTAAATATAAAAAAAATTAAAAACATACGCAAGTGTAAAGATAGTCGTTATTCCTTAATAAGTACCAATTTCAAACTTCACCTTTAAGCTTGATATTAATTGTAAATAGTTGAAGCAAATACCATTCGGTTAAACAGGAAATTTTCTATTAAATATATTTTACTATTATAACGTTTCAACAATGTAAATATAAAAAAAATCAAAAAAATTACCAAGTTTAAAAAGAGTCGTTATTTCTTGATAAATACCAATTTCAAACTTCATTCTTGAGCTTGCTATTGACTGTAGATGGTTGAAATAAGTACTATTCGATTGAGCAGGATATTTTTTATCAAACACATTTTAGTTTTATAAAGTTTCAGCAATATAAATATAAAAAAATCAAAAAATTACGCAAGTTTAAAAAGAGTCGTTATTCCTTGATAAGTACCAATTTCAAACTTCATTCTTGAGCTTGCTATTAATTGCAAATGGTTGCAGCAAATACCATTTGATTAAGCAAAAAATTTCCTATCAAACACATGCTAGTTTTAAGAAGTTTCAACAATGTAAATATAAAAAAAATCAAAAAAATTACCAAGTTTAAAGATAGTCGTTATTTCTTGATAAGTACCAATTTCAAACTTTACTCTTGAGCTTGCTGTTAATTGTAGAAAGTCAAAGCAAATACCGTTCGATTAAACAGAAAATTTCCTATCTAATACATTTTACTTTTATAACGATTTAGCAATGTAAATATAAAAAAAATCAAAAAAATGCGCAAGTTTAAAAGAGTCGTTATTCTTTGATAAGTACCATTTTCATACTTCATTCTTGAGATTGCTAATAGTTGTAGATGGTTGAAGCAAATACCATTCGATTGAGCAGAAAATTTTTTATCAAACACATTTTAGTTTTATAAAGTTACAGCAATGTAAATATCAAAAAAATTAAAAAATACGCAAGTTTAAAAAGAGTCGTTGTTACTTGATAAGTTACAAATTTAAATTTTATTCTTAAGCTTGCTATTAATTGTAGATGGCTGAAACAAAAACCATTCGATTAAGCAAAAAGTTTTCTATTAAATACATTTTACTTTTATAACGTTTTAGCAATGTAAATATAAAAAAAACGTAGAAATTACCAAGTTTAAAAAGAGTCGTTATTCCTTGATAAGTACCCATTTCAAACTTCATTCTTGAGCTTGCTATTAATTGTAGATGGTTGAAGCAATTACCATTCGATTGAGCAGAAAATTTTCTATCAAACACGTTTTAGTTTTATAAAGTTTCAGCAATGTAAATATAAAAAAAATTAAAAAATTACGCAAGTTTAAAGAGAGTCGTTATTTCTTGATAAATACCAATTTAAAACTTTATTCTTGAGCTTGCTATTGATTGAAAGTTGTTAAAACAAGTACTATTCAATTGAGCAAAATATTTTCTATCAAACACTTTTTAGTTTTATAAGATTTTAGCAATGTATATATAAAAAAAATCAAAAAAATTTGCAAGTTTAAAAAGAGTCGTTATTACTTGATAAGTACCAATTTCAAACTTCATTCTTGAGCATGCTATTGATTGTAGATAGTTAAAGCATGTACTATTCAATTAAGCAGGATATTTTCTATCAAACACACTTTAGTTTTATAAAGTTACAGCAATGTAAATATAAAAAAAATCAAAAAAATACGCAAGCTTAAAGAGAGTCGTTATATCTTGATAAGTACCAATTTCAAACTTCATTCTTGAGCTTGCTATTAACTGTAAATGGTTGAAGCAAATACCATTCGATTAAGCAAAAAATTTTCTAATAAATACATTTTATTTTTATAACGTTTTAGCAATTTAAATATAAAAAATTAAAAAAATGAGCAAGTTTTATAGATAGTCGTTATTTCTTGATAAGTACAAATTTTAAACTTTATTCTTGGGCTTGCTATTAACTGTAAATAGTTGGGGCAAATACCATTTGATTAAGCAAAAAATTTCCTATTAAATACATTCTACTTTCATAACGTCTTAGCAATGTAAATATAAAAAAAATCAAAAAAATACGCAAGTTTAAAGAGAGTTGTTATTCCTTGATAAGTACCAATTTCAAACTTTATTCTTGAGTTTTCTATTAAATGTAGATGGTTAGAGCAAGTACCATTCGATTAAACAGGAAATTTCCTATTAAATACATTTTACCTTTATAACGTTTCAGCAATGAAAATATAAAAAAAATTAAAAAAATTCGCAGGTTTAAAGATAGTCGTTATTCCTTGATAAGTACCAATTTCAAACTTCATCCTTGAGCTTGCTGTTGATTGTAGATGTTTAAGGCAAACACCATTTGATTAAGCAAAAAATTTTCTTTCAAATACATTTTTATCTTTAGAACGTTTCAGAAATGTAAATATAGAAAAAATTAAAAAAATTTGCAAGTTTAAAGATAGTCGTTATTCCTTGATAAGTACCAACTTCAAACTTCATTCTTGAGCTTGCTATTGATTGTAGATGGTTAAAACAAGTACCATTTAATTGAGCAGGAAATTTCCTATCAAATACATTCTACTTTTATAACGTTTTAGCAATTTAAATATAAAAAAATTAAAAAAATGCACAAGTTTAAAGATAGTCGTTATTCCTTGATAAGTACCAATTTTAAACTTTATTCTTAAGCTTGCTATTAATCGCAGATGGTTTAAGCAAGTACCATTAGATTGAGCAGGAAATTTTCTATCAAATACATTTTATCTTTATAACGTTTCAACAATAAAAATATAAAAAAAATTAAAAAAATTGGCAAGTTTAAAGATAGTCGTTATTCCTTGATGAGTACCAATTTCAAACTTCATTCTTGAGCTTGCTATTAATTGTAGATGGTTGAGACAAGTACCATTCGATTGAGCAAAAAATTTTCTATCAAATACATTTTACCTTTAAAACGTTTCAGCAATGTAAATAAAAAAAAAATTAAAAAAATTCGCAAGTTTAAATATAGTCGTAATTCCTTGATAAGTACCAATTTCAAACTTTATTCTTGAGCTTGATATTGATTGTAAATAGTTGAAGCAAGTACTATTTAATTGAGCAGAATATTTTCTATCAAACACATTTTAGTTTTATAAAGTTTCAGCAATGTAAATATAAAAAAATCAAAAAAATACGCAAGTTTAAAAAGAATCGTTATTTCTTGATAAATACCAATTTCAAAACTTTATTCTTGAGCTTGCTAATAATTGTAGATAGTTGAAACAAATACCATTTAATTAAACAAAAAAATTTCTATCAAATACAGTTTTTTTGTAATGTTTCAACAATGTAAAAATAAAAAAAATTAAAAAAATACGCTAGTTTAAAAATAGTCCTTATTTCTTGTTAAGTACCAATTTCAAACTTTATTTTTGAGCTTGCTATTAATTGTAGATGGTTGCGGTAAATACCATTCTATTAAGTAGAAAATTTCCTATCAAATACATTTTACTTTTATAACGTTTCAGCAATGCAAATATAAAAAAAATCAAAATAATTTGCAAGTTTAAAGATAGTCGTTATTCCTTGATAAGTACCAATTTCAAACTTCATTCTTGAGCTTGCTATTAACTGTAGATAGTTGAAACAAGTACCATTTGATTGAACAGAAAATTTTCTATCAAATAGATCTTACTTCTGAAACGTTTCAGCAATGTAAATATAAAAAA
This sequence comes from Tribolium confusum, assembly GCA_029207805.1. Taxonomy (NCBI): domain Eukaryota; kingdom Metazoa; phylum Arthropoda; class Insecta; order Coleoptera; family Tenebrionidae; genus Tribolium; species Tribolium confusum. The sequence goes on along the minus strand of JALGAY010000071.1, from coordinate 462,340 downwards.
AATTAAAAAAATTCGCAAGTTTAAAAATAGTTGTTATTCTTTGATAAGTACCAATTTCAAACTTCGTTCTTGAGCTTGTTATTAATTGTAGATGGTTGAAGCAAATACCGTTCAATTAGGCAAAAAATTTCCTATCAAATACATCCTACCATCGTAACGTCTTAGCAATGTAAATATAAAAAAAATTAAAAAAATTCGCAAGTTTAAAGATAGTCGTTATTCTTTGATAAGTACCAATTTCAAACTTCATTCTTGAGCTTGCTATTGATTGTAAATAGTTGAAGCAAGTACTATTCGATTGAGCAGAATATTTTCTACCAAACACGTTTTAGTTTTATAAAGTCTCATCAATGTAAATATAAAAAAAATCAAAAAAATACTCAAGTTTAAAAAGAGTCGTTATTTTTTAATAAATACCAATTTCAAACTTCATTCCTAAGCGTGCTATTAATTGTAGATAGTTGAGACAAATACCATTTAATTGAGCAGAAAATTTTCTATCAACTACATCCTATCTTTATAACGTTTCAATAATGTAAATATAAAAAAAATTAAAAAAATGCGCAAGTTTAAATATAGTCGTAATTCCTTGATAAGTACCAATTTCAATCTTCGGTCTTGAGCTTGCTATTAACTGTGGATGGTTAAAACAAGTACCAATCAATTGAGCAGAAAATTTTCTATCAAATAAATTTTATTTTATAACGTTTTAGCAATGTAAATATAAAAAAAATCAAAAAAATACGCAAGTTTAAAGAGAGTCGTTATTTCTTGATAAATACCAATTTCAAACTTCATTCTTGAGCTTGATATTAATTGTAGATGGTTGAAGCAAGTACTATTCGATTGAGCAGGATATTTTCTACCAAACACATTTTAGTTTTATAAAGTTTCTGCAATGTAAATATATAAAAAATCAAAAAAATTTGCAAGTTTAAAGATTGTCGTAATTCCTTGATAAGTACCAACTTCAAACTTCATTCTTGAGCTTGCTATTAATTGTAAATGGTTGAGACAAGTACCATTCAATTGAGCAAGAAATTTCCTATTAAATATTTCTTACTTTTATTACGTTTCAGCAATCTAAATATAAAAAAAATCAAAAAAATTCGCAAGTTTAAAGAGAGTTGTTATTTCTTGATAAATACCAATTTCAAACTTCATTCTTGAGCTTGCTATTGATTGTAGATGGTTGAAGCAAGTACTGTTCGATTAAGCAGGATATTTTCTATCAAACACATTTTAGTTTTATAAAGTTTTAGCAATGTAAATATAGAAAAAATTATAAAATACGCAAGTTTAATGGTAGCCGTTATTCCTTGATAAGTACCAAATTCAAACTTCATTTTTGAGATTGCTATTAATTGCAGATGGTTGAAACAAATATCATTCAATTGAACAAAAAATTTTCTATTAAATGCATTTTACTTTTATAACGTTTCAACAATGTAAATATGAAAAAAAAATAAAAAAATTTGCAAGTTTAAATATAGTCGTTATTTCTTGATAAGTACCAATTTCAAACTTCATTCTTGAGCTTGCTACTGACTGTAGATGGTTGATGCAAATATTATTTAATTGAGCAGGATATTTTTCATCAAACACATTTTAGTTTTATAAAGTTTCAACAAAATAAATATAAATAAAATCAAAAAAATACGCAAGTTTAAAGATAGTCGTTATTCCTTGATAAGTACCAAGTTTAAACTTTGTTCTTGGGCTTGCTATTAACTGTAGATAGTTGAGGTAAATACCATTCGATTAAGCAAAAAATTTTCTATCAAATACATTTTACTCTTATAACGTTTTAGCAATTTAAACATAAAAAATTAAAAAAATGCGTAAGTTTAAAGATAGTCGTTTGTTAATATTATAATTATAATATTATAATTAGTAAGAGGTAGGGGCACCCACCCGGCGACATTGGCCGAGTCCACTCAAACCAAGGGGTGAGTCGCCGAGGTGGGTGGTTGAATAGTCATAAGTGACAAGACACTCAAGACAGACAGTAGCAGTAGCAAGTAAGCATCCAACCGATTGTAAAGCTCAAATGTTATAAACTCAACAATAAATACTAAATAAACTGAAACAAGCATCCGGGGAGTTTTATTACAAGCAACAACTCCCAAACATTTTTCCTTCGAGCCGGATTTATTTCATTAATCAACCTCAGCTTCGAGGAAAAGTGTTACTTTCAAAGCGGCAGGCAGCATTGCGCTCCCCCAGGTGATCCAAATATATTATTCAACAACAGGCTTTCCAATCAACCTCAGCTTCGAGGAAAAAGGTTCATTTCAAGCGGCAGGCAGCACTGCGCTCCCCCAGGTGATCCAAATATATTATTCAACACCAGGCTTTCCAATCAACCTCAGCTTCGAGGAAAAAGGTTCATTTCAATGCGGCAGGCAGCATTGCGCTCCCCCAGGTGAATCTCCAACAACAAACTTATGTGGTGGTACTATCCCCCAAGTCAACACAGTCTTCAGTAGAAACTCCGTCGTCTTCGTGCCCTTCCGTCGCGTCGTCCAGGTCTTTGATTAAGGTTCCAGCCTACTTCAGGTTAAAGGTTAGTGGTTGCACGTTACCAATTCATAAATCCCGTCTTTTCTAACTTATTTTCAATTTATTCTCTCCATTGTTTTGCGCGTATTTCTAATTACCACTTTATTTGCAAATATGGCGAAATTAGAACATCTCACGTCGGAAAGAGAAGTTGTAAAGAATAAAGTAGCGCGAATTAAATCATTTGTCTCTAGTTTTAATCCGGATAGCCAGAGTATAAATCAAATCAAAACGCGGCTAGAAATTCTTAACGACGCGCGAAAGGAATTTGACGGAATTCAGTCTAACATTGAAAAAACGGATAAAACGACGAACTTTGACAGCCACATGAATGCTCGGGCCGAATTTGAAGAAACATACTGCGATTTAGTTAGCAAAATCAAAGACTTAATAGATTCAAAAAATGTTGCTATTCACAATACCAATCAATCTAATAATTCAGCCGGGATTCAATCTACATCTAATGAAAGCATTAACAATTCTTATTCAGCCTTTAACTTGCCTACATTGAATCTTAAAACATTTAATGGTGATTTTAAAGAATGGACTAATTTTGAAAACACTTTCAAGTCTATCATTGATGAAAACGCAAATCTAAATAAAAGACAAAAGCTTCAATATTTAAAATCTTGTTTAAGGGATGATGCGTTACGCGCGATTGAATCTTTGAGTATTGAAGAAAATAATTATGACACGGCATGGACTATTTTAGAGAATCGTTTTAAAAATACAAGACTAATTGTACAAGATCATATCTATGCAATCTTTAATGCCCATTCAATTAATAAAGCCACTTCAGCTTCCCTGCGAGAATTATTAGACATCATAACGACAAATTTAGAAGCATTAAAAAATTTTAATCAGTCAGTTGATAGCTGGGATGCGCTAATAGTTCCGCTAATAGTAGAAAAACTAGATTTTCACACCAAACGCAAATGGCAGATGACTCTTGATAAAAATGTACCCACTTATGAATGCTTTAAATCATTCTTAAATAAAAGATGCGAGATTTTGCAACCTTTAAATGCTATGCCAAATACCAAATCGAATCCAATCAATACTAAAATTAATTACAATAATACTAATCAGCCCAAAACTCGCAATGTGACTCATACATTTGCAATTAATAATTCTAATGTCGTGTGTAATCTTTGCAAAAGATCCCTGCATAAAATAACTGAATGCGAAGAATTTAATAATCTAAATGTCGAAGAAAGAATCAAAATCGTGGATAATTATAAACTGTGTAAAAATTGTTTACGAGCTAATCATCGTGTGACTAATTGTCGAATTAATACAAAATGTCGCCATTGTAATAAAAAACATCATTCATTGCTACATATTTCCGTCCAAATGTCGACTCAGGTAACAAACTCAGGTAATAATCCTACCAATGCAATTAATAATTCAGGTAGCTCTCTAGTAACTTCGAATAATCATTCCACAAATCTTAACCATATTACTGATCAAAAACATGTATTGTTATCTACAGCAATAATTTTGATTAAAGACTCTAAAAATCAATTCCATACGTGTCGCGCTTTCTTAGATCAGGGCTCTATGTCTAATTAAATAACACATGAATTATCCAAAAAATTGAATTTGGTATAGTATTTCTGTCCAAGTTTTATCCACCATAAATTTTATGGTTATATAAGTTAATTAGGGTCCAACCCCAAACATTTACAATCGGTGGCTGTTTTCACGGCCAGATGGTTCGGTGCCTGAGGCTTAAGATGCTTTTAAGGGTAATATTTCTCCAAAAGATAATACTTTTCATATATACATTTACCTAAACATTCCGACAGTTTGAAAGAAATAACGAACTTAGCAAGGCACGTGCTCTATTTGTGATTTAAAAAATCTGCCGTCGCATTGACCATTATTGAACTAATCAATAAATCGTTATTCAAATGTTCAATAGCGATCCGAAATCAAAAAAAGGAATGAAATAATGAACTTACCTGTTGCAAAATTCGTGGTACACAGTACAGAGTAATTAATATTACCTACAAAACAGATTAAAGTTTGTTACCTACTTTCCAAATATTCTAAGAAGGTATAGAATTACCTACCAGATATTCTTAATAGGTATTTGTTTACAATTGTTGACAAATAAATGGGGATAGGCATGAAAATGACGGAATGGGGGTAAATTTCAAAAATTTTAATAATGACTTACAGGTTGTCATTTTAATCTTGCCTTTTGTGCGTTAAAGTTCTGTTAAAATATGTGGCGTCCTTGGCAAGACACTCATGAAAATAATGAACAACAGCTTGAACACGAATTTTGCAACAGGTAAGTTTATTATTTCATTCCTTTTTTTGATTTCGGATCGCTATTGAACATTTGAATAACGATTTATTGATTAGTTCAATAATGGTTAATGCGACGGCAGATTTTTTAAATCACAAATAGAGCACGTGCCTTGCTAAGTTCGTTATTTCTTTCAAACTCTCGGAATGTTTAGGTAAATGTATATGATGAAATGTATTATCTTTTGGAGAAATATTACCCTTAAAAGCATCTTAAGCCTCAGGCACCGAACCATCTGGCCGTGAAAACAGCCACCGATTGTAAATGTTTGGTGTTGGACCCTAATTAACTTCAATAACCATAAAGTTTATGGTGGATAAAACTTGGACAGAAATACTTTACATATACCCGCGAACGTATCTATTACCTGTCTTGGAGGCATGTCATCACAAACAAATAAACGAACCAATTTCCAAATCAAATCCTGTGTGAATAAATTTTCCGCTAATTTAGATGCCTTAATCGTTGATAAAATAACCGATAATTTGCCACTCGTTTCGATTAATACCGAAAATTTCAAAATTCCGAGAAATTTGCAATTGGCTGACCCGAATTTCTTCAAAAGCGACAAGATCGATTTATTATTAGGTGCCGCCGTATTCTGGGAACTTTTATGCGTAGGTCAAATAAAACTTGAAAACGGGCTTATATTTCAAAAGACCCAACTGGGGTTTATAGCTGGTGGAACTGTTGGTCACTCATTGTCACTGTCACGTACATCCTGTAATTTCGCTTTGACAACTTCCGAATATTCCAACACTTCACCAGATGTTTTATTACACGAGCAGGTTAAAAGATTTTGGGATTTGGAAAATAACCTAAATTACACCCCCGACCATAAACATCACTCAATTGAAGAAATCGCCGCTGAAACCCATTTTAAGGAAACCGTTAAACGCGATTTTGATGGACGTTTTATTGTCAAATTGCCTGTTAAAAATAACAAAATCAACGTTGGTAACACTCGACAAATTGCGTTAAAAAGACTTTTTAGTATGGAAAGAAAGTTCAAAAGAAACCAATCCTTAAAATTAGAATACACAAATTTTATGCGTGAATACTTGCAACTTAATCATATGGAACCTTTTTTTGATACTTCATTTAATAGTAATTCATACGTGTACTTACCTCATCACGCAGTTATTAAGGAGTCTAGCACAACAACAAAATTGAGAGTAGTTTTTGACGTGAGTGCGATAAGCGATAATGGTAAAAGCCTCAATGATAATTTGAATCTCGGTCCGGTAATTCAACATGATTTATTTAACATCATAATTCGTTTCCAAATTCATCAACTTGTATTAAATGGTGATATAGCCAAAATGTATCGTCAGATAGTAGTGCATCCTGAAGACACTAATTATCAATTAATTCTCTGGCGAGAAAATGATAACGAGCCTGTACAAACATACAAACTAAAAACTTTAACCTACGGCACAAAACCCGCAAGCTTTCTGGCTACCAGATGCTTGAAAGAATTAGCTATTTTACATAAATTCGAATTTCCGGAAGCATGTCAAATAATTGAAAACGACTTTTATATGGACGATTTATTAACGGGCGCGGACACAGTCGAAAAATTACTGCAATTAAAACGAGATATAATGCATATATTAGATAAAGCAAAATTTGAATTGAGAAAAATTCAGTCAAATAACAAAGAAATTGTATTTAATGAAAGGAATAATAATTTAGCTTCGAATATTGATCTAAACAAAAACGAATTGTCCAAAACTTTAGGTTTATATTGGAATTCTTACGAGGACTCATTAAACTTTAAAATCAATCTTAGAGATTTGTCTAAAAGGGTAACAAAAAGGACTATATTAAGTGTTATTGCGCAAATATTTGATCCGTTAGGTTTGATCAGCCCACTTATAATGAAAGCGAAAATTTTGTTGCAGCAACTTTGGCAATTAAAGTTAGGTTGGGATGAATCGGTGCCCCAACACATCTTTTCAATGTGGATGTCATTTGTTAATCAGCTTCATCAGGTAGAAAATTTAAAATTTCCGAGAAAAATCATACCTCATTTACCGATCAATAAGTCAGAAATACACGGATTTTGCGATGCGTCTTTACAAGGTTACGGGGCCGTTGTTTATTTAAGGACTGCAAATTCTGCAGGACATTTCGAATCACGCATACTTTGTTCAAAATCTCGCGTGGCGGCGTTGAAACCAACAACTATCCCGCGTTTAGAATTGTGCGGTGCGCTTCTACTTGCCGAATTAATAAAAAAAATCCGCGATACTTTAAATATTAACATCTGCAAAGAATATTTATGGACAGACTCCACTATTGTGTTAGCGTGGATACATACACCACCTTCGTCATTACAAACTTTCATATGTAATAGAGTCACCAAAATCATCTCGCTAAGCGATAAAAAGTGTTGGCATCATGTTAAATCTGAAAACAACGCTGCCGATTTAATTAGTAGAGGTTGCATGCCTTCTGAATTAATTAAAAATCAATCTTGGCTAAATGGTCCTCAATTTTTAAAATTACCTGAAGAAAATTGGCCGATATCGACTATTAACATTTTAAAAGAAATTGCGGAATCCAAAACAACCTTTTCAACTCTCAATAAAAATAAACCACAACTTGATGTCTTTAATTCATTCTCCAATTTTACAAAAATGCAAAGAGTTGTAGCTTGGATCTTACGTTTTGGTCATAATTCACGTAAAAACAGCTCTAAATTAACTGGCGCATTAAGTGTATCCGAATTAAATAACGCTTTATATAAAATCGCACGCATAGTACAGACAGAAAGCTTTGAAGAATATGAATTGCTCAACAAAAAATTGCCGCTTACCTCAAACTCAAAATTATTACAGTTGGATCCATTTATTGATCATAATGGGTTAATTCGGGTTGGGGGGAGAATAAATAAATCACTGATGCGTTGCGACGTTAAACATCCAATAATATTACCGAAAAATCATAACGTAGTCGACCTAATTATCAGAGGCGAACATGAGAGACAGTTACATGCGGGTCATCAAGCTACATTAGCGGCACCCCGCCAACGATTTTGGATAATCTCAGCAAAAAATAATATCAAAAATGTCATCCATAAATGCATAAAATGTTTTAAGGTTCAACCTAGGCGACCGGAATATAAAATGGGCGATTTACCTGATCACAGAATAATTGTATCACCTCCTTTTGCAAAAACTGGGATTGATTATGCTGGCCCATTTTTAGTTAAAGAAAATCGTGGTCGCGGAAAAAAGCTCGTCAAAGCATACGTCGCTTTATTTATTTGTTTAATTACAAAGGCAATTCATATCGAATTGGTACATGACTTAACGACTCAAGAATTTCTGGCCGCGTTAAAACGTTTTATTGGTAGACGTGGATACCCCACTGACATTTTGTCAGACAACGCTACAACCTTTACTGGAGCTAATAATGAGTTAAAACAATTTATAAAAAAGGCAGAACTTAATAATTTCTTGGAGACTGAGTTAACCAAACTTTCTATTAAATGGCACTTTATTCCCCCAAAGTCGCCCCATATGGGTGGCTTATGGGAGGCAAATATAAAACAAGTCAAAAATCATTTAAAAAGGGTAATTGGAAATGCGCGTTTGACTTTTCCGGAGATGAATACCTTGTTAATAAGTATTGAAGCCTGCTTAAACTCACGGCCAATTACACCCATATCCTCAGACCCTAACGATTTCCAACCCTTAACCCCAGCCCACTTCCTTACCGGGCAACCATTAACAGCACTTCCAGAACCAGACGTCAGTGATGTTGCCATTAATCGACTCTCCAGATGGGAACATGTTCAAAGATTGCGGGGGCATTTTTGGAAACGATGGTCCCGGGAATATTTAACTTCTTTACAACAAAGAAGCAAATGGAAACAAGGCTCTAAGGAAGAAATCAAAGTCGGCACCCTAGTGATTATTAGTGACGAAAATACGCCACCATTGTATTGGAAAACTGGTAGGATAATCAATGTTCATCCCGGAAGTGACGGCATCGTCCGAGTGGTGACTCTCCGCACGGCCCAAGGGCTCTGTAAGCGATCAGTGCGGGGACTGTGTGTGTTGCCAGTTAATGTGGATTAAAAGTGAATAGTGAAATAAAAACAAGTGCCTAACTTTAAAAAGTTTAAGTTAATGTAGGTTAAGTGCATTTTACCTAATTATGTCTAATTTATACATTTTTTTTTCTTTCTCTCTCTTTTTTTTTATTATGTTATAATTTTTAGTTCTAAGTAATGGTTTAAATATTGTGTAGTCCATAAATGTAAATAATTTGTTGAAGTTTGATAACTTCAAGGGGGGAGCAATGTTAATATTATAATTATAATATTATAATTAGTAAGAGGTAGGGGCACCCACCCGGCGACATTGGCCGAGTCCACTCGAACCAAGGGGTGAGTCGCCGAGGTGGGTGGTTGAACAGTCATAAGTGACAAGACACTCAAGACAGACAGTAGCAGTAGCAAATAAGCATCCAACCGATTGTAAAGCTCAAATGTTATAAACTCAACAATAAATACTAAATAAACTGAAACAAGCATCCGGGGAGTTTTATTACAAGCAACAACTCCCAAACATCGTTATTCCTTGATAAGTACTAATTTCAAACTTTATTCTTGAGCTTGCTATTAATTGTAGATAGCTAAAACAAGTACCATTCGATTGAGCAGGAAATTTCCTATGAAATACATTCTATTTTTATAACGTTTTAGCAATAAAAATATAAAAAAATTAAAGAAATGCGCAAGTTTAAAAAGAGTCGTTATTTCTTGATAAATACCAAATTCAAACTTCATTCTTGAGCTTGCTATTGATTGTAAATAGTTAAAACAAGTAACATTCGATTGAGCAGAATATTTTCTATCAAACACATTTTAGTTTTATAAAGTTTCAGCATTGTAAATAAAAAAAAATCAAAAAAATACGCAAGTTTATAGATAGTTGTTATTCTTTGATAAGTACTAATTTCAAACTTCATTCTTGAGCTTGCTATTAATTGTAGATGGTTGAAGCAAATATTGTTTGTTTGAGCAGAAAAATTTCTATCAAATACATTCTATCTTTATAACGTTTCGGCTATGAAAATATAAAAAAAAAATTAAAAAAATTCGCAAGTTTAAAGATAGTCGTTATTCCTTGATAAGTTTCAATTTCAAACTTCATTCTTGAGCTTGCTATTAATTGTAAATGGTTGAAGCAAATACTATTCGTTTGAGCAGAAAAATTTCTATCAAATACATTTTACTTTTATAACGTTTTAGCAATTTAAATATAAAAAAATTAAAAAAATTCGCAAGTTTAAAGATAGTCGTTATTTCTTGGTAAGTACCAATTTCAAACTTTATTCTTGAGCTTGCTATTAATCGTAGATAGCTAAGACAAAAACCATTCGATTGAGCAGAAAATTTTTTATCAAATACATTTTACTTTTATAACGTTTCAGCAATGAAAATATAAAAAAAATTAAAAAAATTCGCAAGTTTAAAGATAGTCGTTATTCCTTGATAAGTACCAATTTCAAACTTCATTCTTGAGCTTGCTATTAATTGTAGATGCCTAAAGCAAATACCATTCGATTAAGCAGGAATATTTCTATCAAATACATCTTATTTTTGTAACGTTTTAGCAATTTAAATATAAAAAAATTAAAAAAATGCGCAAGTTTAAAGATAGTCGTTATTTATTGAAAAGTACCAATTTCAAACTTTATTCTTGAGCTTGCTATTAACTGTAGATGGTTAAAACAAGTACCATTCAATTGAGCAGGAAATTTTCTATCAAATACATTCTATCTTAATAACGTTTCGGCTATGAAAATATAAAAAAAATTCGCAAGTTTAAAGATAGTCGTTATTCCTTGATAAGTTTCAATTTCAAACTTCATTCTTGAGCTTGCTATTAATTGTAAATGGTTGAAGCAAATACTATTCGTTTGAGCAGGATATTTTCTATTAAACACATTTTAGCTTTATAGAGTTTTAGCAATGTAAATATAAAAAAATCAAAAAAATACGCAAGTTTAAAGTTAGTTGTTATTCCTTGATAAGTACCAATTTCAAACTATATTCTTAAGCTTGCTATTAATTGTAGATGGTTGACACAAATACTATTCGATTGAGCAGAAAATTTTCTATCAAATACATCTTACTTTTATAACGTTTCAGCAATATAAATATAAAAAAAATCAAAAAAATACGCAAGTTTGAAGAGAGTTGTTATTTCTTGATAAATACCAATTTCAAACTTTATTCTTGAGCTTGCTATTGATTGTAGATGGTTAAAACAAATATTATTCGATTGAGCAGGATATTTTCTATCAAACACATTTTAGTTTTATAAGGTTTCAGCATTGGAAATATAAAAAAAAACAAAAAAACACGCAAGTTTAAAGATAGTTGTTATTCTTTGATAAGTACTAATTTCAAATTTCATTCTTGAGCTTGCTATTAATTGTAGATAGTTAAAGCAAATACTGTTCGATTAAGCAGAAAATTTCCTATCAAATACACTCTACCTTCATAACGTCTTAGCAATGTAAATATAAAAAAAATTAAAAAAATTTGCAAGTTTAAAGATAGTCGTTATTCCTTAATAAGTACCAAGTTCAAACTTTATTCTTGAGCTTGCTATTAATTGTAAATGGTTGAAACAAGTACCATTCGATTGAGCAGAAAATTTTCTTTTAAATACATTTTACTTTTTTAACGTTTCAGCAATGTAAATAAAAAAAAATTAAAAAAATGCGCAAGTTTAGAGATAGTCGTTATTCCTTGATAAGTACCAATTTCAAACTTTATTCTTGAGCTTGCTATTGATTGAAGTGGTTGAAACAAATACCATTTAATTGAGCAGAAAATTTTCTATCAAATACATTTTATTTTTATAACGTTTAAACAATGCAAATATAAAAAAAATTAAAAAAATTCGCAAGTTTAAAGATAGTCGTTATTTCTTGATAAGTACCAATTTGAAACTTCATTCTTAAGCTTGCTATTGATTGTAGATAGTTAAGGCAAATACCATTCGATTAAGCAAGAAATTTTCTATCAAATACATCTTACTTTTATAACGTTTTAGCAATTTAAATATAAAAAATTAAAAAAATGAGCAAGTTTAAAGATAGTCGTTATTCCTTGATAAGTACCAATTTCAAACTTCATTCTTGAGCTTGATATTGATTGCAGATAGTTACAGCAAATACCATTCGATTGAGCAGAAAATTTCCTATCATATACATTTTACTTTTATAACGTTTCAGCAATGAAAACATAAAAAAAATTAAAAAAATACGCAAGTTTAAAAAGAGTTGTTATTTCTTGATAAATACCAATTTCAAACTTCATTCTTGAGCTTGCTATTAATTGTAAATAGTTGAAGCAAATACTGTTCGATTGAGCAGGATATTTTCTATTAAACACATTATAGTTTTGTAGAGTTTTAGCAATGTAAATATAAAAAAAATCAAAAAAATACGCAAGTTTAAAGATAGTTGTTATTCCTTGATAAGTACCAATTTCAAACTATATTCTTAAGCTTGCTATTATATGTAGATGGTCGACACAAATACCATTCGATTGGGCAGAAAATTTCCTATTAAATACATTCTACCTTCATAACGTCTTAGCAATGTAAATATATAAAAAATCAAAAAAATACGCAAGTTTAAAAAGAGTTGTTATTTCTTGATAAATACCAATTTCAAACTTCATTCTTGAGCTTGCTATTAATTGTCGATGGTTAAAACAATTATTATGCGATTGAGCAGAATATTTTCTATCAAACACATTTTAGTTTTATGAAGTTTCAGCATTGTAAACATAAAAGAAATCAAAAAAATACGCAAGTTTAAAGATAGTTGTTATTCTTTGATAAATACCAATTTCAAACTTCATTCTAGAGCTTTCTATTAATTGTAGATAGTTGAAGCAAATACCGTTCCATTAAGCAAAAAATTTCCTATTAAATACATCCTACCTTCATAACGTCTTAGCAATGCAAATATAAAAGAAATTAAAAAAATTCGCAAGTTTAAAGATAGTCGTTATTCTTTGATAAGTACCAATTTCAAACTTTATTCTTGAGCTTGCTATTAATTGCAGATAGTTGAAGCAAGTACCGTTCAATTTAGGAGGATATTTTCTATCAAACAGATTTTACTTTTATAACGTTTCAGCAATGTAAATATAAAAAAAATCAAAAAAATACGCAAGTTTAAATATAGTCGTTATTTCTTGATAAGTACCAATTTCAAACTTCATTCTTGAGCTTGCTATTGACTGTAGATAGTTGAGGCAAATACTGTATAATTGAGCAGGATATTTTTTATCAAACAAATTTTAGTTTTATGAAGTTTCAGCAAAATAAATATAAAAAAAATTAAAAAAAAAAAACGCAAGTTTAAAGATAGTCGTTATTCCTTGATAAGTACCAAGTTTAAACTTCATTCTTGAGTTTGCTATTAACTGTAGATAGTAGGGGAAAATACCATTCAATTAAGCAGAAAATTTTCTATCAAATATATCTTACTTTTATAACGTTTAACAATTTAAATATAAAAAAATTAAAAAAATGCGCAAGTTTAAAGATAGTCGTTATTTCTTGATAAGTACCAAATTCAAACTTTATTCTTGAGCTTGCTATTAATTATAGATGGTTAACGCAAATACCATTCGATTAAGCAGGAAAATTTCTATCAAATACATCTTACTTTTATAACGTTTTAGCAATTTAAATATAAAAAAATTAAAAAAATTCGCAAGTTTAAAGATAGTCGTTATTCCTTAATAAGTACCAATTTCAAACTTCATTCTTGAGCTTGCTATTAATTGTAGATGTTTAAAGCAAATACCGTTCGATTAAGCAAAAAAATTGCTATCAAATACATCTTACCTTTATAACGTTTTAGCAATTTGAATATAAAAAAATTAAAAAAATTCGCAAGTTTAAAGATAGTCGTTATTCCTTGATAAGCTTCAATTTCAAACTTCATTCTTGAGCTTGCTATTAATTGTAAATGGTTGAAGCAAATACTATTCGTTTGAGCAGAAAAATTTCTATCAAATACATTCTATCTTTATAACGTTTCGGCTATGAAAATATAAAAAAAATTAAAAAAATTCGCAAGTATAAAGATAGTCGTCATTCCTTGATAAGTTTCAATTTCAAACTTCATTCTTGAGCTTGCTATTAATTGTAAATGGTTGAAGCAAATACTATTCGTTTGAGCAGAAAAATTTCTATCAAATACATTTTACTTTTATAACGTTTTAGCAATTTAAATATAAAAAAATTAAAAAAATTCGCAAGTTTAAAGATAGTCGTTATTTCTTGGTAAGTACCAATTTCAAACTTTATTCTTGAGCTTGCTATTAATCGTAGATAGTTAAAACAAAAACCATTCGATTGAGCAGAAAATTTTTTATCAAATACATTTTACTTTTATAACGTTACAGCAATGAAAATATAAAAAAAATTAAAAAAATTCGCAAGTTTAAAGATAGTCGTTATTCCTTGATAAGTACCAATTTCAAACTTCATTCTTGAGCTTGCTATTAATTGTAGATGCCTAAAGCAAATACCATTCGATTAAGCAGGAAAATTTCTATCAAATACATCTTACTTTTATAACGTTTTAGCAATTTAAATATAAAAAAATTAAAAAAATGCGCAAGTTTTAAGTTAGTTGTTATTCCTTGATAAGTACCAATTTCAAACTATATTCTTAAGCTTGCTATTAATTGTAGATGGTTGACACAAATACTATTCGATTGAGCAGAAAATTTTCTATCAAATACATCTTACTTTTATAACGTTTCAGCAATATAAATATAAAAAAAATCAAAAAAATACGCAAGCTTAAAGAGAGTTGTTATTTCTTGATAAATACCAATTTCAAACTTTATTCTTGAGCTTGCTATTGATTGTAGATGGTTAAAACAAATATTATTCGATTGAGCAGGACATTTTCTATCAAACACATTTTAGTTTTATAAGGTTTCAGCATTGGAAAGATAAAAAAAATCAAAAAAATACGCAAGTTTAAAGATAGTTGTTATTCTTTGATAAGTACTAATTTCAAATTTCATTCTTGAGCTTGCTATTAATTGTAGATAGTTAAAGCAAATATTGTTCGATTAAGCAGAAAATTTCCTATCAAATTTGCTCTACTTTCATTACGTCTTAACAATGTAAATATAAAAAAAATTAAAAAAATTCGCAAGTTTAAAGATAGTCGTTATTCCTTGATAAGTACCAAGTTCAAACTTTATTCTTGAGCTT
This sequence comes from Tribolium confusum, assembly GCA_029207805.1. Classification (NCBI taxonomy): domain Eukaryota; kingdom Metazoa; phylum Arthropoda; class Insecta; order Coleoptera; family Tenebrionidae; genus Tribolium; species Tribolium confusum. The sequence goes on along the minus strand of JALGAY010000071.1, from coordinate 447,178 downwards.
GCTATTAATTGTAAATGGTTGAAACAAGTACCATTCGATTGAGCAGAAAATTTTCTATCAAATACATTTTATTTTTATAACGTTTAAGCAATGCAAATATAAAAAAAATTAAAAAAATTCGCAAGTTTAAAGATAGTCGTTATTTCTTGATAAGTACCAATTTGAAACTTCATTCTTAAGCTTGCTATTAATTGTAGATAGTTGAGGCAAATACCGTTCGATTAAGCAAAAAATTTCTTATCAAATACATCCTACCTCCATAACGTCTTAGCAATGTAAATATAAAAAAAATTAAAAAAATTCGCAAGTTTAAAGATAGTCGTTATTCTTTGATAAGTACCAATTTCAAACTTTTTTCTTGAGCTAGCTATTAACTGCAGATAGTTGAAGCAAGTACCGTTCAATTAAGGAGGATATTTTCTATCAAATAGATTTTACTTTTATAACGTTTTAGCAATGTAAATATAAAAAAAATCAAAAAAATACGCAAGTTTAAAGAGAGTCGTTATTTCTTGATAAATACCAACTTCAATCTTCATTCTTGAGCTTGATATTGATTGTAGATGGTCGAAGCAAGTATTATTCTATTGAGCAGAGTATTTTCTATCAAACACATTTTAGTTTAATAAAATTTCTGCAATGTAAATATATAAAAAATTAAAAAAATTTGCAAGTTTAAAGATAGTCGTTATTCCTTGATAAGTACCAACTTCAAACTTTATGCCTGAGCTTGCTATTAATTGTAGATAGTTGACGCAAATACCACTCGATTGAGCAGGAAATTTCCTATTAAATATATCTCACTTTCATTACGTTTCAGCAATGTAAATATAAAAAAAATCAAAAAAATTCGCAAGTTTAAAGAAAGTTGTTATTTCTTGATAAATACCAATTTCAAACTTCATTCTTGAGCTTGCTATTGACTGTAGATAGTTGAGGCAAATACTGTTAAATTGAGCAGGATATTTTTTATCAAACAAATTTTAGTTTTATGAAGTTTCAGCAAAATAAATATAAAAAAAATAAAAAAAAAAATACGCAAGTTTAAAGATAGTTGTTATTCCTTGATAAGTACCATGTTTAAACTTCATTCTTAAGTTTGCTATTAACTGTAGATAGTTGGGGCAAATACCATTCGATTAAGCAGAAAATTTTCTATCAAATACATCTTACTTTTATAACGTTTAACAATTTAAATATAAAAAAATTAAAAAAATGCGCAAGTTTAAAGATAGTCGTTATTCCTTGATAAGTACCAATTTCAAACTTTATTCTTGAGCTTGCTATTAACTGTAGATGGTTAAAGCAAATACCATTTGATTAAGCAGGAAATTTTCTATCAAATACATTTTACTTTTATAACGTTTTAGCAATTTAAATATAAAAAAATTAAAAAAATGCGCAAGTTTAAAGATAGTCGTTATTCCTTGATAAGTACCAATTTCAAACTTCATTCTTGAGCTTGCTATTAATTATAAATAGTTGAAAAAATACTATTTAATTGAACAGAAAATTTTTTATTAAATACATCTTATCTTTATAACGTTTTAGCAATGCAAAATATAAAAAAAATTAAAAAATTGCGCAAGTTTAAAAATAGTCGTAATTCCTTGATAAGTACCAATTTCAATCTTCAGTCTTAAGCTTGCTGTTAACTGTGAATGGTTAGAACAAGTACCAATCAATTAAGCAAAAAATTTTCTATCAATTAAATTTTATTTTTATAACGTTTTAGCAATGTAAATATAAAAAAAATCAAAAAAATACGCAAGTTTAAAGAGAGTCGTTATTTCTTGATAAATACCAATTTCAAACTTCATTCTTGAGCTTGATATTGATTGTAGATGGTTGAAGCAAATACTATTGGATTGAACAGGATATTTTTTATCAAACACATTTTAGTTTTATAAAGTTTCTGCAATGTAAATATATAAAAAATCAAAAAAATTTGCAAGTTTAAAGATAGTCGTTATTCTTTGATAAGTACCAACTTCAAACTTTATTCTTGAGCTTGATATTAATTTTAGATGGTCGACACAAGTACCATTCGATTGGGCAAGAAATTTCCTATTAAATATTTTCTACTTTTGTTACGTTTCAGCAATGTAAATATAAAAAAAATCAAAAAAATTCGCAAGTTTATAGAGAGTTGTTATTTCTTGATAAATACCAATTTCAAACTTCATTCTTGAGCTTGCTATTGATTGTAGATGGTTGAAGCAAATATTGTTCGATTAAGCAAAAAATTTCCTATCAAATACATTTTACTTTTATAACGTTTTAGCAATTTAAACATCAAAAAATTAAAAAAATGCGCAAGTTTAAAGAAAGTCGTTATTCCTAGATAAGTACCAATTTCAAACTTTAATCTTGAGCTTGCTATTAACTGTAGATGGTTAAAACAAATATAATTCGATTGAGCAAGAAATTTCCTATCAAATACATTTTATTTTTATAACCTTTCAGCAATGAAAATATAAAAAAAATTAAAAAAATTTGCAAGTTTAAAAATAGTCGTTATTCCTTGATAAGTACCAATTTCAAACTTTATTCTTAAGCTTGCTATTAATCGTAGATGGTTAAAACAAGTACTATTCGATTAAGCAGGAAATTTCCAATCAAATACATTTTATTTTTATAACGTTTTAGCAATGAAAATATAAAAAAAATTAAAAAAATTCGCAAGTTTAAACATAATCGTTATTCCTTGATAAGTACCATATTCAAACTTTATTCTTGAGCTTGCTATTAATTGTAGATGGTTAAGGCAAATACCATTCAATTAAGCAAAAAATTTCCTATCAAATACATCTTACTTTTATAACGTTTTAGCAATTTAAATATAAAAAATTAAAAAAATGCGCAAGTTTAAAAATAGTCGTTATTTCTTGTTAAATATCAATTTCAAACTTCATTCTTGAGCTTGGTATTAATTGTAAATGGTTGAAGCAAATATTATTCGATTAAGCAGAGAATTTCCTATCAAATACATCCTACTTTCATAACGTCTTAGCAATGTAAATATAAAAAAAATTAAAAAAATTTGCAAGTTTAAAGATAGTCGTTATTCCTTGATAAGTACCAATTTCAAACTTCATTCTTGAGCTTGCTATTATTTGTAGATGGTTGAAACAAGTACCATTCGATTGAGCAAAAAATTTTCTATCAAATACATTTTACTTTTTAAACGTTTCAGCAATGTAAATAAAAAAAAATTAAAAAAATGCGCAAGTTTAGAGATAGTCGTTATTCCTTGATAAGTACCAATTTCAAACTTTATTCTTGAGCTTGATATTGATTGTAAATAGTTGAAGCAAGTACTATTCGATTGAGCGGAATAATTTCTATCAAACACGTTTTAGCTTAATAAAGATTCAGCAATGTAAATATAAAAAAAATCAAAAAAATACGCAAGTTTAAAAAGAGTTGTTATTTCTTGATAAATACCAATTTCAAACTTTATTCTTGAGTTTGCTAATGATTGTAGATAGTTGAAACAAATAGCATTTATTTAAACAAAAAATTTTCTATCAAATACATTTTTTTTATAATGTTTCAGCAATGTAAATATAAAAAAAATTAAAAAAATACGCTAGTTTAAAAATAGTCCTTATTTCTTGTTAAGTACCAATTTCAAACTTTATTTTTGAGCTTGCTATTAATTGTAGATGGTTGCGGTAAGTACCATTCTATTAAGTAGAAAATTTCTTATCAAATACATTTAATTTTTATAACGTTTAAGCAATATAAATATAAAAAAAAATCAAAAAAATGCGCAAGTTTAAAGATAGTCGTTATTCCTTGATAAGTACCAATTTCAAACTTCATTCTTGAGCTTGCTATTGATTGTAGATGGTTGACACAAGTATTATTCGATTGAACAGAAAATTTTCTGTTAAATATATACTATTTTTATTACGTTTCAGCAATGTAAATATAAAAAAATTAAAAAAATTTGCAAGTTTAAAGAGAGTTGTTATTTCTTGATAAATACCAATTTCAAACTTCATTCTTGAGCTTGCTATTGATTGTAGATGGTTAAAGCAAAAATTGTTCGATTAAGCAGGATATTTTCTATCAAACACATTTTAGTTTTATAAAGTTTCAGCAATGTAAATATAAAAAAAATCAAAAAAATACGCAAGTTTAAAGATAGTCGTTATTCCTTGATAAGTACCAATTTCAAACTTCATTTTTGAGCTTGCTATTAATTGCAGATGGTTGAAACAAATATCGTTCAGTTGAACACAAAATTTTCTATTAAATGCATCTTACTTTTATAACGTTTCAACAATGTATATATAAAAAAAATTAAAAAAATTTGCAAGTTTAAAGAGAGTCGTTATTTCTTGATAAGTACCAATTTCAAACTTCATTCTTGAGCTTGCTATTGACTGTAGATAGTTGAGGCAAATACCATTCGATTAAGCAGAAAATTTTCTATCAAATACATGTTACTTTTATAACGTTTTAGCAATTTAAATATAAAAAAATTAAAAAAATGCGCAAGTTTAAAGATAGTCGTTATTTCTTGATAAGTACCCATTTCAAACTTTATTCTTGAGCTTGCTATTAATCGCAGATAGTTAAAACAAGTACCATTCGATTGAGCAGAAAATTTTCTATCAAATACATTTTACTTTTATAACGTTTCAGCAATAAATATATAAAAAAAATTAAAAAAATGCGCAAGTTTAAAGATAGTCGTTATTTCTTGATAAGTACCAACTTCAAACTTTATTCTTGAGCTTGCTATTAATCGCAGATAGTTAAAACAAGTACCATTCGATTGAGCAGGAAATTTCCTATCAAATACTTTTTACTTTTATAACGTTTTAGCAAATTAAATATAAAAAAATTAAAAAAATGCGCAAGTTTAAAGATAGTCGTTATTCCTTGATAAGTACCAATTTCAAACTTCATTCTTGAGCTTGCTGTTAATTGTAGATGGTTAAAACAAGTACCATTCAATTGAGCAAGAAATTTCCTATCAAATACTTTTTACTTTTATATCGTTTTAGCAAATTAAATATAAAAAAATTAAAAAAATGCGCAAGTTTAAAGATAGTCGTTATTCCTTGATAAGTACCAATTTCAAACTTCGTTCTTGAGCTTGCTATTGATTGTAGATACTTAAGGCAAATACTGTTTGATTAAGCAAAAAATTTCCTTTCAAACACATTTTATCTTTATAACGTTTCAGCAATGTAAATAAGAAAAAATTAAAAAAATTTGCAAGTTTAAAAATAGTCGTTATTCCTTGATAAGTACCAATTTCAAACTTCATTCTTGAGCTTGCTATTGATTGTAGATGGTTAAAACAAGTACCATTCGATTGAGCAGAAAATTTCCTATCGAATACATTCTACTTTTAGAACGTTTTAGCAAATTAAATATAAAAAAATTAAAAAAATGCTCAAGTTTAAAGATAGTCGTTATTCCTTGATAAGTACCAATTTCAAACTTCATTCTTGAGCTTGCTATTGATTGTAGATATTTAAGGCAAATACTGTTTAATTAAGCAAAAAATTTCCTTTCAAACACATTTTATCTTTATAACGTTTCAGCAATGTAAATATAAAAAAATTAAAAAAATGCGCAAGGTTAAAGATAGTCGTTATTCCTTGATAAATACAAATTTCAAACTTCATTCTTGAGCTTGCTGTTAGTTGTAGATGCTTAAAGCAAACACCGTTCGATTAAGCAAGAAAATTTCTATCAAATACATTCTATCTTTAAAACGTTTTGGCTATGAAAATTAAAAAAAAATTAAAAAAATTCGCAAGTTTAAAGATAGTTGTTATTCCTTGATAAGTACCATTTTCAAACTATATTCTTAAGCTTGCTATTAATTGTAGATGGTTGACACAAATACCATTCGATTGAGCAGAAAATTTTCTATCAGATACATTTTACTTTTATAACGTCTTAGCAATGTAAATATAAAAAAAATTAAAAAAATCTGCAAGTTTAAAGATAGTCGTTATTCCTTGATAAGTACCAAGTTCAAACTTCATTCTTGAGCTTGCTATTACTAGTAAATGGTTGAAGCAAGTACCATTCGATTGAGCAGAAAATTTTCTATTAAATGCATCCTACTTTTTTAACGTTTCAGCAATGTAAATAAAAAAAATTAAAAAAATGCGCAAGTTTAGAGATAGTCGTTATTCCTTGATAAGTACCAATTTCAAACTTTATTCTTGAGCTTGCTATTGATTGAAGATGGTTGAAACAAATACCGTTTACTTGAGCAGAAAATTTTCTATCAAATACATTTTATTTTTATAACGTTTAAGCAATGTATATATAAAAAAAATCAAAAAAATGCGCAAGTTTAAAGATAGTCGTTATTCCTTGATAAGTACCAATTTCAAACTTCATTCTTGAGCTTGCTATTGATTGTAAATAGTTGCAGCAAGTATTATTCGATTGAGCAAAATATTTTCTATCCAACACATTCTAGTTTTATAAAGTTTCAGCAATGTAAATAAAAAAAAATCAAAAAATACGCAAGTTTAAAAAGAGTCGTTATTTCTTGATAAATACCAATTTCAAACTTCATTCTTGAGCTTGCTAATAACTGTAGATAGCTGAAACAAATACCATTTAATTGAGCAGGAAATTTTCTATCAAATACATTTTATCTTTATAACGTTTCAACATTGTAAATATAAAAAAAATTAAAAAAATGCGCAAGTTTAAAGATAGTCGTTATTCCTTGATAAGTACCAATTTCAAACTTCATTCTTGAGCTTGCTAATACTTGTAGATAGTAGAAACAAATACCATTTGTTAAACCGGAAATTTTCTATCAAATACATCCTATTTTTATAACGTTTTAGCAATGTAAATATAAAAAAAATAAAAAAAATGCGCAAGTTTAGAGATAGTCGTTATTCATTGATAAGTACCAATTTCAAACTTTATTCTTGAGCTTGATATTGATTGTAAATCGTTGAAGCAAATACTATTTAATTGAGCAGAATATTTTCTATCAAACACATTTTAGTTTCATAAAGTTTCAGCAATGTAAATATAAAAAAAAATCAAAAAAATACGCAAGTTTAAAAAGAGTCGTTATTTCTTGATAAATACCAATTTCAAACTTCATTCTTTAGCTTGCTAATAATTGTCGATAGTTGAAACAAATACCATTTAATTGAGCAGGAAATTTTCTATCAAATTCATTTTATCTTTATAACGTTTCAGCAATGTAAATATAAAAAAAATCAAAAAAATGCGCAAGTTTAAAGATTGTCGTTATTCCTTGATAAGTACCAATTTCAAACTTCATTCTTGTGCTTGCTATTGACTGTAAATAGTTGAGGCAAGTATTATTCGATTGAGCAGAATATTTTCTATCAAACACATTTTAGTTTTATAAAGTTACAGCAATGTAAATATAAAAAAAATCAAAAAATACGCAAGTTTAAAAAGAGTCGTTATTTCTTGATAAATACCAATTTCAAACTTCATTCTTGAGCTTGCTATTAATTGTAGATAGTTGAAGCAAATACCGTTTATTTGAAGAAAAAATTTTCTATCAAATACATCTTATCTTTATAACGTTTCAGCAACGTAAATATAAAAAAAATTAAAAAAATGCGCAAGTTTAAAGATAGTCGTTTTTTCTTGTTAAGTACCAACTTTAAACTTTATACTTGAGCTTGCTATTAACTGTAAATAGTTGGGGCAAATACCATTTGATTAAGCAAAAAATTTCCTATCACATACATTCTATCTTTATAACGTTTCAGCAATGTAATTATAGAAAAAATTAAAAAAATTCGCAAGTTTAAAGATAGTCGTTATTCCTTGATAAGTACCAATTTCAAACTTCATTCTTGAGCCTGCTATTGACTGTAGATGGTTAAAGCAAATACCATTCGATTAAGCAAAAAATTTTCTATCAAATACATCTTACTTTTATAACGTTTTAGCAATTTAAATATAAAAAAATGCGCAAGTTTAAAGATAGTCGTTATTCCTTGATAAGTACCAATTTTAAACTTTATTCTTGAGCTTGCTATTAATTATAGATAGTTAAAACAAGTACCATTTAATTAAGCAGAAAATTTCCTATTAAATACATTCTACCTTCATAACGTCTTAGCACTGTAAATATAAAAAAAATCATAAAAATACGCAAGTTTAAAGTGAGTCGTTATTCCTTGATAAGTACCAATTTCAAACTTTATTCTTGAGCTTTCTATCAAATGTAGATGGTTAAAGCAAGTACCATTCGATTGAGCAGGAAGTTTCCTATCAAATACATTCTACTTTTATAACGTTTTAGCAATGAAAATATAAAAAAAATAAAAAAATTCGCAAGTTTAAAGATAGTCGTTATTCCTTGATAAGTACCAATTTCAAACTTCATTTTTGAGCTTGCTATTGATTATAGATACTTAAGGCGAATACTGTTTGATTAAGCAAAAAATTTCCTTTCAAATACATTTTATTTTTATAACGTTTCAGCAATGAAAATATAGTAAAAATTAAAAAAATTTGCAAGTTTAAAGATAGTCGTTATTCCCCAATAAGTACCAATTTCATACTTCATTCTTGAGCTTGCTATTGATTGTAGATGGTTAAAACAAATACCATTCGATTGAGCAGAAAATTTCCTATCAAATACATTCTACTTTTATAACGTTTTAGCAATTTAAATATAAAAAAAATCAAAAAAATAGGCAAGTTTAAAGAAAGTCGTTAATTCTTGATAAATACCAATTTCAATCTTCATTCTTGAGCTTGCCATTAATTGTAGATGGTTGAAACAAATACCATTTAATTGAACAAAAGATTTAATCAAAAAAATGCGCAAGTTTAAAAATAGTCGTTATTCCTTGATAAGTACCAATTTCAAACTTCATTCTTGAGCTTGCTATTGATTGTAAATAGTTGAAGCAAATATTATTTGATTAAGCAGAATATTTTCTATCAAACACATTTTAGTTTTATAAAGTTTCAGCAATGTAAATATAAAAAAATTAAAAAAATGCGCAAGTTTAAAGATAGTCGTTATTCCTTGATAAGTTCCAACTTAAACTTTATTCTTGAGCTTGCTGTTAACTGTAAATAGCTGGGGCAAATACCATTTGATTAAACAAAAAATTTCCTATCAAATACATTCTATCCTTATAACGTTTCAGCAATGTAAATATAGAAAAAATTAAAAAAATTCGCAAGTTTAAAGATAGTCGTTATTCCTTGATAAGTACCAATTTCAAACTTCATTCTTGAGCTTGCTATTAATTGTCGATGATTAAAACAAGTATTATGCGATTGAGCAGGATATTTTCTATCAAACACATTTTAGTTTTATAAAGTCTCAGCATTGTAAATATAAAAAAAATCAAAAAAATACGTAAGTTTAAAGATAGTTGTTATTCTTTAATAAGTACCAAATTCAAACTTCATTCTAAAGCTTGCTATTAATTGTAGATAGTTAAGGCAAATACCGTTCGATTAAGCAGAAAATTTCCTGTCAAATACATCCTACCTTCATAACGTCTTAGCAATGTAAATATAAAAAAAATTACAAAAATTCGCAAGTTTAAAGATAGTCGTTATTCTTTGATAAGTACCAATTTCAAACTTTATTCTTGAGCTTGCAATTAATTGCAGATAGTTGAAGCAAGTACCGTTTAATTTAGGAGGATATTTTCTATCAAATGAATTTTACTTTTATAACGTTTTAGCAATGTAAATATAAAAAAATCAAAAAAATACGCAAGTTTAAAGTGAGTCGTTATTTCTTGATAAATACCAAGTTCAATCTTCATTCTTGAGCTTGATATTGATTGTAGATGGTTGAAGCAAGTATTATTCTATTAGGCAGAATAATTTCTATCAATAATTGCTTCAATAAAATTTCTGCAATGTAAATATATAAAAAATTAAAAAAATTTGCAAGTTTAAAGATAGTCGTTATTCCTTGATAAGTACCAACTTCAAACTTTATTCTTGAGCTTCCTATTAATTGTAGATGGTTGACGCAAGTACCATTCAATTGAGCAGAAAATTTCCTGTTAAATATATCTTACTTTCATTACGTTTCAGCAATGTAAATATAAAAAAAATCAAAAAAATTCGCAAGTTTAAAGAGAGTTGTTATTTCCTGATAAATACCAATTTCAAACTTCATTCTTGAGCTTGCTATTGATTGTAGATGGTTGACACAAGTACCGTTCGGTTAAGCAGAAAATTTCCTGTTAAATATATACTATTTTTATTACGTTTAAGCAATGTAAATATAAAAAAATCAAAAAAATACGTAAGTTTAAAGATAGTTGTTATTCTTTAATAAGTACCAATTTCAAACTTCATTCTAGAGCTTGCTATTAATTGTAGATAGTTAAAGCAAATACCGTTCGATTAAGCAGAAAACTTCCTATCAAATACATCCTACCTTTATAACGTCTTAAACCCGTTTGACACGGTGTCATTTCTTATATGAAATCTTGCATAATTTTTGGTCTTAAAAATAACATAAAAAACAACATCGTTGCAAACAGAAATTTTTGACACAAGAAATTTTATTAAATTTGACGACAATTTTGCTATAAAATGTTCTATAAATGCGCAAGTTATTTGTGTGAAAAATGCGCTGTTAAGGTGCGCAGTAGTGTCATTATTCCGGTAAAATAGAGTCAACCCGAGTAACTTGCCTCTTGTGTATCTAAAAATGACAGAATAGGTCTAGTAATAAGTGAGAATCACCTAAAAAAAAACAACTGTGTGGAAGAGTGAATTGTAAAAGTACAAAGAACAAAGATGTCAAATAATACGCATCTCATAGTGCGCAGAATTGCGGCAACAATTGCTTAACAAACGGACAGTCAGATCAAAGTGTAAAAAATGCGATGCTAATATGAAATGTCGTTTCACATTAGTTAAATATGAAGAAACAAATGTGGGGAATGGAAAAGTGTGATGTGTGATAGTAAGTTGTGGTAGTAGTGACGCGTCAAAAGATGATCATTGTATTTATATAATTTGGATGTGTTGGAACTCCAGTATTATAGCAAGTGCTGTCATAGAAGAATGGAAGGCAGTTGCAGTAAAAATTGTTATAAATTAGCATTATATTTAAAAAAATGTCGCCGATCAGCTGATGTGGGAATTGGATTAAAAATATTTAGAACACGTTCTAAATTTTGTCAAGGTGTCTGTCATAGATAAAGAAGGAAATAGATACTACTCTCTCGCTTCCTCATTGGAAACGCGCGCTTCTTGCTCCATCTCTGAACAGTGGATTCAAGTTCTAAGAAATAAATGGAAAGAAATCTTTTTATAAATTTGGCGCCATATTTAAATATCACATTACTTATGTTTTCAAAATTATTTTCGCTTTAAACTAAAACTTATCACTCTATAGTGACCAAGTTTTAAACTCGATCACGAAAGAGTGCTAAATCTTAGTTTAAATGCTGTATTTTATATATAACGATTTGCTAGTTTGCACTCGTTTATAAAAAAAATACGAAGTTGTATAAATTAATAAAACACCAAATATGTTTAAAACGTTTTATTACGAAAAACCTACATTTAGGAAAATTGTAATACAATTAATGACATTAGATTGTAAAACCAACTTTAAAAATACAACAATCGGTAGGCTACTATTTTATAAATTTTAAGTATGTAAAGGCATGTGTAACACCAGCATATAATCCAGTGCTAATAGATAAACGTTAATTTATAAGTTCAGTTGATAGTTTTACCTCATCAAACATAAGTACACACAATTTATCTTGCATTCGCTTTTTTGCAACACGTTTTTTTAAATGATTAAAAATTGATTAATTGATGCCAGTATTAAATAGCACTTTAATTAATGTTGCGGTCAAAACTTTTTTTTGATGGCAAGCTAAAGAATTTTGATAAATAAAGATATGCTTTACCACTTTGTTTATATAAAGCTAAAGCAAAAGTTTTATCTTTAACTGTAAATCTTCGGCCCTTTGGTTTGTATTTTTGGTTTTTTAATTGCGACCAGATAAATTGAGCTGTAACGTTATTTACATCATTGAGTTGAGCTAATAAAAAGTCTTTGTTTTGTAAATAATTAATTTTATGTTTCAATGATATTTGACGACATTTTAATTTACTTACAGCTTGTTGTAAATATCTCGCCCTTTTATATAAAGATTTCCCCTCAGCACCAAAGTGGTTTACACGTGTTATGCCAACCGAACGCAAGAGACTGGTTTTCTCTTTCGCTTTTAATTTCAACTCTGAAACAGTAATAAAATCCTTAAGTTAAACTTCTCAAAAGTAGAAAATAAAACGATATTCTGACTCAAAAATGTAAAACATGCAATTGATATGAGCACAGAACTAAAGTGTCTTAATTCCTCAAGTGATTGGGGGATTACTTTTAGTTTCAAGAACTAATGATGTACTTTATTCTTGAAATAGTGGGTAATTCACAAGTATACAGCAAAATTTTAACTCATTATACTATCTAAACGTACCTGTAACAGGCTGAGGAGCAGATGGCAAATTTGGCACGTTAGAAAGTACAGGCATATTAACATAAACAGAATGTTCAACTGGAGAGGCAACTGAGGTTGATGGTTGGTCATCAATCAGTACATTGTTACTCGTCTCCCCAGGCCCACCAGCAACTGAATTTTGTTTGCTTTTTTTTGCCGCATAAACTTTGTCGGATAGCTTTATTACTAGTTTCTCTGGAGCTTCTGCGGATAACGTGCCAGCCCACTGAAGATTGAAGGCTGGTGAAAACCTTTAAACAACCAAAATATAGACACAAAAAATAAACTAATAAATTTGTACCTGGTAAATGTAATGTGGGGACTGCAAACCCTATCAGCTTCCCATTTGGATTCAGATATCTTTTCTCAAAATGTATAGCACAAACCCACCCCACTTTTTCTTTATTAATCAGTTTGGCTAGGAATTCACCACCTGTTCTTTCAATTCAAAGACGTCTAATCCGTAAATCTGTTGGAAACTTATACCTGTAGGGACACAGTACATTAGACGTGAAAGAAAACTCTATGTTTTATAGTCATGCCATAGCCATGATACATTTGGGTGTGGTTATAATTATATTTTTATTTGCAATTTAATATTTCTTCTTGCGACTTACCTGCGACTAGACGTGTTATTACATCCGAAAATATTACAACGTCTCATTTTCTAGTAAATAATAGCACTACTCAAATAAAAAGTTATACGAAATACGTAATAAAAATTCATTCACAAAAAATGCGCAAAATGACACATAGATGAGAGAATTTAATATATTATGACATGTCAATGACGTGTCATACAGTGTTCTTCTTTATCTCTATGACAGCGTTGCCAACACTAATAAAAAGTTACCAAAGATAACTAAAATCATGTTGGTATTTATAAAGTAACTGTGGTATTTAGTTTCTAGGAAACAGGGGGGGGGGGGGGCTCTAGATCTTTTGCTCCTGCCTTTCACGAAAGATCTAGAGCCCCCCCCTGTTTCCTAGAAGAATTAATTTATTAGGAGAAAAAGGGAGCGTGGTCTTTTGGCATTCTTTGAGAGCAGGAAATTAACTCCGTCATTGATTGGAAACTCAGCTGGCAAACATATTATACAACATATATGTACCACTTGTTCTTATCGTACTATGTACCATGTTTTTTTTTTTTTTATGCGCCCAATTTGGCGCTCTTGTATTGCTTAATCAATATATGTGCCCTTGTGGCACCTCCTTTTTTTTTTTTTGTGGTATTTAGTGACTCGAGAGGCATCTATCAACAGTGGAGTGGACTTTAACGCGTTTCCAGCAGTTTTTAGTCAAGTTTCACACCCCTGGTGTCTGTCAAAAGTGCGCACTAAAATACGGAGTGGCAGGTTTAGCGTACAGCGCATGCGTAAGGCGAAAACGTGCAGCGTACAACAGCTGTAGACTGTCATTTTACTTGTTTACTGTTGCCGGCGTGGTGTGAGTGTTCAGGCGGTTTAAGAAGAGTGCTAATTGGGTGAAAAACAATGTCGTGGACGCGTTAACAAGTGCGCCTGCTATTAGATGGATATAAGCGCTATCCATGCTTACAGTATACAGTATTCAAATAAACACGCGCGCCAAACGGCATTAGAAAAAATTTTGGAGGTTCTTAAGCCATTGAGACCCGAAGTAACAATAGCAGAAATAAAATCAAAATTTCATGGGCTTAAAGCCACATTTGTGGCAGAACACAGAAAGTATAAGGAGAGCGTGGGAACGGGGAAAGGAGAAGATGAGGTGAGACACGCATTGTAAAAATTGACAGTACGCGTAAAATGTTGATTTGTTTCAGTTGTATTACCCCAGTTTGTGGTATTACGAAGATCTACATTTTTTGTTGGACCACTTGGAACCGCGTCCATCCAGTGATAGTATAATAGAATCGCAGGACTCACAGGACAGCCAAGAGACATTGCTGGAAAGAGACGATTTTGTACGATACACACTACCTGCATTATGTGCAAGGTATTATATGTATTGTGTTACAGGAACCGTTAGGACAGGCGTTGGAATGCGCTGACCAGGTAGAAGAGTCCTGTGCAAACAGACCAGGTACAAGTACCGGGACCTCGACCTCGGTGCATCACCCTTCCCCTCCGCAGAAAGGGAAAAAGAGGAGAAGGGGTGGAGACAAAACTGATAGTATATTACAGGCGGCATCGGAGACATTAAAGACCCTTTAGCAAACACTTACAATAGAGCCGAACCCCCCAGACGAGCGTCAGGACGATGACACGACATTATCCCGCTTCATCATATCCAAATTAAGACAAATCACGGACGACAATATCCGGTTGGAGGTGGAGCAGCAAATAACGAATTTGCTGTATGCTGCAATCCACCAGTGTCGCCAAAAAAAACAGAACAAGTAAATTTATAAGCATGTATTTTTTAAATAAAGTTATATAAATTCTATAAGACTACAATCTTATTAATGCTGTTAATAATTGCTTTTTTCAATGGCTGTCTCTTGCCAGTGCACACTTCCCATAGCTGAATTAAAAAACGATTTAAATGTGTTGCGGATCTCTCGTGCTTGTGTGCTACTTCGATTACCCGCTTGACGTCCAATGTGTCTTAAGGTTTGTAATTCTGCGGTGTCTTCATTAGCTTCAAGATTCGTATATTGCCGCCCATTGTGAGTTGTCAAAAAATTGTGTAAAACCACAAATGTTAACGTGATTTGTTCTACTTTTTCGACACTTAAGCCAATTCGATTTAAGAGGACACGAAAGCGGTTGGCTAGAATCCCAAAGGCGTTTTCGACAACGCGTCGCACCCTTGAGAGACGGTAATTGAAAATTTTTTCGTCATGGTCCATGTCACGGCTTGGGTACGGCTTCATGAGGTGTTCGGAAAGTAGGGTGATGCCTCCTGTTGGCCTGGTAAGACAGTTGCAAGGGGAATGTGAAGCGTTTGTGCCTCGATCGCGCGTGCAAGTCCACTTTGATTATATACACCCCCATCACTAACGTGACCATTGACTCCCACATTCACGTATAAAAATTTATATTTGGCATCAACTAATCCCAATAAAACTATGCTTTTAGTGCCTTTATAATTGTAATAGAATGATCCCGTGGAAATTGGAGCTCTGAATTCTATGTGACGCCCGTCTAAGGCTCCAAAACAATGGAGAAATTGCCACATTTCGTTAAACTCTTGGCTCACTTTTTCCCACTCGTTGATGTTGCATGGTGCCTACAACCGACAGTGACAGGACCCACCTAATATATTAGCTTATGTATGAACACAAACCTTCACGTGGTGTATTTTGAGCACAGTGTAGATGCTTTTACACACTTCTGGTATAAAACGTAAAATTGTTGACTCGTGGATGCGTGTAGCATACATTAATGACCGAAAGGATTCTCCTGTCGCCAAGAATCGTAATGTTGTTTCTAATCTGTGATAACATTTTTTTAGATTACAAGTACCAAATTTAATAATGCATATAAATGCACCGACCTGTGTCTAGCAGAAACGCTTTCCCTCATTAGTGTATTTTGTTTACTTATGAGGGGCGACACTAACGTTAGTATATATTCAAACTGTTCGTTTGTCATTCGTAAATAATTTTTATAAGCCACAGGATCTTCCGTTCTCAGTTCGTTATCTAACAGGGTTAACACCCCTTTGCCTTTTTGTCTTCTCCGAAGCCATTTTCTGCTCCATAGCTTACGTTTTTGTACTTTTTGTGTAGCAGCCACTACAGTTGCTACACAAAATACTACCCCACATGCTAAATACATTTCTCTGGGTGTAAGCATGCTTTCTGACTATTAATTTCAAAAATTTTAATATGAATGTGAGGTTAGGTATGTCCCTCTTTTACATCAGCACAATATAATCTACGCATGTGCAGTTTGTAACGCAGCAATTCGCGCAGAAATGACACCGTTGCAAACAGGAAAGTGCGTTTTATGAATTTTTTACAGTAAAAATTCAAGGTCAAATGTAAATAAAAATTACAACATTTTTTATATCAAATTTTATGCAAGAAATGACACCGTGTCAAACGGGCTTTAGCAATGTAAATATAAAAAAAATTAAAAAAATTCGCAAGTTTAACGATAGTCGTTATTCTTTGATAAGTACCAATTTCAAACTTTATTCTTGAGCTTGCTATTAATTGCACATAGTTGAAGCAAGTACCGTTTAATTTAGGAGGATATTTTCTATCAAATAGATTTTACTTTTATAACGTTTTAGCAATGTAAATATAAAAAAAATCAAAAAAATACGCAAGTTTAAAGAGAGTCGTTATTTCTTGATAAATACCAATTTCAATCTTCATTCTTGAGCTTGATATTGATTGTAGATGGTGGAAGCAAGTATTATTCTATTGAGCAAAATAATTTCTATCAAACACATTTTAGTTTAATAAAATTTCTGCAATGTAAATATATAAAAAATTTAAAAAATTTGCAAGTTTATAGGTAGTCGTTATTCCTTGATAAGTACCAACTTCAAACTTTATTCTTGAGCTTGCTATTAATTGTAGGTGGTTAACGCAAATACCATTCGATTGAGCAGAAAATTTCCTGTTAAAGATATACTATTTTTATTACGTTTCAGCAATGTAAATATAAAAAAAATCAAAAAAATTTGCAAGTTTAAAGAGAGTTGTTATTTCTTGATAAATACCAATTTCAAACTTCATTCTTGAGCTTGCTATTGATTGTAGATGGTTGAAGCAAGTATTGTTCGATTAAGCAGGATATTTTCTATCAAATACGTTTTAGTTTTATAAAGTGTCAGCAATGTAAATATACAAAAAATCAAAAAAATACGCAAGTTTAAAGATAGTCGTTATTCCTTGATAAGTACCAATTTCAAACTTCATTTTTGAGCTTGCTATTAATTGCAGATGGTTGAAACAAATATCGTTCGATTAAACACAAAATTTTCTATGAAATGCATCTTACTTTTATAACGTTTCAACAATAAAAATATAAAAAGAATTAAAAAAATTTGCAAGTTTAAATATAGTCGTTATTTCTTGATAAGTACCAATTTCAAACTTCATTCTTGAGCTTGCTATTGACTGTAGATAGTTGAGGCAAATACTGTTTAATTGAGCAGGACATTTTTTATCAAACAGATTTCAGTTTTATGAAGTTTCAGCAAAATAAATATAAAAAAAATCAAAAAAATACGCAAGTTTAAAGATAGTCGTTATTCCTTGATAAGTACCAAGTTTAAACTTCATTCTTGAGTTTGCTATTGATTGTAAATAGTTGAAGCAAGTATTATTCGATTGAGCAAAATATTTTCTATCAAACACATTCTAGTTTTATGAAGTTTCAGCAATGTAAATAAAAAAAAATCAAAAAAATACGCAAGTTTAAAAAGAGTCGTTATTTCTTGATAAATACCAATTTCAAACTTCATTCTTGAGCTTGCTATTAATCGTAGATAGTTAAAACAAAAACCATTCGATTGAGCAGAAAATTTTCTATCAAATACATTTTACTTTTATTTTGTTTCAGCAATGTAAATATAAAAAAAATTAAAAAAATTCACAAGTTTAAAGAGAGTGGTTATTTCCTGATAAATACCAATTTCAAACTTCATTCTTGAGCTTGCTATTGATTGTAGATGGTTGACACAAGTAGCATTCGATTGAGCAGGAAATTTCCTGTTAAAGATATACTATTTTTATTACGTTTCAGCAATGTAAATATAAAAAAAATCAAAAAAAACGCAAGTTTAAAGATAGGTGTTATTCTTTGATAAGTACTAATTTCAAATTTCATTCTTGAGCTTGCTATTAATTGTAGATAGTTAAAGCAAATAATGTTCGATTAAGCAGAAAATTTCCTATCAAATACATTCTACTTTCATAACGTCTTAGCAATGTAAATATAAAAAAAATTAAAAAAAATTGCAAGTTTAAAGATAGTCGTTATTCCTTGATAAGTACCAATTTCAAACTTCATTCTTGAGCTTGCTATTGATTGTAAATAGTTGAAGCAAGTATTATTCGATTGAGCAAAATATTTTCTATCAAACACATTCTAGCTTTATGAAGTTTCAGCAATGTAAATAAAAAAAAATCAAAAAAATACGCAAGTTTAAAAAGTGTCGTTATTTCTTGATAAATACCAATTTCAAACTTCATTCTTGAGCTTGCTAATAATTGTAGATAGTTGAAACAAATACCATTTATTAAACAGGAAATACATTCTATCTTTATAACGTTTCAGCAATGTAAATATAAAAAAAATTAAAAAAATGCGCAAGTTTAAAGATAGTCGTTATTCCTTGATAAGTACCAATTTTAAACTTCATTCTTGAGCTTGCTATTAACTGTAAATAGTTGGGGCAAATACCATTTAATAAAGCAAAAAATTTCCTATCAAATACATTCTATCTCTATAACGTTTCAGCAATGTAAATATAAAAAAATTAAAAAAATTTGCAAGTTTAAAGATAGTCGTTATTCCTTGATAAGTACCAATTTGAAACTTTATTCTTGAGCTTGGTATTAATTGTAGATGGTTGAAGCAAATACCGTTCGATTAAGCAGAAAATTTCCTATCAAATACATCCTACCTTTATAACGTCTTAGCAATGTAAATATAAAAAAAAAATAAAAAATTTTGCAAGTTTAAAGATAGTCGTTATTCCTTGATAAATACCAACTTCAAACTTTATTCTTAAGCTTACTATTAATTGTAGATAGTTCATTCAATTGAGCAGGATATTTTCTGTCAAATAAATTTTACTTTTATAACGTTTTAGCAATGTAAATATAAAAAAAATCAAAAAAATACGCAAGTTTAAAGAGAGTCGTTATTTCTTGATAAATACCAATTTCAAACTTTATTCTTGAGCTTGATATTGATTGTAGATGGTTGAAGCAAGTACTATTCGATTGAGCAGAATATTTTCTATCAAACACATTTTAGTTTTATAAAATTTCTGCAATGTAAATATATAAAAAATCAAAAAAATTTGCATGTTTAAAGATAGTCGTTATTCCTTGATAAGTACCAACTTCAAACTTCATTCTTGAGCTTCTTATTAATTGCAGATGGTTGAAATAAATATCATTCAATTGAGCAAAAAATTTTCTATCAAATGCATTTTATTTTTATAACGTTTCGACAGTGTAAATATAAAAAAAATTAAAAAAATTTGCAAGTTTAAATATAGTCGTTATTTCTTGATAAGTACCAATTTCAAACTTCATTTTTAAGCTTGCTATTAATTGTAGATAGTTGAAGTAAATTCCGTTTAATTGAGCAAAAAATTTTCTATCAAATACATCTTATCTTTATAACGTTTCAGCAATGTAAATAAAAAAAAAATTAAAAAAATGCGCAAGTTTAAAGATAGTCGTTATTCCTTGATAAGTACCAACTTTAAACTTTATACTTGAGCTTGCTGTTAACTGTAAATAGTGGGGGCAAATACCATTTGATTAAGCAAAAAATTTCCTTTCAAATACATTTTATCTTTATAACGATTCAGCAATGTAAATATAGAAAAAATTAAAAAAATTCGCAAGTTTAAAGATAGTCGTTATTCCTTGATAAGTACCAATTTCAAACTTTATTCTTGAGCTTGCTATTGATTGTAGATGCTTAAGGCAAATACTGTTTGATTAAGCAAAAAATTTCCTTTCAAATACATTTTATCTTTATAACGTTTCAGCAATGTAAATATAGAAAAAATTAAAAAAATTTGCAAGTTTAAAGATAGTCGTTATTTCTTGATAAGTACCAATTTCAAACTTTATTCTTGAGCTTGCTATTGATTGTAGATGGTTAAAGCAAGTACTGTTCGATTGAGCAGGATATTTTTTATCAAACACATTTTAGCTTTATAAAGTTTCAGCAATGTAAATATAAAAAAAATTAAAAAAATTCGCAAGTTTAAAGATAGTTTAAAGAAAATTTCCTATTAAATACACCTAACTTTTATAACGTTTCAATAATGTAAATATAAAAAAAATCAAAAAAATACGCAAGTTTAAAGAGAGTCGTTATTTCTTGATAAATACCAATTTCAAACTTTATTCTAGAGCTTGCTATTAACTATAGATGGTTGAAGCAAATACCGTTTGATTAAGCAGGAATTTTTCTATCAACTACATTTTACTTTTATAACGTTTCAGCAATGTAAATATAAAAAAAATTAAAAAAATGCGCAAGTTTAAAAATAGTCGTTATTCCTTGATAAGTACCAATTTCAAACTTCATTCTTGAGCTTACTATTAATTTTAAATGATTGAAGCAAGTACTATTCAATTGAGCAAAATATTTTCTATCAAACACATTCTAGTTTTATAAAGTTTCAAAAATGTAAATATAAAAAAAAAACAATTAAATACGCAAGTTTAAAAAGAATTGTTATTTCTTGATAAATACCAATTTCAAACTTCATTCTTGAGCTTGCTATTGATTGTAGATGGCTGTAGCAGATATTATTCGATTGAGCAGGATATTTTCTATCAAACACATTTTAGTTTTATAACGTTTCAACAATGTAAATATAAAAAAAATCAAAAAAATACGCAAGTTTAAAGAGAGTCGTTATTTCTTGATAAATACCAATTTCAAACTTCATTCTTGAGCAAGCTATTGATTGTAGATGGTTGAGGCAAGTACTATTTAATTGAGCAGAACATTTTCTATCAAACACATTTTAGTTTTATAAAGTTTCAGCAATGTAAACATAAAGAAACTCAAAAAAATACGCAAGTTTAAAAATAGTCGTTATTCCTTAATAAGTACTAATTTCAAACTTCATTCTTGAGCTTGCTAATTATAGATGGTTGCAACAAATACCATTTGATTGAGCAGAAAATTTTCTATCAAATACATCTTTTTTTTATAACGTTTCAGCAATGTAATTATTAAAAAAATCAAAAAAATACGCAAGTTTAAAAGAGTTGTTATTTCTTGATAAATACCAATTTCAAACTTTATTCTTGAGCTTGCTGTTAATTGCAGATAGTTGAAGCAAGTACCATTCGATTGGGAAGGAAATTTCCTATCAAATACATCTTATTTTTATAACGTTTCAACAATGTAAATATAAAAAAAATTAAAAAAATACTCAAGTTTAAATAGTGTCGTTATTTCTTGATAAATACCAATTCCAAACTTCATTTTTGAGTATGCTATTAATTGTAGATGGTTGAAGCAAGTACTATTTGATTAAGCTATCAAGATATTTTCTATCAATTACATTCTAGTTAGCAATGTAAATAAAAAAAAAAATCAAAAAAATACGCAAGTTTAAAGATAGTCGTTATTCCTTAATAAGTACCAATTTCAAACTTAATTTTTGAGCTTGCTGTTAATTCTAGATGGTTGAGACAAATACCATTCAATTAAGCAAAAAATTTTCTATCAGATATATCTTATTTTTATAACGTTTCAACAATGTAAATATAAAAAAAATCAAAAAAATTTGCAAGTTTAAAAATAGTAGTTATTCCTTGATAAATACCAATTTCAAACTTTATTTTTGAGTATACTATTGATTGTAGATGGTTGAAGCAAATACTATTTGATTAAGCAGAATATTTTCTATCAAACACATTTTAGTTTTATAAAGTTTCAGCAAAATAAATATAAAAAAAATCAAAAAAATACGCAAGTTTAAAAATAGTCGTTATACCTTGATAAGTACCAAGTTTAAACTTCATTCTTGAGCTTGTTATTAACTGTAGATAGTTGGGGCAAATACCATTCGATTAGGCAGAAAGTTTTCTATTAAATACATCTTACTTTTATAACGTTTTAGCAATTTAAATATAAAAAAATTAAAAAAATGCGCAAGTTTAAAGATAGTCATTATTCCTTGATAAGTACCAATTTCAAACTTTATTCTTGAGCTTGCTATTAATCGAAGATGGTCAAAACTAGTACCGTTCGATTAAGCAGAAAATTTCCTATCAAATACATCTTACTTTCATAACGTTTTAGCAATTTAAATATAAAAAAATTAAAAAAATTCTCAAGTTTAAAGAAAGTCGTTATTCCTTAATAAGTACCAATTTCAAACTTTATTCCTGAGCTTGCTATTATTTGTAGATGGTTAAGGCAAATATCATTCGATTAAGCAAGAAATTTTCTATCAAATACATCTTACTTTTATAACGTTTTAGCAATTTAAATATAAAAAAATTAAAAAAATGCGCAAGTTTAAAGATAGTCGTTATTCCTTGATAAATACCAATTTCAAACTTCATTCTTGAGCTTGTTATTGATTGCAGGTGGTTAAGGCAAATACCGTTCGATTAAGCAGAAAATTTTCTATCAAATACATTTTACTTTTATAACGTTTCAGCAATAAAAACATAAATAAAATTAAAAAATTGCGCAAGTTTAAAAAGAATCGTTATTTCTTGATAAATACCAATTTCAAACTTCATTCTTGAGCCTGCTATTGATTGTAAATGGTTGAAGCAAATACTATTCGATTGAGCAAAATATTTTCTATTAAACACATTTTAGTTTTATAGTTTTAGCAATGTAAATATAAAAAAAATCAAAAAAATACTCAAGTTTAAAGAGAGTTGTTATTTCTTGATAAATACCAATTTCAAACTTCATTCTTGAGCTTGCTATTGATTGTAGATGGTTAAAACAAGTATTATTCGATTGAGCGGGATATTTTCTATCAAACACATGTTAGTTTTATAAAGTTTCAGCAATGTAAATATAAAAAAGAAATACGCAAGTTTAAAAAGAGTGGTTATTTCTTGATAAATACCAATTTCAAACTTCATTCTTGAGCTTGCTATTAATTGTAGATGGTTAAAGCAAATACCATTCGATTGAGCAGAAAATTTCCTATCAAATACATTTTATTTTTATAACGTTTCAGCAATGAAAACATAAAAAAAATTAAAAAAATGCGCAAGTTTAAAAAGAGTCGTTATTTCTTGATAAATACCAATTTCAAACATCATTCTTTAGCTTGCTATTGATTACAAATGGTTGAAGCAAATACTATTCGCTTGAGCAGGATATTTTCTATTAAACACATTTTAGTTTTATAGAGTTTTAGCAATGTAAATATAAAAAAAATTAAAAAAATGCGCAAGTTTAAAGATAGTTGTTATTCCTTGATAAGTACCAATTTCAAACTATATTCTTGAGCTTGCTATTAATTGTAGATGGTCGACACAAGTACCATTCGATTGAGCAGAAAATTTTCTATCAAACACATCTTACTTTTATAACGTTTCAGCAATGTAAATATAAAAAAAATCAAAAAAATACGCAAGTTTAAAAAGAGTTGTTATTTCTTGGTAAATACCAATTTCAAACTTCATTCCTGAGCTTGCTATTGATTGTAGATAATTAAAACAAGTATTATTTGATTGAGCAGGATATTTTCTATGAAAACATTTTAGTTTTATAAAGTTTCAGCATTGTAAATATAAAAAAAATGAAAAAAATACGAAAGTTTAAAGATAGTTGTTATTCTTTGATAAGTACCAATTTCAAACTTAATTTTTGAGCTTGCTGTTAATTCTAGATGGTTAAAACAAATACCATTCAATTAAGCAGAAAATTTTCTATCAGATATATCTTATTTTTATAACGTTTCAACAATGTAAATATAAAAAAAATCAAAAAAATTTGCAAGTTTAACGATAGTCGTTATTCCTTGATAAATACCAATTTCAAACTTTATTTTTGAGTATACTATTGATTGTAGATGGTTGAAGCAAATACTATTTGATTAAGCAGGATATTTTCTATCAAACACATTTTAGTTTTATAATGTTTCAGCAATGTAAATAAAAAAAAAATTAAAAAAATACGCAAGTTTAAAGATAGTCGTTATTCCTTAATAAGTACCAATTTCAAACTTCATTTTTGAGCTTGCTGTTAATTGTAGATGGTTGAAGCAAATACCATTCGATTAAGCGAAAAAATTTCTATTAAATGTATCTTACTTTTATATTGTTCAGCAATGTAAATATAAAAAAAATTAAAAAAATGCGCAAATTTAAAAATAGTCGTTATTCCTTGATAAGTACCAATTTTAAACTTTATTCTTGAGTTTGCTATTGATTGTAAATGGTTGAAGCAAATACTATTCGATTGAGCAAAATATTTTCTATTAAACACATTTTAGTTTTATAGAGTTTTAGCAATGTAAATATAAAAAAAAACAAAAAAATACGCAAGTTTAAAAAGAGTCGTTATTTCTTGATAAATACCAATTTCATACTTCATTCTTGAGCTTGCTATTAATTTTAGATAGTTAAGACAAGTATTATGCGATTAAGCAGGATATTTTCTATCAAACACATTTTAGTTTTATAGAGTTTTAGCAATGTAAATATAAAAAAATCAAAAAAATACGCAAGTTTAAAGATAGTTGTTATTTCTTGATAAGTACCAATTTCAAACAATATTCTTGAGCTTGCTATTAATTGTAGATGGTCGACACAAGTACCAATCGATTGAGCAGGAAATTTTGATAAGTACCAATTTCAAACTTCATTCTTGAGCTTGCTATTTATTGTAGATGGTTGAAGCAAGTACTATTCGATTGAGCAGGATATTTTCTATCAAACACATTTTAGTTTTATAAAGTTTTAACAATGTGATTATAAAAAAAATCAAAAAAATACGCAAGTTTAAACATAGTCGTTATTCCTTGATAAATACCAATTTCAAACTTCATTCTTAAGCTTGCTATTAATTGTAGATGGTTAAAGCAAATACCATTCGATTAAGCAGAAAACTTTTTATCAAACACATTTTACTTTTATAACGTTTTAGCAACGTAAATATAAAAAATATTAAAAAAATGCGCAGGTTTAAATATAGTTGTTATTCCTTGATAAGTACCAAATTCAAACTTTATTTTTGAGCTTGCTATTAATTCTAGATGGTTGAAACAAGCACCATTCGATTAAACAGAAAATTTTCTATCAAATAAATTCTACTTTTTTAACGTTTCAGCAATGTAAATAAAAAAAATTAAAAAAATGCGCAAGTTTAAAGATAGTTGTTATTTCTTGATAAGTACCAATCTCAAACTTTATTCTTGAGCTTGCTATTAATTGTAGATAGTTGAAACAAGCACCATTCAATTGAGCAGAAAATTTTCTTTTAAAAACGTTCTACTTTTATAACGTTTCAACAATGTAAATATAAAAAAAAATAAAAAAATGCCCAAGTTTAAAAATAGTCGTTATTTCTTGTTAAGTACCAACTTCAAACTTTATTTTTGTGTTTGCTATTATTTGTAGATGGTTGAAACAAGCACCATTCAATTGAGCAGAAAACTTTCTATTGAAAACATTTTACTTTTATAACGTTTCAGCAATGTGAATATAAAAAAAATCAAAAAAATTCGCAAGTTTAAAGATAGTCGTTATTCCTTGATAAGTACCAATTTCAAACTTTATTCTTGAGCTTGCTATTAATTGTAGATAGTTGAAGTAAATACCGTTCGATTAAGCAAGAAATTTCCCATTAAATACATTTTATTTTTATAACGTCTCAGCAATGTAAATATAAAAAAAATTAAAAAAATGCGCAAGTTTAAAAGTAGTCGTTATTCCTTGATAAATACCAATTTCAAACTTCATTCTTGAGCTTGCTATTAACTGTAGATGGTTGAAGCAAATACCATTTGATTGAGCAAAAAATTTTCTATCAAATACATCTTTTTTTATAATGTTTCAGCAATGTAAATATAAAAAAAATTAAAAAAATATTCAAGTTTAAAAAAAGTCGTTATTCCTTGATAAGTACCAATTTCAAACTTCATTCTTGAGCTTGCTATTAATTGTAGATGGTTGAGGCAAGCACCATTCAATTGAGCAGGAAACTTTCTATTGAAGACATTCTACTTTTATAACGTTTCAACAATGGAAATATAAAAAAAATCAAAAAAATTCGCAAGTTTAAAGATAGTCGTTATTCCTTGATAAGTACCAATTTCAAACTTTATTCTTGAGCTTGCTATTAATTGTAGATAGTTGAAGTAAATACCGTTCGATTAAGCAAAAAATTTCCCATTGAATACATTTAATTTTTATAACGTCTCAGCAATGTAAATATAAAAAAAATTAAAAAAATTCGCAAGTTTAAAAGTAGTCGTTATTCCTTGATAAGTACCAATTTCAAACTTCATTTTTGAGCTTGCTGTTAATTGTAGATGGTTGAAGCAAATACCATTCGATTAAGCGAAAAAATTTCTATTAAATGTATCTTACTTTTATATTGTTCAGCAATGTAAATATAAAAAAAATTAAAAAAATGCGCAAATTTAAAAATAGTCGTTATTCCTTGATAAGTACCAATTTTAAACTTTATTCTTGAGTTTGCTATTGATTGTAAATGGTTGAAGCAAATACTATTCGATTGAGCAAAATATTTTCTATTAAACACATTTTAGTTTTATAGAGTTTTAGCAATGTAAATATAAAAAAAAACAAAAAAATACGCAAGTTTAAAAAGAGTCGTTATTTCTTGATAAATACCAATTTCATACTTCATTCTTGAGCTTGCTATTAATTTTAGATAGTTAAGACAAGTATTATGCGATTAAGCAGGATATTTTCTATCAAACACATTTTAGTTTTATAGAGTTTTAGCAATGTAAATATAAAAAAATCAAAAAAATACGCAAGTTTAAAGATAGTTGTTATTTCTTGATAAGTACCAATTTCAAACAATATTCTTGAGCTTGCTATTAATTGTAGATGGTCGACACAAGTACCAATCGATTGAGCAGGAAATGTTGATAAGTACCAATTTCAAACTTCATTCTTGAGCTTGCTATTTATTGTAGATGGTTGAAGCAAGTACTATTCGATTGAGCAGGATATTTTTTATCAAACACATTTTAGTTTTATAAAGTTTTAACAATGTGATTATAAAAAAAATCAAAAAAATACGCAAGTTTAAACATAGTCGTTATTCCTTGATAAATACCAATTTCAAACTTCATTCTTAAGCTTGCTATTAATTGTAGATGGTTAAAGCAAATACCATTCGATTAAGCAGAAAACTTTTTATCAAACACATTTTACTTTTATAACGTTTTAGCAACGTAAATATAAAAAATATTAAAAAAATGCGCAGGTTTAAATATAGTTGTTATTCCTTGATAAGTACCAAATTCAAACTTTATTTTTGAGCTTGCTATTAATTGTAGATGGTTGAAACAAGCACCATTCGATTAAACAGAAAATTTTCTATCAAATAAATTCTACTTTTTTAACGTTTCAGCAATGTAAATAAAAAAAATTAAAAAAATGCGCAAGTTTAAAGATAGTTGTTATTTCTTGATAAGTACCAATCTCAAACTTTATTCTTGAGCTTGCTATTAATTGTAGATAGTTGAAACAAGCACCATTCAATTGAGCAGAAAATTTTCTTTTAAAAACGTTCTACTTTTATAACGTTTCAACAATGTAAATATAAAAAAAAATAAAAAAATGCCCAAGTTTAAAAATAGTCGTTATTTCTTGTTAAGTACCAACTTCAAACTTTATTTTTGTGTTTGCTATTATTTGTAGATGGTTGAAACAAGCACCATTCAATTGAGCAGAAAACTTTCTATTGAAAACATTTTACTTTTATAACGTTTCAGCAATGTGAATATAAAAAAAATCAAAAAAATTCGCAAGTTTAAAGATAGTCGTTATTCCTTGATAAGTACCAATTTCAAACTTTATTCTTGAGCTTGCTATTAATTGTAGATAGTTGAAGTAAATACCGTTCGATTAAGCAAGAAATTTCCCATTAAATACATTTTATTTTTATAACGTCTCAGCAATGTAAATATAAAAAAAATTAAAAAAATGCGCAAGTTTAAAGATAGTCGTTATTCCTTGATAAGTACCAATTTCAAACTTTATTCTTGAGCTTGCTATTAATTGTAGATAGTTGAAGTAAATACCGTTCGATTAAGCAAAAAATTTCCCATTGAATACATTTAATTTTTATAACGTCTCAGCAATGTAAATATAAAAAAAATTAAAAAAATTCGCAAGTTTAAAAGTAGTCGTTATTCCTTGATAAGTACCAATTTCAAACTTCATTCTTAAGCTTGCTATTAACTGTAGATGGTTGAAACAAACACCACTCGATTAAGCATAAAATTTTTTATCAAATACATGTTTTTTAACGTTTCAGCAATGTAAATAAAAAAAATCAAAAAAATGCGCAAGTTTAAAGATAGTCGTTATTTTTTGATAAAAACCAATTTCAAACTTTATTCTTGAGCTTGCTATTAATTGTAGATGGTTGGCACAAGTACCATTCGATTGAGCAGAAAATTTTCTATTAAATACATTCTACTTTTATAACGTTTCGACAATGTAAACATAAAAAAAATCAAAAAAATTTGCAAGTTCAAAGATAGTCGTTATTCCTTGATAAGTACCAATTTCAAACTTTATTCTTGAGCTTGCTATTAACTGCAGAAGGTTGAAACAAACACCATTTGATTAAGCAAGAAATTTTCTATCAAATATATCTTACTTTTATAACGTTTCAGCAATGTAAATATAAAAAAAATTAAAAAAATACCCAAGTTTAAAAATAGTCGTTATTTCTTGATAAGTACCAATTTCAAACTTTATTCTTGAGCTTGCTATTAATTGCAGAAGGTTGAAACAAAAACCATTCGATTGAGCAGGAAATTTTCTGTCAAATACATTTTCTTTTTATAACGTTTCAGCAATGTAAATATTAAAAAAATTAAAAAAATACACAAGATTAAAGATAGTCGTTATTCCTTGAAAAGTACCAATTTCAAACTTCATTCTTGAGCTTGCTATTAGCTGTATGTAGTTAAAGCAAATACCGTTTGATTAAACAGGAAATTTTCTATCAAATACGTTTTACTTTTATAACGTTTTAGCAATGTAGATATAAAAAAAATTAAAAAAATGCGCAAGTTCAAAGATAGTCGTTATTCCTTGATAAGTACCAATTTCAAACTTTATTTTTGAGCTTGCTATTAATTGTAAATAGTTGAAGCAAGTAGTATTCGATTGAGCAGAATATTTTCTATCAAACACATTTTAGTTTTATAAAGTTTCAACAATGTAAATATAAAAAAAATTAAAAAAATACGCAAGTTTAAAGATAGTCGTTATTCCTTGATAAGTACCAATTTCAAACTTTATACTTGAGCTTGCCATTGACTGTAGATGGTTGAAGCAAAAACTATTTAATTAAGCAGGATATTTTCTGTTAAACCCATTTTAGTTTTATAAAGTTTCAACAATGTAAATATAAAAAAAATTAAAAAAATACGCAAGTTTAAAAATAGTCGTTATTTCTTGATAAGTACCAATTTCAAACTTTATTCTTGAGCTTGCTATTAATTGCAGAAGGTTGAAACAAAAACCATTCGATTGAGCAGGAAATTTTCTGTCAAATACATTTTCTTTTTATAACGTTTCAGCAATGTAAATATTAAAAAAATTAAAAAAATACGCAAGATTAAAGATAGTCGTTATTCCTTGATAAGTACCAATTTCAAACTTCATTCTTGAGCTTGCTATTACCTGTATGTAGTTAAAGCAAATACCGTTTGATTAAACAGGAAATTTTCTATCAAATACGTTTTACTTTTATAACGTTTTAGCAATGTAGATATAAAAAAAATTAAAAAAATGCGCAAGTTCAAAGATAGTCGTTATTCCTTGATAAGTACCAATTTCAAACTTTATTCTTGAGCTTGCTATTAATTTTAAATAGTTGAAGCAAGTAGTATTCGATTGAGCAGAATATTTTCTATCAAACACATTTTAGTTTTATGAAGTTTCAACAATGTAAATATAAAAAAAATTAAAAAAATGCGCAAGTTCAAAGATAGTCGTTATTCCTTGATAAGTACCAATTTCAAACTTTATTCTTGAGCTTGCTATTAATTGTAGATGGTTGGCGCAAGTACCATTCGATTGAGCAGAAAATTTTTTAATAAATACATTTTACTTTTATAACGATTCGACAATGTAAATATAAAAAAAATCAAAAAAATTTGCAAGTTTAAAGAGAGTCGTTATTTCTTGATAAATACCAACTTCAAACTATATTCTTGAGCTTGCTATTAATTGTAGAAGGTTGAAACAAGTACCATTCGATTGAGCAGGAATTTTTCTATCAAATATATCTTACTTTTATAACGTTTGAACAATGTAAATATAAAAAAAAATAAAAAAATACGCAAGTTTAAAAATAGTCGTTATTCCTTGATAAGTACCAATTTCAAACTTCATTCTTGAGCTTGCTATTAATTTTAAATAGTTGAAGCAAGTAGTATTCGATTGAGCAGAATATTTTCTATCAAACACATTTTAGTTTTATAAAGTTTCAACAAAGTAAATATAAAAAAAATTAAAAAAATACGCAAGTTTAAAGATAGTCGTTATTCCTTGATAAGTACCAATTTCAAACTTTATCCTTGAGCTTGCCATTGACTGTAGATGGTTGAAGCAAAAACTATTTAATTAAGCAGGATATTTTCTGTTAAACCCATTTTAGTTTTATAAAGTTTCAGCAAAGTAAATATAAAAAAAATCAAAAAAATACGCAAGTTTAAAGATAGTCGTTTTTCCTTGATAAGTACCAATTTCAAACTTCATTCTTGAGCTTGCTATTAGCTGTATGTAGTTAAAGCAAATACCGTTTGATTAAACAGGAAATTTTCTATCAAATACGTTTTACTTTTATAACGTTTTAGCAATGTAGATATAAAAAAAATTAAAAAAATGCGCAAGTTCAAAGATAGTCGTTATTCCTTGATAAGTACCAATTTCAAACTTTATTCTTGAGCTTGCTATTAATTGTAGATGGTTGGCGCAAGTACCATTCGATTGAGCAGAAAATTTTTTAATAAATACATTTTACTTTTATAACGATTCGACAATGTAAATATAAAAAAAATCAAAAAAATTTGCAAGTTTAAAGAGAGTCGTTATTTCTTGATAAATACCAACTTCAAACTATATTCTTGAGCTTGCTATTAATTGCAGAAGGTTGAAACAAGTACCATTCGATTGAGCAGGAATTTTTCTATCAAATATGTCTTACTTTTATAACGTTTGAACAATGTAAATATAAAAAAAAATAAAAAAATGCGCAAGTTTAAAAATAGTCGTTATTCCTTGATAAGTACCAATTTCAAACTTCATTCTTGAGCTTGCTATTAATTTTAAATAGTTGAAGCAAGTAGTATTCGATTGAGCAGAATATTTTCTATCAAACGCATTTTAGTTTTATAAAGTTTCAACAATGTAAATATAAAAAAAATTAAAAAAATACGCAAGTTTAAAGATAGTCGTTATTCCTTGATAAGTACCAATTTCAAACTTCATCCTTGAGCTTGCTATTGACTGTAGATGGTTGAAGCAAAAACTATTTAATTAAGCAGGATATTTTCTGTTAAACCCATTTTAGTTTTATAAAGTTTCAGCAAAGTAAATATAAAAAAAATCAAAAAATACGCAAGTTTAAAGATAGTCGTTTTTCCTTGATAAGTACCAATTTCAAACTTCATTCTTGAGCTTGCTATTAGCTGTATGTAGTTAAGGCAAATACCGTTTGATTAAGCAGGAAATTTTCTATCAAATACGTTTTACTTTTATAACGTTTTAGCAATGTAGATATAAAAAAAATTAAAAAAATGCGCAAGTTCAAAGATAGTCGTTATTCCTTGATAAGTACCAATTTCAAACTTTATTCTTGAGCTTGCTATTAATTGTGGATGGTTGGCGCAAGTACCATTCGATTGAGCAGAAAATTTTCTATTAAATACGTTTTACTTTTATAACGTTTCGACAATGTAAACATAAAGAAAATCAAAAAAATTTGCAAGTTCAAAGATAGTCGTTATTCCTTGATAAGTACCAATTTCAAACTTTATTCTTGAGCTTGCTATTAATTGCAGAAGGTTGAAACAAACACTATTTGATTAAGCAAGAAATTTTCTATCAAATATATCTTACTTTTATAACGTTTCAGCAATGTAAATATAAAAAAAATTAAAAAAATTCCCAAGTTTAAAAATAGTCGTTATTTCTTGATAAGTACCAATTTCAAACTTCATTCTTGAGCTTGCTATTAACTATAGATAGTTGAAGCAAGCACTATTCGATTAAGCAGAATATTTTCTATCAAACACATTCTAGATTTATAAAGTTTCAGCAATGTAAATATAAAAAAAATCAAAAAAATGCGCAAGTTTAAAAATAGTCGTTATTCCTTGATAAGTACCAATTTCAAACTTCATTCTTGAGCTTGCTATTGATTTCAAATGGTTGAAGCAAGTACTATTCGATTGAGCCGGATATTTTCTATCAAACACATTTTAGTTTTATAAAGTTTCAGCAATGTAAATATAAAAAAAAACAAAAAAATACGCAAGTTTAAAAAGAGTTGTTATTTCTTGATAAATACCAATTTCAAACTTTATTCTTGAGCTTGCTATTAATTGTAGATGGTTAAAGCAAATACCATTCAATTAAGCAGGAAATTTTCTATCAAATATATTTTATTTTTATAACGTTTCAGCAATGTAAATGTAAAAAAAATCAAAAAAATACGCAAGTTTAAAGATAGTCGTTATTCCTTGATAAATACCAATTTCAAACTTTATATTTGAGTATGCTATTGATTGTAGATGGTTGAAGCAAATACTATTTAATTGAACAGGACTTTTTCTATCAAACACATTTTAGCTTTATAATGTTTCATCAACGTAAATATAAAAAAAATCAAAAAAATACTCAAGTTTAAAGATAGTCGTTATTCCTTAATAAGTACCAACTTCAAACTTCATTATTGAGCTTGCTGTTGATTGTAGATAGTTGAGGCAAATACCATTTGATTAAGCGAGAAATTTTCTATCAAATATATCTTACTTTTATAACGTTTCAGCAATGTAAATATAAAAAAAATTAAAAAAATGCGCAAGTTTAAAAATAGTCGTTATTTCTTGATAAGTACCAAATTCAAACTTCATTCTTGAGCTTGCTAAAGATTTTAAATAGTTTAAGCAAGTACTATTCGATTGAGCAGGATATTTTCTATCAAACACATTCTAGTTTTATAAAGTTTCAGCAATGTAAATATAAAAAAAATTAAAAAAATACGCAAGTTTAAAAAGAGTAGTTATTTCTTGATAAATACCAATTTCAAACATCATTCTTGAGCTTAGTATTAACTGTAGATGGTTAAAACAAATACTATTTGAAATAGCAAGAAATTTTTTATTAAATGTATCTTATTTTTGTAACGTTTCAACAATGTAAATATAAAAAAAATCAAAAAAATACGCAAGTTTAAAGATAGTCGTTATTCCTTGATAAGTACCAATTTCAAACTTCATTCTTGAGCTTGCTATTTGCTGTATGTAGTTAAAGCAAATACCGTTCGATTAAGCAGGAAATTTTCTATCAAATACGTCTTATTTTTATAACGTTTTAGCAATGTAAATATAAAAAAAATTAAAAAAATGCGCAAGTTCAAAAATAGTCGTTATTCTTTGATAAGTACCAATTTCAAACTTTATTATTGAGCTTGCTATTAATGTAGATGGTTGGCACAAGTACCATTCGATTGAGCAGAAAATTTTTCATTAAATACATTCTACCCTTATAACGTTTCGACAATATAAATATAAAAAAAAGCAAAAAAATTCGCAAGTTTAAAGAGAGTCGTTATTTCTTGATAAATACCAATTTCAAACTTTATTCTTTAGCTTGCTATTAATTGCAGAAGGTTGAGACAAGTACCATTCGATTGAGCAGGAAATTTTCTATCAAATATATCTTACTTTTATAACGTTTCAGTAATGTAAAAATAAAAAAAATTAAAAAAATGCGCAAGTTTAAAAATAGTCGTTATTCCTTGATAAGTACCAATTTCAAACTTCATTCTTGAGCTTGCTATTAATTCTAAATAGTTGAAGCAAATACTATTCGATTGAGCAGGATATTTTCTATCAAACACATTTTAGTTTTCTAAAGTTTCAGCAATGTAAATATAAAAAAAATTAAAAAAATACGCAAGTTTAAAGATAGTCGTTATTTCTTGATAAGTACCAATTTCAAACTTTATTCTTGAGCTTGCTATTAATTGTATATGAATGGCACAAGTACCGTTCAATTAAGCAGAAAATTTTCTATTAAGTACATCTTACTTTTATAACGTTTCGACAATGTAAATATAAAAAAAAATCAAAAAAATTCGCAAGTTTAAAGAGAGTCGTTATTTCTTGATAAATACCAATTTCAAACTTTATTCTTGAGCTTCCTATTAATTGCAGAAGGTAGAAACAAGTACCATTCGATTGAGCAGAAAATTTTCTATTAAATACATGTAACTTTTATAACGTTTCGACAATGTAAATATAAAAAAAATCAAAAAAATACTGTAGTTTAAATAGAGTCGTTATTTCTTGATAAATACCAATTTCAAACTTTATTCTTGAGCTTGCTATTAATTGCAGAAGGTTGAAACAAGTACCATTCGATTGAGCAGAAATTTTTCTATCAAATACATCTTACTTTTATAACGTTTCAGCAATGTAAATATAAAAAAAATTAAAAAAATACGCAAGTTTAAATAGAGTCGTTATTTCTTGATAAATACCA
This sequence comes from Tribolium confusum, assembly GCA_029207805.1. Taxonomy (NCBI): domain Eukaryota; kingdom Metazoa; phylum Arthropoda; class Insecta; order Coleoptera; family Tenebrionidae; genus Tribolium; species Tribolium confusum. The sequence continues at coordinate 412,054 of JALGAY010000071.1, read as the reverse complement.
ACTTCAAACTTCATTTTTGAGTATGCTATTGATTGTAAATAGTTAAAGCAAGTACTATTTGATTAGGCAAAATATTTTCTATCAAACCCATTTAAGTTTTATAATGTTTCAGCAATGTAAATATAAAAAAAATTAAAAAAATGCGCAAGTTTAAAAATAGTCGTTATTTCTTGATAAGTACCAATTTTAAACTTCATTCTTGAGCTTGCTATTGATCCTAAATGGTTAAAGCAAGTAATATTCGATTAAGCAGGATATTTTCTATCAAACACATTCTAGTTTTATAAAGTTTCAGCAATGTAAATATAAAAAAAATTAAAAAAATACGCAAGTTTAAAAAGAGTCGTTATTTCTTGATAAATACTAACTTCAAACTTCATTCTGGAGCTTGCTATTGATTGTAGATGGCTGAAGCAAGTATTATGCGATTAAGCAGGATATTTTCTAACAAACACATTATAGTTTTATAACGTTTCAGCAATATAAATATAAAAAAAATTAAAAAAATGCGCAAGTTTAAAAATAGTCGTTATTCCTTGATAAGTACCAACTTCAAACTTCATTCTTGAGCTTGCTGCTGATTTTAAATGGTTGAAGCAAGTAGTATTTGATTAAGCAAGATATTTTCTATTGAACACATTCTAGTTTTGTAAAGTTTTAGCAATGTAAATATAAAAAAAATCAAAACAATCCGCAAGTTTAAAAAGAGTCGTTATTTCTTGATAAATGCCAATTTCAAACTTCATTCTTGAACTTGCTATTGATTGTAGATGGCTGAAGCAAGTATTATTCGATTGAGCAGGATATTTTCTATTAAACACGTTTAATTTTTATAACGTTTCAACAATGTAATTATTAAAAAAATCAAAAAAATACGCAAGTTTATAGATAGTCGATATTTCTTGATAAGTAGCAAATTTAAACTTCATTCTTGAGCTTGCTCTTAGCTGTATGTGGTTGAAGCAAATACCATTCGATTAAGCAGGAAATTTTCTATCAAATAGATTTTACTTTTATAACGTTTCAGCAATGTAAATATAAAAAAAATTAAAAAAATGCGCAAGTTTAAAAACAGTCGTTATTCCTTGATAAGTACCAATTTCAAACTTCATTCTTGAGCTTGCTATTGATTTTAAATGGTTGAAGCAAGTAATATTCGATTGAGCAGGATATTTTCTATTAAACACATTTTAGTTTTATAAAGTTTCAGCAATGTAAATATAAAAAAAATCAAAAAAATACGCAAGTTTAAAAAGAGTCGTTATTTCTTGATAAATGCCAATTTCAAACTTCATTCTTGAGCTTGCTATTGATTGTTGATGGCTGAAGCAAGTACTATTTGATTGTACAAGACATTTTCTATCAAACGCATTTTAGTTTTATAACGTTTCAGCAATGTAATTATAAAAAAAATTAAAAAAATATGCAAGTTTAAAAATAGTCGTTATTCCTTGATAAGTACCAATTTCAAACTTCATTTTTGAGCTTGTTATTAATTGTAGGTGGTTAAAGCAAATACCATTCGATTAATCAGAAGCTTTTCTATCAAATATATTTTACTTTTATAACGTTTCAGCAATGTAAATATAAAAAAAATTAAAAAAATGCGCAAGTTTAAATAGAGTCGTCATTTCTTGATAAATACCAATTTCAAACTTCATTTTTGAGTATGATATTAATTGTAGATTGTTGAAGCAATTACCATTTGATTAACCAGGATATTTTCTATCAAACACATTTTAGTTTTATAATGTTTCAGCAATGTAAATATAAAAAAAATTAAAAAAAAACGCAAGTTTAAAGATAGTCGTTATTCCTTAATTAGTACCAATTTCAAACTTCATTTTTGAGTATGATATTAATTGTAGATGACTGAAGCAAGTACCATTTGATTAACCAGGATATTTTCTATCAAACACATTTTAGTTTTATAATGTTTCAGCAATGTAAATATAAAAAAAAATTAAAAAAATACGCAAGTTTAAAGATAGTCGTTATTCCTTGATAAGTACCAATTTCAAACTTCATTCTTGAGCTTGCTATTAGCTGTATGTAGTTAAAGCAAATACCGTTTGATTAAGCAGGAAATTTTCTATCAAATACGTTTTACTTTTATACCGTTTTAGCAATGTAGATATAAAAAAAATTAAAAAAATGCGCAAGTTCAAAGATAGTCGTTATTCCTTGATAAGTACCAATTTCAAACTTTATTCTTGAGCTTGCTATTAATTGTAGATGGTTGGCGCAAGTACCATTCGATTGAGCAGAAAATTTTCTATTAAATACATTTTACTTTTATAACGTTTCGACAATGTAAACATAAAAAAAATCAAAAAAATTTGCAAGTTCAAAGATAGTCGTTATTCCTTGATAAGTACCAATTTCAAACTTTATTCTTGAGCTTGCTATTAATTGCAGAAGGTGGAAACAAACACTATTTGATTAAGCAAGAAATTTTCTATCAAATATATCTTACTTTTATAACGTTTCAGCAATGTGAATATAAAAAAAATTAAAAAAATACCCAAGTTTAAAAATAGTCGTTATTTCTTGATAAGTACCAATTTCAAACTTCATTCTTGAGCTTGCTATTAACTATAGATAGTTGAAGCAAGCACTATTCGATTAAGCAGAATATTTTCTATCAAACACATTCTAGTTTTATAAAGTTTCAGCAATGTAAATATAAAAAAAAACAAAAAAATACGCAAGTTTAAAAAGAGTTGTTATTTCTTGATAAATACCAATTTCAAACTTTATTCTTGAGCTTGCTATTAATTGTAGATGGTTAAAGCAAATACCATTCAATTAAGCAGGAAATTTTCTATCAAATATATTTTATTTTTATAACGTTTCAGCAATGTAAATGTAAAAAAAATCAAAAACATACGCAAGTTTAAAGATAGTCGTTATTCCTTGATAAATACCAATTTCAAACTTTATATTTGAGTATGCTATTGATTGTAGATGGTTGAAGCAAATACTATTTAATTGAACAGGACTTTTTCTATCAAACACATTTTAGCTTTATAATGTTTCATCAACGTAAATATAAAAAAAATCAAAAAAATACTCAAGTTTAAAGATAGTCGTTATTCCTTAATAAGTACCAACTTCAAACTTCATTATTGAGCTTGCTGTTGATTGTAGATAGTTGAGGCAAATACCATTTGATTAAGCGAGAAATTTTCTATCAAATATATCTTACTTTTATAACGTTTCAGCAATGTAAATATAAAAAAAATTAAAAAAATGCGCAAGTTTAAAAATAGTCGTTATTTCTTGATAAGTACCAAATTCAAACTTCATTCTTGAGCTTGCTAAAGATTTTAAATAGTTTAAGCAAGTACTATTCGATTGAGCAGGATATTTTCTATCAAACACATTCTAGTTTTATAAAGTTTCAGCAATGTAAATATAAAAAAAATTAAAAAAATACGCAAGTTTAAAAAGAGTAGTTATTTCTTGATAAATACCAATTTCAAACATCATTCTTGAGCTTAGTATTAACTGTAGATGGTTAAAACAAATACTATTTGAAATAGCAAGAAATTTTTTATTAAATGTATCTTATTTTTGTAACGTTTCAACAATGTAAATATAAAAAAAATCAAAAAAATACGCAAGTTTAAAGATAGTCGTTATTCCTTGATAAGTACCAATTTCAAACTTCATTCTTGAGCTTGCTATTAGCTGTATGTAGTTAAAGCAAATACCGTTCGATTAAGCAGGAAATTTTCTATCAAATACGTCTTATTTTTATAACGTTTTAGCAATGTAAATATAAAAAAAATTAAAAAAATGCGCAAGTTCAAAAATAGTCGTTATTCTTTGATAAGTACCAATTTCAAACTTTATTATTGAGCTTGCTATTAATTGTAGATGGTTGGCACAAGTACCATTCGATTGAGCAGAAAATTTTTCATTAAATACATTCTACCCTTATAACGTTTCGACAATGTAAATATAAAAAAAAGCAAAAAAATTCGCAAGTTTAAAGAGAGTCGTTATTTCTTGATAAATACCAATTTCAAACTTTATTCTTTAGCTTGCTATTAATTGCAGAAGGTTGAGACAAGTACCATTCGATTGAGCAGGAAATTTTCTATCAAATACATCTTACTTTTATAACGTTTCAGCAATGTAAATATAAAAAAAATTAAAAAAATACGCAAGTTTAAATAGAGTCGTTATTTCTTGATAAATACCAATTTCAAACTTCATTTTTGAGTATGCTATTGATTGTAAATAGTTAAAGCAAGTACTATTTGATTAGGCAAAATATTTTCTATCAAACACATTTAAGTTTTATAATGTTTCAGCAATGTAAATATAAAAAAAATTAAAAAAATGCGCAAGTTTAAAAATAGTCGTTATTTCTTGATAAGTACCAATTTTAAACTTCATTCTTGAGCTTGCTATTGATCCTAAATGGTTAAAGCAAGTAATATTCGATTAAGCAGGATATTTTCTATCAAACACATTCTAGTTTTATAAAGTTTCAGCAATGCAAATATAAAAAAAATTAAAAAAATACGCAAGTTTAAAAAGAGTCGTTATTTCTTGATAAATACTAACTTCAAACTTCATTCTGGAGCTTGCTATTGATTGTAGATGGCTGAAGCAAGTATTATGCGATTAAGCAGGATATTTTCTATCAAACACATTTTAGTTTTATAACGTTTCAGCAATATAAATATAAAAAAAATTAAAAAAATGCGCAAGTTTAAAAATAGTCGTTATTCCTTGATAAGTACCAACTTCAAACTTCATTTTTGAGCTTGCTGCTGAATTTAAATGGTTGAAGCAAGTAGTATTTGATTAAGCAAGATATTTTCTATTGAACACATTCTAGTTTTGTAAAGTTTTAGCAATGTAAATATAAAAAAAATCAAAACAATCCGCAAGTTTAAAAAGAGTCGTTATTTCTTGATAAATGCCAATTTCAAATTTCATTCTTGAACTTGCTATTGATTGTAGATGGCTGAAGCAAGTATTATTCGATTGAGCAGGATATTTTCTATTAAACACATTTAATTTTTATAACGTTTCAACAATGTAATTATTAAAAAAATCAAAAAAATACGCAAGTTTATAGATAGTCGATATTTCTTGATAAGTAGCAAATTTAAACTTCATTCTTGAGCTTGCTCTTAGCTGTATGTGGTTGAAGCAAATACCATTCGATTAAGCAGGAAATTTTCTATCAAATAGATTTTACTTTTATAACGTTTCAGCAATGTAAATATAAAAAAAATTAAAAAAATGCGCAAGTTTAAAAACAGTCGTTATTACTTGATAAGTACCAATTTCAAACTTCATTCTTGAGCTTGCTATTGATTTTAAATGGTTGAAGCAAGTAATATTCGATTGAGCAGGATATTTTCTATTAAACACATTCTAGTTTTATAAAATTTCAGCAATGTAAATATAAAAAAAATCAAAAAAATACGCAAGTTTAAAAAGAGTCGTTATTTCTTGATAAATGCCAATTTCAAACTTCATTCTTGAGCTTGCTATTGATTGTAGATGGCTGAAGCAAGTACTATTTGATTGTACAAGACATTTTCTATCAAACGCATTTTAGTTTTATAACGTTTCAGCAATGTAATTATAAAAAAAATTAAAAAAATATGCAAGTTTAAAAATAGTTGTTATTCCTTGATAAATACCAATTTCAAACTTCATTTTTGAGCTTGTTATTAATTGTAGGTGGTTAAAGCAAATACCATTCGATTAATCAGAAGCTTTTCTATCAAATATATCTTACTTTTATAACGTTTCAGCAATGTAAATATAAAAAAAATTAAAAAAATTCGCAAGTTTAAATAGAGTCGTCATTTCTTGATAAATACCAATTTCAAACTTCATTTTTGAGTATGATATTAATTGTAGATTGTTGAAGCAATTACCATTTGATTAACCAGGATATTTTCTATCAAACACATTTTAGTTTTATAATGTTTCAGCAATGTAAATATAAAAAAAAATTATAAAAATACGCAAGTTTAAAGATAGTCGTTATTTCTTAATAAGTACCAATTTCAAACTTCATTTTTGAGCTTGCTGTTAATTGTAGATTGTTGAAGCAAATACCACTCGATTAGGCAGGAAATTTTTTATCAACTATATCTTACTTTTATAACGTTTCAGCAATGTAATTATAAAAAAAAATTAAAAAATGCGCAAGTTCAAAAATAGTCGTTATTTCTTGATAAGTACCAATTTTAAACTTCAATTTTGAGCTTGCTATTGATTTTAAATGGTTAAAGCAAGTAATATTCGATTGAGCAGGATATTTTTTATCAAACACATTCTAGTTTTATAAAGTTTCAGCAATGTAAATATAAAAAAAATTAAAAAAATACGCAAGTTTAAAAAGAGTCGTTATTTCTTGATAAATACCGATTTCAAACTTCATTCTTGAGCTTGCTATTGATTGTAGATGGCTGAAGCAAGTATTATTCAATTGACCAGGATATTTTCTATTAAACACATTTAATTTTTATAACGTTTCAGCAATGTAAATATTAAAAAAATCAAAAAAATACGCAAGTTTATAGATAGTCGATATTCCTTGATAAGTAGCAATTTTAAACTTCATTCTTGAGCTTGCTCTTAGCTGTATGTGGTTGAGGCAAATACCATTCGATTAAGCAGGAAATTTTCTATTTAATAAATTTTACTTTTATAATGATTCGGCAATGTAAATATAAAAAAAATTAGAAAAATGCGCAAGTTTAAAAATAGTCGTTATTCCTTGATAAGTACCAACTTCAAACTTCATTCTTGAGCTTGCTACTGATTTTAAATGGTTGAAGCAAGTAATATTTGATTAAGCAAAATATTTTCTATTAAACGCCATCTAGTTTTGTAAAGTTTCAGCAATGTAAATATAAAAAAAATTAAAAAAATACGCAAGTTTAAAAAGAGTCGTTATTTCTTGATAAATACCAACTTCAAACTTCATTCTTGAGCTTGCTATTGATTGTAGATGGCTGAAGCAAGTATTATTCGATTGACCAGGATATTTTCTATTAAACACATTTAATTTTTATAACGTTTCAACAATGTAAATATTAAAAAAATCAAAAAAATACGCAAGTTTATAGATAGTCGATATTCCTTGATAAGTAGCAACTTTAAACTTTATTCTTGAGCTTGCTCTTAGCTGTATGTGGTTGAAGCAAACACCATTCGATTAAGCGGGAAATTTTCTATCAAATAAATTTTACTTTTATAATGTTTCGGCAATGTAAATATAAAAAAAATTAGAAAAATGCGCAAGTTTAAAAATAGTCGTTATTCCTTGATAAGTACCAACTTCAGACTTCATTCTTGAGCTTGCTATTGATTTTAAATGGTTGAAGCTAGTAATATTTGATTGAGCAGGATATTTTATATCAAACACATTCTAGTTTTGTAAAGTTTCGGCAATGTAAATATAAAAATAATCAAAAAAATACGCAAGTTTAAAAAGAGTCGTTATTTCTTGATAAATACCAATTTCAAACTTCATTCTTGAGCTTGCTATTGATTGTAGATTGCAGAAGCAAGTACTATTCAATTAAACAGAACATTTTCTATCAAACACATTTTAGTTTTATAACGTTTCAGCAATGTAATTATAAAAAAAATTAAAATAATGCGCAAGTTTATAAATAGTCGTTATTTCTTGATAAGTACCAATTTCAAACTTCATTCTTGAGCTTGCTATTAATTGTAAATGGTTAAAGCAAATACCATTTGATTAAGCAGAAAATTTTCTATCAAATATATTTTACTTTTATAACGTTTCAGCAATGTAAATAAAAAAAAAATTAAAAAAATACGCAAGTTTAAATAGAGTCGTTATTTCTTGATAAATACCAATTTCAAACTTCATTTTTGAGTATGCTATTGATTGTAGATGGTTGAACTAAGTACTATTTGATTCAGCAAGATATTTTCTATCAAGCACATTTTAGTTTTATAACGTTTCAGCAATGTAAGTATAAAGAAAATCAAAAAAATACGCAAGTTTAAAGATAGTCGTTATTCCTTGATAAGTAGCAATTTCAAACTTCATTCTTGAGCTTGCTCTTAGCTGTATGTGGTTGAAGCAAATACCATTCGATTAAGCAGGAAATTTTCTATCCAATAAATTTTACTTTTATAACGTTTCGGCAATGTAAATATAAAAAAAATTTAAAAAATGCGCAAGTTTAAAAGTAGTCGTTATTCCTTGATAAGTACCAATTTCAAACTTCATTCTTGAGCTTGCTATTGATTTTAAATGGTTGAAGCAAGTACTATTCGATTGAACAGGATATTTTCTATTAAACACGTTTTAGTTTTATAAAGTTTCAGCAATGTAAATATAAAAAAAAACAAAAAAATACGCAAGTTTAAATAGAGTCGTCATTTCTTGATAAATACCAATTTCAAACTTCATTTTTGAGTATGATATTAATTGTAGATTGTTGAAGCAATTACCATTTGATTAACCAGGATATTTTCTATCAAACACATTTTAGTTTTATAATGTTTCAGCAATGTAAATATAAAAAAAAATTATAAAAATACGCAAGTTTAAAGATAGTCGTTATTTCTTAATAAGTACCAATTTCAAACTTCATTTTTGAGCTTGCTGTTAATTGTAGATTGTTGAAGCAAATACCACTCGATTAGGCAGGAAATTTTTTATCAACTATATCTTACTTTTATAACGTTTCAGCAATGTAATTATAAAAAAAAATTAAAAAATGCGCAAGTTCAAAAATAGTCGTTATTTCTTGATAAGTACCAATTTTAAACTTCAATTTTGAGCTTGCTATTGATTTTAAATGGTTAAAGCAAGTAATATTCGATTGAGCAGGATATTTTTTATCAAACACATTCTAGTTTTATAAAGTTTCAGCAATGTAAATATAAAAAAAATTAAAAAAATACGCAAGTTTAAAAAGAGTCGTTATTTCTTGATAAATACCGATTTCAAACTTCATTCTTGAGCTTGCTATTGATTGTAGATGGCTGAAGCAAGTATTATTCAATTGACCAGGATATTTTCTATTAAACACATTTAATTTTTATAACGTTTCAGCAATGTAAATATTAAAAAAATCAAAAAAATACGCAAGTTTATAGATAGTCGATATTCCTTGATAAGTAGCAATTTTAAACTTCATTCTTGAGCTTGCTCTTAGCTGTATGTGGTTGAAGCAAATACCATTCGATTAAGCAGGAAATTTTCTATTTAATAAATTTTACTTTTATAATGATTCGGCAATGTAAATATAAAAAAAATTAGAAAAATGCGCAAGTTTAAAAATAGTCGTTATTCCTTGATAAGTACCAACTTCAAACTTCATTCTTGAGCTTGCTACTGATTTTAAATGGTTGAAGCAAGTAATATTTGATTAAGCAAAATATTTTCTATTAAACGCCATCTAGTTTTGTAAAGTTTCAGCAATGTAAATATAAAAAAAATTAAAAAAATACGCAAGTTTAAAAAGAGTCGTTATTTCTTGATAAATACCAACTTCAAACTTCATTCTTGAGCTTGCTATTGATTGTAGATGGCTGAAGCAAGTATTATTCGATTGACCAGGATATTTTCTATTAAACACATTTAATTTTTATAACGTTTCAACAATGTAAATATTAAAAAAATCAAAAAAATACGCAAGTTTATAGATAGTCGATATTCCTTGATAAGTAGCAACTTTAAACTTTATTCTTGAGCTTGCTCTTAGCTGTATGTGGTTGAAGCAAACACCATTCGATTAAGCGGGAAATTTTCTATCAAATAAATTTTACTTTTATAATGTTTCGGCAATGTAAATATAAAAAAAATTAGAAAAATGCGCAAGTTTAAAAATAGTCGTTATTCCTTGATAAGTACCAACTTCAGACTTCATTCTTGAGCTTGCTATTGATTTTAAATGGTTGAAGCTAGTAATATTTGATTGAGCAGGATATTTTATATCAAACACATTCTAGTTTTGTAAAGTTTCGGCAATGTAAATATAAAAATAATCAAAAAAATACGCAAGTTTAAAAAGAGTCGTTATTTCTTGATAAATACCAATTTCAAACTTCATTCTTGAGCTTGCTATTGATTGTAGATTGCAGAAGCAAGTACTATTCAATTAAACAGAACATTTTCTATCAAACACATTTTAGTTTTATAACGTTTCAGCAATGTAATTATAAAAAAAATTAAAATAATGCGCAAGTTTATAAATAGTCGTTATTTCTTGATAAGTACCAATTTCAAACTTCATTCTTGAGCTTGCTATTAATTGTAAATGGTTAAAGCAAATACCATTTGATTAAGCAGAAAATTTTCTATCAAATATATTTTACTTTTATAACGTTTCAGCAATGTAAATAAAAAAAAAATTAAAAAAATACGCAAGTTTAAATAGAGTCGTTATTTCTTGATAAATACCAATTTCAAACTTCATTTTTGAGTATGCTATTGATTGTAGATGGTTGAACTAAGTACTATTTGATTCAGCAAGATATTTTCTATCAAGCACATTTTAGTTTTATAACGTTTCAGCAATGTAAGTATAAAGAAAATCAAAAAAATACGCAAGTTTAAAGATAGTCGTTATTCCTTGATAAGTAGCAATTTCAAACTTCATTCTTGAGCTTGCTCTTAGCTGTATGTGGTTGAAGCAAATACCATTCGATTAAGCAGGAAATTTTCTATCCAATAAATTTTACTTTTATAACGTTTCGGCAATGTAAATATAAAAAAAATTTAAAAAATGCGCAAGTTTAAAAGTAGTCGTTATTCCTTGATAAGTACCAATTTCAAACTTCATTCTTGAGCTTGCTATTGATTTTAAATGGTTGAAGCAAGTACTATTCGATTGAACAGGATATTTTCTATTAAACACGTTTTAGTTTTATAAAGTTTCAGCAATGTAAATATAAAAAAAAACAAAAAAATACGCAAGTTTAAATAGAGTCGTCATTTCTTGATAAATACCAATTTCAAACTTCATTTTTGAGTATGATATTAATTGTAGATTGTTGAAGCAATTACCATTTGATTAACCAGGATATTTTCTATCAAACACATTTTAGTTTTATAATGTTTCAGCAATGTAAATATAAAAAAAAATTATAAAAATACGCAAGTTTAAAGATAGTCGTTATTTCTTAATAAGTACCAATTTCAAACTTCATTTTTGAGCTTGCTGTTAATTGTAGATTGTTGAAGCAAATACCACTCGATTAGGCAGGAAATTTTTTATCAACTATATCTTACTTTTATAACGTTTCAGCAATGTAATTATAAAAAAAAATTAAAAAATGCGCAAGTTCAAAAATAGTCGTTATTTCTTGATAAGTACCAATTTTAAACTTCAATTTTGAGCTTGCTATTGATTTTAAATGGTTAAAGCAAGTAATATTCGATTGAGCAGGATATTTTTTATCAAACACATTCTAGTTTTATAAAGTTTCAGCAATGTAAATATAAAAAAAATTAAAAAAATACGCAAGTTTAAAAAGAGTCGTTATTTCTTGATAAATACCGATTTCAAACTTCATTCTTGAGCTTGCTATTGATTGTAGATGGCTGAAGCAAGTATTATTCAATTGACCAGGATATTTTCTATTAAACACATTTAATTTTTATAACGTTTCAGCAATGTAAATATTAAAAAAATCAAAAAAATACGCAAGTTTATAGATAGTCGATATTCCTTGATAAGTAGCAATTTTAAACTTCATTCTTGAGCTTGCTCTTAGCTGTATGTGGTTGAAGCAAATACCATTCGATTAAGCAGGAAATTTTCTATTTAATAAATTTTACTTTTATAGTGATTCGGCAATGTAAATATAAAAAAAATTAGAAAAATGCGCAAGTTTAAAAATAGTCGTTATTCCTTGATAAGTACCAACTTCAAACTTCATTCTTGAGCTTGCTACTGATTTTAAATGGTTGAAGCAAGTAATATTTGATTAAGCAAAATATTTTCTATTAAACGCCATCTAGTTTTGTAAAGTTTCAGCAATGTAAATATAAAAAAAATTAAAAAAATACGCAAGTTTAAAAAGAGTCGTTATTTCTTGATAAATACCAACTTCAAACTTCATTCTTGAGCTTGCTATTGATTGTAGATGGCTGAAGCAAGTATTATTCGATTGACCAGGATATTTTCTATTAAACACATTTAATTTTTATAACGTTTCAACAATGTAAATATTAAAAAAATCAAAAAAATACGCAAGTTTATAGATAGTCGATATTCCTTGATAAGTAGCAACTTTAAACTTTATTCTTGAGCTTGCTCTTAGCTGTATGTGGTTGAAGCAAACACCATTCGATTAAGCGGGAAATTTTCTATCAAATAAATTTTACTTTTATAATGTTTCGGCAATGTAAATATAAAAAAAATTAGAAAAATGCGCAAGTTTAAAAATAGTCGTTATTCCTTGATAAGTACCAACTTCAGACTTCATTCTTGAGCTTGCTATTGATTTTAAATGGTTGAAGCTAGTAATATTTGATTGAGCAGGATATTTTATATCAAACACATTCTAGTTTTGTAAAGTTTCGGCAATGTAAATATAAAAATAATCAAAAAAATACGCAAGTTTAAAAAGAGTCGTTATTTCTTGATAAATACCAATTTCAAACTTCATTCTTGAGCTTGCTATTGATTGTAGATTGCAGAAGCAAGTACTATTCAATTAAACAGAACATTTTCTATCAAACACATTTTAGTTTTATAACGTTTCAGCAATGTAATTATAAAAAAAATTAAAATAATGCGCAAGTTTATAAATAGTCGTTATTTCTTGATAAGTACCAATTTCAAACTTCATTCTTGAGCTTGCTATTAATTGTAAATGGTTAAAGCAAATACCATTTGATTAAGCAGAAAATTTTCTATCAAATATATTTTACTTTTATAACGTTTCAGCAATGTAAATAAAAAAAAAATTAAAAAAATACGCAAGTTTAAATAGAGTCGTTATTTCTTGATAAATACCAATTTCAAACTTCATTTTTGAGTATGCTATTGATTGTAGATGGTTGAACTAAGTACTATTTGATTCAGCAAGATATTTTCTATCAAGCACATTTTAGTTTTATAACGTTTCAGCAATGTAAGTATAAAGAAAATCAAAAAAATACGCAAGTTTAAAGATAGTCGTTATTCCTTGATAAGTAGCAATTTCAAACTTCATTCTTGAGCTTGCTCTTAGCTGTATGTGGTTGAAGCAAATACCATTCGATTAAGCAGGAAATTTTCTATCCAATAAATTTTACTTTTATAACGTTTCGGCAATGTAAATATAAAAAAAATTTAAAAAATGCGCAAGTTTAAAAGTAGTCGTTATTCCTTGATAAGTACCAATTTCAAACTTCATTCTTGAGCTTGCTATTGATTTTAAATGGTTGAAGCAAGTACTATTCGATTGAACAGGATATTTTCTATTAAACACGTTTTAGTTTTATAAAGTTTCAGCAATGTAAATATAAAAAAAAACAAAAAAATACGCAAGTTTAAAAAGAGTCGTTATTTCTTGATAAATACCAATTTCAAACTTCATTCTTGAGCTTGCTATTGACTGTAGATGATTGAGGCAAATACTATTTAATTGAGCAGGATATTTTCTATCAAACACGTTTAATTTTTATAACGTTTCAGCAATGTAATTATTAAAAAAATCAAAAAAATACGCAAGTTTATAGATAGTCGATATTCCTTGATAAGTAGCAATTTTAAACTTCATTCTTGAGCTTGCTCTTAGCTGTATGTGGTTGAAGCAAATACCATTCGATTAAGCAGGAAATTTTCTATCAAATAAATTTTACTTTTATAACGTTTCAGCAATGTAAATATAAAAAAAAATTAAAAAAATGCGCAAGTTTAAAAATAGTCGTTATTCCTTGATAAGTACCAATTTCAAACTTCATTCTTGAGCTTGCTATTGATTTTGAATGGTTGAAGCAAGTAATATTCGATTGAGCAGGATATTTTCTATTAAACACATTCTAGTTTTATAAAGTTTCAGCAATGTAAATATAAAAAAAATCAAAAAAATACGCAAGTTTAAAAAGAGTCGTTATTTCTTGATAAATACCAATTTCAAACTTCATTCTTGAGCTTGCTATTGATTGTAGATGGCTGAAGCAAGTACTATTTGATTGAACAAGACATTTTCTATTAAACACATTTTAGTTTTATAACGTTTTAGCAATGTAATTATAAAAAAAATTAAAAAAATGCGCAAGTTTAAAAATAGTCGTTATTCCTTGATAAGTACCAATTTCAAACTTCATTCTTGAGCTTGCTATTAATTGTAAATGGTTAAAGCAAATACCATTCGATTAAGGAGAAAATTTTCTATCAAATATATTTTACTTTTATAACGTTTCAGCAATATAAATATAAAAAAAATTAAAAAAATGCACAAGTTTAAATAGAGTCGTTATTTCTTGATAAATACCAATTTCAAACTTCATTTTTGAGTATGATATTAATTGTAGATTGTTGAAGCAATTACCATTTGATTAACCAGGATATTTTCTATCAAACACATTTTAGTTTTATAATGTTTCAGCAATGTAAATATAAAAAAAATTAAAAAAAAACGCAAGTTTAAAGATAGTCGTTATTCCTTAATAAGTACCAATTTCAAACTTCATTTTTGAGTATGATATTAATTGTAGATTGTTGAAGCAATTACCGTTTGATTAACCAGGATATTTTCTATCAAACACATTTTAGTTTTATAATGTTTCAGCAAAGTAAATATAAAAAAAATTAAAAAAAAAACGCAAGTTTAAAGATAGTCGTTATTCCTAAATAAGTACCAATTTCAAACTTCATTTTTGAGCTTGCTGTTAATTGTAGATGGTTGAAACAAGTACCATTCGATTGAGCAGAAAATTTTCTATCAAATATATTCTACTTTTATAACGTTTTAACAATGTAAATTTAAAAAAAAAATTAAAAAAATACGCAAGTTTAAATAGAGTCGTTATTTATTGATAAATACCAATTTCAAACTTCATTTTTGAGTATGCTATTGATTGTAAATTTTTGAAGCAATTACCATTTGATTAGGCAGGATATTTTCTATCAAACACATTTTAGCTTTATAATGTTTCAACGATGTAAATATAAAAAAAATTAAAAAAAAACGCAAGTTTAAATATAGTCGTTATTCCTTAATAAGTACCAATTTCAAACTTCATTTTTGAGCTTGCTGTTAATTGTAGATGGTTGAAGCAAATACCATTCGATTAAACAGAAAATTTTTTATCAACTGTGTCTTACTTTTATAACGTTTCAGCAATGTAAATATAAAAAAAATTTAAAAAATGCGCAAGTTTAAAAATAGTCGTTATTTCTTGATAAGTACCAATTTTAAACTTCATTTTTGAGCTTGCTATTAATTTTAAATAGTTAAAGCAAGTAATATTCGATTGAGCAGGATATTTTCTAACAAACACATTTTAGTTTTATAAAATTTCAGCAATGTAAATATAAAAAAAATTAAAAAAATATGCAAGTTTAAAAAGAGTTGTTATGATAAATACTAATTTCAAACTTCATTCTTGAGCTTGCTATTGATTGTAGATGGCTGAAGCAAGTATTATGCGATTAAGAAGGATATTTTCTATCAAACACATTTTAGTTTTATAACGTTTTAGCAATGTAAATATAAAAAAAATTAAAAAAATGCGCAAGTTTAAAAATAGTCGTTATTCCTTGATAAGTACCAACTTCAAACTTCATTCTTGAGCTTGCTACTGATTTTAAATGGTTGGAACAAGTAATATTTGATTAAGCAAAATATTTTCTATTAAACACATTCTAGTTTTGTAAAGTTTCAGCAATGTAAATATAAAAAAAATCAAAAAAATACGCAAGTTTAAAAAGAGTCGTTATTTCTTGATAAATACCAATTTCAAACTTCATTCTTGAGCTTGCTATTGATTGTAGATGGCTGAAGCAAGTATTATTCGATTGACCAGGATATTTTCTATTAAACACATTTAATTTTTATAACGTTTCAGCAATGTAAATATTTAAAATATCAAAAAAATACGCAAGTTTATAGATAGTCGATATTCCTTGATAAGTAGCAATTTTAAACTTCATTCTTGAGCTTGCTCTTAGCTGTATGTGGTTGAAGCAAATACCATTCGATTAAGCAGGAAATTTTCTATCAAATAAATTTTACTTTTATAATGTTTCGGCAATGTAAATATAAAAAAAATTAGAAAAATGCGCAAGTTTAAAAATAGTCGTTATTCCTTGATAAGTACCAACTTCAGACTTCATTCTTGAGCTTGCTATTGATTTTAAATGGTTGAAGCTAGTAATATTTGATTGAGCAGGATATTTTATATCAAACACATTCTAGTTTTGTAAAGTTTCAGCAATGTAAATATAAAAAAAATCAAAAAAATACGCAAGTTTAAAAAGAGTCGTTATTTCCTGATAAATACCAATTTCAAACTTCATTCTTGAGCTTGCTATTAATTGTAGATTGCAGAAGCAAGTACTATTCAATTAAAGAGAACATTTTCTATCAAACACATTTTAGTTTTATAACGTTTCAGCAATGTAATTATAAAAAAAATTAAAACAATATGCAAGTTTATAAATAGTCGTTATTTCTTGATAAGTACCAATTTCAAACTTCATTCTTGAGCTTGCTATTAATTGTAAATGGTTAAAGCAAATACCGTTTGATTAAGCAGAAAATTTTCTATCAAATATATTTTACTTTTATAACGTTTCAGCAATGTAAATATAAAAAAAATTAAAAAAATACGCAAGTTTAAATAGAGTCGTTATTTCTTGATAAATACCAATTTCAAACTTCATTCTTGAGTATGCTATTGATTGTAGATGGTTGAAGCAAGTACTATTTGATTCAGCAAGATATTTTCTATCAAGCACATTTTAGTTTTATAACGTTTCAGCAATGTAAATATAAAGAAAATCAAAAAAATACGCAAGTTTAAAGATAGTCGTTATTTCCTGATAAGCAGCAATTTCAAACTTCATTGTTGAGCTTGCTCTTAGCTGTATGTGGTTGAAGCAAATACCATTCGATTAAGCAGGAAATTTTCTATCAAATAGATTTTACTTTTATAAGTTTCGGCAATGTAAATATAAAAAAAATTAGAAAAATGCGCAAGTTTAAAAATAGTCGTTATTCCTTGATAAGTACCAATTTCAAACTTCATTCTTGAGCTTGCTATTGATTTTAAATGGTTGAAGCAAGTACTATTCGATTGAACAGGATATTTTCTATTAAACACGTTTTAGTTTTATAAAGTTTCAGCAATGTAAATATAAAAAAAATCAAAAAAATACGCAAGTTTAAAAAGAGTCGTTATTTCTTGATAAATACCAATTTCAAACTTCATTCTTGAGCTTGCTATTGACTGTAGATGGTTGAAGCAAATACTATTTAATTGAGCAGGATATTTTCTATCAAACTCATTTTAGCTTTATAGTTTCAGCAATGTAAATATAAAAAAAATTAAAAAAATACGCAAGTTTAAAAATAGTCGTTATTCCTTGATAAGAACCAACTTCAAACTTCATTCTTGAGCTTGCTATTAATTGTAAATGGCTAAAACAAATACCATTCGATTAAGCAGGAAATTTTTTATCAAAGATTTTTTACTCTTATAACGTTTCAGCAATGTAAATATAAAAAATAAAATAAAAAAATGCGCAAGTTTAAAAATAGTCGTTATTTCTTGATAAATACCAATTTCAAATTTTATTCTTGAGCTTGCTATTAACTGTAGATAGTTAAAGCAAATACCATTTGATTAAACAGGAAATTTTCTATCAAATATTTCTTAATTTTATAACGTTTCAGCAATGTAAATATAAAAAAAACAAAAAAATACGCAAGATTAAAGATAGTCGTTATTCCTTGATAAGTAGCAATTTCAAACTTCATTCTTGAGCTTGTTCTTAGCTGTATGTGGTTGAAGCAAATACCATTCGATTAAGCAGGAAATTTTCTATCATATAAATTTTACTTTTATAACGTTTCAGCAATGTAAATATAAAAAAAATTAAAAAAATTCGCAAGTTTAAATATAGTCGTTATTCCTTGATAAGTACCAACTTCAAACTTCATTCTTGAGCTTGCTGTTAATTGTAGATAGTTGAAGCAAATACCATTCGATTAAACAGAAATTTTTTTATCAAATATATTTTACTTTTATAACGTTTCAGCAATGTAAATATAAAAAAAATTAAAAAAATGCGCAAGTTTAAAAAGTCGTTATTCCTTGGTAAGTACCAACTTCAAACTTCATTTTTGAGCTTGCTATTGATTTTAAATGGTTGAGGCAAGTACTATTCGATTGAGCAGGATATTTTCTATCAAACACATACTAGTTTTATAAAGTTTTAGAAATGTAAATATAAAAAAAAATAAAAAAATGCGTAAGTTTAATAATAGTCGTTATTCCTTGATAAGTACCAATTTCAAACTTCATTCTTGAGCTTGCTATTGATTGTAGATAGCTAATGTAAGTATTATTCGATTAAGCAAGATATTTTCTATCAAACACATTTTAGTTTTATAACGTTTCAGCAATGTAAATATAAAAAAATTAAAAAAATGCGCAAGTTTAAAAATAGTCGTTATTCCTTGATAAGTACCAACTTTAAACTTCATTCTTGAGCTTGCTATTAAATGTAAAGGGTTAAAGCAAATACCGTTCGATTAAGCAGGAAATTTTCTATTAAATATATCTTACTTTTATAACGTTTCAGCAATGTAAATATAAAAAAAATTAAATAAATACGCAAGTTTAAAAAGAGTCGTTATTTCTTGATAAATACCAACTTCAAACTTCATTCCTGAGCTTGCTATTAATTGTGGATGGTTGAAACAAATATCGTTCGATTAAGCAAAAAATTTTCTATCAAATATATCTTATTTTTATAACGTTTCAGCAATGTAAATATAAAAAAAATCAAAAAAATACGCAAGTTTAAAGATAGTCGTTATTTCTTGATAAGTACCAATTTCAAAATTTATTCTTGAGCTTTCTATAAATTGTAGATGGTTAAAACAAAAACCATTCGATTGACCGAAAAATTTTGTATTAAATACTATAATAAGTTTAAAAATAGTTGTTATTTCTTGATAAGTACCAATTTCAAACTTTATTCTTGAGCTTGCTATTAACTATAGATGGTTGAAACAAATACCATTTGATTGAGCAGGAAATTTTCTATCAAATACATTTTTTTTATAACGTTTCAACAATGTAAATATTACAAAAATCAAAAAAATACGCAAGTTTAAAGAGAGTTGTAATTTCTTGATAAAAACCAATTTTAAACTTTATTCTTGAGCTTGCTATTAATTGCAGATTGTTGAAATAAGTACCATTTGATTGAGCAGAAAATTTTCTAGCAAATACAGCTTACCTTTATACCGTTTCAGCAATGTAATTATAAAAAAAATCAAAAAAATGCGCAAGTTTAAAAAGAGTTGTTATTTCTTGATAAATACCAATTTCAAATTTCATTTTTGAGTATGCTATTGATTGTAGATGGTTGAAGCCAGTACTATTTAATTAAACAAGATATTTTCTATCAAACACATTTTAGTTTTAAGTCGTTTTTCCTTAATAAGTACAAATTTCAAACTTCATTTTTGAGCTTGCTGTTAATTGTAGATGGTTAAAGCAAAAACCATTCGATTAAGCAGAAAATTTTTTATTAACTATATCTTACTTTTATAACGTTTCAGCAATGTAAATATAAAAAAAATTTAAAAAATGCGCAAGTTTAAAAATAGTCGTTATTTCTTGATAAGTACCAATTTTAAACTTCATTCATGAGCTTGCTATTGATTTTAAATGGTTAAAGCAAGTAATATTCGATTAAGCAGGATATTTTCTATCAAACACATGTTAGTTTTATAACGTTTCAGCAATGTAAATATAAAAAAAATTAAAAAAATGCGCAAGTTTAAAAATAGTCGTTATTCCTTGATAAGTACCAACTTCAAACTTCAGTCTTGAGCTTGCTACTGATTTTAAATGGTTGAAGCAAGTAATATTTGATTAAACAAGATATTTTCTATTAAACACATTCTTGTTTTGTAAAGTTTCAGCAATGTAAATATAAAAAAAATTAAAAAAATGCGCAAGTTTAAAAACAGTCGTTATTCCTTGATAAGTACCAATTTCAAACTTCATTCTTGAGCTTGCTATTGATTTTAAATGGTTGAAGCAAGTAATATTCAATTGAGCAGGATATTTTCTATTAAACACGTTCTAGTTTTATAAAGTTTCAGCAATGTAAATATAAAAAAAATCAAAAAAACACGCAAGTTTATAGATAGTCGATATTCCTTGATAAGTAGCAATTTTAGTAGCAATTTAACAATTTTACTTTTATAATGTTTCGGCAATGTAAATATAAAAAAAATTAGAAAAATGCGCAAGTTTAAAAATAGTCGTTATTCCTTGATAAGTACCAATTTCAGACTTCATTCTTGAGCTTGCTATTAATTTTAAATGGTTAAAGCAAGTAATATTTGATTGAAGAGGATATTTTATATCAAACACATTCTAGTTTTGTAAAGTTTCAGCAATGTAAATATAAAAAAAATCAAAAAAATACGCAAGTTTAAAAAGAGTCGTTATTTCTTGATAAATACCAATTTCAAACTTCATTCTTGAGCTTGCTATTGACTGTAGATGGCTGAAGCAAGTACTATTCGATTAAACAGGACATTTTCTATCAAACACATTTTAGTTTTATATCGTTTCAGCAATGTAATTATAAAAAAAATTAAAAAAATGCGCAAGTTTATAAATAGTCGTTATTTCTTGATAAGTACCAATTTCAAACTTCGTTCTTGAGCTTGCTATTAATTGTAAATGGTTAAAGCAAACACCATTTGATTAAGCAGAAAATTTTCTATCAAATATATTTTACTTTTATAACGTTTCAGCAATGTAAATATAAAAAAAATTAAAAAAATGCGCAAGTTTAAAAATAGTCGTTATTTCTTGATAAGTACCAATTTCAAACTTTATTCTTGAGCTTGCTATTAATTATAGATGGTTGAAACAAATACCATTTGATTGAGCAAAAAATTTTCTTAAAATACATTTTTTTATAACGTTTCAGCAATGTAAATATAAAAAAATCAAAAAAATACTCAAGTTTAAAGAGAGTTGTTATTTCTTGATAAATACCAATTTCAAACTTTATTCTTAAGCTTGCTATTAATTGCAGATGGTTGAAATAAGTACCATTTGATTGAGCAGAAAATTTTCTATCAAATATATCCTACTTTCATAACGTTTTAGCAATGTAAATATAAAAAAAAATTAAAAAAAAGCGCAAGTTTAAAAATAGTCGTTATTTCTTGATAAGTACCAATTTTAAACTTCATTCTTGAGCTTGCTATTGATTTTAAATGGTTAAAGCAAGTAATATTCGATTAAGCAGGATATTTTCTATCAAACACATTCTAGTTTTATAAAGTTTCAGCAATGTAAATATAAAAAAAAATTAAAAAAATGCGCAAGTTTAATAATAGTCGTTATTCCTTGATAAGTACCAACTTCAAACTTTATTCTTGAGCTTGCTATTAATTGTAAATGGTTACAGCTAATACCATTTGATTAAACAGGTAATTTTCTATTAAATATATCTTACCCTTATAACGTTTCAGCAATGTAAATATAAAAAAAAAACAAAAAAATGCGCAAGTTTAAAAAGAGTCGTTATTTCTTGATAAATACTAATTTCAAACTTCATTTTTGAGTATACTATTAATTGTAGTTGACTGAAGCAAGTACCATTTGATTAACCAGGATATTTTCTATCAAACACATTTTAGTTTTATAATGTTTCAGCAATGTAAATATAAAAAAAATTTAAAAAAATACGCAAGTTTAAAGATAGTCGTTATTTCTTAATAAGTACCAATTTCAAACTTCATTTTTGAGTATGCTATTAATTGTAGATGACTGAAGCAAGTACCATTTGATTAACCAGGATATTTTCTATCAAACACATTTTAGTTTTATAATGTTTCAACAATGTAAATATAAAAAAAATTAAAAAAATACGCAAGTTTAAAGATAGTCGTTATTCCTTAATAAGTACCAATTTCAAACTTCATTTTTGAGCTTGCTGTTAATTGTAAATGGTTGAAGCAAATACCATTCGATTAAGCAGGAAATTTTTCATCAACTATATCTTACTTTTATAACGTTTCAGCAATGTAAATATAAAAAAAATTTAAAAAATTCGCAAGTTTAAAAATAGTCGTTATTTCTTGATAAGTATCAATTTTAAACTTCATTCTTGAGCTTGCTATTGATTTTAAATGGTTAAAGCAAGTAGTATTCGATTGAGCAGGATATTTTCTATTAAACACATTCTAGTTTTGTAAAGTTTCAGCAATGTAAATATAAAAAAAATCAAAAAAATCCGCAAGTTTAAAAAGAGTCCTTATTTCTTGAGAAATACCAATTTCAAACTTCATTATTGAGCTTGCTATTGATTGCAGATGGCTGAAGCAAGTATTATGCGATTAAGCAGGATATTTTCTATCAAACACATGTTAGCTTTATAACGTTTCAGCAATGTAAATATAAAAAAAATTAAAAAAATGCGCAAGTTTAAAAATAGTCGTTATTCTTTGATAAGTACCAACTTCAAACTTCATTCTTGAGCTTGCTACTGATTTTAAATGGTTGAAGCAAGTAATATTTGATTAAGCAAAATATTTTCTATTAAACACATTCTAGTTTTGTAAAGTTTCAGCAATGTAAATATAAAAAAAATCAAAAAAATCCGCAAGTTTAAAAAGAGTAGTTATTTCTTGATAAATACCAATTTCAAACTTCATTCTTGAGCTTGCTATTAATTGTAGATGGCTGAAGCAAGTATTATGCGATTAAGCAGGATATTTTCTATTAACTACATTTAATTTTTATAACGTTTTAGCAATGTAAATATTAAAAAAATCAAAAAAATACGCAAGTTTATAGATAGTCGATATTCCTTGATAAGTAGCAATTTTAAACTTCATTCTTGAGCTTGCTCTTAGCTGTATGTGGTTGAAGCAAATACCATTCGATTAAGCAGGAAATTTTCTATTTAATAAATTTTACTTTTATAATGATTCGGCAATGTAAATATAAAAAAAATTAGAAAAATGCGCAAGTTTAAAAATAGTCGTTATTCCTTGATAAGTACCAATTTCAGACTTCATTCTTGAGCTTGCTATTGATTTTAAATGGTTGAAGAAAGTAATATTTGATTGAAGAGGATATTTTATATCAAACGCATTTTAGTTTTGTGAAGTTTCAGCAATGTAAATATAAAAAAAATCAAAAAAATCCGCAAGTTTAAAAAGAGTCGTTATTTCTTGATAAATACCAATTTCAAACTTCATTCTTGAACTTGCTATTGATTGTAGATGGCTGAAGCAAGTATTATTCGATTGAGCAGGATATTTTCTATTAAACACAATTAATTTTTATAACGTTTCAGCAATGTAATTATTAAAAAAATCAAAAAAATACCCAAGTTTATAGATAGTCGATATTCCTTGATAAGTAGCAATTTTAAACTTCATTCTTGAGCTTGCTCTTAGCTGTATGTGGTTGAAGCAAATACCATTCGATTAAGCAGAAAATTTTCTATCAAATAAATTTTACTTTTATAACGTTTCAGCAATGTAAATATAAAAAAAATTAAAAAAATGCGCAAGTTAAAAATAGTCGTTATTCCTTGATAAGTACCAATTTCAAACTTCATTCTTGAGCATGCTATTGATTTTAAATGGTTGAAGCAAGTAATATTCGATTGAGCAGGATATTTTCTATTAAAAACATTCTAGTTTTATAAGGTTTCAGCAATGTAAATATAAAAAAAATCAAAAAAATACGCAAGTTTAAAAAGAGTCGTTATTTCTTGATAAATACCAATTTCAAACTTCATTCTTGAGCTTTCTATTGATTGTAGATGGCTGAAGCAAGTACTATTTGATTGAACAAGACATTTTCTATCAAACACATTTTAGTTTTATAACGTTTCAGCAATGTAATTATAAAAAAAATTAAAAAAATGCGCAAGTTTAAAAATAGTCGTTATTCCTTGATAAGTACCAATTTCAAACTTCATTCTTGAGCTTGCTATTAACAGTAAATGGTTAAAGCAAATACCATTCGATTAAGGAAAAAATTTTCTATCAAATATATTTTACTTTTATAAGGTTTCAGCAATGTAAATATAAAAAAAATTAAAAAAAACGCAAGTTTAAAGATAGTCGTTATTCCTAAATAAGTACCAATTTCAAACTTCATTTTTGAGCTTGCTGTTAATTGTAGATGGTTGAAACAAGTACCATTCGATTGAGCAGAAAATTTTCTATCAAATGTATTCTACTTTTATAACGTTTTAACAATGTAAATATAAAAAAAAAATTAAAAAAGTACGCAAGTTTAAATAGAGTCGTTATTTATTGATAAATACCAATTTCAAACTTCATTTTTGAGTATGCTATTGATTGTAAATTTTTGGAGCAATTACCATTTGATTAGGCAGGATATTTTCTATCAAACACATTTTAGTTTTATAATGTTTCAGCAATGTAAATATAAAAAAAATTAAAAAAAACGCAAGTTTAAAGATAGTCGTTATTCCTTAATAAGTACCAATTTCAAACTTCATTTTTGAGCTTGCTGTTAACTGTAGATGGTTGAAACAAGTACCATTCGATTGAGCAGAAAATTTTCTATCAAATATATTCTACTTTTATAACGTTTTAACAATGTAAATATAAAAAAAAAATTTTAAAATTGCGCAAGTTTAAAAATAGTCGTTATTCCTTGATAAGTACCAATTTTAAACTTCATTCTTGAGCTTGCTATTGATTTTAAATGGTTAAAGCAAGTAATATTCGATTGAGCAGAATATTTTCTATTAAACACATTCTAGTTTCATAAAGTTCCAGGAATGTAAATATAAAAAAAATTAAAAAAATACCCAAGTTTAAAAAGAGTCGTTATTTCTTGATAAATACCAATTTCAAACTTCATTCTTGAGCTTGCTATTGATTGTAGATGGCCGAAGCAAGTATTATGCGATTAAGCAGGATATTTTCTATCAAACACATTTTAGTTTTATAACGTTTCAACAATGTAAATATAAAAAAAATTAAAAAAATACGCAAGTTTAAAAATAGTCGTTATTCCTTGATAAGTACCAATTTCAAACTTCATTCTTGAGCTTGCTACTGATTTTAAATGGTTGAAGCAAGTAATATTTAATTAAACAAGATATTTTCTATTAAACACATTCTTGTTTTGTTTAGTTTCAGCAATGTAAATATAAAAGAAATCAAAAAAATCCGCAAGTTTAAAAAGAGTCGTTATTTCTTGATGAATACCAATTTCAAACTTCATTCTTGAACTTGCTATTGATTGTAGATGGCTGAAGCAAGTATTATTCGATTGAGCAGGATATTTTCTATTAAACACATTTAATTTTTATAACGTTTCAGCAATGTAATTATTAAAAAAATCAAAAAAATACGCAAGTTTATAGATAGTCGATATTCCTTGATAAGTAGCAATTTTAAACTTCATCCTTAAGCTTGCTCTTAGCTGTATGTGGTTGAAGCAAATACCATTCGATTATGCAGGAAATTTTCTATCAAATATATTCTACTTTTATAACGTTTTAACAATGTAAATATAAAAAAAAATTAAAAAAATACGCAAGTTTAAATAGAGTCGTTATTTATTGATAAATACCAATTTCAAACTTCATTTTTGGGTATGCTATTGATTGTAAATTTTTGAAGCAATTACCATTTCATTAGGCAGGATATTTTCTATCAAACACATTTTAGTTTTATAATGTTTCAGCAATGTAATTATAAAAAAAATTAAAAAAAAGCGCAAGTTTAAAGATAGTCGTTATTCCTTAATAAGTACCAATTTCAAACTTTATTTTTGAGCTTGCTGTTAATTGTAGACAGTTGAAGCAAATACCATTCGATTAAACAGAAAATTTTTTATCAAATATATCTTACTTTTATAACGTTTCAGCAATATAAATAAAAAAAAATTAAAAAAATACGCAAGTTTAAAAAGAGTCGTTATTTCTTGATAAATAATAATTTCAAACTTCATTTTTGAGCTTGATAACAATTGTAGATGGTTGAAATAAATACTATTCGATTAAGCAGAAAATTTTCTATCAAATGTATTTTATTTTTATAACGTTTCGGCAATGTAAATATAAAAAAAATCAAAAAAATGCGCAAGTTTATAAAGAGTCGTTATTTCTTGATAAATACCATATTCAAACTTCATTCTTGAGCTTGCTATTAATTGCAGATGGTTGAAACAAGTACTATTCGATTGAGCAGGATATTTTCTATCAAACACATTTTTTCTATAACGTTTCAGCAATGTAAATATTAAAAAAATCAAAAAAATACGCAAGTTTAAAGAGAGTTGTTATTTCTTGATAAATACCAATTTCAAACTTTATTCTTGAGCTTGCTATTAATTGCAGATGGTTGAAACAAGTACTATTCGATTGAGCAGGAAATTTTCTATTAAATACATTCTACCTTTATAATGTTTTAGCAATGTAAATATAAAAAAAATTAAAAAAATACGCAAGTTTAAATAGAGTCGTTATTTATTGATAAATACCAATTTCAAACTTCATTTTTGAGTATGCTATTGATTGTAAATTTTTGGAGCAATTACCATTTGATTAGGCAGGATATTTTCTATCAAACACATTTTAGTTTTATAATGTTTCAACAATGTAAATATAAAAAAAATTAAAAAAATACGCAAGTTTAAAGATAGTCGTTATTCCTTAATAAGTACCAATTTCAAACTTCATCTTTGAGCTTGCTGTTATTGTAGATGGTTGAAGCAAATACCACTCGATTAAGCAGAAAATTTTTCATCAACTATATCTTACTTTTATAACGTTTCAGCAATGTAAATATAAAAAAAAATTAAAAAATGCGCAAGTTTAAAAATAGTCGTTATTTCTTGATAAGTACCAATTTTAAACTTCATTCTTGAGCTTGCTATTGATTTTAAATGGTTAAAGCAAGTAGTATTCGATTGAGCAGGATATTTTCTATTAAACACATTTAATTCTTGTAACGTTTCAGCAATGTAATTATTAAAAAAATCAAAAAAATACGCAAGTTTATAGATAGTCGATATTTCTTGATAAGTAGCAATTTTAAACTTCATTCTTGAGCTTGCTCTTAGCTGTATGTGGTTGAAGCAAATACCATTCGATTAAGCAGGAAATTTTCTATCAAATAGATTTTACTTTTATAACGTTTCAGCAATGTAAATATAAAAAAAATTAAAAAAATTCGCAAGTTTAAAAACCGTCGTTATTCCTTGATAAGTACCAATTTCAAACTTCATTCTTGAGCTTGCTATTGATTTTAAATGGTTGAAGCAAGTAATATTCAATTGAGCAGGATATTTTCTATTAAACACATTCTAGTTTTATAAAGTTTCAGCAATGTAAATATAAAAAAAATCAAAAAAATACGCAAGTTTAAAAAGAGTCGTTATTTCTTGATAAATACCAATTTCAAACTTCATTCTTGAGCTTGCTATTGATTGTAGATGGCTGAAGCAAGTACTATTTGATTGAACAAGATATTTTCTATCAAACACATTTTAGTTTTATAACGTTTCAGCAATGTAATTATAAAAAAAATTAAAAAAATGTGCAAGTTTAAAAATAGTCGTTATTCCTTGATAAACAAACTTCATTCTTGAGCTTGCTATTAATTGTAAATGGTTAAAGCAAATACCATTCGATTAATCAAAAACTTTTCTATCAAATATATTTTACTTTTATAACGTTTCAGCAATGTAAATATAAAAAAAATTAAAAAAATGCGCAAGTTTAAATAGAGTCGTTATTTCTTGATAAATACCAATTTCAAACTTCATTTTTGAGTATGATATTAATTGTAGATTGTTGAAGCAATTACCATTTGATTAACCAGGATATTTTCTATCAAACACATTTTAGTTTTATAATGTTTCAGCAATGTAAATATAAAAAAAATTAAAAAAAAACGCAAGTTTAAAGATAGTCGTTATTCCTTAATAAGTACCAATTTCAAACTTCATTTTTGAGTATGATATTAATTGTAGATTGTTAAAGCAATTACCATTTGATTAACCAGGATATTTTATATCAAACACATTTTAGTTTTATAATGTTTCAGCAATGTAAATATAAAAAAAATTAAAAAAAAACGCAAGTTTAAAGATAGTCGTTATTCCTTAATATGTACCAATTTCAAACTTCATTTTTGAGCTTGCTGTTAATTGTAGATGGTTGAAACAAGTACCATTCGATTGAGCAGAAAATTTTCTATCAAATATATTCTACTTTTATAACGTTTTAACAATGTAAATATAAAAAAAAAATTAAAAAAATACGCAAGTTTAAATAGAGTCGTTATTTATTGATAAATACCAATTTCAAACTTTATTTTTGAGTATGCTATTGATTGTAAATTTTTGAAGCAATTACCATTTGATTAGGCAGGATATTTTCTATCAAACACATTTTAGTTTTATAATGTTTCAACAATGTAAATATAAAAAAAATTAAAAAAAT
This sequence comes from Tribolium confusum, assembly GCA_029207805.1. Classification (NCBI taxonomy): domain Eukaryota; kingdom Metazoa; phylum Arthropoda; class Insecta; order Coleoptera; family Tenebrionidae; genus Tribolium; species Tribolium confusum. Next base: position 383,372 of record JALGAY010000071.1, on the reverse strand, counting down.
ACGCAAGTTTAAAGATAGTCGTTATTCCTTAATAAGTACAAATTTCAAACTTCATTTTTGAGCTTGCTGTTAATTGTAGATGGTTAAAGCAAAAACCGTTCGATTAAGCAGAAAATTTTTTATTAACTGTATCTTACTTTTATAACGTTTCAGCAATGTAAATATAAAAAAAATTAAAAAAATGCTCAAGTTTAAAAATAGTCGTTATTCCTTGATAAGTACCAATTTCAAACTTCATTCTTGAGCTTGCTACTGATTTTAAATGGTTGAAGCAAGTAATATTTGATTAAGCAAAATATTTTCTATTAAACACATTCTAGTTTTGTAAAGTTTCAGCAATGTAAATATAAAAAAAATCAAAAAAATACGCAAGTTTAAAAAGAGTCGTTATTTCTTGATAAATACCAATTTCAAATTTCATTCTTGAGCTTGCTATTGATTGTAGATGGCTGAAGCAAGTATTAGTCAATTGAGCAAGATATTTTCTATTAAACACATTTAATTTTTATATCGTTTTAGCAATGTAAATATTAAAAAAATCAAAAAAATACGCAAGTTTATAGTTAGTCGATATTCCTTGATAAGTAGCAATTTTAGTAGCAATTTAACAATTTTACTTTTATAATGTTTCGGCAATGTAAATATAAAAAAAATTAGAAAAATGCGCAAGTTTAAAAATAGTCGTTATTCCTTGATAAGTACCAATTTCAGACTTCATTCTTGAGCTTGCTATTGATTTTAAATGGTTAAAGCAAGTAATATTTGATTGAAGAGGATATTTTATATCAAACACATTCTAGTTTTGTAAAGTTTCAGCAATGTAAATATAAAAAAAATCAAAAAAATACGCAAGTTTAAAAAGAGTCGTTATTTCTTGATAAATACCAATTTCAAACTTCATTCTTGAGCTTGCTATTGACTGTAGATGGCTGAAGCAAGTACTATTCGATTAAACAAGACATTTTCTATCAAACACATTTTAGTTTTATATCGTTTCAGCAATGTAATTATAAAAAAAATTAAAAAAATGCGCAAGTTTATAAATAGTCGTTATTTCTTGATAAGTACCAATTTCAAACTTCATTCTTGAGCTTGCTATTAATTGTAAATGGTTAAAGCAAACACCATTTGATTAAGCAGAAAATTTTCTATCAAATATATTTTACTTTTATAACGTTTCAGCAATGTAAATATAAAAAAAATTAAAAAAATGCGCAAGTTTAAAAATAGTCGTTATTTCTTGATAAGTACCAATTTCAAACTTTATTCTTGAGCTTGCTATTAATTATAGATGGTTGAAACAAATACCATTTGATTGAGCAAAAAATTTTCTTAAAATACATTTTTTTATAACGTTTCAGCAATGTAAATATAAAAAAATCAAAAAAATACTCAAGTTATTCTTAAGCTTGCTATTAATTGCAGATGGTTGAAATAAGTACCATTTGATTGAGCAGAAAATTTTCTATCAAATATATCCTACTTTTGTAACGTTTTAGCAATGTAAATATAAAAAAAATTAAAAAAATGCGCAAGTTTAAAAATAGTCGTTATTTCTTGATAAGTACCAAATTTAAACTTCATTCTTGAGTTTGCTATTGATTTTAAATGGTTAAAGCAAGTAATATTCGATTAAGCAGGATATTTTCTATCAAACACATTCTAGTTTTATAAAGTTTCAGCAATGTAAATATAAAAAAAAATTAAAAAAATGCGCAAGTTTAATAATAGTCGTTATTCCTTGATAAGTACCAACGTCAAACTTCATACTTGAGCTTGCTATTAATTGTAAATGGTTACAGCTAATACCATTTGATTAAACAGGTAATTTTCTATTAAATATTCTTACCCTTATAACGTTTCAGCAATGTAAATATAAAAAAAAACAAAAAAATGCGCAAGTTTAAAAAGAGTCGTTATTTCTTGATAAATACTAATTTCAAACTTCATTTTTGAGTATACTATTAATTGTAGATGACTGAAGCAAGTACCATTGGATTAACAATGTAAATATAAAAAAAAATTAAAAAAATACGCAAGTTTAAAGATAGTCGTTATTTCTTAATAAGTACCAATTTCAAACTTCATTTTTGAGCTTGCTGTTAAGTGTAGATGGTTGAAGCAAATACCACTCGATTAGGCAGGAAATTTTTTATCAACTATATCTTACCTTTATAACGTTTCAGCAATGTAAATATAAAAAAAAATTAACAAATGCGCAAGTTTAAAAATAGTCGTTATTTCTTGATAAGTACCAAATTTAAACTTCATTTTCGAGCTTGCTATTGATTTTAAATGGTTAAAGCAAGTAATGTTCGATTGAGCAGGATATTTTCTATCAAACACATTCTAGTTTTATAAAGTTTTGGCAACGTAAATATAAAAAAAATTAAAAAAATACGCAAGTTTAAAAAGAGTCGTTATTTCTTGATAAATACTAACTTCAAACTTCATTCTTGAGCTTGCTATTGATTGTAGATGGCTGAAGCAAGTATTATGCGATAAAGCAGGAGATTTTCTAATAAACACATTCTAGTTTTGTAAAGTTTCAGCAATGTAAATATAAAAAAAATCAAAAAAATACGCAAGTTTAAAAAGAGTCGTTATTTCTTGAAAAATACCAATTTCAAACTTCATTCTTGAGCTTGCTATTGATTGTAGATGGCTGAAGCAAGTATTATTCAATTGACCAGGATATTTTCTATTAAACACATTTAATTTTTATAACGTTTCAGCAATGTAAATATTAAAAAAATCAAAAAAATACGCAAGTTTATAGATAGTCGATATTCCTTAATAAGTAGCAATTTTAAACTTCATTCTTGAGCTTGCTCTTAGCTGTATGTGGTTGAAGCAAATACCATTCGATTAAGCAGGAAATTTTCTGTTAAATAAATTTTACTTTTATAATGTTTCGCCAATGTAAATATAAAAAAAATTAGAAAAATGCGCTAGTTTAAAAATAGTCGTTATTCCTTGATAAGTACCAATTTCAGACTTCATTCTTGAGCTTGCTATTGATTTTAAATGGTTGAAGCAAGTAATATTTGATTGAGCAGGATATTTTATATCAAACACATTCTAGTTTTGTAAAGTTTCAGCAATGTAAATATAAAAAAAATCAAAAAAATACGCAAGTTAAAAAGAGTCGTTATTTCTTGATAAATACCAATTTCAAACTTCATTCTTGAGCTTGCTATTGATTGTAGATTGCTGAAGCAAGTACTATTCAATTAAACAGAACATTTTCTATCAAACACATTTTAGTTTTATAACGTTTCAGCAATGTAATTATAAAAAAAATTAAAATAATGCGCAAGTTTATAAATAGTCGTTATTTCTTGATAAGTACCAATTTCAAACTTCATTCTTGAGCTTGCTATTAATTGTAAATGGTTAAAGCAAATACCATTTGATTAAGCAGAAAATTTTCTATCAAATATATTTTACTTTTATAACGTTTCAGCAATGTAATTATAAAAAAAATTAAAAAAATACGCAAGTTTAAATAGAGTCGTTATTTATTGATAAATACCAATTTCAAACTTCATTTTTGAGTAAGCTATTGATTGTAGATGGTTCAAGCAATTACCATTTGATTAGGCAGGATATTTTTTATCAAACACATTTTAGTTTTGTAAAGTTTCAGCAATGTAAATATAAAAAAAATCAAAAAAATACGCAAGTTTAACAAGAGTCGTTATTTCTTGATAAATACCAATTTCAAACTTCATTTTTGAGCTTGCTAACAACTGTAGATGGTTGAAACAAATACTATTCGATTAAGCAGAAAATTTTCTATCAAATGTATTTTATTTTTATAACGTTTCGGCAATGTAAATATAAAAAAAATCAAAAAAATACGCAAGTTTATAAAGAGTCGTTATTTCTTGATAAATACCATATTCAAACTTCATTCTTGAGCTTGCTATTAATTGTAGAAGGCTGAAGCAAGTATTATTTGATTAAGCAGGATATTTTCTATCAAACACATTTTTTTATAACGTTTCAGCGATGTAAATATTAAAAAAAACAAAAAAATACCCAAGTTTAAAGAGAGTTGTTATTTCTTGATAAATACCAATTTCAAACTTTATTCTTGAGCTTGCTATTAATTGCAGATGATTGAAACAAGTACCATTCGATTGAGCAGAAAATTTTCTATTAAATACATTCTACTTTTATAATGTTTTAGCAATGTAAATATAAAAAAAATTAAAAAAATACGCAAGTTTAAAGAGAGTCGTTATTTCTTGATAAATACCAATTTCAAACTTCATTCTTGAGCTTGCTATTGATTGTAGATGGCTGAAGCAAGTATTAGTCAATTGAGCAAGATATTTTCTATTAAACACATTTAATTTTTATATCGTTTTAGCAATGTAAATATTAAAAAAATCAAAAAAATACGCAAGTTTATAGATAGTCGATATTCCTTGATAAGTAGCAATTTTAGTAGCAATTTAACAATTTTACTTTTATAATGTTTCGGCAATGTAAATATAAAAAAAATTAGAAAAATGCGCAAGTTTAAAAATAGTCGTTATTCCTTGATAAGTACCAATTTCAGACTTCATTCTTGAGCTTGCTATTGATTTTAAATGGTTAAAGCAAGTAATATTTGATTGAAGAGGATATTTTATATCAAACACATTCTAGTTTTGTAAAGTTTCAGCAATGTAAATATAAAAAAAATCAAAAAAATACGCAAGTTTAAAAAGAGTCGTTATTTCTTGATAAATACCAATTTCAACCTTCATTCTTGAGCTTGCTATTGACTGTAGATGGCTGAAGCAAGTACTATTCGATTAAACAAGACATTTTCTATCAAACACATTTTAGTTTTATATCGTTTCAGCAATGTAATTATAAAAAAAATTAAAAAAATGCGCAAGTTTATAAATAGTCGTTATTTCTTGATAAGTACCAATTTCAAACTTCATTCTTGAGCTTGCTATTAATTGTAAATGGTTAAAGCAAACACCATTTGATTAAGCAGAAAATTTTCTATCAAATATATTTTACTTTTATAACGTTTCAGCAATGTAAATATAAAAAAAATTAAAAAAATGCGCAAGTTTAAAAATAGTCGTTATTTCTTGATAAGTACCAATTTCAAACTTTATTCTTGAGCTTGCTATTAATTATAGATGGTTGAAACAAATACCATTTGATTGAGCAAAAAATTTTCTTAAAATACATTTTTTTATAACGTTTCAGCAATGTAAATATAAAAAAATCAAAAAAATACTCAAGTTTAAAGAGAGTTGTTATTTCTTGATAAATACCAATTTCACACTTTATTCTTAAGCTTGCTATTAATTGCAGATGGTTGAAATAAGTACCATTTGATTGAGCAGAAAATTTTCTATCAAATATATCCTACTTTTGTAACGTTTTAGCAATGTAAATATAAAAAAAATTAAAAAAATGCGCAAGTTTAAAAATAGTCGTTATTTCTTGATAAGTACCAAATTTAAACTTCATTCTTGAGCTTGCTATTGATTTTAAATGGTTAAAGCAAGTAATATTCGATTAAGCAGGATATTTTCTATCAAACACATTCTAGTTTTATAAAGTTTCAGCAATGTAAATATAAAAAAAAATTAAAAAAATGCGCAAGTTTAATAATAGTCGTTATTCCTTGATAAGTACCAACGTCAAACTTCATACTTGAGCTTGCTATTAATTGTAAATGGTTACAGCTAATACCATTTGATTAAACAGGTAATTTTCTATTAAATATTCTTACCCTTATAACGTTTCAGCAATGTAAATATAAAAAAAAACAAAAAAATGCGCAAGTTTAAAAAGAGTCGTTATTTCTTGATAAATACTAATTTCAAACTTCATTTTTGAGTATACTATTAATTGTAGATGACTGAAGCAAGTACCATTTGATTAACAATGTAAATATAAAAAAAAATTAAAAAAATACGCAAGTTTAAAGATAGTCGTTATTTCTTAATAAGTACCAATTTCAAACTTCATTTTTGAGCTTGCTGTTAAGTGTAGATGGTTGAAGCAAATACCACTCGATTAGGCAGGAAATTTTTTATCAACTATATCTTACCTTTATAACGTTTCAGCAATGTAAATATAAAAAAAAATTAACAAATGCGCAAGTTTAAATATAGTCGTTATTTCTTGATAAGTACCAAATTTAAACTTCATTTTCGAGCTTGCTATTGATTTTAAATGGTTAAAGCAAGTAATATTCGATTGAGCAGGATATTTTCTATCAAACACATTCTAGTTTTATAAAGTTTTGGCAACGTAAATATAAAAAAAATTAAAAAAATACGCAAGTTTAAAAAGAGTCGTTATTTCTTGATAAATACTAACTTCAAACTTCATTCTTGAGCTTGCTATTGATTGTAGATGGCTGAAGCAAGTATTATGCGATAAAGCAGGAGATTTTCTAATAAACACATTCTAGTTTTGTAAAGTTTCAGCAATGTAAATATAAAAAAAATCAAAAAAATACGCAAGTTTAAAAAGAGTCGTTATTTCTTGAAAAATACCAATTTCAAACTTCATTCTTGAGCTTGCTATTGATTGTAGATGGCTGAAGCAAGTATTATTCAATTGACCAGGATATTTTCTATTAAACACATTTAATTTTTATAACGTTTCAGCAATGTAAATATTAAAAAAATCAAAAAAATACGCAAGTTTATAGATAGTCGATATTCCTTAATAAGTAGCAATTTTAAACTTCATTCTTGAGCTTGCTCTTAGCTGTATCTGGTTGAAGCAAATACCATTCGATTAAGCAGGAAATTTTCTGTTAAATAAATTTTACTTTTATAATGTTTCGCCAATGTAAATATAAAAAAAATTAGAAAAATGCGCTAGTTTAAAAATAGTCGTTATTCCTTGATAAGTACCAATTTCAGACTTCATTCTTGAGCTTGCTATTGATTTTAAATGGTTGAAGCAAGTAATATTTGATTGAGCAGGATATTTTATATCAAACACATTCTAGTTTTGTAAAGTTTCAGCAATGTAAATATAAAAAAAATCAAAAAAATACGCAAGTTAAAAAGAGTCGTTATTTCTTGATAAATACCAATTTCAAACTTCATTCTTGAGCTTGCTATTGATTGTAGATTGCTGAAGCAAGTACTATTCAATTAAACAGAACATTTTCTATCAAACACATTTTAGTTTTATAACGTTTCAGCAATGTAATTATAAAAAAAATTAAAATAATGCGCAAGTTTATAAATAGTCGTTATTTCTTGATAAGTACCAATTTCAAACTTCATTCTTGAGCTTGCTATTAATTGTAAATGGTTAAAGCAAATACCATTTGATTAAGCAGAAAATTTTCTATCAAATATATTTTACTTTTATAACGTTTCAGCAATGTAAATATAAAAAAAATTAAAAAAATACGCAAGTTTAAATAGAGTCGTTATTTATTGATAAATACCAATTTCAAACTTCATTTTTGAGTAAGCTATTGATTGTAGATGGTTCAAGCAATTACCATTTGATTAGGCAGGATATTTTTTATCAAACACATTTTAGTTTTGTAAAGTTTCAGCAATGTAAATATAAAAAAAATTAAAAAAATACGCAAGTTTATAGAAAGTCGTTATTTCTTGATAAATACCAATTTCAAGCTTTATTCTTGAGCTTGCTATTGGTTGTAGATAGTTGAAGCAAATACTATTTGATTAAGCAGAATATTTTCTATTAAACATTTTTAAGTTTTATAAAGTTTCAGCAATGTAAATATAAAAAAAATCAAAAAAATACGCAAGTTTAAAGAAAGTCGTTATTTCTTGATAAATACCAATTTCAAACTTCATTCTTGAGCTTGCTATTAATTGAAGATGGTTAAAGCAAGTATCATTCGGTTGAGCAGTATGTTTTCTATCAAACACATTTTAGTTTTATAAAGTTCCAGCAATGTAAATATAAAAAAAATCAAAAAAATTACCAAGTTTAAAAGAGTCGTTATTCCATGATAAGTACCAAATTCAAACTTTATTATTGAGCTTGCTATTAACTGTAGATGTTTGAAACAAACACCGTTCGATTGGGCAGAAAATTTTATATCAAAAAAATCCTACTTTTATTACGTTTCAACAATGTAAATATAAAAAAAAATTAAAAAAATACGCATGTTTAAAGAGTGACGTTATTTCTTGATAAATACCAATTTCAAACTTTATTCTTGAGCTTGCTATTGATTGCAGATGGTTGAAGCAAATACCATTCGATTGAGCAAAATATTTTCTACCAAACACTTTTTAGTTTTATAAAGTTTCAACAATGTAAATATAAAAAAAATAAAAAAAATACGCAAGTTTAAAGAGAGTCGTTATTTCTTGATAAATACCAATTTCAAACTTCATTCTTGAGCTTGCTCTTGATTGTAAATGGTTGAAGCAAATACTATTCAATTGAGCAGGTTATTTTCTATTAAACATATTTTAGTTTTATGAAGTTTCAACAATGTAAATATAAAAAAAATCAAAAAAATAAGCAAGTTTAAAGAGAGTCGTTATTCCTTGATAAGTACCAAATTCAAACTTTATTCTTGAGCTTGCTCTTGATTGTAAATGGTTGTAGCAAATACTATTCAATTGAGCAGGTTATTTTCTATTAAACACATTTTAGTTTTATGAAGTTTCAACAATGTAAATATAAAAAAAATCACAAAATACGCAAGTTAAAAGACAGTCGTTATTCCTTAGTAAGTACCAAATTTAAACTTCATTCTTGAGCTAGCTATTATTTGTAGATGGTTAAAGCGAATACCATTTGATTGAGCAGAAAATATTCTATAAAATACATCCTACCCTTATAACGTTTCAGCAATTTAAATATAAAAAAAATCAAAAAAATACGCAAGTTTAAAGAGAGTCGTTATTTCTTGATAAATACCAATTTCAAACTTCATTCTTGAGCTTGCTATTAACTGTAGAATGTTGAAGCTATTACCGTTCGATTAAACAGGAAATTTTCTATTAAATACATTTTTTTTGTAACGTTTCAGCTATGTAAATATAACAAAAATCAAAAAAATACTCAAGTTTAAAGTGAGTCGTTACTCCTTGATAAGTACTGATTTCAAACTTCATTCTTGAGCGTGCTATTAAATGCAAATGGTTGAATCACATACTATTTGATTAAGCAGGAAATTTTCTATCAAATACATTTTAGTTTCATAGAGTTTCAACAATGTAAATATAAAAAAAATTAAAAAAATACGCAAGTTTAAAGATAGTCGTTATTCCTTGATTAGTACCAATTTCAAACTTTATTCTTGAGCTTGCGATTAAATCTAGATGGTTGAAGCAAGTACCATTCGATTGAGCAAAAAATTTTCTATCAAATACGTTTAATTTTTATAACGTTTCAGCAATGTAAATATGAAAAAAATCAAAAAAATACGCAAGTTTAAAAAGAGTCGTTATTCCTTGATAAGTACCAAATTCAAACTTTATTCTTGAGCTTGATAATAACTGTAGATAGTTAAGGTAAACACCGTTCGATTGAGCAGGAAATTTTCTATCAAAAACATCCTACTTTTATAACGTTTCAGCAATGTAAATATAAAAAAAAATCAAAAAATACGCAAGTTTAAAGAGAGTCGTAATTTCTTGATAAATACCAATTTCAAACTTTATTCTTGAGCTTGCTATTAATTGTAATTGGTTGAAGCAAATACTATTCGATTAAGCAGAATATTTTCTATCAAACACTTTTAGTTCTATAAAGTTTCAGCAATGTAAATATAAAAAACATCAAAAAAATACGCGAGTTTAGAGAGAGTCGTTATTTCTTGATTAATACCAATTTCAAACTTTATTCTTGAGATTGCTATAAATTGTAGATAATTTAAACAAGTACCATTTGATTGAGCAAAAACTTTTCTATCAAATAGATTTTACTTTTGTGACGTTTCAGTAAATTAAATATAAAAAAAATCAAAAAATACGCAAGTTTAAAGAAAGTCGTCATTTCTTGATAAGTACCAATTTCAAATTTCATACTTGAGCTTGCTATTAACTATAGATGGTTGAGGCAAATAAAATACGATTAAGCAAAAAATTTCCTATCAAATACATCCTATTTTTATAACGTTAAAGCAACTATTCGATTGAGCAAGATATTTTTTATCAAACACATTTTAGTTTTATAAAGTTTCAGCAATGTAAATATAAAAAAAATCAAAAAAATACGCAAGTTTAAATATAGTCGTTATTCCTTGATAAGTACCAATTTCAAACTTTATTCTTGAGCTTGCTGTTAATTGTAAATAGTTGAAAAAAGTACCATTCGATTGAGCAGATAATTTTCTATAAAATACATCCTACCTTTATAACGCTTTAGCAATGTAAATAAAAAAAAATTAAGAAAATGCGCAAGTTTAAAATTAGTCGTTAATTCTTGATAAATACCAATTTCAAACTTTATTCTTGAGCTTGCTATAAATTGTAGATGGTTAGAACAAACACCATTTGTTTGAGCAGGAAATTTTCTATCAAATACGTCCTCTTTTTTAACGTTTTAGCAATTTAAATATAAAAAAACCCAAGCTTAAAAAGAATCGTTATTTTTTGATAAATATCAATTTCAAACTTCATTCTTGAGCTTGCTATTAATTGTACATGGTTGAAGCAAGTACCATTCGATTGAGCAGAAATTTTTCTATTAAATACATCCTACTCTTATAACGTTTCAATAATGTAAATATAAAAAAAACTAAAAAAATTTGCAAGTTTAAATATAGTCGTTATTTCTTAATAAATACCAATTTCAAACTTCATTCTTGAGCTTGCTATTGATTGTAGATGGTTGAAGCAAGTACTATTCGATTGAGCAGGATACTTCCTATCAAACACATTCTAGTTTTATAAAGTTTCAGTAATGTAAATATAAAAAAAATCAAAAAAATTACCAAGTTTAAAGAAAGTCGTTATTTCTTGATAAATTAAGCAGAAAATTTCTTATCAAACACATTCTAGTCTTATAAAGTTTCGGCAATGTAAATATAAAAAAAATCAAAAAAATACGCAAGTTTAAATATAGTCGTTATTTCTTGATAAGTACCAATTTCAAACTTTATTCTTGAGCTTGCTATTAATTATAACAAGTACCATTCGATTCAGCAGAAATTTTTCTATTAAACACATCCTACTTTTATAACGTTTTAATAATGTAAACATAAAAAAAACTAAAAAAATTTGAAAGTTTAAATATAGTCGTTATTTCTTAATAAATACCTAAATAATAATATATTATTTATATTATTATTTTATAGGTATATATAATATACCTAAATAAAAATAAATACCTAAATACTTAATAAAATAATTGAAATAAATCATTTCAAACTTCATTCTTGAGCTTGCTATTGATTGTAGATGGTTGAAGCAAGTACTATTCGATTGAGCAGGATACTTCCTATCAAACACATTCTAGTTTTATAAAGTTTCAGCAATGTAACTATAAAAAAAATCAAAAAAATTACCAAGTTTAAAGAAAGTCGTTATTTCTTGATAAATACCAAATTCAAACTTTATTCTTGAGCTTGCTATTGATTGTAGATAGTTGAAGTAAATACTATTCGATTAAGCTGTATATTTTCTATCAAACACATTTTAGTTTTATAAAGTTTTAGCAATGTAAACATAATAAAAATTAAAAAATTACGCAAGTTTAAAGATAGTGGTTATTCCTTAATAAGTACCAATTTTAAACTTTATTCTTGAGCTTGCTATTAACTGTAGATGGTTGAGGCAAATACTATTTGATTAAGCGGAATATTTTCTATCAAATACATCTTACTTTTATAACGTTTCAGCAATGTAAATATAAAAAAAAATTAAAAAAATTAGCAAGTTTAAAAATAGTCGTTATTTCTTGATAAGTACCAAATTCAAACTTCATTCTTGAGCTTGCTATAAAATGTAAATGGTTGAGGCAAATACTATTTGATTGGGCAGAATATTTTCTATCAACAACATCTTACTTTTATAACGTTTCAGCAATGTAAATATAAAAAAAATTAAAAAAATACGCAAGTTTAAATAGAGTTGTTATTTCTTGATAAATACCAATTTCAAACTACATTTTTGAGCATGCTATTGAATGTAGATGGTTGAGGCAAGTATTATTTGATTAAGCAAAATATTTTCTATTAAACACAATCTAGTTTTATAAAGTTTTAGCAATGTACATATAAATAAAATCAAAAAAATACGCAAGTTTAAAAAGAGTGGTTATTCCTTGATAAGTACCAATTTCAAACTTCATTCTTGAGCTTGCTATTGATTGTAGATGTTTGGAGCAAGTACTATTCGATTGAGCAGGATATTTCCTATCAAACACAATCTAGTTTTATAAAGTTTTAGCAAGGTAAATATATATAAAAAAAAAAATTACCAAGTTAAAGAGAGTCGATATTTCTTGATAAATACCAATTTTAAACTTTATTGTTGAGCTTGCTATTAATTGCAGATGGTTGAAACAAAAACCATTTGATTAAGCAGAAAAAAATTTTTATCAAATATTTCTTATTTTTATAACGTTTCAGCAATGTAAATATAAAAAAAATCAAAAAAATACGCAAGTTTAAAGATAGTCGTTATTCCTTGATAAGTAGCAATTTCAAACTTCATTTTTGAGCTTGCTCTTAGCTGCATGTGGTTGAAGCAAATACCATTCGATTAAGCAGGAAATTTTCTATCAAACGCATTCTAGTTCTATAAAGTTTCAGCAATGTAAATATAAAAAAAATCAAAAAAATACTCAAGTTTAAAAAAGAGTCGTTATTTCTTGATAAATACCAATTTCAAACTTCATTCTTGAGCTTGCTAATAATTGTAGATAGTTGAAACAAATACCATTTAATTGAGCAAAAAATTTTTTATCAAATACATTTTTTTATAATGTTTCAGCAATGTAAATATAAAAAAAATTAAAAAAATGCGCAAGTTTAAAGATAGTCGTTATTCCTTAATAAGTACTGTAATGAGATCGTCGCTGAGGAAAGGTGTTAAATAATAACCAAAATTAAATATTAAATATTTTCTTTTAAATTTTAAACCAGTTTGGTTTAATTCGGCTCGCCTACGTTGTGTTTAATCGTCTAGAGTAATCACTCTCATAGTGATAATTAATTTAACCCTTTCTGTAAGAACAGAAGGGATAAGTGGTAACTCAAATTCGAATTCAAAGTAGTGTCAAACGCGTGGGGGAAGAAATTAAAAGTCAAATTTCTTCAAAACAAAATTTATTACATATCTTCAAAATGTTTTTTACAACAATACAAGAATTTTGAGGGTTAATCCAAATTTGCCATTTATTCAAGTTTTCATTTATATTATTTAGTCAAATTTTTAACATCTGTAACCACAAATCTGTTCAAATTTGAGACTATAATTTTATAAACCTCTAGTCGCGGATTTTAAGTAATAAATAAATTTATTATTAACATTATTATTTAGAATTTACTCTTTCTGTTTCAATGGTTCTAATTCTGTGTTGTACATCTACCCTAAATTCCAATTTATATTTGCTCAGATTTATAATTTCAAGGCAAAGTTTAATAATACGTTTGATAAGCTACTCTTGTACCTGAGTTGGTGGGTTACATGCTCGCGGCTCTCTTTTTATACGTGCATCGCAATCACTATTTCGCCCTATCGCCGAAACCGACCCTGGTAAAAGTCAGGTGCCTAAACACCTCTTGCAAAATTCGAGCAAAACCAAGATATACAAATCTTTGCAACATATACTGAATTATTGTAGAAACCATTTCTCTCACAAATTTCGGTCACGAGCTTGGATAAAGACTTTTCAGAACTTCACCCTTTCGCGATACCAGTTTATTACAGGTAACCCGGGGATGGTTATTTTTTCTCGTTTATCTTGTAATAGCCTGCATATACAAGTATATGCCGTTGGAGCGGTTCTACTACGCTCATTCTAACTTCAAGTGTCGGAAACTACGACCTTACACATTGAGTTAGACCTTAGTAAAGTTGGAAGAAAGGGTTCCCGGGAACCACGACTTTCCTCTTGAAGGTGGCCGACAAACGAGCCTATAATTTCAGGTGTAATCTCGCCTAACACGACGCGAGAGAGAAACAACCCTACGCTACCCTAATTTCAAAATATGCAACAAATTCAACCTCCCGAAATTTTATAACAACAAAACTTTGCACTGATTTGGAGTGACCATTTGACGCAATTGTTGAGAACCCTTTCTGTAATAGATTGATGATTGATATCTTAGATTTTAATTATTTGGGTTGATAGTCACATCCAGATCGGGCAAAATAAAGAAAGAATACAAGTTAAAATTCATTTCAAAAGTGACAGAAAGTTGTTGCATTTTTCACCAAAAATTTTTATTTATAATTTACTTTTCTAAATTCTGAATATTTATTTTAAACCAATTAAGCTGAAATTATTTTTAAAAATGAAATTTCCAAAACCCAAATTAAAAGTAATACAATTAATAAATTTCAATAAAATGATTTAAATAAATTTGTGGTCACGATGACGATTAAATAGTGTAAATTTAATCAAATGATTTGAAGAAACTCGTATTAAATTAAATAAAATCTTCGTATAAAATTAATTAATTCAAATAATAAATAGATAGAAAACGCTTTGTGGGCTTACCTAGAAAATTAATCCCTTTGATTGTCCTGGGAGCCCTTGTGGTTAAATTGCCAAGTTGGTTGGTTTTTCTTTTAACACAAACCGTCACAATTTAATTTAAATTATTAAATAAAAAAAATATTATTACTCCTTCACACTAGCACGATATCAAAAAAATATTTAATGATAAAATAATATTAAATTTTAAAATAAACCCAAAGGGTTGAAATTGGACTTTGTTAAATTAAATAAATTTAAACAAAGAGAATAATTCGAAAATTAACTATCTCGAAAGACCGTCAAGAATCGACTGCCGAAAATCCACGCGAAATCTGTTTTTATGAAATAGGGACGCTCCCTGAACCACCCCCTCTGGTACTCCCTTTCCACATATGTATGATTATGCAAATTTGACTTTTAAACGTTTTGGCATTAAGATCAACCCTCGTTTAACCCTCCTAAACAAAATATTATTTACTAGTAAGGGTATTTTTATTCGATTTTTCCCTATATTATTTAACATACAATTTATAAATTTCTTTGATAACCGAATATAATACAATCACAATGTCGAATCAACCCCTATTTACGTGAAAAAGAAATTAAACTCCAAAGTTTGTTGCCGTTTTGTCTGAACTTATTTTTAAACATTATTGTGGCAAATACATGCAGCAACAAATTTCGTTTGTTTAAATTTTATGGAAATGTAGAATTAAATTCGGAAAGAAAACTGTAATGTCGCGGTACTACCCTCCACTTGGTGTCGCCACCAGTATTATCTTCGTACGATTTTTCCGAATTTATTCGAAAACTTTACGAATTTCCATCTACTCTTCTTTCTATCACTATGTTAGTAATTGGCAACCATTGTGTCGTACCAAATTGGTTTACAATGAGTTTAAATAATTTAAATTGTTTACATGCAATTTCACGATTGCCCCCGCCTAAATTAGGGTTAAATTTTATATTAAAATGTTCAGAAAATTTCACGCGTTTTTCTAAAATACTTGTTTTGTACTGGATCTTTTGTATTTAGCAACAATTTAATAATTTTACTAAAACTTTTCTAAATGAACACATGTGCAAGTTATTTTCGGTATTCTTCCAGCGCTTGGTGTTAGGGCGTGCCTTCTTTTAAGAAACCACTTGACCGTCAGCTTTATCCTTGACAAAATTTAAATTCCAGATTTCCTGTTACAATCGCCCAATATATTTGTGAATATTTAGAATAATGATTTTGGACAAATTGGCAGATTTACGTTAATTTAAAGTATTATGCTATGAGTGTAGCTTTTTTTTAAATTTAAATTATTGAAAATTTTATTATGCATCTAATAACTACAAATTTTGTGCCTCTGACCGAATTTATTTACCAAATTGTGGATCTTTATTAAATTTATAATTTTCTTTCAGATACGGATTAATAAGTATTTTCAAAATAGGACTATTAATTGATTATAAAATTATAGTTTTAATTGATTCATTAACTTTAAACAATAATAGGATTATTTGTATTTTTATGTGGTGTGCAATATTTCTTTGAACGACTAGATTCGCGGGTGGCGATGACGCTATTCTTGCCGCTTTAAAACATCCCCCGTTAACATGTGGCCTTTTAAAACATGGTTTTGCAATTTGTAATCACTTAGAGTTCTAGGAAGAATTTCGTGGGAACGGTCGTTTTCTAAACATTTCAATATTTACAAAACACGTGTGAATTTAAACTATATCTAAACTTGGTTGTTTCTTTTAATTTTCACGGAAACAAATCGATGGTGATAAAATTTATCTAATAAATTACTAATTTGAAATTACTTTCTTGCCCGATTATTAATAAATAAAATTTATAAATACCGCGTTCATCACAGTACCAACTTTAAACTTTATTCTTGAGCTTGCTATTAACTGTAAATAGTTGGGGCAAATACCATTTGATTAGGCAAAAAATTTCCTATCAAATACATTCTATCTTTATAACGTTTCAGCAATGTAAATATAGAAAAAATTAAAAAAATTTGCAAGTTTAAAGATAGTCGTTATTCCTTGATAAGTACCAACTTTAAACTTTATTCTTGAGCTCGCTGTTGATTGTAGATGGTTAAAACAAGTACCGTTCGATTGAGCAAAAAATTTTCTATCAAATACATTGTACTTTTATAACGTTTCAGCAATGTAAATTTAGAAAAAATTAAAAAAATTGGCAAGTTTAAAGATAGTCGTTATTCCTTGATAAGTACCAATTTCAAACTTTGTTCTTGAGCTTTCTTTAAATGCAGATGGCTAAAGCAAGTACCATTCGATTGAGCAGGAAATTTTCTATCAAATACATTTTACTTTTATAACGTTTCAGCAATGAAAATATAAAAAAAATTTAAAAAATGCGCAAGTTTAAAGATAGTCGTTATTCCTTGATAAGTACCAACTTCAAACTTCATTCTTGAGCTTGCTGTTGATTGCAGATGCTTAAGGCAAATATTGTTCGATTAAGCAAGAAATTTTCTATCAAATACATCTTACTTTTATAACGATTTAGCAATTTATATATAAAAAATTAAAAAAATGCGCAAGTTTAAGGATAGTTGTTATTCTTTGATAAGTACTAATTTCAAACTTTATTCTTGAGCTTGCTATTAATTGTAGATGGTTGAAACAAATATTGTTCGATGAAGCAGAAAATTTCCTATCAAATACATCCTACTTTCATAACGTTTTAGCAATGTAAATATAAAAAAAATTAAAAAAATTTGCAAGTTTAAAGATAGTCGTTATTCCTTGATAAGTACCAATTTCAAACTTTATTCTTGAGCTTGCTATTAATTGTAGATGGTTAAAGCGGATACCATTCGATTGAGCAGAAAATTTCCTATAAAATACATTTTACTTTTATAACGTTTCAGCAATGAAAACATAAAAAAAATTAAAAAAATACGCAAGTTTAAAAAGAGTCGTTATTTCTTGATAAATACCAATTTTAAACTTCATTCTTGAGCTTGCTATTGATTGTAAATGGTTGCAGCAAATACTATTCGATTGAGCAGGATATTTTCTATCAAACACATTTTAGTTTTATAGAGTTTTAGCAATGTAAAAATTAAAAAAATCAAAAAAATACGCAAGTTTAAAGATAGTTATTATTCCTTGATAAATACCAACTTCAAACTTCATTCTCGAGCTTGCTATTGATTGTAGATGGCTAAAACAAAAATTATGCGATTGAGCAGGATATTTTCTATCAAACACATTGTAGTTTTATAAAGTTTCAGCATTGTAAATAAAAAAAAACAAAAAAATACGCAAGTTTAAAGATAGTTGTTATTCCTTAATAAGTACTAATTTCAAACTTCATTCTTGAGCTTGCTATTAATTGTAGATGGTTGAAGCAAATACCGTTTGATTAAGCAAAAAATTTCCTATTAAATACATCCTACCTTCGTAACGTCTTAGCAATGTAAATATAAAAAAAATTAAAAAAATGCGCAAGTTTAAAGATAGTCGTTATTTCTTGATAAGTACCAATTTCAAACTTCATTCTTGAGCTTGTTATTAATTGTAGATGGTTGAAACAAATACCCCTAGATTGAGCAAAAAATTTTCTATTGAATACATCTTTTTTTATAAAGTTTCAACAATGTAAATATAAAAAAATTAAAAAAATACGCAAGTTTAAAAATAGTCGTTCTTCCTTGATAAGTACCAATTTCAAACTTCATTCTTGAGCTTGCTGTTAATTGTAGATAGTTGAAACAAATACCGTTCGATTAAACAGGGAATTTTCTATCATATATATTTTATCTTTATAACGTTTCAGCAATGTAAATATAAAAAAAATTAAAAAAATACGCAAGTTTAAAGATAGTCGTTATTCCTTGATAAATACCAATTTCAAACTTCATACTTGAGCTTGCTATTAATTGTAGATGATTGAAACAAATACCATTCAATTAAACAGGAAAATTTTTATCAAATGAATTTTATTTTTACAACGTTTCAGCAATGTAAATATAAAAAAAAATCAAAAAAATACGCAAGTTTAAAGATAGTCGTTATTCCTTGATAAGTACCAATTTCAAACTTCATTTTTGAGCTTGCTATTAGCTGTATGTGGTTGAAACAAATTCTGTTTGATTAAGCAGGAAATTTTCTATTAACTACAAGTTACTTCTATAACGTTTCAGCAATGTAAATATAAAAAAAATTAAAAAATGCGCAAGTTTAAAATTAGTCGTTATTCCTTGATAAGAACCAAATTCAAACTTCATTCTTGAGCTTGCTGTTAATTGTAAAGGGTTAAAGCAAATACCATTCGATTAAGCAGGAAATTTTCTATCAAATGAATTTTATTTTTATAACATTTCAGCAACGTAAATATAAAAAAAAATAAAAAAATGCGCAAGTTTAAAAATAGCCGTTATTTCTTGATAAGTACCAACTTCAAACTTTATTCTTGAGCTTGCTATTAACTACAGATAGTTGAAACAAATATCATTTAATTGAGCACAAAATTTTCTATCAAATACATTCTAGCTTTATAAAGCTTCAGCAATGTAAATATAAAAAAAATTAAAAAAATACGCAAGTTTAAAAAGAGTCGTTATTTCATGATAAATACCAATTTCAAACTTCATTCTTGAGCTTGCTATTAATTGTAGATGGTTGAAACAAATATCATTTAATTAAACAGGAAATTTTCTATCAAATGTATTTTATTTTTATATCGTTTCAGCATTGTAAATATAAAAAAAATCAAAAAAATACGCAAGTTTAAAAATAGTCGTTATTCCTTGATAAGTACCAAATTCAAACTTCATTCTTGAGCTTGCAATTGATTTTGAATGGTTGAAGCAAATACAATTCGATTAGGCCGGAAATTTTCTATCAAATAGATTTTACCTTCATAACGTTTCAGCAATGTAAATATAAAAAAAAGTAAAAAAATGCGCAAGTTTAAAAATTGTCTTTATTCCTTGATAAGTACCAAATTCAAACTTCATTCTTAAGCTTGCTATTGATTTTAAATGGTTGAAGCAAATACTATTCGATTAGGCAGGAAATTTAATATTAAATAAATTTTATTTTTATAACGTTTCAGCAATGTAAATATAAAAAAAAGTAAAAAAATGCGCAAGTTTATAAATTGTCTTTATTCCTTGATAAGTACCAAATTCAAACTTCATTCTTAAGCTTGCTATTGATTTTAAATGGTTGAAGCAAATACTATTCGATTAGGCAGGAAATTTAATATTAAATAAATTTTATTTTTATAACGTTTCAGCAATGTAAATATAAAAAAAATTAAAAAAATACGCAAGTTTAAAAAGAGTTGTTATTTCTTGATATATACCAATTTTAAACTTTATTCTTGAGCTTGCTATGAATTGCAGATGGTTGAAGCAAATACCATTTGATTGAGCAGAAAATTTTCTATCAAATACATCCTACTTTTATAACGTTTGAGAAATGTAAATATAAAAAAAATTAAAAAAATACGCAAGTTTAAAAAGAGTTGTTATTTCTTGATAAATACCAATTTCAAACTTCATCCTTGAGCTTGCTATTAATTGTAGATGGTCGAAACAAATACCGTTCGATTAAACAGGGAATTTTCTATCATATATATTTTATCTTTATAACGTTTCAGCAATGTAAATATAAAAAAAATCAAAAAAATACGCAAGTTTAAAGATAGTCGTTAATCCTTGATAAATACCAATTTCAAACTTCATACTTGAGCTTGCTATTAATTGTAGATGATTGAAACAAATACCATTCAATTAAACAGGAAAATTTTTATCAAATGTGTCTTATTTTTATAACGTTTCAGCAATGTAAATATAAAAAAAATCAAAAAATACGCAAGTTTAAAAATAGTCGTTATTCCTTGATAAATGCCAAATTCAAACTTCATTTTTGAGTATGCTATTGATTGCAGATGGTTGAAGGAAATACTATTTGATTGAGCAGGATATTTTCTATCAAACACGTTTTAGTTTTATAAAGTTTCAGCAATGTAAATATAAAGAAACTCAAAAAAATACGCAAGTTTAAAGATAGTCGTTATTCCTTGATAAGTAGCAATTTCAAACTTCATTTTTGAGCTTGCTATTAATTGTAGATGGTTGAAGCAAATACCATTCAATTAAACAGGAAATTTTCTATCAAATGTATTTTATTTTTATAACGTTTCAACAATGTAAATATAAAAAAAATCAAAAAAATACGCAAGTTTAAAGATAGTCGTTATTCCTTGATAAGTACCAATTTAAAACTTTATTCTTGAGCTTGCTATTGATTGTAAATAGTTGAAGCAAGTATTATTCGATTGAGCAGAATATTTTCTATCAAACACATTTTAGTTTTATAAAGTTTCAGCAATGTAAATATAAAAAAAAATACGCAAGTTTAAAAAGAGTCATTATTTCTTGATAAATATCAATTTCAAACTTCATTCTTGAGCTTGCTAATAATTGTAGATAGTTGAAACAAACACCATTTAATTGAGCAGGAAAATTTCTATCAAATACATCCTATCTTTAAAACGTTTTAGCAATGTAAATATAAAAAAAATTAAAAAAATGCGCAAGCTTAAAGATAGTCGTTATTCCTTGATAAGTACCAATTTAAAACTTTATTCTTGAGCTTGCTATTGATTGTAAATAGTTGAAGCAAGTATTATTCGATTGAGCAGAATATTTTCTATCAAACACATTCTAGTTTTATAAAGTTTCAGTAATGTAAATATAAAAAAAATCAAAAAAATACGCAAGTTTAAATATAGTCGTTATTCCTTGATAAGTACCAACTTTAAACTTCATTATTGAGCTTGCTATTAACTGTAAATAGTTGGGGCAAATACCATTCGATTAAGCAAAAAATTTCCTATCAAATACATTCTATTTTTATAACGTTTCAGCAATCTAAATATAGAAAAAATTAAAAAATTTGCAAGTTTAAATATAGTCGTTATTCCTTAATAAGTACCAATTTCAAACTTCATTCTTGAGCTTGCTATTGATTGCAGATGTTTAGAGCAAATACCATTCGATTGAGCAGGATATTTTCTATTAAACGCATTTTAGTTTTATAGAGTTTTAGCAATGTAAATATAAAAAAAATTAAAAAAATACGCAGGTTTAAAGATAGTTGTTATTCCTTGATAAGTACCAATTTCAAACTATATTGTTGAGCTTGCTATTAATTGTAGATGGTCGACACAAGTACCATTTGATTGAACAGAAAATTTTCTATCAAATGCATCTTACTTTTATAACGTTTTAGCAATGTAAATATAAAAAAAATCAAAAAAATACGCAAGTTTAAAGAGAGTTGTTATTTCTTGGTAAATACCAATTTCAAACTTCATTCCTGAGCTTGCTATTGATTGTAGATGGTTAAAACAAGTATTATTTGATTGAGCAGGATATTTTCTATCAAAACATTTTAGTTTTATAAAGTTTCAGCAATGTAAATATAAAAAAAATCAAAAAAATACGCAAGTTTAAAGATAGTCGTTATTCCTTGATAAGTACCAATTTCAAACTTCATTCTTGAGCTTCCTATTGATTGCAGATGGTTAAAACAAGTATTATTTGATTGAGCAGGATATTTTCTATCAAAACATTTTAGTTTTATAAAGTTTCAGCAATGTAAATATAAAAAAAATCAAAAAAATACGCAAGTTTAAAGATAGTCGTTATTCCTTGATAAGTATCAATTTCAAACTTCATTCTTGAGCTTCCTATTGATTGTAGATGGTTAAAACAAGTATTATTTGATTGAGCAGGATATTTTCTATCAAACACATTTTAGTTTTATAAAGTTTCAGCAATGTAAATATAAAAAAAAAATACGCAAGTTTAAAAAGAGTCGTTATTTCTTGATAAATACCAATTTCAAACTTCATTCTTGAGCTTGCTAATAATTGTATATAGTTGAAACGAACACCATTTAATTGAGCAGGAAAATTTCTATCAAATACATCCTATCTTTAAAACGTTTTAGCAATGTAAATATAAAAAAAATTAAAAAAATGCGCAAGCTTAAAGAAAGTCGTTATTCCTTGATAAGTACCAATTTAAAACTTCATTCTTGAGCTCGCTATTGATTGTAAATAGTTGAAGCAAGTATTATTCGATTGAGCAGAATATTTTCTATCAAACACATTCTAGTTTTATAAAGTTTCAATAATGTAAATATAAAAAAAATCAAAAAAATACGCAAGTTTAAAGATAGTCGTTATTCCTTGATAAGTACCAACTTTAAACTTCATTATTGAGCTTGCTATTAACTGTAAATAGTTGGGGCAAATACCATTCGATTAAGCAAAAAATTTCCTATCAAATACATTCAATTTTTATAACGTTTTAACAATGTAAATATAGAAAAAATTAAAAAATTTGCAAGTTTAAATATAGTCGTTATTCCTTAATAAGTACCAACTTCAAACTTCATTCTTGAGCTTGCTATTGATTGTAGATGGTTACAGCAAATACCATTCGATTGAGCAGGATATTTTCTATTAAACACATTTTAGTTTTATAGAGTTTTAGCAATGTAAATAAAAAAAAAATTAAAAAAATAGGCAGGTTTAAAGATAGTTGTTATTCCTTGATAAGTACCAATTTCAAACTATATTCTTGAGCTTGCTATTAATTGTAGATGGTCGGCACAAGTACCATTTGATTGAGCAGAAAATTTTCTATCAAATACATCTTACTTTTATAACGTTTCAGCAATGTAAATATAAAAAAAATCAAAAAAATACGCAAGTTTAAAGAGAGTTGTTATTTCTTGATAAATACCAATTTCAAACTTCATTCCTGAGCTTGCTATTGATTGTAGATGGTTAAAACAAGTATTATTTGATTGAGCAGGATATTTTCTATCAAAACGTTTTAGCTTTATAAAGTTTCAGCATTGTAAATATAAAAAAAATAAAAAAAATACGCAAGTTTAAAGATAGTTGTTATTCTTTGATAAGTACTAAATTCAAACTCTATTCTTGAGCTTGCTATTAATTGTAGATGGTTAAAGCAAACATTGTTCGATTAAGCAGAAAATTTCCTATCAAATACATCCTACTTTCGTAACGTCTTAGCAATGTAAATATAAAAAAAATTAAAAAAATGCGCAAGTTTAAAGATAGTCGTTATTCCTTGATAAGTACCAATTTCAAACTTTATACTTGAGCTTGCTATTGATTGCAGATGGTTAAAACAAGTATTATTCGATTGAGCAGGATATTTTCTATCAAATACATTTTACTTTTATAACGTTTTAGCAATGTAAATATAAAAAAAATTAAAAAAAATGCGCAAGTTTAAAGATAGTCGTTATTTTGATAAGTACCAATTTCAAACTTCATTCTTGAGCTTGCTATTGATTGTAAATGGCTGAAGCAAGTACTATTCGATTAAGCAGGATATTTTCTATCAAAACATTTTAGTCTTATAAAGTTTCAGCAATGTAAATATAAAAAAAATCAAAAAAATACGCAAGTTTAAAAAGAGTCGTTATTTTTTGATAAATACCAATTTCAAACTTTATTTTGAGCTTGCTATTAATTGTAGATGGTTGAAGCAAATACCATTTAATTGAGCAAAAAATTTTCTATTAAATACATTTTATTTTTATAACATTTCAGCAATGTAAATATAAAAAAAATCAAAAAAATACGCAAGTTTAAAAATAGTTGTTATTCTTTGATAAGTACTAAATTCAAACTCCATTTTTGAGCTTGCTATTAATTGTAGATGGTTAAAGCAAACATTGTTCGATTAAGAAAAAAATTTCCTATCAAATACATCCTACTTTCGTAACGTCTTAGCAATGTAAATATAAAAAAAATTAAAAAAATGCGCAAGTTTAAAGATAGTCGTTATTCCTTGATAAGTACCAATTTCAAACTTCATTCTTGAGCTTGCTATTGATTGCAGATGGTTAAAACAAGTATTATTCGATTGAGCAGGATATTTTCTATCAAATACATTTTACTTTTATAACGTTTTAGCAATGTAAATATAAAAAAAATTTAAAAAAATGCGCAAGTTTAAAGATAGTCGTTATTCCTTGATAAGTACCAACTTCAAACTTCATTCTTGAGCTTGCTATTGATTGTAGATGGTTAAAACAAGTATTATTTGATTGAGCAGGATATTTTCTATCAAAACACTTTAGTTTTATAAAGTTTCAGCAATGTAAATATAAAAAAAATCAAAAAAATACGCAAGTTTAAAGATAGTCGTTATTCCTTGATAAGTACCAATTTCAAACTTCATTCTTGAGCTTCCTATTGATTGTAGATGGTTAAAACAAGTATTATTTGATTGAGCAGGATATTTTCTATCAAACACATTTTAGTTTTATAAAGTTTCAGCAATGTAAATATAAAAAAAAAATACGCAAGTTTAAAAAGAGTCGTTATTTCTTGATAAATACCAATTTCAAACTTCATTCTTGAGCTTGCTAATAATTGTATATAGTTGAAACGAACACCATTTAATTGAGCAGGAAAATTTCTATCAAATACATCCTATCTTTAAAACGTTTTAGCAATGTAAATATAAAAAAAATTAAAAAAATGCGCAAGCTTAAAGAAAGTCGTTATTCCTTGATAAGTACCAATTTAAAACTTCATACTTGAGCTCGCTATTGATTGTAAATAGTTGAAGCAAGTATTATTCGATTGAGCAGAATATTTTCTATCAAACACATTCTAGTTTTATAAAGTTTCAATAATGTAAATATAAAAAAAATCAAAAAAATACGCAAGTTTAAAGATAGTCGTTATTCCTTGATAAGTACCAACTTTAAACTTCATTATTGAGCTTGCTATTAACTGTAAATAGTTGGGGCAAATACCATTCGATTAAGCAAAAAATTTCCTATCAAATACATTCAATTTTTATAACGTTTTAACAATGTAAATATAGAAAAAATTAAAAAATTTGCAAGTTTAAATATAGTCGTTATTCCTTAATAAGTACCAAATTCAAACTTCATTCTTGAGCTTGCTATTGATTGTAGATGGTTACAGCAAATACCATTCGATTGAGCAGGATATTTTCTATTAAACACATTTTAGTTTTATAGAGTTTTAGCAATGTAAATAAAAAAAAATTAAAAAAATAGGCAGGTTTAAAGATAGTTGTTATTCCTTGATAAGTACCAATTTCAAACTATATTCTTGAGCTTGCTATTAATTGTAGATGGTCGGCACAAGTACCATTTGATTGAGCAGAAAATTTTCTATCAAATACATCTTACTTTTATAACGTTTCAGCAATGTAAATATAAAAAAAATCAAAAAAATACGCAAGTTTAAAGAGAGTTGTTATTTCTTGATAAATACCAATTTCAAACTTCATTCCTGAGCTTGCTATTGATTGTAGATGGTTAAAACAAGTATTATTTGATTGAGCAGGATATTTTCTATCAAAACATTTTAGCTTTATAAAGTTTCAGCATTGTAAATATAAAAAAAATAAAAAAAATACGCAAGTTTAAAGATAGTTGTTATTCTTTGATAAGTACTAAATTCAAACTCTATTCTTGAGCTTGCTATTAATTGTAGATGGTTAAAGCAAACATTGTTCGATTAAGCAGAAAATTTCCTATCAAATACATCCTACTTTCGTAACGTCTTAGCAATGTAAATATAAAAAAAATTAAAAAAATGCGCAAGTTTAAAGATAGTCGTTATTCCTTGATAAGTACCAATTTCAAACTTTATACTTGAGCTTGCTATTGATTGCAGATGGTTAAAACAAGTATTATTCGATTGAGCAGGATATTTTCTATCAAATACATTTTACTTTTATAACGTTTTAGCAATGTAAATATAAAAAAAATTAAAAAAAATGCGCAAGTTTAAAGATAGTCGTTATTTTGATAAGTACCAATTTCAAACTTCATTCTTGAGCTTGCTATTGATTGTAAATGGCTGAAGCAAGTACTATTCGATTAAGCAGGATATTTTCTATCAAAACATTTTAGTTTTATAAAGTTTCAGCAATGTAAATATAAAAAAAAATCAAAAAAATACGCAAGTTTAAAAAGAGTCGTTATTTTTTGATAAATACCAATTTCAAACTTTATTTTGAGCTTGCTATTAATTGTAGATGGTTGAAGCAAATACCATTTAATTGAGCAAAAAATTTTCTATTAAATACATTTTATTTTTATAACATTTCAGCAATGTAAATATAAAAAAAATCAAAAAAATACGCAAGTTTAAAAATAGTTGTTATTCTTTGATAAGTACTAAATTCAAACTCCATTTTTGAGCTTGCTATTAATTGTAGATGGTTAAAGCAAACATTGTTCGATTAAGCAAAAAATTTCCTATCAAATACATCCTACCTTCGTAACGTCTTAGCAATGTAAATATAAAAAAAATTAAAAAAATGCGCAAGTTTAAAGATAGTCGTTATTCCTTGATAAGTACCAATTTCAAACTTCATTCTTGAGCTTGCTATTGATTGCAGATGGTTAAAACAAGTATTGTTCGATTGAGCAGGATATTTTCTATCAAATACATTTTACTTTTATAACGTTTTAGCAATGTAAATATAAAAAAAATTTAAAAAAATGCGCAAGTTTAAAGATAGTCGTTATTCCTTGATAAGTACCAACTTCAAACTTCATTCTTGAGCTTGCTATTGATTGTAGATGGTTAAAACAAGTATTATTTGATTGAGCAGGATATTTTCTATCAAAACACTTTAGTTTTATAAAGTTTCAGCAATGTAAATATAAAAAAAAATCAAAAAAATACGCAAGTTTAAAGATAGTCGTTATTCCTTGATAAGTACCAATTTCAAACTTCATTCTTGAGCTTGCTATTGATTGTAGATGGTTAAAACAAGTATTATTTGATTGAGCAGGATATTTTCTATCAAACACATTTTAGTTTTATAAAGTTTCAGCAATGTAAATATAAAAAAAAAATACGCAAGTTTAAAAAGAGTCGTTATTTCTTGATAAATACCAATTTCAAACTTCATTCTTGAGCTTGCTAATAATTGTAGATAGTTGAAACAAACACCGTTTAATTGAGCAGAAAAATTTCTATCAAATACATCTTATCTTTAAAACGTTTTAGCAATGTAAATATAAAAAAAATTAAAAAAATGCGCATGCTTAAAGATAGTCGTTATTCCTTGATAAGTACCCATTTAAAACTTCATTCTTGAGCTCGCTATTGTAAATAGTTGAAGCAAGTATTATTCGATTAAGCAGAATATTTTCTATCAAACACATTCTAGTTTTATAAAGTTTCAATAATGTAAATATAAAAAAAATCAAAAAAATACGCAAGTTTAAAGATAGTCGTTATTCATTGATAAGTACCAACTTTAAACTTCATTATTGAGCTTGCTATTAACTGTAAATAGTTGGGGCAAATACCATTCGATTAAGCAAAAAATTTCCTATCAAATACATTCAATTTTTATAACGTTTTAACAATGTAAATATAGAAAAAATTAAAAAATTTGCAAGTTTAAATATAGTCGTTATTCCTTAATAAGTACCAACTTCAAACTTCATTCTTGAGCTTGCTATTGATTGTAGATGGTTAAAGCAAATACCATTCGATTGAGCAGGATATTTTCTATTAAACACATTTTAGTTTTATAGAGTTTTAGCAATGTAAATAAAAAAAAATTAAAAAAATACGCAGGTTTAAAGATAGTTGTTATTC
Organism: Tribolium confusum; assembly: GCA_029207805.1. Lineage (NCBI taxonomy): Eukaryota > Metazoa > Arthropoda > Insecta > Coleoptera > Tenebrionidae > Tribolium > Tribolium confusum. The sequence continues at coordinate 355,039 of JALGAY010000071.1, read as the reverse complement.
CTTGATAAGTACCAACTTCAAACTATATTCTTGAGCTTGCTGTTAATTGTAGATGGTCGGCACAAGTACCATTTGATTGAGCAGAAAATTTTCTATCAAATACATCTTACTTTAAAACGTTTCAGCAATGTAAATATAAAAAAAATAAAAAATACGCAAGTTTAAAAATAGTTGTTATTCTTTGATAAGTACTAAATTCAAACTCCATTCTTGAGCTTGCTATTAATTGTAGATGGTTGAAGCAAATACCATTTAATTGAGCAGAAAATTTTCTATTAAATACATTTTATTTTTATAACATTTCAGCAATGTAAATATAAAAAAAATCAAAAAAATACGCAAGTTTAAAAATAGTTGTTATTCTTTGATAAGTACTAAATTCAAACTCCATTCTTGAGCTTGCTATTAATTGTAGATGGTTAAAGCAAACATTGTTCGATTAAGCAGGAAATTTCCTATTAAATACATCCTACCTTCATAACGTCTTAGCAATGTAAATATAAAAAAAATCAAAAAAATACGCAAGTTTAAAAATAGTTGTTATTCTTTGATAAGTACTAAATTCAAACTCCATTCTTGAGCTTGCTATTAATTGTAGATGGTTGAAGCAAATACCATTTAATTGAGCAAAAAATTTTCTATTAAATACATTTTATTTTTATAACATTTCAGCAATGTAAATATAAAAAAAATCAAAAAAATACGCAAGTTTAAAAAGAGTCGTTATTTTTTGATAAATACCAATTTCAAACTTTATTTTGAGCTTGCTATTAATTGTAGATGGTTGAAGCAAATACCATTTAATTGAGCAAAAAATTTTCTATTAAATACATTTTATCTTTATAACATTTCAGCAATGTAAATATAAAAAAAATCAAAAAAATACGCAAGTTTAAAGATAGTTGTTATTCTTTGATAAGTAATAATTTCAATCTTCATTCTTAAGCTTGCTATTAATTGTAGATGGTTGAAACAAATATTGTTCGATTAAGCAGAAAATTTCCTATCAGATACATTCTACCTTCATAAGTTTAAAGATAGTCGTTATTTCTTGATAAGTACCAATTTAAAACTTTATTCTTGAGCTTGCTATTAATTGCAGATGGTTAAAACAAATACCATTCAATTAAGCAGGAAATTTCCTATTAAATACATCCTACCTTCATAACGTCTTAGCAATGTAAATATAAAAAAAATCAAAAAAATACGCAAGTTTAAAAATAGTTGTTATTCTTTGATAAGTACTAAATTCAAACTCCATTCTTGAGCTTGCTATTAATTGTAGATGGTTGAAGCAAATACCATTTAATTGAGCAAAAAATTTTCTATTAAATACATTTTATCTTTATAACATTTCAGCAATGTAAATATAAAAAAAATCAAAAAAATACGCAAGTTTAAAGATAGTTGTTATTCTTTGATAAGTACTAATTTCAAACTTCATTCTTAAGCTTGCTATTAATTGTAGATGGTTGAAACAAATATTGTTCGATTAAGCAGAAAATTTCCTATCAGATACATTCTACCTTCATAAGTTTAAAGATAGTCGTTATTTCTTGATAAGTACCAATTTAAAACTTTATTCTTGAGCTTGCTATTAATTGCAGATGGTTAAAACAAATACCATTCAATTAAGCAGGAAATTTCCTATTAAATACATCCTACCTTCATAACGTCTTAGCAATGTAAATATAAAAAAAATCAAAAAAATACGCAAGTTTAAAAATAGTTGTTATTCTTTGATAAGTACTAAATTCAAACTCCATTCTTGAGCTTGCTATTAATTGTAGATGGTTGAAGCAAATACCATTTAATTGAGCAGAAAATTTTCTATTAAATACATTTTATCTTTATAACATTTCAGCAATGTAAATATAAAAAAAATCAAAAAAATACGCAAGTTTAAAGATAGTTGTTATTCTTTGATAAGTACTAATTTCAAACTTCATTCTTAAGCTTGCTATTAATTGTAGATGGTTGAAACAAATATTGTTCGATTAAGCAGAAAATTTCCTATCAGATACATTCTACCTTCATAAGTTTAAAGATAGTCGTTATTTCTTGATAAGTACCAATTTAAAACTTTATTCTTGAGCTTGCTATTAATGGCAGATGGTTAAAACAAATACCATTCAATTAAGCAGAAAATTTCCTATTAAATACATCCTACCTTCATAACGTCTTAGCAATGTAAATATAAAAAAAATCAAAAAAATACTCAAGTTTAAAAATAGTTGTTATTCTTTGATAAGTACTAAATTCAAACTCCATTCTTGAGCTTGCTATTAATTGTAGATGGTTGAAGCAAATACTATTTAATTGAGCAAAAAATTTTCTATTAAATACATTTTATTTTTATAACATTTCAGCAATGTAAATATAAAAAAAATCAAAAAAATACGCAAGTTTAAAAATAGTTGTTATTCTTTGATAAGTACTAAATTCAAACTCCATTCTTGAGCTTGCTATTAATTGTAGATGGTTAAAGCAAACATTGTTCGATTAAGCAGAAAATTTCCTATCAAATACATCCTACTTTCGTAACGTCTTAGCAATGTAAATATAAAAAAAATTAAAAAAATGCGCAAGTTTAAAGATAGTCGTTATTCCTTGATAAGTACCAATTTCAAACTTCATTCTTGAGCTTGCTGTTGATTGCAGATGGTTAAAGCAAGAATTATTCGATTGAGCAGGATATTTTCTATCAAATACATTTTACTTTTATAACGTTTCAGCAATGTAAAAAATAAAAAAAATTAAAAAAAATGCGCAAGTTTAAAGATAGTCGTTATTCCTTGATAAGTACCAATTTCAAACTTCATTCTTGAGCTTGCTATTGATTGTAGATTGTTAAAACAAGTATTATTTGATTGAGCAGGATATTTTCTATCACAACATTTGAGTTTTATAAAGTTTCAGCAATGTAAATATAAAAAAAAATCAAAAAAATACGCAAGTTTAAAAAGAGTCGTTATTTTTTGATAAATACCAATTTCAAACTTTATTTTGAGCTTGCTATTAATTGTAGATGGTTGAAGCAAATACCATTTAATTGAGCAAAAAATTTTCTATTAAATACATTTTATCTTTATAACATTTCAGCAATGTAAATATAAAAAAAATCAAAAAAATACGCAAGTTTAAAGATAGTTGTTATTTCTTGATAAATACCAATTTCAAACTTCATTCTTGAGCTTGATATTGATTGTAAATGGTTAAAGCAAATACCATTCGATTAAGCAAAAAATTTTCTATCAAATACATTTTACTTTTATAACGTTTTAGCAATTTAAATATAAAAAAATTAAAAAAATGCGCAAGTTTAAAGATAGTCGTTATTCCTTGATAAGTACCAATTTGAAACTTTATTCTTGAGCTTGCTATTAATTGTAGATGGTTAAAACAAATACCATTCAATTAAGCAGAAAATTTCCTATTAAATCATCTTACTTTCATAACGTTTTGGCAATTTAAATATAAAAAAATTAAAAAAATGAGCAAGTTTAAAGATAGTTGTTATTCTTTGATAAGTACTAAATTCAAACTTCATTCTTGAGCTTGCTATTAACTGTAGATGGTTGAAACAAGTACCATTCAATTGAGCAGAAAATTTTCTATCAAATACATCCTACTTTTTTAACGTTTCAGTAATGTAAATAAAAAAAAATAAAAAATGCGCAAGTTTAGAGATAGTCGTTATTCCTTGATAAGTACCAATTTCAAACTTTATTCTTGAGCTTGCTATTGATTGTAAATAGTTGAAGCAAGTACTATTCGATTGAGCAAAATATTTTCTATCAAACACATTTTAGTTTTATAAAGTTTCAGCAATGTAAACATAAAAAAAAAATACGCATGTTTAAAAAGAGTCGTTATTTCTTGATAAATACCAATTTCAAACTTTATTCTTGAGCTTGCTAATAATTGTAGATAGTTGAAGCAAATACCATTTAATTGAGCAGAAATTTTTCTATTAAATACATCCTACCTTTATAACGTCTTAGCAATGTAAATATAAAAGAATACGCAAGTTTAAAAAGAGTTGTTATTTCTTGATAAATACCAATTTCAAACTTTATTCTTGAGCTTGCTATTGATTGTAGATAGTTAAGGCAAATACCATTCGATTAAGCAGAAAATTTTCTATCAAATACATCTTACTTTCATAACGTTTTGGCAATTTAAATATAAAAAAATTAAAAAAATGAGCAAGTTTAAAGATAGTTGTTATTCTTTGATAAGTACTAAATTCAAACTTCATTCTTGAGCTTGCTATTAACTGTAGATGGTTGAAACAAGTACCATTCAATTGAGCAGAAAATTTTCTATCAAATACATCCTACTTTTTTAACGTTTCAGTAATGTAAATAAAAAAAAAATAAAAAATGCGCAAGTTTAGAGATAGTCGTTATTCCTTGATAAGTACCAATTTCAAACTTTATTCTTGAGCTTGCTATTGATTGTAAATAGTTGAAGCAAGTACTATTCGATTGAGCAAAATATTTTCTATCAAACACATTTTAGTTTTATAAAGTTTCAGCAATGTAAACATAAAAAAAAATACGCATGTTTAAAAAGAGTCGTTATTTCTTGATAAATACCAATTTCAAACTTTATTCTTGAGCTTGCTAATAATTGTAGATAGTTGAAGCAAATACCATTTAATTGAGCAGAAATTTTTCTATTAAATACATCCTACCTTTATAACGTCTTAGCAATGTAAATATAAAAGAATACGCAAGTTTAAAAAGAGTTGTTATTTCTTGATAAATACCAATTTCAAACTTTATTCTTGAGCTTGCTATTGATTGTAAATAGTTAAGGCAAATACCATTCGATTATACAAAAAATTTTCTATCAAATACATCTTACTTTTATAACGTTTTAGCAATTTAAATATAAAAAAATTTAAAAAATGTGCAAGTTTAAAGATAGTTGTTATTCTTTGATAAGTACTAAATTCAAACTTCATTCTTGAGCTTGCTACTAATTGTAGATGGTTGAAACAAGTACCATTCAATTGAGCAGAAAATTTTCTATCAAATACATCCTACTTTTTTAACGTTTCAGTAATGTAAATAAAAAAAAATTAAAAAATGCGCAAGTTTAGAGATAGTCGTTATTCCTTGATAAGTACCAATTTCAAACTTTATTCTTGAGCTTGCTATTGATTGTAAATAGTTGAAGCAAGTACTATTCGATTGAGCAAAATATTTTCTATCAAACACATTTTAGTTTTATAAAGTTTCAACAATGTAAACAAAAAAAAAATACGCATGTTTAAAAAGAGTCGTTATTTCTTGATAAATACCAATTTCAAACTTTATTCTTGAGCTTGCTAATAATTGTAGATAGTTGAAGCAAATACCATTATTTGAGCAGAAATTTTTCTATTAAATACATCCTACCTTTATAACGTCTTAGCAATGTAAATATAAAACAAATCTAAAAAATGCAGATAGTCGTTATTCCTTAATAAGTACCAATTTCAAACTTCATTTTTGAGCTTGCTGTTAATTGTAGATGGTTCGAGCAAATACCGTTCGATTAAGCAAGAAAATTTCTATTAAATATATTTTACTTTTATAACGTTCAGCAATGTAACTATAAAAAAAATTAAAAAAATGCGCAAGTTTAAAAATAGTCGTTATTCCTTGATAAGTACCAATTTTAAACTTTATTCTTGAGCTTGCTATTGATTTTAAATGGTTGAAGCAAATACCATTCGATTAAGCAGGAAATATTCCATCAAACACATTTTAGTTTTATAAAGTTTCAGCAATGTAAATATAAAAAAATCAAAAAATACGCAAGTTTAAAAATAGTTGTTATTCCTTGATAAGTACCAACTTCAAACTTCATTCTTGAGCTTGCTATTGATCTTAAATGGTTGAAGCAAGTACTATTCGATTAAGCAGGAAATTTTCTATCAAATACATTTTACTTTTATAACGTTTCAACTATTTAAATATGAAAAAATTAAAAAAATGCGCAAGTTTAAAAATAGTCGTTATTCCTTGATAAGTACCAAATTAAAACTTTTATTCTTGAGCTTGCTATCAATTGAAAATGGTTGAAGCAAGCACCATTTGATTAAACAGAAAATTTTCTATCAAATAAATCTTACTTTTATAACGTTTCAGCAATGTAAATATAAAAAAAATTAAAAAAATTTGCAAGTTTAAAAATAGTCGTTATTCCTTGATAAGTACCAATTTCAAACTTCATTCTTGAGCTTGCTATTGATTTTAAATGGTTGAAGCAAGTATTATTCGATTGAGCAGGATATTTTCTATCAAATACATTTTACTTTTATAACGTTTCAGCAATGTAAATATAAAAAAAATCAAAAAAATACGCAAGTTTAAAAAGAGTTGTTATTTCTTGATAAGTACCAATTTCAAACTTCATTCTTGAGCTTGCTATTGATTTTAAATGGTTGAAGCAAGTACTATTTGATTAAGCAGGATATTTTCTATCAAACACATTCTAGTTTTATAAAGTTTCAGCAATGTAATTTAAAAAAAAAAATAAAAAAATACGCAAGTTTAAAAAGAGTTGTTATTTCTTGATAAATACCAACTTCGAATTCCATTTTTGAGCTTGCTGTTAATTGTAGATGGTTGAAACAAATACCATTTGATTAAACAGGAAATTTCCTATTAAATACATCCTACTTTTATAACGTTTCAACAATGTAAATATAAAAAAAATTAAAAAAATACGCAAGTTTAAAGATAGTCGTTATTCCTTGATAAGAAACAATTTCAAACTTCATTCTTGAGCTTGCTCTTAGCTGTATGTGGTTGAAGCAAATACCATTCGATTAAGCAGGAAATTTTCTATCAAATAGATCTTACTTTTATAACGTTTCAGCAATGACAATATAAAAAAAAATTAAAAAAATGCGCAAGTTTAAAAATAGTCGTTATTCCTTGATAAGTACCAATTTCAAACTTCATTCTTGAGCTTGCTATTGATTTTAAATGGTTGAAGCAAATATTATTCGATCGTGCAGGATATTTTTTATCAAACACATTCTAGTTTTGTAAAGTTTCAGAAATGTAAATATAAAAAAAAACAATAAAATACGCAAGTTTAAAAAGAATCGTTATTTCTTGATAAATACCAATTTCAAACTTCATTCTTGAGCTTGCTATTGATTCTAGATGGTTGAGGCAAGTACTATTCGATTAAGCAGGAAATTTTCTATCAAATATATCTTACTTTTATAACGTTTCAGCAATGTAAATAAAAAAAAATTAAAAAAATGCGCAAGTTTAAAAATAGTCGTTATTTCTTGATAAGCACCAATTTCAAACTTTATTCTTGAGCTTGCTATCAATTATAAATGGTTGAAACAAATACCATTTAATTGAGCAGGAAATTTTCTATCAAATACATCTTTTTTTTATAACGTTGCAGCAATGTAAATATTAAAAAAATCAAAAAAATACACAAGTTTAAAGAGAGTTGTTATTTCTTGATAAATACTAACTTCAAATTTTATTCTTGAGCTTGCTATTAATTGCAGATTGTTGAAACAAGTACCATTCGATTGAGAAGGAAATTTTCTATCAAATACTTCTTTTTTTTAAAACGTTTCAACAATGTAAATATAAAAAAAATTAAAAAAATACGCAAGTTTAAATAGAGTCGTTATTTCTTGATAAATACCAATTTCAAACTTCATTTTTGAGTATGCTATTGATTGTAGATGGTTGAAGCAAGTACTATTTGATTAAGCAGGATATTTTCTATAAAACACATTTAAGTTACATAAAGTTTCAGCAATGTAATTATAAAAAAATCAAAAAAATACGCAAGTTTAAATAGAGTTGTTATTTCTTGATAAATACCAATTTCAAACTTTATTTTTGAGTATACTATTGATTGTAGATGGTTGAAGCAAATACTATTTGATTAAGCAGGATACTTTCTATCAAACACATTTAGTTTTATAATGTTTCAGCAATGTAAATAGAAAAAAATCAAAAAAATACGCTTTTAAAAAGCGTATAAAAAGTTTAAAAAGAGTTGTTATTTCTTGATAAATACCAATTTTAAACTTTATTCTTGAGCTTGCTATTAACTGCAGATGGTTGAAACGGATACTATTCGATTGAACAAAAAATTTTCTATCAACTGCGTCTTATTTTTATAACGTTTCAGCAATGTAAATATAAAAAAAATCAAAAAAAATACGCTAGTTTAAAAAGAGTTGTTATTCCTTGAGAAGTACCAATTTCAAACTTCATTTTTGAGCTTGCTATTGATTGTAAATGGTTGAAGCAAGTATTATTCGATTGAGCAGGATACTTACTATTAAACACATTCTAGTTTTAAAAGTTTCAGGAATGTGAATATAAGAAAAATCAAAAAAAAAATACGCTAGTTTAAAGATAGTCGTTATTCCTTGATAAGTACCAATTTCAAACTTTATTGTAGAGTTTGCTGTTAATTGTAAATGGTTGAGGCAAATACCATTTGATTAGGAAAAAATTTCCTATCAAATACATCCTACTTTTAAAACGTTTCAATAATGTAAATATCAAAAAAATTAAATAAATACGCAAGTTTAAATATAGTCGTTATTCCTTGATAAGTACCAACTTCAAACTTCATTCTTAAGCTTGCTATTAATTGTAAATGTTTGAAACAAGTACCATTTAATTGAGCAAAAAATTTTATATCAAAAACATTCTATTTTAATTACGTTTTAGGAATGTAAATATAAAAAAAATTAAAAAAATGCGCAAGTTTAAAGAGAGTCGTTATTTCATGATAAATACCAATTTCAAACTTTATTCTTGAGCTTGCTATTGGTTGTAGATGGTTGAAGCAAATACCGTTCGATTAAGCAGAAAATTTTCTATCAAATACATTTTACTTTTATAACGTTTCAACAATGTAAATATAAAAAAAGTCAAAAAAATACGCAAGTTCAAAGAAAGTCGTCATTTCTTGATAAATACCAATTTCAAACTTCATTCTTGGGCTTGCTATTGGTTGTAGATGGTTGAAGCAAATACTATTCGATTGAGCAGGATATTTTCTATCAAACACATTTTAGTTTTATAAAGTTTTAGCAATGTAATTATAAAAAAAATCAAAAAAATATGCAAGTTTAAAGATAGTTGTTATTCCTTAATAAGAACCAATTTCAAACTTCATTTTTGAGCTTGCTGTTAATTGTAGATGGTTGAAGCAAATACGATTTGATTGAGCAGAATATTTTCTATCAAACGCATTTTAGTTTTATAAAGTGTCAGCAATGTAGATATAAAGAAACTCAAAAGAATACGCAAGTTTAAAGATAGTCGTTATGCCTTGATAAGTACCAATTTCAAACTTCATTCTTGAGCTTGCTATTAATTGTAAATGGTTAAAGCAAATATCAATCGATTAAGCAGGAAATTTTTCATCAAATAAATCTTACTTTTATAACGTTTCAGCAATGTAAATATAAAAAAAATTAAAAAAATACGCAAATTTAAAGGTAGTCGTTATTTCTTGATAAGTACCAATTTCAAACTTCATTTGTGAGCTTGCTATTAGCTGTATGTGGTTGAAGCAAATACCGTTTGATTAAGCAAAAATTTTCTATCAAACACATCTTATTTTTATAACGTTTCAGCAATGTAAATATAAAAAATTAAAAAAATGCGCAAGTTTAAAAATAGTCGTTATTTCTTAAATAAGTAACAATTTCAAACTTTATTCCTGAGCTTGCTATTAATTATAGACGGTTGAAACAAATACCGTTTAATTAAGCAGAAAATTTTCTATCAAATACATCTTTTTTTTTATAACGTTTCAACAATGTAAATATTAAAAAAATTAAAAAAGTACGCAAGTTTAAAGAGAGTTGTTATTTCTTGATAAATACCAAATTCAAACTTTATTCTTGAGCTTGCTATCGATTGTAGATGGCTGAAGCAAGTATTATTCGATTGAGCAGGATATTTTCTATCAAACACGTTTTATTTTTATAACGTTTCAGCAATGTAAATATAAAAAAAATCAAAAAAATACGCAAGTTTATAGATAGTCGATATTCCTTGATAAGTAGCAATTTCAAACTTCATTCTTGAGCTTGCTCTTAGCTGTATGTGGTTGAAGCAAATACCATTCGATTAAGCAGGAAATTTTCTATCAAACACATCCTACTTTTATAATTTTTCAGCAATGTAAATATAAAAAAAATTAAAAAAATACGCAAGTTTAAATAGAGTCGTTATTTCTTGATAAATACCAAACTCAAACTTCATTTTTGAGTATGCTATTGATTGTAGATGGTTGAAGCAAATACCATTTGACTAAGCAGTATATTTTCTATTAAACACATTTTAGTTTTATAATTTTTCAGCAATGTAAATATAAAAAAAATTAAAAAAATGCGCAAGTTTAACGATAGTCGTTATTCCTTGATAAGTACTAATTTCAAACTTCATTCTTGAGCTTGCTATTAATTGTAGATAATTAAAGCAAATACCATTCAATTAAGCAGGTAATTTTTTATCAAATACATTTTATTTTTATAACGTTTCAACAATGTGAATATAAAAAAAATTAAAAAAATTCGCAAGTTTAAAATAGTCGTTATTCCTTGATAAGTACCAATTTCAAACTTCATTCTTGAGCTTGCTATTAATTGTAGATAGTTAGAGCAAATACAGTTCAATTAAGCAGCAAATTTTCTATAAAACACATCTTACTTTTATAACGTTCCAGCAATATAAATTTAAAAAAATTAAAAAAATGCGCAAGTTTAAAGGTAGTCGTTATTCCTTAATAAGTACCAATTTCAAACTTCATTCTTGAGTTTGCTATTAGTTGTATGTGGTTGAAGCAAATACCGTTCGATTAAACAGAAAATTTTCTATCAAATACATTTTACTTTTATTACGTTTCAGCAATATAAGTATAAAAAAATTAAAAAAATGCGCAAGTTTAAAGATAGTCGTTATTCCTTGATAAGTACTGTAATGAGATCGTCGTTGAGGAAAGGTGTTAAATAATAACCAAAATTAAATATTAAATATTTTCTTTTAAATTTTAAACCATTTCGGTTTAATTCGGCTCGCCTACGTTGTGTTTAATCGTCTAGAGTAATCACTCTCATAGTGATAATAAATTTAACCCTTTCTGTAAGAACAGAAGGGATAAGTGGTAACTCAAATTCGAATTCGAAGTAGTGTCAAACGCGTGGGGGAAGAAATTAAAAGTCAAGTTTCCTCAAAACTAAATTTATTACATATCTTCAAAATGTTTATTACAACAATACAAGAATTATGAGGGTTAATCCAAATTTGCCATTTATTCAAATTTCCATTTATATTATTTAGTCAAATTTTTAACATCTGTAACCACAAATCTGTTCAAATTTGAGACTATAGTTTTATAAATCTCTAGTCGCAGATTTAAGTAATAGATAAATTTATTATTAACATTATTACTTAGAATTTACTCTTCCTCTTTCAATGGTCCTAATTCGGTGTTGTAAATCTACCCTAAATTTCAATTTATATTTGCTCAGATTTATGATTTCAAGGCAATGTTTAATAATACGTTTGATAAGCTACTCTTGTACCTGAGTTGGCGTGTTACATGCTCGCGGCTCTCTTTTTATACGTGCATCGCAATTACTATTTCGCCCTATCGCCGAAACCGACCGTGGTAAAAGTCAGGTGCCTAAACACCTCTTGCAAAATCCGAGCAAAACCAAGATAGACAAATCTTTGCAACATAAACTGAATTACTGTAGAAATCATTTCTCTCACAAATTTCGGTCACGAGCTTGGATAAAGACTTTTCAGAACTTCACCCTTTCACGATACCAGTTTATTACAGGTAACCAGGATGGTTATTTTTTCTCGTTTGTCTCGTAATAGCCTGCATATACGTATATGCCGTTGGAACGGGTCTACTACGTCCAGTCTAAGTTCAACTGTCGGAAGCTACGACCTGACACAGTGAATTAGATCCGGTAAAGTTGGAAGAAAGGGTTCCCGGGAACCACGACTTTCCTCTTCGAAGATGGCCGACAAACGAGCCTATAATTTCAGGTGTAATCTCGCCTAACACGACGCGAGAGAAAAACAACCCTACGCTACCCTAATTTCAAAATATGCAGCAAATTCAACCTCGCGGGATTTTGTAACAACAAAACTTTGCACTGATTTGAAGTGACCATTTGACGTAATTGTTGAGAACCCTTTTTGTAATAGATTGATGATAGATATCTTAGATTTTAATTATTTGGGTTGATAGTCACATCCAGATCGAGCAAAATAAAGAAAGAATACAAGTTAAAATTCATTTCAAAAGTGACCGCAAGTTGTTGCATTTTTCACCAAAATTTTATTTATAATTAACTTTTCTAAATTCTGAATATTTATTTTAAACCAATTAAGCTAAAATTATTTTTGAAAATGAAATTTCCAAAACCAAATTAAAAGTAATACAATTAATAAATTTCAATAAAATGATTTAAATAAATTTGTGGTCACGATGAAGATTAAATAGTGTAAATTTAATCAAATGATTTGAAGAGACTCGGATTAAATTAAATAAAATCTTCGTATAAAATTAATTAATTCAAATAATAAATAGATAGAAAACCCTTTGTGGGCTTACCTAGAAAATTAATCCCTTTGATTGTCCTGGGAGTCCTTGTGGTTAAATTGCCAAGTTGGTTGGTTTTTCTTTTAACACAAACCGTCACAATTTAATTTAAATTATTAAATAAAAAAAAATATTATTACTCCTTCACACTAGCACGAAATCAAAAAAATATTTGATGATGAAATAATATTAAATTTTAAAATAAACCCAAAGGGTTGAAATTGGACTTTGTTAAATTAAATAAATTTAAACAAAGAGAATAATTCGAAAATTAACTATCTCGAAAGACCGTCAAGAATCGACGGCCGAAAATCCACGCGAAATCTGTTTTTATGAAATAGGGACGCTCCCTGAACCAACCCCCTCTGGTACTCTCTTTCCACATATGTATGATTATGCAAATTTGACTCTTAAACGTTTTGGCATTAAGATCAACCCTCGTTTAACCCTCCTAAACAAAATATTATTTACTAGTAAGGGTATTTTTGATTCGATTTTTCCCTATATTATTTAACATATAATTTATAAATTTCTTTGATGACCGAATATAATACAATCACAATGTCGAATCAACCCCTATTTACCTGAAAGAGAAATTAAACTCCAAAGTTTGTTGCCGTTTTGTCTGAACTTATTTTTAAACATTATTGTGGCAAATACATGCAGCAACAAATTTCGTTTGTTTAAATTTTATGGAAATGTAGAATTAAATTCGGAAAGAAAACTGTAATTTCGCGGTACTACCCTCCACTTGGTGTCGCCACCGGTATTATCTTCGTACGATTTTTCCGAATTTATTCGAAAAATTTACGAAAATCCATCTACATTTCTTTCTATCACTATGTTAGTAATTTGGACAACCATTGTGTCGTACCAAATTGGTTTACAATGAGTTTAAATAATTTAAACTGTTTACATGCAATTTCACGGTTGCCCTCGCCTAAATTAGGGTTAAATTTTATATTAAAATGTTCAGAAAATTTCACGCGTTTTTCTAAAATACTTGTTTTGTACTGGATCTTTTGTATTTAGCAACAATCTAATAATTTTACTAAAACTTTTCTAAATGAACACATGTGCAAGTTATTTTCGGTATTCTTCCAGCGCTTGGTGTTAGGGCGTGTCTTCTTTTAAGAAACCACTTGACCGCCAGCTTTATCTTTGACAAATTTAAATTCCAGATTTCCTGTTACAGTCGGCCAATATATTTGTAAATATTTAGAATAATGATTTTGACAAATTAGCAGATTTGCGTTAATTTAAAAGTATTATGCTATGAGTGTAGCTCCTTTTTTTTTTAATTTAAATTATTGAAAGTTTATTATGCATCTAATAACTACAAATTTTGTGCCTCTGACCGAATTTATTTCCCAAATTGTGAATCTTCATTAAATTTATAATTATCTTTCAGCTACGAATTAATAAGTATTTTTTAAAATAGGACTATTAATTGATTATAAAATTATAGTTTTGATTTCTTCATTAACATTAAACAATAATAGGATTATTTGTATTTTTATGTGGTGTGCAATATTTCTCTGAACAACTAGCTTGGTGTGTGGCGATAACGCTATTCATACCGCTTGAAACATCCCCCGTTACCATGTGGCCTTTTTAAAACATGGCTTTGCAATTTGTAATCACTTAAAATTCTCGGAAGAATTTCGTGGGAACGGTCGTTTTCTAAACATTTCAATATTTACAAAACACGTGTGAATTTAAACTAAATCTAAATTTGGTTGTTTCTTTTAATTTTCACGGAAACAAATCGATCGTGATAAAATTTATCTAATAGATTACTAATTTGAAATTACTTTCTTGCCCGATTATTAATAAACAAAATTTATAAATACCGCGTTCATCACAGTACCAATTTCAAACTTTATTCTTGAGCTTGCTATTAATTGTAGATAGTTGAAACAAGTATAATTTGATTGAGCAAGAAATTTCCTATCAAATACATCTTACTCTTATAACCTTTCAACAATGTAAATATAAAAAAAATTAAAAAAATGCGCAAGTTTAAAAAGAGTCGTTATTTCTTGATAAATACCAATTTCAAACTTCATTTTTGAGCTTGCTATTAATCGTAGATAGTTGAAGCAAATACTATTTGATTGAGCAGGATAAAATCTATTAAAGACATTTTAGATGGTAGACGGTTAAAGCAAATACCATTTGATTAAACAGGAAATTTTATATAAAATACATTTTACTTTTATAGCGTTTCAGCAATGTAAATATAAAAAAAATCAAAAAAATGCGCAAGTTTAAAGAGAGTCGTTATTTCTTGATAAATACCAATTTCAAACTTTATTCTTGAGCTCGCTATTGATTGTAGATGTTTCAGGTAAGAACTATTCAATTAAGCAGGATATTTTCTATCAAACACATTTTAGCTTTATAAAGTTTCAGCAATGTAAATATAAAAAAATCAAAAAAATACGCAAGTTTAAACAGAGTCGTTATTCTTTGATAAGTACTAATTTCAAACTTTATTCTTGAGCTTGATATTAATTGTAGATGGTTGAAACAAGTACCATTTGATTCAGCAGAAAAATTCCTATTAAATGCATTCTACTTTTATTACGTTTTAGCAATGTAAATATAAAAAAAATCAAAAAAATACGCAAGTTTTAAAGAGAGTCGATATTTCTTGATAAATACCAATTTCAAACTTTATTTTTGAGCTTGCTATTGGTTGTAGATGGTTAAAGCAAGTGTTAATATTATAATTATAATATTATAATTAGTAAGAGGTAGGGGCACCCACCCGGCGACATTGGCCGAGTCCACTCGAACCAAGGGGTGAGTCGCCGAGGTGAGTGGTTGAATAGTCACAAGTGACAAGACAGTCACAGACAGTAGCAAGTAAGCATCCAAACCGATTGTAAAGCTCAAATGTTATAAACTCAACGATAAATACTAAATAAACTGAAACAAGCATCCGGGGAGTTTTATTACAAGCAACAACTCCCAAACATTGGTCCTTCGAGCCGGATATATTTCATTAATCAACCTCAGCTTCGAGGAAAAGTGTTTCTTTCAAAGCGGCAGGCAGCATTGCGCTCCCCCAGGTGATCCAAATATATTATTCAGCACCAGGCTTTCCAATCAACCTCAGCTTCGAGGAAAAAGGTTCATTTCAAAGCGGCAGGCAGCATTGCGCTCCCCCAGGTGAATCTCCAACAACAAACTTATGTGGTGGTACCATCCCCTAAGTCAACACAGTCTTCAGTAGAATTGCCGTCGTCTTCGTGCCCTTCCGTCGCGTCGTCCAGGTCTTTGATCAAGGTGCCAGCCTACTTCAGGTTAAAGGTTAGTGGTTGCACGTTCCTAATTCATAAATCCCGTCCTTTCTAACTTATTTTCAATTTATTCTTTCCATTTGTTTTGCGCGTATTTCTAATTACCACTTTATTTGCAAATATGGCGAAATTAGAACATCTCACGTCGGAAAGAGAAGTTATAAAGAATAAAGTAGCGCGAATTAAATTATTTGTCTCTAGTTTTAATCCGGATAGCCAGAGTATAAATCAAATCAAAACGCGGCTAGAAATTCTTAACGACGCGCGAAAGGAATTTGACGGAATTCAGTCTAACATTGAAAAAACGGATAAAACGACGAACTTTGACAGCCACATGAATGCTCGGGCCGAATTTGAAGAAACATACTGCGATTTAGTTAGCAAAATCAAAGACTTAATAGATTCAAAAAATGTTGCTATTCACAATACCAATCAATCTAATAATTCAGCCGGGATTCAATCTACATCTAATGAAAGCATTAACAATTCTTATTCTGCCTTTAACTTGCCTACATTGAATCTTAAAACATTTAATGGTGATTTTAAAGAATGGACTAATTTTGAAAACACTTTCAAGTCTATCATTGATGAAAACGCAAATCTAAATAAAAGACAAAAGCTTCAATATTTAAAATCTTGTTTAAAAGATGATGCGTTACGCGCGATTGAATCTTTGAGTATTGAAGAAAATAATTATGACACGGCATGGACTATTTTAGAGAATCGTTTTAAAAATACAAGACTAATTGTACAAGATCACATCTATGCAATCTTTAATGCCCATTTCATTAATAAAGCCACTTCAGCTTCCCTGCGAGAATTGTTAGACATCATAATGACAAATTTAGAAGCATTGAAAAATCTTAATCAGCCAGTTGATAGTTGGGATGCGCTAATAGTTCCGCTAATAGTAGAAAAACTCGATTTTCACACCAAACGGGAATGGCAGATGACTCTTGATAAAAATGTACCCACTTATGAATGCTTCAAATCATTCTTAAATAAAAGATGCGAGGTTTTGCAATCTTTAAATGCTATGCCAAATACCAAATCGAATCCAATCAATACTAAAATTAATTACAATAATACTAATCAGCCCAAAACTCGCAATGTGACTCATACATTTGCAATTAATAATTCTAATGTCGTGTGTAATCTTTGCAAAAGCTCCCTGCATAAAATAACTCAATGCGAAGAATTTAATAATCTAAATGTCGAAGAAAGAATCAAAATCGTGGATAACTATAAACTGTGTAAAAATTGTTTACGAGCTAATCATCGTGTGACTAATTGTCGAATTAATACAAAATGTCGCCATTGTAATAAAAAACATTACTCATTGCTACATATTTCCGTCCAAATGTCGACTCAGGTAACAAACTCAGGTAATAATCCTAGCAATGCAATTAATAATTCAGGTAGCTCTCTAGTAACTTTGAATAATCATTCCACAAATCTTAACCATATTACTGATCAAAAACATGTATTGTTATCTACAGCAATAATTTTGATTAAAGACTCTAAAAATCAATTCCATACGTGTCGCGCTTTCTTAGATCAGGGCTCTATGTCTAATTACATAACACATGAATTATCCAAAAAATTGAATTTGGTACATATACCCGCGAACGTATCTATTACCTGTCTTGGAGGCATGTCATCACAAACAAATAAACGAACCAATTTCCAAATCAAATCCTGTGTGAATGAATTTTCCGCTAATTTAGATGCCTTAATCGTTGATAAAATAACCGATAATTTGCCACTCGTTTTGATTAATACCGAAAATTTCAAAATTCCGAGAAATTTGCAATTGGCTGACCCGAATTTCTTCAAAAGCGACAAGATCGATTTATTATTAGGTGCCGCCGTATTCTGGGAACTTTTATGCGTAGGTCAAATAAAACTTGAAAACGGGCTTATATTTCAAAAGACCCAACTGGGGTTTATAGCTGGTGGAACTGTTGGTCACTCATTGTCACTGTCACGTACATCCTGTAATTTCGCTTTGACAACTTCCGAATATTCCAACACTTCACCAGATGTTTTATTACACGAGCAGGTTAAAAGATTTTGGGATTTGGAAAATAACCTAAATTACACCCCCGACCATAAACATCACTCAATTGAAGAAATCGCCGCTGAAACCCATTTTAAAGAAACCGTTAAACGCGATTTTGATGGACGTTTTATTGTCAAATTGCCTGTTAAAAATAACAAAATCAACATTGGTAACACTCGACAAATTGCGTTAAAAAGACTTTTTAGTATGGAAAGAAAGTTCAAAAGAAACCAATCCTTAAAATTAGAATACATGAATTTTATGCGTGAATACTTGCAACTTAATCATATGGAACCTTTTTTTGATACCTCATTTAATAGTAATTCGTACGTGTACTTACCTCATCACGCAGTTATTAAGGAGTCTAGCACAACAACAAAATTGAGAGTAGTTTTTGACGCGAGTGCGATAAGCGATAATGGATGATAATTTGAATCTCGGTCCGGTAATTCAACATGATTTATTTAACATCATAATTCGTTTCCGAATTCATCAACTTGTATTAAATGGTGATATAGCCAAAATGTATCGTCAGATAGTAGTGCATCCTGAAGACACTAATTATCAATTAATTCTCTGGCGAGAAAATGATAACGAGCCTGTACAAACATACAAACTAAAAACTTTAACCTACGGCACAAAATCCGCAAGCTTTCTGGCTACCAGATGCTAAAGAATTAGCTATTTTACATAAATCCGAATTTCCGGAAGCATGTCAAATAATTGAAAACGACTTTTATATGGACGATTTATTAACGGGCGCGGACACAGTCGAAAAATTACTGCAATTAAAACGAGATATAATGCATATATTAGATAAAGCAAAATTTGAATTGAGAAAAATTCAGTCAAATAACAAAGAAATTGTATTTAATGAAAGGAATAATAATTTAGCTTCGAATATTGATCTAAACAAAAACGAATTGTCCAAAACTTTAGGTTTATATTGGAATTCTTACGAGGACTCATTAAACTTTAAAATCAATCTTAGAAATTTGTCTAAAAGGGTAACAAAAAGGACTATATTAAGTGTTATTGCGCAAATATTTGATCCGTTAGGTTTGATCAGCCCACTTATAATGAAAGCGAAAATTTTGTTGCAGCAACTTTGGCAATTAAAGTTAGGTTGGGATGAATCGGTGCCCCAACACATCTTTTCAATGTGGATGTCATTTGTTAATCAGCTTCATCAGGTAGAAAATTTAAAATTTCCGAGAAAAATCATACCTCATTTACCGATCAATAAGTCAAAAATACACGGATTTTGCGATGCGTCTTTACAAGGTTACGGGGCCGTTGTTTATTTAAGAACTGCAAATTCTGCAGGACATTTCGAATCACATACTTTGTTCAAAATCTCGCGTGGCGGCGTTGAAACCAACAACTATCCCGCGTTTAGAATTGTGCGGTGCGCTTCTACTTGCCGAATTAATAAAAAAAATCCGCGATACTTTAAATATTAACATCTGCAAAGAATATTTATGGACAGACTCCACTATTGTGTTAGCGTGGATACATACACCACCTTCGTCATTACAAACTTTCATATGTAATAGAGTCACCAAAATCATCTCGCTAAGCGATAAAAAGTGTTGGCATCATGTTAAATCTGAAAACAACGCTGCCGATTTAATTAGTAGAGGTTGCATGCCTTCTGAATTAATTAAAAATCAATCTTGGCCGGTATCGACTATTAATATTTTAAAAGAAATTCCGGAATCCAAAACAACCTTTTCAACTCTCAATAAAAATAAACCACAACTTGATGTCTTTAATTCATTCTCCAATTTTACAAAATTGCAAAGAGTTGTAGCTTGGATCTTACGTTTTGGTCATAATTCACGTAAAAACAGCTCAAAATTAACTGGCGCATTAAGTGTATCCGAATTGAATAACGCTTTATATAAAATCGCACGCATAGTACAGACAGAAAGCTTTGAAGAATATGAATTGCTCAACAAAAAATTGCCGCTTACCTCAAACTCAAAATTATTACAGTTGGATCCATTTATTGATCATAATGGGTTAATTCGAGTTGGGGGGAGAATAAATAAATCACTGATGCGTTGCGACGTTAAACATCCAATAATATTACCGAAAAATCATAACGTAGTCGATCTAATTATCAGAGGCGAACATGAGAGACAGTTACATGCGGGTCATCAAGCTACATTAGCGGCACTCCGCCAACGATTTTGGATAATCTCAGCAAAAAATAATATCAAAAATGTCATCCATAAATGCATAAAATGTTTTAAGGTTCAACCTAGGCGACCGGAATATAAAATAGGCGATTTACCTGATCACAGAATAATTGTATCACCTCCTTTTGCAAAAACTGGGATTGATTATGCTGGCCCATTTTTAGTTAAAGAAAATCGTGGTCGCGGAAAAAAGCTCGTCAAAGCATACGTCGCTTTATTTATTTGTTTAATTACAAAGGCAATTCATATCGAATTGGTACATGACTTAACGACTCAAGAATTTCTGGCCGCGTTAAAACGTTTTATTGGTAGACGTGGATACCCCACTGACATTTTTTCAGACAACGCTACAACCTTTACTGGAGCTAATAATGAGCTAAAACAATTTATAAAAAAGGCAAAACTTATTAATTTCTTGGAGACTGAGTTAACCAAATTTTCTATTAAATGGCACTTTATTCCCACAAAGTCGCCCCGTATGGGTGGCTTATGGGAGGCAAATATAAAACAAGTCAAAAATCATTTAAAAAGGGTAATTGGAAATGCGCGTTTGACTTTTCCGGAGATGAATACCTTGTTAATAAGTATTGAAGCCTGCTTAAACTCACGGCCGATTACACCCATATCCTCAGACCCTAACGATCTCCAACCCTTAACCCCAGCCCACTTCCTTATCGGGCAACCATTAACAGCACTTCCAGAATCAGACGTCAGTGATGTTGCCATTAATCGAATCTCCAAATGGGAACATGTTCAAAGATTGCGGGGGCATTTTTAGAAACGATGGTCCCGGGAATATTTAACTTCTTTACAACAAAGAAGCAAATGGAAACAAGGCTCTAAGGAAGAAATCAAAGTCGGCACCCTAGTGATTATTAGTGACGAAAATACGCCACCATTGTATTGGAAAACTGGTAGGATAGTCAATGTTCATCCCGGAAATGACGGCATCGTCCGAGTGGTGACTCTCCGCACGGCCCAAGGGCTCTGTAAACGATCAGTGCGGGGACTGTGTGTGTTGCCAGTTAATGTGGATTAAAAGTGAATAGTGAAATAAAAACAAGTGCCTAACTTTAAAAGGCTTAAGTTAATGTAGGTTAAGTGCATTTTACCTAATTATGTCTAATTTATACATTTTTTTTCTCTTTCTCTCTCTTTTTTTTATTATGTTATAATTTTTTAGTTCTAAGTAATGGTTTAAATATTGTCTAGTCCATAAATGTAAATAATTTGTTGAAGTTTGATAACTTCAAGGGGGGAGCAATATTAATATTATAATTATAATATTATAATTAGTAAGAGGTAGGGGCACCCACCCGGCGACATTGGCCGAGTCCACTCGAACCAAGGGGTGAGTCGCCGAGGTGGGTGGTTGAATAGTCATAAGTGACAAGACACTCAAGACAGACAGTAGCAGTAGCAAGTAAGCATCCAACCGATTGTAAAGCTCAAATGTTATAAACTCAACAATAAATACTAAATAAACTGAAACAAGCATCCGGGGAGTTTTATTACAAGCAACAACTCCCAAACACTTGCTATTAGCTATATGTATTAAGCAAATACCGTTTGATTAAGCAGGAAATTTTCTATCAAATACATTTTACTTTTATAACGTTTCAGCAATGTAAATACAAAAAAAATTAAAAAAATGCGCAAGTTTAAAGATAGTCGTTATTCCTTGATAAGTACCACATTCAAACTTTATTCTTGAGCTTGCTATCAATTGTAAATGGTTAAAACAAATACCGTTTAATTGAGCGAAAAATTTTCTATTAAATACATCCTACCTTTATAACGTTTCAGCAATGTAAATATAGAAAAAATTAAAAAAATGCGCAAGTTTAAAGATAGTCGTTATTCCTTGATAAGTACTAACTTCAAACTTCATACTTGAGCTTGCTATAAACTGTAGATAGTTAAAGCAAATACTAGTTGATTAAGCAGAAAATTTTCTATCAAATACATCTTACTTTTTTAACGTTTTGTACAATCTAAATATAAAAAAATTAAAAAAATGCGCAAGTTTAAAAATAGTCGTTATTCCTTGATAAGTACCAATTTCAACCTTCATTTTTGAGCTTGCTATTGATTTTAAATGGTTGAAGCAAGTACTATTCGATCGAGCAGGATATTTTCTATCAAACACATTTTAGTTTTATGAAGTTTCAGCAATAAAAATATAAAAAAATCAATAAAATACGCAAGTTTAAAAAGAGTCGTTATTTCTTGATAAATACCAATTTTAAACTTCATTCTAGAGCTTGCTATTAGCTGTATGTAGTTGAAGCAATAACGTTCGATTAAGCAGGAAATTTTCTATCAAATACATCTTATTTTTATAACGTTTCAGCAATTTAAATATAAAAAAAATTAAAAAAATGCGCAAGTTTAAAGATAGTCGTTATTCCTTGATAAGTACCAATTTCAAACTTTATTCTTGAGCTTGCTATTAATTGTGGATGGTTGACACAAGTACCATTCTATTGAGCAGGAAATTTCCTATCAAATACATCCTACCTTTATAACGCTTCAACAATGTAAATATAAAAAAAATCATAAAATACGCAAGTTTAAAGATAGTCGTTATTCCTTGATAAGTACCAAATTCAAACTTCATTCTTGAGCTTGCTATTGATTTTAAATGGTTGAAGCAAGTACTGTTCGATTGAGCAGGATATTCTCTATCAAACACATTCTAGCTCTATAAATCTTCAGCAATGTAAATATAAAAAAAATTAAAAAAATACGCAAGTTTAAAAAGAGTCGTTATTTTTTGATAAATACCAATTTCAAACTTCATTCATGAGCTTGCTATTAATTGTAGATGGTTAAAACAAGTACCATTCGATTGAGCAGGAAATTTTCTAATAAATACATCCTACTTTTATAACGTTTCAGCAATGTAAATATAAAAAAAATTAAAAAAATGCGCAAGTTTAAAAATAGTTGTTATTCCTTGATAAATACCAATTTCAAACTTCATTCTTGAGCTTGCTATTAACTGTAGATGGCTGAAGCAAATACCATTCGATTAAGCAGAAAACTTTCTATTAAATACATCTTACTTTTACAACGTTTCAGCAATGTAAATATAAAAAAAATTAAAAAAATGCGCAAGTTTAAAGATAGTCGTTATTCCTTGATAAGTACCAATTTCAAACTTCATTCTTGAGCTTGCTATTAACTGTAGATAGTTAAAACAAATACCATTTGATTAGCCAAAAAGTTTTCTATCAAATACATATTACTTTTATAACGTTTCAATAATTTAAATATAAAAAAATTAAAAAAATGCGCAAGTTTAAAGATAGTCGTTATTCCTTGATAAGTACCAACTTCAAACTTTAGTCTTGAGCTTGCTATTAATTGTAGATGGTAAAAGCAAATATCATTCGATTAGGCAAAAAATTTTCTATAAAATACATTTTACTTTTATAACGTTTCAGCAATATAAATATAAAAAAATTAAAAAAATGCGCAAGTTTAAAGATAGTCGTTATTCCTTGATAAGTACCAATTTCAAACTTTATTCTTGAGCTTGCTATTAATTGTAGATAGTTCACACAAGTACCATTCTATTCAGCAGGAAATTTTCTATTAAATACATCCTACTTTTATGACGCTTGGTCAATGTAAATATAAAAAAAAATCAAAAAAATACGCAAATTTAAAGAGTGTCGTCATTTCTTGATAAATACCAACTTCAAACTTTATTCTTGAGCTTGCTATTGGTTGTAGATGGTTGAGGCAAATACTATTCAATTGAGCAGGATATTTTCTATCAAACACATTTTAGTTTTATGAAGTTTTAGCAATGTAATTATAAAAAAAATCAAAAAAATACGCAAGTTTAAAGAGAGTCGTTATTTCTTAATAAATACCAATTTCAAACTTCATTTTTGAGCTTGCTATTAATTGTACATGGTTGAAGCAAATACCATTCAATTAAACAGGAAATTTTCTATCAAATGAATTTTACTTTTATAACGTTTCAGCAATGTAAATATAAAAAAAATCAAAAAATACGCAAGTTTAAAGATAGTCGTTATTTCTTGATAAGTACCAACTTCAAACTTCATTTTTGAGCTTGCTATTAGCTGTATGTGGTTGAAACAAATTTCGTTTGATTAAGCAGGAAATTTTCTATTAACTACAAGTTACTTTTATAACGTTTCAGCAACGTAAATATAAAAAAAAATAAAAAATGCGCAAGTTTAAAAATAGTCGTTATTCCTTGATAAGCACCAAATTCAAACTTCATTCTTGAGCTTGCTGTTAATTGTAAGGGGTTAAAGCAAATACCATTCGATTAAGCTGGAAATTTTCTATCAAATGTATCTTACTTTTATAACGTTTCAGCAATGTAAATATAAAAAAAAATAAAAAAATGCGCAAGTTTAAAAATAGTCGTTATTTCTTGATAAGTACCAATTTCAAACTTTATTCTTGAGCTTGCTATTAATTGTAGATGGTTGAAACAAATACCATTTAATTAAACAGGAAATTTTCTATCAAATGTATTTTATTTTTATATCGATTCAGCAATGTAAATATAAAAAAAATCAAAAAAATACGCAAGTTTAAAAATAGTCGTTATTCCTTAATAAGTACCAAATTCAAACTTCATTCTTGAGCTTGCTATTGATTTTAAACGGTTGAAGCAAATACCATTTGATTAGGCAGGAAATTTTCTATCAAATAAATTTTACTTTCATAACGTTTCAGCAATGTAAATATAAAAAAAATTAAAAAAATGCGCAAGTTTAAAAATTGTCGTTATTCTTTGATAAGTACCAAATTCAAACTTCATTCTTGAGCTTGCTATTGATTTTAAATGGTTCAAGCAAATACCATTTGATTAGGCAGGAAATTTTTTATCAAACATATTTTATATTTATAATGTTTCAGCAATGTAAATATAAAAAAAATTAAAAAAATACGCAAGTTTAAAAAGAGTCGTTATTTTTTGATAAATACCAATTTCAAACTTCATCCTTGAGCTTGCTATTAATGTAGATGGCTGAAGCAAATACCATTCGATTAAGCAGTAAATTTTCTATCACATACATTCTACTTTTATAACGTTTCAGCAATGTAAATATAAAAAAAATTAAAAAAATACGCAAGTTTAAAAAGAGTTGTTATTTCTTGATAAATACCAATTTCAAACTTCATTCTTGAGCTTGCTATTAATTGTAGATGGTTGAAACAAATACCATTCGATTAAACAGGGAATTTTCTATCATATATATTTTATCTTTATAACGTTTCAGCAATGTAAATATAAAAAAAATCAAAAAAATACGCAAGTTTAAATATAGTCGTTATTCCTTGATAAATACCAAATTCAAACTTCATACTTGAGCTTGCTATTAATTGTAGATGGTTGAAACAAATACCATTCGATTAAACAGGGAATTTTCTATCATATATATTTTATCTTTATAACGTTTCAGCAATGTAAATATAAAAAAAATCAAAAAATACGCAAGTTTAAAAATAGTCGTTATTCCTTGATAAATACCAATTTCAAACTTTATTTTTGAGTATGCTATTGATTGCAGATGGTTGAAGCAAGTACTATTTGATTAAGCAGGATATTTTCTATCAAACAAATTTTAGCTTTATAATGTTTCAACAATGTAAATATAAAAAAAAATCAAAAAAATATGCAAGTTTAAAGATAGTCGTTATTCCTTAATAAGAACCAATTTCAGACTTCATTTTTGAGCTTGCTGTTAATTGTAGATGGTTGAAGCAAATACTATTCGATTAGGCAGAAAATTTTCTATCAAACATATTTTACTTTTATGACGTTTCAGCAATGTAAATATAAAAAAAATTAAAAAATTGCGCAAGTTTAAAAATAGTCGTTATTTCTTGATAAGTACCAATTTCAAACTTTATTCTTGAGCTTGCTATTAATTGTAGATGGTAAAAGTAAATACCATTCGATTAGGCAGAAAATTTTCTATCAAATACATCTTACTTTTATAACGTTTCATCAATTTAAATATAAAAAAATTAAAAAAATGCGCAAGTTTAAAGATAGTCGTTATTCCTTAATAAGTACCAATTTCAAACTTTATTTTTGAGCCTGCTATTAATTGTAGATGGTAAAGGCAAATACCATTCGATTAGGCAGAAAATTTTCTATAAAATACATTTTACTTTTATTACGTTTCAGCAATGTAAATATAAAAAAAATTAAAAAATTGCGCAAGTTTAAAAATAGTCGTTATTTCTTGATAAGTACCAATTTCAAACTTTATTCTTGAGCTTGCTATTAATTGTAGATGGTAAAAGCAAATACCATTCGATTAGGCAGAATATTTTCTATCAAATACATCTTACTTTTATAACGTTTCATCAATTTAAATATAAAAAAATTAAAAAAATGCGCAAGTTTAAAGATAGTCGTTATTCCTTGATAAGTACCAACTTCAAACTTTATTCTTGAGCTTGCTATTCACTGTAGGTAGTTGGCACAAGTACCATTCGCTTGAGCAGGAAATTTTCTATCAAATACATTCTACTGTTATGACGCTTCAACAATGTAAATATAAAAAAAATCAAAAAAATACGCAAGTTTAAAGAGAGTCGTCATTTCTTGATAAATACCAATTTCAAACTTCATTCTTGAGCTTGCTATTGGTTGTAGATGGTTGAAGCAAATAATATTCGATTGAGCAGAATATTTTCTATGAAACAGATTTTAGTTTCGTAAAGTTTTAGCAATGTAATTATAAAAAAAATCAAAAAAATACGCAAGTTTAAAGATAGTCGTTATTCCTTGATAAGTACCAATTTCAAACTTTATTCTTGAGCTTGCTACTAATTGTAGATGGTTGGCACAAGTACCATTCGCTTGAACAGGAAATTTTCTATCAAATATATCCTACTTTTATAACGTTTCAACAATGTAAAGTTAAAAAAAATCAAAAAAATACGCAAGTTTAAAGAGAGTCGTTATTTCTTAATAAATACCAATTTCAAACTTCATTCTTGAGCTTGCTATTAATTGTAGATGGTTGACGCTGTATTATTGTCTTTATTGAGTATAAGTATTACACTCTTACAGCACAATATAATATACTAATATAATATATAATTATAGGATAAAGCATACAACGTTTTTTTTGTTGTGCCCGCTCTCTTGGTAACTCTCCTTAGCAACTCTCCTAGCAACTAACAGCTAGTGGAATGCTGCCAACTTATAAACTTAAATATCACTATGTGACATGCCCCTTCTAAATAAAAGAAACACAGACATACTAAAAATATAAACTTAAAATAATTCGTAGTCTGTCAAATAGGAAGGTTTCTTGGTCGATCTTGTCGGTCTTGATCGTGGCGTTGATGAGGCTATACCAATGTCCGGTGTCGGTGATGATTTGGTAGGTGAATCACTCACACCTGGATTTACCTCTTGAGTGTCGGCACTTATTATTTTAGGCTCTGTTTTATGCACTTCACTTTTATTTAGCACTTCACGCACTGTTTCTTCTTCCTGGGCTGACGAGGCTGTTGTTCCTAGGCTTGATAATTTCCTTAATGGTCGTAGATGTACACGATTTCTTCTGTAAGTTCCTCCGTCTTCTGTAGTGACTTCGTAGGATTCCGGTTCTTCACTTCTTTTCACAATTTTTCCAGGAATCCAATTTCGTTGTCCCTTTTGTACAAGAATGTCCTGATTTATTTCTAAATCAAAAAGTTTTTTGCTTAGCCGATCGTGGTACTCTTTTTGTTTCATCTGTTTCTTATTTAAAATGTCTTTTGATAGAGTCACATCATATTTAGGAACAAGGAGTGCTTCTGTAGTTAGAGGGTCGTTTCTCAAACGTCGTCCCATTAACAATTCTGCAGGTGATGGAAGATTATATTTAGGTGTACAGTTATAATCTAGAATAGCTTTGATTATATTACCACCTGTGTTCAGTGTTTTTATAAGAAGACCTTTTACTGTCTGAACCGATCTTTCAATTAGTCCATTTGATCTGGGATACCTAGGACTAGATGTGCTGGTTTTGATATTGTATTGTTTAAGGAATTCGCTATATTCTCTAGAATCAAAAGGTGGTCCGTTATCCGACACTATAGTTACAGGGATACCATGGTTTGAAATGGTTTCCTCCAAAACACTTATGACTGCATGCGCTGTCGTCGAATTCATATTTCTAACAATTGTAAACTTAGAGAAGTAATCTGAAATAATGAGGTAGACCTTTCCTTTTGTTTTTGCAAAATCTACTGCGATTTTGTTCCATGGCAGTTTAGGTATTTCCTGATTAAGTAGTGGTTGTCGGGTATTGGATTTTGAATATCTCTGACATGTTTCACAACATAAAACAAAATCTTCGATATCTTTGAACATACCCGGCCAATACAGTGAAGTTCTTGCCCTATTCTGGCTTGAATTCACACCTTGATGCGACGAATGAAGTTTCTTAAGAACATTCAATCGTTCTTTTTTAGGAATGAGGATCCTGTTTCCCCTAAATAGTAGTTCGCCTGCATAATGTAGTTCTTCTTTTATGTCCCAATATAGTTTTGTTTCACCTTTAATAAGATACTTATGGTTTGGCCACCCATGATTAATAAAATTTATTATTTCCATACAGACTGGATCTGATTGAACGGCCTGCCTTAACTCTTCCACTCGTTTAGTTGTAGCACATACCACAGTGTGCACTGCTGCTGCTTTTCCTTCTAAATACTCAGTGTTGATGTTATCACTAGTATTTGGGTCTCTTGAGAGTGCATCAGCTACACATAGATTCTTTCCAGGAACAAACTGAAGATCAAAGTCATATCTCATTAATTTTAAAATCATTTTTTGCAGTCTAGGAGACACTGCATCCATGGGCTTCTTAACAATGCTCAAAAGAGGCTTATGGTCTGTTTGGACCATAACCCGTCTCCCATAAGTGTATAAATGAAATCTTTCAAGGCCATGTAGCACTGCCAATAATTCTTTTTCTATTTGAGCATACCTGCGTTGTGTTTTATTTAAAGACGTAGAGCAGTACGCAACAGGTTTGTTGTCTTGAAGAGCAACTGCTCCTAATCCATAACTACTAGCGTCGACGGAAATACATAAGGGTTGTTTTGGGTTATAGAAGCTCAATACAGGAGCTGTTGTTATTGCATTTTTTAAGTTTAAAAATGATTTTTCTTCTTCGTTTCCCCACTCGAAGTCGTTATTTTTGCTTAACATCTTTCTAAGATTGTCTGTTTGTTGTGACAAGTTGGGTATGAACTTTCCCAAATAAGTGATGATTCCCAAAAAGCTTTGCAGTTCTTGCTTGTTACTTGGGGTTTTCATGTTTCTGACCGCCTCAACCTTTTTGTCATCAACCTTCACTCCATCTTTTGAAATGTAGTGTCCCAAAAATTTTACATTTTCTTTGGCTAATTGGAGCTTATTTTTACTAAAATGTAAATTATATTTACGAGCTCTCTTTAACACCGCTTTTAACTTTGCATCGTGTTCTTCTTTGTTGCTTCCATAAATCAAAATGTCATCGATGTAAAGTACTATTCCATTAATACCATCGAATATTTGATTTATTGTTTTCTGAAATACTTCTGGTGCACTATTTATACCGTATGGCATGGTTTTGTATCTATATCTCCCAAAAATTGTAGAAATAGTACATAGTTTAGAACTTTCAGCATCCAGGGGCACCTGTAAAAATGCTGTCGATGCATCTAATACAGTGAAGTAACGAGCTCCATGTAATTCTGCAAATGAATTTTCAATTGTGGGTAAAGGATAATGCTCTCTTTTTATAAAAGAGTTCAGCCTTCTAGGATCCATACACACGCGTACATTGCCGTTTGGTTTACTAGCTATCACTACTGGATGTACCCAGTCAGTAGGTTCACTGATTGGTTCGAGAACTTTATTGCTGACCAATGTGTCTAATTCTTTTTTTAGCTTGTCCTTCAAAGATAAAGGTACATTACGTGCTAAAGAAACTACGGGTTTGGCATCTTCTTTGAGGGTTATATGATATGGCCTACATTTGATGAGACCACCAGGCCCAAATATGTCAGAATATTCCTCTACCAATCGTTCTGAATTGTTCGAAAATCCTACCGAGTCAATCGGTTTAATTAATCCGAATCGCGTCGCAGCATCTAATCCTATAATTGGTTCTCTATCTACCCTTGTGACATGAAACTCCAGATTTAGTTCTACCTTGTTGAGAGTGCAGTTAAGTTGACATTTGCCGATTATATCAATCACTGACTCATCGTAATTTAATAACAAACTCGTTACTTTCTCGAGTTTAGGTTTGGGATTCAGTTGTTCATATAATGTCTTAGTTATCAAATTTGCATCTGAACCCGAGTCAATTTTAAAGTTTATTAATTTGTTGCTTATTTTTGCGGCTTCTTTCCAGCATTTGACACTATCAATTTTTCTTATTGACAATACTACCATTTGGTTTCCATCTTCTGTTTCAGGATTTCCATTTTGCTGATCTTGAACTGTGTTCACGTGTCTGGTTGGTTTTAATTTTGCAAAGCACTGATTTGCAAAGTGATTCTTCTTCTTACATCTTAAGCAAATTTTCCCTGCCGCTGGACACTTCCCTTTGAGGTGATTAAACCCACATCTCATACATGGTTTCTTGTTGTTGGAATTGTTTGATACTGATTTGTCCCGGTTCATTATTTTCCTCGTACACTTAATGGCGTCTACATTTGAAGTTCCTTTAATTTCTTCAATCTGTTGTTTACTGATTTCATTCGCTCGGCAGAAATCTAGCGCCTTTTTAAGTTTAAGTTCTGGTTCCCTCAATAAACGTTCTTGAACCGCCTTGTCTCTGATGCCTAGGACTAATCTATCCCTAATTAAATTTTCGGTTAAGTCGTCTGGGTCTTGATCAAACTCACAAACCGAAGCCAACTTTTTTAACTCAGTTACGTATTTGTCTACAGGTTCTCCAATTTCCTGTGATCTTGAGAAGAATTTGTAACGGTCAAAGACAATGTTCTTTCGTGGTTTACAGTACGCATCAAACTTTTTGATTACATCATCAAACACTTCCTTACTCTCACCTGGGTTCCAATTAAAAGTGTTATAAATATCGATCGATTGGTCCCCCATTTGATTGAGTAGTAAAGCTATTTTCATTTTGTCCGGTTTTGTTTGTTTTTCACTGGCCTCCAAATATAAGGTGAACCGTTGTTTATATTTTTCCCATGTTGTCGGTACGTTCCCTTCGAACTGCATCGCTCCCGGCAAATTGAGACTATTTTCCATTTTTTTTTCTTGGTTCTTTATACCGCTGCCACCATGTATTATTGTCTTTATTGAGTATAAGTATTACACTCTTACAGCACAATATAATATACTAATATAATATATAATTATAGGATAAAGCATACAACGTTTTTTTTGTTGTGCCCGCTCTCTTGGTAACTCTCCTTAGCAACTCTCCTAGCAACTAACAGCTAGTGGAATGCTGCCAACTTAAAAACTTAAATATCACTATTTGACAGACGCAAGTACTGTTCGATTAAGTGGGATATTTTCTATCAAACACGTTTTAGTTTTATAAAGTTTCAGCAATGTAAATATAAAGAAACTCAAAAAAATACGCAAGTTAAAAGATAGTCGTTATTCCTTGATAAGTACCAATTTCAAACTTCATTTTTGAGCTTGATATTAATTCTAGATGGTTGAAGCAAACACCATTCAATTAAACAAGAAATTTTCTATCAAATGAATTTTATTTTTATAACATTTCAGCAATGTAAATATAAAAAAAATCAAAAAAATACGCAAGTTTAAAGATAGTCGTTAATCCTTGATAAGTACCAATTTCAAACTTCATTTTTGAGCTTGCTATTAGCTGTATGTGGTTGAAGCAAATACTGTTTGATTAAACAGGAAATTTTCTATCAACTATATCTTACTTTTATAACGTTTCAGCAATGTAAATATAAAAAAAATTATAAAATGCGCAAGTTTAAAAGTAGTCGTTATTCCTTGATAAGCACCAATTTCAAACTTTATTCTTGAGCTTGCTGTTAACTGTAAAGGGTTAAGGCAAATACCATTCGATTAGGCAGGAAATTTTATATCAAATAAACTTTACTTTCATAACGTTTCAGCAATGTAAATAAAAAAAAATTAAAAAAATACGCAAGTTTAAAAAGAGTTGTTATTTCTTGATAAGTACCAATTTCAAACTTCATTCTTGAGCTTGCTATTAATTGTAGATGGTTGAAGCAAATACCATTTGATTAAGCAGAAAATTTTCTATCAAATTTATCTTAATTTTATAACGTTTCAGCAATGTAAATATAAAAAAAATTAAAAAAATACGCAAGTTATAGATAGTCGTTATTCCTTGATAAGTACCACTTTCAAACTTCATTCTTGAGCTTGCTATTGATTTTGAATAGTTGAAGCAAGTATTATTTGATTAAGCAGGGTATTTTCTATCCAACACAATTTAGTTTTATAAAGTTTTAGCAATGTAAATATAAATAAAATCAAAAAAATTTGCAAGTTTAAAGATAGTCGTTATTCCTTGATAAGTACCAATTTCAAACTTTATTGTTGAGCTTGCTATTAATTGTAGATGGTTGACACAAGTACCATTCGATTAAGCAGGAAATTTTCTAATAAATACATCCTATTTTTATAACGTTTCAATAATGTAAATATAAAAAAAATCAAAAAAATACGCAAGTTTAAAGAGAGTCGTTATTTTTTGATAAATACCAATTTCAAACTTCATTCTTGAGCTTGCTATTGATTGTAGATGGTTGAGGCAAGTACTATTCGATTGAGCAGGATATTTTCTATCAAATATATTTTACTTTTATAACGTTTCAGCAATGTAAATAAAAAAAAAATAAAAAAATGCTCAAGTTTAAAGAGAGTCGTTATTTCTTGATAAATACCAATTTCAAACTTTATTCTTGAGCTTGCTATTAACTGTAGATGGTTGAAACATATACCATTCGATTAAGCAGGAAATTTTCTATTACATATATCTTAATTTTATAACATTTTAACATTGTAAATATAAAAAAAATCAAAAAAATACGCAAGTTTAAAGATAGTTGTTATTCCTTGATAAGTACCAATTTCAAACTTTATCCTTGAGCTTGCTATTAGCTGTATGTAGTTGAAGCAAATACCGTTTTATTGAGCAAGAAATTTTCTCTTAAATACATTTTACTTTAATAACGTTTCAGCAATGTGAATATAGAAAAAATTAAAAAAATACGCAAGTTTAAATATAGTCGTTATTCCTTAATAAGAACCAATTTTAAACTTTATTCTTGAGCTTGCTATTAATTGTAGATGGTTGGCACAAGTACCATTCGCTTGAGCAGGAAATTTTCTATCAAATACATCCTACTTTTATAACGTTTCAATAATGTAAATATAAATAAAATCAAAAAAATACGCAAGTTTAAAGATAGTCGTTATTCCTTGATAAGTACCAAATTCAAACTTCATTTTTAAGCTTGCTATTAGCTGTATGTGGTTGAGGCAAATTCCGTTTGATTAAGCAGGAAATTTTCTATCAACTACATGTTACTTTTATAACGTTTCAGCAATGTAAATATAAAAAAAATTAAAAAATGCGCAAGTTTAAAAATAGTCGTTATTCCTTGATAAGCACCAAATTCAAACTTCATTCTTGAGCTTGCTGTTAATTGTAAAGGGTTAAAGCAAATACCATTTGATTAAACAGAAAATTTTCTATCAAATATATCTTACTTTAATAACGTTTCAGCAATGTAAATATAAAAAAAAATAAAAAAATGCGCAAGTTTAAAAATAGTCGTTATTTCTTGATAAGTACCAATTTCAAACTTTATTCTTGAGCTTGCTATTAACTACAGATAGTTGAAACAAATACCATTTAATTAAACGGAAAATTTTCAATCAAATACATTTTTTTATAACGTTTCAGCAATGTAAATATTAAAAAAATTAAAAAAATACGCAAGTTTAAGGAGAGTTGTTATTTCTTGATAAATACCAACTTTAAACTTTATTCTTGAGCTTGCTATTAATTGCAAAAGGTTGAAACAAGTACCATTCGATTGAACAGAAAATTTTCTATCAAATACATTTTACCTTTATAACGTTTCAGCAATGTAAATACAAAAAAAATTAAAAAAATACGCAAGTTTAAAAAAAGTTGTTATTTCTTGATAAATACCAATTTCAAACTTCATCCTTGTGCTTGCTATTAATTGTAGATGGTTGAAACAAATACCGTTCAATTAAACAGGAAATTTTCTATCAAATGTATTTTATTTTTATATCGTTTCAGCAATGT
The DNA here is from genome assembly GCA_029207805.1 of Tribolium confusum. NCBI lineage: Eukaryota > Metazoa > Arthropoda > Insecta > Coleoptera > Tenebrionidae > Tribolium > Tribolium confusum. Next base: position 320,511 of record JALGAY010000071.1, on the reverse strand, counting down.
AAATATAAAAAAAGTCAAAAAAATACGCAAGTTTAAAGATAGTCGTTATTCCTTGATAAGTACCAACTTCAAACTTCATTCTTGAGCTTGCTATTAATTGTAGATGGTTGAAACAAATACCATTCAATTAAACAGGAAATTTTCTATCAATTATATTTTATCTTTATAACGTTTCAGCAATGTAAATATAAAAAAAATCAAAAAAATACGCAAGTTTAAAGATAGTCGTTTTTCCTTGATAAATACCAATTTCAAACTTAATTTTTAAGTATGCTATTGATTGCAAATGGTTGAGGCAAGTACTATTCGATTGAGCAGGATATTTTCTATCAAACGCGTTTTAGTTTTATAAAGTTTCAGCAATGTAAATATAAAGAAACTCAAAAAAATACGCAAGTTTAAAGATAGTCGTTATTTCTTGATAAATACCAATTTCAAACTTTATTCTTGAGCTTGCTATTAATTGCAAATAGTTAAAGCAAATACCGTTTGATTAAGCGGAAAATTTTCTATCAAATATATCTCACCTTTATAACGATTCAGCAATGTAAATATAAAAAAAATTAAAAAAATGCGCAAGTTTAAAAATAGTCGTTATTTCTTGATAAGTACCAATTTCAAACTTTATTCTTGAGCTTGCTATTAATTGTAGATGGTTGAAACAAATACCATTTATTTGAGCAGGAAATTTTCTATCAAATACATTCTTTTATACGTTTCAGCAATGTAAATATTAAAAAAATCAAAAAAATACGCAAGTTTAAATATAGTCTTTATTCCTTAATAAATACCAATTTCAAACTTCATTTTTGAGTATGCTATTGATTGCAGATGGTTGAAGCAAGTACTATTTGATTAAGCAGGATATTTTCTATCAAACACATTTTAGCCTTATAATGTTTCAGCAATGTAAATATAAAAAAAATTAAAAAAATACGCAAGTTTAAAGATAGTCGTTATTCCTTAATAAGAACCAATTTCAAACTTCATTTTTGAGCTTACTGTTAATTGTAGATGGTTGAAGCAAATACCATTCGATTAAGCAGGAAATTTTCTATCAAATATATCTTACCTTTATAACGTTTCAACAATGTAAATATAAAAAAAATTAAAAAAATACGCAAGTTTAAAGATAGTCGTTATTCCTTGATAAGTACCAATTTCAAACTTCATTTTTGAGCTTGCTATTAGCTGTATGTGGTTGAAGCAAATTCCGTTTGATTAAGCGGAAAATTTTCTATCAAATACATCCTACCTTTATAACGCTTCAGTAATGCAAAGTTAAAAAAAAATTAAAAAAATACGCAAGTTTAAAAAGAGTTGTTATTTCTTGATAAATACCAATTTCAAACTTTATTCTTGAGCTTGCTATTAATTGTAGATGGTTGAAACAAATACCATTCGATTAAACAGGAAATTTTCTATCATATATATTTTATCTTTATAACGTCTTAGCAATGTAAATATAAAAAAAATCAAAAAAATACGCAAGTTTAAAGATAGTTGTTATTCCTTGATAAATACCAATTTCAAACTTCATACTTGAGCTTGCTATTAATTGTAGATGGTTGAAACAAATACCATTCAATTAAACAGGAAATTTTTTATCAAACGTATCTTATTTTTATAATTTTTCAGCAATGTAAATATAAAAAAATTAAAAAAATGCGCAAGTTTAAATAGTCGTTATTTCTTGATAAGTACCAACTTCAAACTTTATTCTTGAGCTTGCTATTAACTACAGATGGTTGAAACAAATACCATTTATTTGAGCAGGAAATTTTCTATCAAATACATCCTACTTTTAAAACGTTTCAGCAATGTAAATATAAAAAAAATCAAAAAAATACGCAAGTTTAAAGATATTCGTTATTCCTTAATAAATACCAATTTCAAACTTCATTTTTGAGTATGCTATTGATTGCAGATGGTTGAAGCAAATACTATTTGATTAAGCAGGATATTTTCTATCAAACACATTATAGTTTTATAATGTTTCAGCAATGTAAATATAAAAAAAATTAAAAAATACGCAAGTTTAAAGATAGTCGTTATTCCTTAATAAGAACCAATTTCAAACTTCATTTTTGAGCTTGCTGTTAATTGTAGATGGTTGAAGCAAATACCATTCGATTAAGCAGGAAATTTTCTATCAAATATATCTTACTCTTATAACGTTTTAACAATGTAAATATAAAAAAAATTAAAAAAATTTGCAAGTTTAAAAATAATCGTTATTTCTTGATAAGTACCAAATTCAAACTTCATTCTTAAGCTTGCTATTGATTTTAGATGATTGAAGCAAGTACTATTCGATTGAACAGGATATTTTTTATCAAAAACGTTCTAGTTTTATAAAGCTTCAACAATGTAAATATAAAAAAAAATAAAAAAATTCGCAAGTTTAAATATAGTCGTTATTCCTTAATAAATACCAATTTCAAACTTCATTTTTGAGTATGCTATTGATTGTAGATGGTTGAAGCAAGTACTATTTTTTTAAGCAGAATATTTTATAACAAACACATTTTAGTTTTATAATGTTTTAGCAATGTAAATATAAAAAAAATCAAAAAATACGCAAGTTTAAAGATAGTCGTTATTCCTTAATAAGAACCAATTTCAAACATCATTTTTGAGCTTGCTGTTAATTGTAGATGGTTGAAGCAAATACCATTCGATTAAGCAGGAAATTTTCTATTAATTATATCTTACTTTTATAACGTTTCAGCAATGTAAATATTAAAAAAATTAAAAAAATGCGCAAGTTTAAAAAGAGTTGTTATTTCTTGATAAATACCAAATTCAAACTTTATTTTTGAGCTTGCTATTAATTGTAGGTGGTTGAAACAAATACCATTCGATTAAGCAGGAAATTTTCTATCAAATATATCTTATTTTATTAACGTTTCAGCAAAAAAATCAAAAAAATACGCAAGTTTAAAGATAGTCGTTATTCCTTGATAAGTAGCAATTTCAAACTTCATTCTTGAGCTTGCTCTTAGCTGTATGTGATTGAAGCAAAAACCATTCGATTAAGCAGAAAATTTTCTATTAATTGTAACTTACTTTTATAACGTTTCAGCAATGTAAATATAAAAAAAATTAAAAAAATGCGCAAGTTTAAAAATAGTCGTTATTCGTTGATAAGTACCAATTTCAAACTTCACTCTTGAGCTTGCTATTGATTTTAAATGGTTGAAGCAAATACTATTTGATTAAGCAGGATATTTTCTATCAAATACATTATATTTTTACAACGTTTCAGCAATGTAAATATAAAAAAAATTAAAAAAATACGCAAGTTTAAAGATAGTCGTTATTCCTTAATAAATACCAATTTCAAACTTCATTTTTGAGTATGCTATTGATTGTAGATGGTTGAAGCAAGTACTATTTGATTAAGCAGGATATTTTATATCAAACACATTTTAGCTTTATAATGTTTTAGCATTGTAAATATAAAAAAATTCAAAAAAATACGCAAGTTTAAAGATAGTTGTTATTCCTTGATAAGTACCAATTTCAAACTTTATTCTTGAGCTTGCTATTAGCTGTATGTAGTTGAAGCAAATACCGTTTCATTGAGCAAGAAATTTTCTCTTAAATACATTTTACTTTAATAACGTTTCAGCAATGTGAATATAGAAAAAATTAAAAAAATACGCTAGTTTAAATATAGTCGTTATTCCTTAATAAGAACCAATTTTAAACTTTATTCTTGAGCTTGCTATTAATTGTAGATGGTTGGCACAAGTACCATTCGCTTGAGCAGGAAATTTTCTATCAAATACATCCTACTTTTATAACGTTTCAATAATGTAAATATAAATAAAATCAAAACAATACGCAAGTTTAAAGATAGTCGTTATTCCTTGATAAGTACCAATTTCAAACTTCATTTTTAAGCTTGCTATTAGCTGTATGTGGTTGAGGCAAATTCCGTTTGATTAAGCAGGAAATTTTCTATCAACTACAAGTTACTTTTATAACGTTTCAGCAATGTAAATATAAAAAAAATTAAAAAATGCGCAAGTTTAAAAATAGTCGTTATTCCTTGATAAGCACCAAATTCAAACTTCATTCTTGAGCTTGCTGTTAATTGTAAAGGGTTAAAGCAAATACCATTTGATTAAACAGGAAATTTACTATCAAATATATCTTACTTTTATAACGTTTTAGCAATGTAAATATAAAAAAAAATAAAAAAATGCGCAAGTTTAAATATAGTCGTTATTTCTTGATAAGTACCAATTTCAAACTTTATTCTTGAGCTTGCTATTAACTACAGATAGCTGAAACAAATACCATTTAATTAAACGGAAAATTTTCAATCAAATACATTTTTTTATAATGTTTCAGCAATGTAAATATTAAAAAATTAAAAAAATACGCAAGTTTAAGGAGAGTTGTTATTTCTTGATAAATACCAATTTTAAACTTTATTCTTGAGCTTGCTATTAATTGTAGATGGTTGGCACAAGTACCATTTGCTTGAGCAGGAAATTTTCTATCAAATACATCCTACTTTTATAACGTTTCAATAATGTAAATATAAATAAAATCAAAAAAATACGCAAGTTTAAAGATAGTCGTTATTCCTTGATAAGTACCAATTTCAAACTTCATTTTTAAGCTTGCTATTAGCTGTATGTGGTTGAGGCAAATTCCGTTTGATTAAGCAGGAAATTTTCTATCAACTACAAGTTACTTTTATAACGTTTCAGCAATGTAAATATAAAAAAAATTAAAAAATGCGCAAGTTTAAAAATAGTCGTTATTCCTTGATAAGCACCAAATTCAAACTTCATTCTTGAGCTTGCTGTTAATTGTAAAGGGTTAAAGCAAATACCATTTGATTAAACAGGAAATTTACTATCAAATATATCTTACTTTTATAACGTTTCAGCAATGTAAATATAAAAAAAATAAAAAAATGCGCAAGTTTAAATATAGTCGTTATTTCTTGATAAGTACCAATTTCAAACTTTATTCTTGAGCTTGCTATTAACTACAGATAGTTGAAACAAATACCATTTAATTAAACGGAAAATTTTCAATCAAATACATTTTTTTATAACGTTTCAGCAATGTAAATATTAAAAAATTAAAAAAATACGCAAGTTTAAGGAGAGTTGTTATTTCTTGATAAATACCAATTTTAAACTTTATTCTTGAGCTTGCTATTAATTGCAAAAGGTTGAAACAAGTACCATTCGATTGAACAGAAAATTTTCTATCAAATACATTTTACCTTTATAACGTTTCAGCAATGTAAATATAAAAAAAATTAAAAAAATACGCAAGTTTAAAAAAAGTTGTTATTTCTTGATAAATACCAATTTAAAACTTCATTCTTGTGCTTGCTATTAATTGTAGATGGTTGAAACAAATACCGTTCAATTAAACAGGAAATTTTCTATCAAATGTATTTTATTTTTATATCGTTTCAGCAATGTAAATATAAAAAAAATCAAAAAAAATACGCAAGTTTAAAGATAGTCGTTATTCCTTGATAAGTACCAAATTCAAACTTCATTCTTGAGCTTGCTATTAATTGTAGATGGTTGAAACAAATACCGTTCAATTAAACAGGAAATTTTCTATCAATTATATTTTATCTTTATAACGTTTCAGCAATGTAAATATAAAAAAAATCAAAAAAATACGCAAGTTTAAAGATAGTCGTTTTTCCTTGATAAACACCAATTTCAAACTTAATTTTTAAGTATGCTATTGATTGCAAATGGTTGGGGCAAGTACTATTCGATTGAGCAGGATATTTTCTATCAAACACGTTTTAGTTTTATAAAGTTTCAACAATGTAAATATAAAGAAACTCAAAAAAATACGCAAGTTTAAAGATAGTCGTTATTCCTTGAGAAGTACCAATTTCAAACTTTATTTTTGAGTATACTATTGATTGTAGATGGTTGAAGCAAGTATTATTTGATTAAGCGGAATATTTTCTATCAAACACTTTTTAGTTTTATAATGTTTCAGCAATGTAAATCAAAAAAAAATCAAGTTTAAAGATAGTCGTTATTCCTTAATAAGTACCAATTTCAAACTTTAATTTTGAGCTTGCTGTTAATTGTAGATGGTTGAAGCAAATACCATTCGATTAACCAAAAAATTTTCTATCAAATATATCTTACTTTTATAACGTTTCAGCAATGTAAATATAAAAAAAATTTAAAAAATGCGCAAGTTTAAAAATAGTCGTTATTCCTTAATAAGTACCAAATTCAAACTTCATTCTTGAGCTTGCTGTTGACTTTAAATGGTTGAAGCAAGTACTATTCGATTGAGCAGGACATTTTCCATCAAACGCATTTTAGTTTTATTAAGTTTCGTCAATGTAAATATAAAAAAAATTAAAAAAATACGCAAGTTTAAGAAGAGTCGTTATTTCATGATAAATAACAAATTCAAACTTCATTTTTGAGCATGCTATTAATTGTGGATAGTTGAGACAAATACCGTTTGATTAAGCAGGAAATTTCCTATCTAATGCGTTACACTTTTATAACGTTTCAGCAATGTAAATATAAAAAAAATTAAAAAAATGCGCAAGTTTAAAGATAGTCGTTATTCCTTGATAAGTACCAATTTCAAACTTTATTATTGAGCTTGCTATAAATTGTAGATGGTTAAAACAAGTACCATTTGATTGAGCAGGAAATTTTGTGTTAAATACATCTTACTTTTATAACGTCTCAGCAATGTGAGTATAAAAAAAATTAAAAAAATGCGCAAGTTTAAAGATAGTCGTTATTCCTTGATAAGTACCAATTTCAAACTTCATTCTTGAGCTTGCTATTAACTGTAGATGGTTAAAGCAAATACCATTTGATTAGGCAAAAAATTTTCTATCAAATACATTTTACTTTTACAACGTTTCAGCAATTTAAATTAGAAAAAATTAAAAAAATGCGCAAGTTTAAAAGTAGTCGTTATTTCTTGATAAGTACCAATTTCAAACTTTATTCTTGAGCTTGCTATTAATTGAAGATGGTTGAAGCAAGTACCATTTGATTAAACTAAAAATTTTCTATCAAATACATCTTATTTTTATAACGTTTCAGCAATATAAATATAAAAAAATTAAAAAAATGCGCAAGTTTAAAGATAGTCGTTATTCCTTGATAAGTACCAATTTCAAACTTTATTCTTGAGCTTGCTATTAATTACAGATGGTTGAAACAAATACCATTTGATTAAGCAGGAAATTTTCTATCAAATACATTTTTTGTTTTATAACGTTTCAACAATGTAAATATTAAAAAAATTAAAAAAATACGCAAGTTTAAAGAGAGTTGTTATTTCTTGATAAATACCAATTTCAAACTTTATTCTTGAGCTTGCTATTAATTGCAGATGGTTGAAGCAAGTACCATTTGATTAAGCAGGATATTTTCTATCAAACACATTTTAGTTTTATAATGTTTCAGCAATTTAAATATAAAAAAAATAAAAAAAATATGCAAGTTTAAAGATAGTCGTTATTCCTTAATAAGTACCGATTTCAAACTTTATTTTTGAGCTTGCTGTTAATTGTAGATAGTTGAAGCAAATAGCATTCGATTAAGCAGAAAATTTTTTATTAAATATATTTTACTTTTATAACGTTTTAGCAATGTAAATAAAAAAAAATTAAAAAAATACGCAAGTTTAAAAATAGTCGTTATTCCTTGATAAGTAGCAATTTCAAACTTTATTCTTGAGCTTGCTATTAATTGTAGATGGTTGAAACAAATACCGTTCGATTAAGCGGAAAATTTTCCATCAAATATATCTTACTTTTATAACGTTTCAGCAATGTAAATATAAAAAAAATTAAAAAAATGAGCAAGTTTAAAGATAGTCGTTATTCCTTGATAAGTAGCAATTTCAAACTTCATTCTTGAGCTTGCTCTTAGCTGTATGTGTTTGAAGCAAATACCATTCGATTAAGCAGGAAATTTTTTATCAAATATATCTTATTTTTATAACGTTTCAGTAATGCAAATATAAAAAAAACAAAAAAATACGCAAGTTTAAAGATAGTCGTTATTCCTTGATAAGTAGCAATTTCAAACTTCATTCTTGAGCTTGCTCTCAGCTGTATGTGGTCGAAGCAAATACCATTCGATTAAGCAAAAAATTTTCTATCAAATAAATCTTACTTTTATTACGTTTCAACAATGTAAATATAAAAAAAATTAAAAAAATGCGCAAGTTTAAAAATAGTCGTTATTCCTTGATAAGTACCAATTTCAAACTTCATTCTTGAGCTTGCTATTGATTTTAAATGGCTGAGGCAAATACTGTTCGATTGAGCAGGATATTTTCTATCAAACACATTCTAGTTTTATATAGTTTCAGCAATGTAAATAAAAAAAAATTAAAAAAATACGCAAGTTTAAAAGGAGTCGTTATTTCTTGATAAATACCAATTTTAAACTTCATTCTTGAGCTTGCTATTAATTGTAGATAGTTGAAGCAAATACCATTCGATTAAGCAGGAAATTTTCTATCAAATATATTTTATTTATAACGTTTCAGCAATGTAAATATAAAAAAAATCAAAAAAATACGCAAGTTTAAAGATAGTCGTTATTCCTTGATAAGTAGCAACTTCAAACTTCATCTTTGAGCTTGCTCTTAGCTGCATGTGGTTGAAGCAAAAACCATTCGATTAAGCAGAAAATTTTCTATCAAATAAATCTTACCCTTATAACGTTTCAGCAATGTAAATATAAAAAAAATTAAAAAAATACGCAAGTTTAAAGATAGTTGTTATTCCTTAATACGTACCAAATTCAAACTTCATTTTTGAACTTGCTGTTAATTGTAGATAGTTTAAGCAAATAGCATTCGATTAGGCAGAAAATTTTTTATCAAATATATTTTACTTTTATAACGTTTCAGCAATGTAAATAAAAAAAAATTAAAAAAATACGCAAGTTTAAAAAGTGTCGTTATTTCTTAATAAATACCAATTTCAAACTTTATTCTTGAGCTTGCTATTAATTGTAGATGGTTGAAACAAATACCGTTCGATTAAGCAGAAAATTTTCCATCAAATATATCTTACTTTTATAACGTTTCAGCAATGTAAATATAAAAAAAATTAAAAAAATGAGCAAGTTTAAAAATAGTCGTTATTCCTTGATAAGTACCAATTTCAAACTTTATTCTTGAGCTTGCTATTAATCTTAAATGGTTGAGGCAAGTACTATTCGATTGAGCAGGATATTTTCTATCAAACACATTCTAGTTTTATAGAGTTTCAGCAATGTCAATAAAAAAAATAAAAAAATACGCAAGTTTAAAAAGAGTCGTTATTTCTTGATAAATACCAATTTCAAACTTCATTCTTGAGCTTGCTGTTAATTGTAGATAGTTAAAGCAAATACCATTCGATTAAGCAGAAAATTTTCTATCAAATATATCTTATTTATAATGTTTCAGCAATGTAAATATAAAAAAAATCAAAAAAAAAAGCAAGTTTAAAGATAGTCGTTATTCCTTGATAAGTAGCAATTTCAAACTTCATTCTTGAGCTTGCTCTTAGCTGTATGTGTTTGAAGCAAATACCATTCGATTAAGCAGGAAATTTTTTATCAAATATATCTTATTTTTATAACGTTTCAGTAATGCAAATATAAAAAAAAACAAAAAAATACGCAAGTTTAAAGATAGTCGTTATTCCTTGATAAGTACCAAATTCAAACTTCATTTTTGAGCTTGCTATTGATTGTAGATGGTTGACACAAGTACTATTCGATTAAGCAGAAAATTTTCTATTAAATACATTCTACTTTTATAACGTTTTAGCAATGTAAATATAAAAAAAATTAAAAAAATACGCAAGTTTAAAGAGAGTCGTTATTTCTTGATAAATACCAATTTTAAACTTCACTCTTGAGCTTGCTCTTAGCTGTATGTGGTTGAAGCAAAAACCATTCAATTAAGCAGAAAATTTTCTATCAAATAAATCTTACCTTTATAACGTTTCAGCAATGTAAATATAAAAAAAATTAAAAAAACCCGCAAGTTTAAAAATAGTCGTTATTCCTTGATAAGTACCAATTTCAAACTTAATTCTTCAGCTTGCTCTTAGCTGTATGTGGTTAAAGCAAATACCTTTCGATTAAGCAAAAAATTTTACTTTTATAACGTTTCAGCAATGTAAATATAAAAAAAATAAAAAAATGTGCAAGTTTAAAAATAGTCGTTATTCCTTGATAAGTACCAATTTCAAACTTCATTCTTGAGCTTGCTATTGATTTTAAATGGTTGAAGCAACTACTATTCAATTGAACAGGATATTTTCTATTAAACACATTTTAGTTTTATAAAGTTTCAGCAATGTAAATATAAAAATATTTAAAAAAATACGCAAGTTTAAAAAGAGTCGTTATTTCTTGATAAATACCAATTCCAAACTTCATTCTTGAGCTTGCTATTGATTGTTGATGGCTGAAGCAAGTATTATTCAATTGAGCAGAATATTTTCTATCAAACACGTTCTAGTTTTATAAAGTTTCAGCAATGTAAATACAAAAAAAATCAAAAAAATACGCAAGTTTAAAGATAGTCGTTATTCCTTGATAAGTACCAAATTCAAACTTCATTTTTGAGCTTGCTATTGATTTTAAATGGCTGAGGCAAATACTATTCGATTGAGCAGGATACTTTCTATCAAACACATTCTAGCTTTATAAAGTTTCAGCAATGTAAATATAAAAAAAATAAAAAAAATTCGCAAGTTTATAAAGAGTCGTTATTTCTTGATAAATACCAATTTCAAACTTCATTCTTGAGCTTGCTATTGCTTGTAGATGGCTGAAGCAAGTATTGTTTGATTAAGCAGGATATTTTTTATCAAACACATCTATTTTTATAACGTTTCAGCAATGTAAATATAAAAAAAATTAAAAAAATGCACAAGTTTAAAAATAGTCGTTACTCCTTGATAAGTACCAATTTCAAATTTAATTCTTGAGCTTGCTGTTAATGGTAGATAGTTGAAACAAATACTATTCGATTAAGCAGGAAATTTTATATCAAATATATCTTATTTTTATAACGTTTCAGCAATGTAAATAAAAAAAAAAACAAAAAATACGCAAGTTTAAAGATAGTCGTTATTCCTTGATAAGTAGCAAATTCAAACTTCATTCTTGAGCTTGCTCTTAGGTGTATGTGGTTAAAGCAAATACCATTTGATTAAGCAGAAAAGTCTCTATCAAATAAATCTTACTTTTATAACGTTTCAGCAATGTAAATATAAAAAAAATTAAAAATATGCGCAAGTTTAAAAATAGTCGTTATTTCTTGATAAATACCAATTTCAAACTTTATTGTTGAGCTTGCTATTAATTGTAGATGGTTGACACAAGAACCATTCGATTGAACAGAAAATTTCCTATTAAATACATCCTACTTTTATAACTTTTCCATAACGTAAATGTAAAAAAAATCAAAAAAATTCGCAAGTTTAAAGAGAGTCGTTTTTTCTTTATAAATACCAATTTCAAACTTCATTCTTGAGCTTGCTATTGATTGTAGATGGTTGAGGCAAGTACTATTCGATTAAGCAGGATATTTTCTATCAAACACATTTTAGTTTTATAAAGTTTCAGCAATGTAAATATAAAAAAAATCAAAAAAATACGCAAGTTTAAAAATAGTCGTTATTCCTTGATAAGTACCAATTTCAAACTTCATTCTTGAGCTTGCTATTGATTTTAAATGGTTGAGGCAAATACTATTTGATTGAGCAGAATATTTTCTATCAAACACATTCTAGTTTTATAAAGTTTCAGCAATGTAAATATAAAAAAAATTAAAAAAATACGCAAGTTTAAAGAGAGTCGTTATTTCTTGATAAATACCAATTTCAAACTTCACTCTTGAGCTTCCTATTGATTGTAGATGGCTGAAGCAAGTATTATTCGATTGAGCAGGATATTTTCTATCAAACACATTTTAGTTTTATAAAGTTTTAGCAATGTAAATATAAAAAAAATCAAAAAATTTCGCAAGTTTAAAGATAGTCGTTATTCCTTGATAAGTAGCAATTTCAAACTTCATTCTTGAGCTTGCTCTTAGCTGTATGTGGTTAAAGCAAATACCATTCGATTAAGCAGAAAATTTTCTATCAAATAAATTTTACTTTTATAACGTTTCAACAATGTAAATATATAAAAAATTAAAAAAATTCGCAAGTTTAAAATTAGTCGTTAATCCTTGCTAAGTATCAATTTCAAACTTCATTCTTGAGCTTGCTATTGATTCTAAATGGTTGAAGCAAGTACTATTTGATTGAGCAGGATATTTTCTATCAAACACATTTTAGTTTTATAAAGTTTTAGCAATGTAAATATAAAAAAAATTAAAAAAATACGCAAGTTTAAAAAGAGTCGTTATTTCTTGATAAATACCAATTTCAAACTTTATTCTTGAGCTTGCTATTGATTGTAGATAACTGTAGCAAATATTATTCGATTGAGCAGGATATTTTATATCAAACACATTTTAGTTTTATAAAGTTTCAGCAATGTAAATGTAAGAAAAATCAAAAAAATACGCAAGTTTAAAAATAGTCGGTATTCCTTGATAAGTACCAAATTCAAACTTTATTGTTGAGCTTGCTATTAATTGTAGATGGTTGACACAAGTACTATTCGATTAAGCAGGAAATTTTCTATTAAATACATTCTACTTTTATAACGTTTTAGCAATGTAAATATAAAAAAAATTAAAAAAATACGCAAGTTTAAAGAGAGTCGTTATTTCTTGATAAATACCAATTTTAAACTTCACTCTTGAGCTTGCTATTGATTGTAGATGGCTGAAGCAAGTATTATTCGATTGAGCAGGATATTTTCTATCAAACACGTTTTAGTTTTATAAAGTTTCAGCAATGTAAATATAAAAAAAATCAAAAAATACGCAAGTTTAAAGAGAGTCGTTATTCCTTGATAAGTACCAACTTCAAACTTTATTCTTGAGCTTAGTATTAATTGTAGATAGTTGAAACAAGTACCATTTGATTCACCAGAAAAATTTCTATTAAATGCATTCTACTTTTATAACGTTTTAGCAATGTAAATATAAAAAAAATCAAAAAATTACGCAAGTTTAAAGAGAATTGTTATTTCTTGTTAAATACCAATTTCAAACTTTATTCTTGAGCTTGCTATTGATTGTAGATGGTTAAAACAAGGACTCTACAATTAAGCAGAATATTTTCTATCAAACACATTTTAGCTTTGTAAAGTTTCAGCAATGTAAATATAAAAAAAATCAAAAAAATACGCAAGTTTAAAGAGAGTCGTTATTCCTTGATAAGTACCAATTTCATACTTTATTCTTGAGCTTGCTATTCATTGTAGATGGTTGAAACAAATACCATTCGATTAAGCGGAAAGTTTCCTATTACATACATTTTAGTTTTGTAACGTTGCAGCAATGTCAATATAAAAAAAATTAAAAAAATACGCAAGTTTAAAGAGAGTCGTTACTCCTTGATAAGTTCCAAATTCAAACTTTGTTCTTGAGCTTGCTGTTAATTGTAGATGGTTAAAGCAAATACCATTCGATTAAGCAGGAAATTTGCTATCAAATACATTTTACTTTTAGAACGTTTCAGCAATGTAAATATAAAAAAAAATCAAAAAAATGCCCAAGTTTAAAGATAGTCGTTATTTCTTGATAAGTACCAATTTCAAACTTTATTCTTGAGCTTGCTATTGATTGTAAATGGTTGAGACAAGTACTATTCGATTGAGCAGAATATTTTCAATCAAACACATTTTAGTTTTATAAAGTTTAAACAATGTAAAAATAAAAAAAAATCAAAAAATACGCAAGTTTAAAAAGAGTCGTTATTACTTGATAAGTACCAATTTCAAACTTCATTCTTGAGCTTGCTATTATTTGTAGATAGTTGACGAAAATATCATTTAATTAAGCAAAAAATTTCCTATCAAATACATCCTACTCTCAAAACGTTTCAGCAATGTAAATATAAAAAAATCAAAAAAAGTCGCAAGTTTAAAGATAGTTGTTATTCCTTGATAAGTATCAATTTCAAACTTCATTCTTGAGCTTGGTATTAATTGTAGATAGTTGAAACAAAATACCATTCGATTGAGCAGAAAGTTTCCTATCAAATACATCCTATTTTTATAACGTTTTAGCAATGTAAATATAAAAAAAATCCAAAAAATTCGCAAGTTTAAAGATAGTCGTTATTCCTTGATAAGTACCAAATTCAAACTTCATTCTTGAGCTTGCTATTGATTGTAAATGGTTGAGACAACTACTATTCGATTGAGCAGGATATTTTCAATCAAACACATTTTAGTTTTATAAAGTTTAAAGAATGTAAATATAAAAAAATCAAAAAAATGCGCAAGTTTAAAGATAGTCGTTATTACTTAATAAGTACCAATTTCAAACTTTATTCTTGAGCTTGATATTAATTGTAAATGATTGATACAAGTACCATTCGATTGAGCAGAAAATTTCCTATTTCTGCTCATTCTTGAGCTTGCTATTGATTGTAAATGGTTGAGACAAGTACTATTCGATTAAGAAGAATATTTTCTATCAAACACATTTTAGTTTTAAAACGTTTCAGCAATGTAAATATAAAAAAAATCAAAAAAATACGCAAGTTTAAAAAGAGTCGTTATTCCTTGATAAGTATTAATTTCAAACTTAACTCTTGAGCTTGCTATTAATCTTAGATGGTTGAAGAAAATATTATTCGATTAAGCAAAAAATTTTCTTAAGCTCTTACATCTTATTTTCAAAACGTTTCAGCAATAAAAATACAAAAATCATCAAAAAAGTCGCAATTTTAAAGAGAATCGTTATTTCTTGTTAAATACCAATTTCAAACTTCATTTTTGAACTTGCTGTTAATTGTAGATGGTTGAAGCAAATACCATTCGATTAAGCAGGAAATTTTCTATCAAATAAATCTTACTTTTATAGCGTTTCAGCAATGTAAATATAAAAAAAATTAAAAAAACCGCAAGTTTAAAAATAGTCGTTATTCCTTGATAAGTACCAATTTCAAACTTCATTTTTCAGCTTGCTCTTAGCTGTATGTGGTTAAAGCAAATACCATTCAATTAAGCAAAAAATTTTCTATGAAAAAAATCTTACTTTTATAATGTTTCAGCAATGTAAATATAAAAAAAATTAAAAAAATGTGCAAGTTTAAAAATAGTCGTTATTCCTTGATAAGTACCAATTTCAAACTTCATTCTTGAGCTTGCTATTGATTTTAAATGGTTGAAGCAAGTACTATTCGATTGAACAGGATATTTTCTATCAAACACATTCTAGTTTTATAAAGTTTCAGCAATGTAAACATAAAAATAATTAAAAAAATACGCAAGTTTAAAGAAAGTCGTTATTTCTTGATAAATACCAATTCCAAACTTTATTCTTGAGCTTGCTATTAATTGTAGATGGTTGAAACAAATACCGTTCGATTAAGCAGAAAATTTTCTATCAAATATATCTTATTTTTATAACGTTTCAGCAATGTAAATAAAAAAAAAATTAAAAAAATACGCAAGTTTAAAAAGAGTCGTTATTTCTTGATAAATACCAATTTCAAACTTTATTCTTGAGCTTGCTATTAATTGTAGATGGTTGAAACAAATACCGTTCGATTAAGCAGAAAATTTTCTATCAAATATATCTTATTTTTATAACGTTTCAGCAATGTAAATATAAAAAAAATCAAAAAAATACGCAAGTTTAAAGATTGTCGTTATTCCTTGATAAGTAGCAATTTCAAACTTCAATCTTGAGCTTGCTCTTAGCTGTATGTGGTTGAAGCAAATACTATTCGATTAGTCAGGAAATTTTCTATCAAATAAATCTTACTTTTATAACGTTTCAGCAACGTAAATATAAAAAAAATTAAAAAAATACGCAAGTTTAAAAATAGTCGTTATTCCTCGATAAGTACCAATTTCAAACTTTATTCTTGAGCTTGCTATTGATTTTAAATGGTTGAGGCAAGTATTATTCGATTGAGGAGGATATTTTCTATCAAACACATTTTAGTTTTATAAAGTTTCAGCAATGTAAATAAAAAAAAAATTAAAAAAAAACGCAAGTTTAAAAGGAGTCGTTATTTCTTGATAAATACCAATTTCAAACTTTATATTTGAGCTTGCTATTATTTGTAGATAGTTAAAACAAATACCATTCGATTATGCAGAAAATTTTCTATCAAATATATCTTATTTTTATAACGTTTCAGCAATGTAAATATAAAAAAAATCAAAAAAATACGCAAGTTTAAATATAGTCGTTATTCCTTGATAAGTAGCAATTTCAAACTTCATTCTTGAGCTTGCTCTTAGCTGTATGTAGTTGAAGCAAATACCGTTCGATTAAGCAGGAAATTTTCTATCAAATAAATTTTACCTTTATAACGTTTCAGCAAAGTAAATATAAAGAAATTAAAAAAATTCACAAGTTTAAAAATATTCGTTATTTCTTGATAAGTATCAATTTCAAACTTTATTTTTGAGCTTGCTATTAATTGTAGATAGCTGAAGCAAATACCATTCGATTAAGCAAGAAATTTTCTATCAAATGTATTTTACTTTTATAACGTTTCAACAATGTAAATATAAAAAAAATCAAAAAAATACGAAAGTTTAAAGATAGTTGTTATTCCTTAATAAGTACCAATTTCAAACTTCATTTTTGAGCTTGCTGTTAATTGTAGATGATCGAAGCAATTACCATTCGATTAAGCAGGAAATTTTCCATCAAATATATTTTACTTTTATAAAGTTTTAGCAATGTAAATATAAAAAAACTTAAAAAAATGAGCAAGTTTAAAAATAGTCGTTATTCCTTGATAAGTACCAATTTCAAACTTTATTCTTGAGCTTGCTATTAAGTTTAAATGGATGAGGCAAGTACTATTCGATTGAGCAGGATATTTTCTATCAAACACATTTTAGTTTTATAGAGTTTTAGCAATGTAAATAAAAAAAAATTAAAAAAATACGCAAGTTTAAAAGGAGTCGTTATTTCTTGATAAATACCAATTTTAAACTTCATTCTTGAGCTTGCTATTGATTGTTGATGGCTGAAGCAAGTATTATTCAATTGAGCAGGATATTTTCTATCAAACACATCTTTCTTTTATAACGTTGCAGCAATGTAAATATAAAAAAAATTAAAAAAATAAGCAAGTTTAAAAATAGTCGTTATTCCTTGGTAAGTACCAATTTCAAATTTTATTCTTGAGCTTGCTATTAACTGTAAATGGTTAAAGCAAAGACCGTTCGATTAAGCGGAAAATTTTCTATCAAATAAATCTTACTTTTATAACGTTTCAGCAATGTAAATATAAAAAAAAATAAAAAAATGCGCAAGTTTATAAATAGTCGTAATTCCTTGATAAGTACCAATTTCAAACTTTAATCTTGAGCTTGCTATTGACTGTAGATGGCTGAGGCAAGTATTATTCGATTAAACAGGATATTTTCTATCAAACACATTCTAGTTTTATATAGTTTCAGCAATGTAAATATAAAAAAAATAAAAAAAACCCGCAAGTTTAAAAATAGTCGTTATTCCTTGATAAGTACCAATTTCAAACTTCATTCTTCAGCTTGCTCTAAGCTGTATGTGGTTAAAGCAAATACCATTCGATTAAGCAAAAAATTTTCTATCAAAAAAATCTTACTTTTATAACGTTTCAGCAATGTAAATATAAAAAAAATTAAAAAAATGTGCAAGTTTAAAAATAGTCGTTATTCCTTGATAAATACCAACTTCAAACTTCATTCTTGAGCTTGCTATTGATTTTAAATGGTTGAAGCAAATACTATTCGATTGAACAGGATATTTTCTATCAAACACATTCTAGTTTTATATAGTTTCAGGAATGTAAATAAAAAAAAATTAAAAAAATACGCAAGTTTAAAAGGAGTCGTTATTTCTTGATAAATACCAATTCCAAACTTCATTATTGAGCTTGCTATTGATTGTTGATGGCTGGAGCAAGTATTATTCAATTGAGCAGAATATTTTCTATCAAACACGTTCTAGTTTTATAAAGTTTCAGCAATGTAAATACAAAAAAAATCAAAAAAATACGCAAGTTTAAAGATAGTCGTTATTTCTTGATAAGTACCAAATTCAAACTTCATTCTTGAGCTTGCTATTGATTTTAAATGGTTGAAACAAGTACTATTCGATTGAGCAGGATACTTTCTATCAAAAACATTCTAGTTTTATAAAGTTTCAGCAATGTAAATATAAAAAAAAACAAAAAAAATACGCAAGTTTATAAAGAGTCGTTATTTCTTGATAAATACCAATTTCAAACTACATTCTTGAGCTTGCTATTAATTGTAGATGGTTGAGGCAAGTACTATTCGATTAAGCAGGACATTTTCTATCAAACACATTTTAGTTTTATAAAGTTTCAGCAATGTAAATATAAAAAAAATCAAAAAAATACGCAAGTTTAAAAATAGTCGTTATTCCTTGAAAAGTACCAATTTCAAACTTCATTCTTGAGCTTGCTATTAATTGTAGATGCTTGGCACAAGTACCGTTCGCTTGAGCAGGAAATTTCCTATCAAATACATCCTACTTTTATAACGTTTTAACAATGTAAATTTAAAAAAAATCAAAAAAATACGCAAGTTTAAAAATAGTCGTTATTTCTTAATAAATACCAAATTCAAACTTTATTCTTGAGCTTGCTATTAATTGTAGATGGTTGAGGCAAATACTATTCACTTGAACAGGATATTTTCTATCAAACACGTTTTAGTTTTATAAAGTTTCAGCAATGTAAATATAAAGAAACTCAAAAAAATACGCAAGTTTAAAGATAGTCGTTATTCCTTGATAAGTACCAATTTCAAACTTCATTCTTGAGCTTGCTATTAATTGTAGATGGTTGAAGCAAATACCATTCAATTAAACAGGAAATTTTTTATCAAATGTTTTTTATTTTTATAACGTTTCAGCAATGTAAATATAAAAAAAATCAAAAAAATACGCAAGTTTAAAGATAGTCGTTATTCCTTGATAAGTACCAATTTCAAACTTCATTTTTGAGCTTGCTGTTAATTGTAAAAGGTTAAAGCGAATACCATTCGATTAAGCAGAAAATTTTTCATCAAATGTATCTTATTTTTATAACGTTTCAGCAATGTAAATATAAAAAAAATTAAAAAAATGCGCAAGTTTAAAAATAGTCGTTATTCCTTGATAAATACCAACTTCAAACTACATTCTTGACCTTGCTATTAATTGTAGATAGTTCAGGCAAGTACTATTCAATTGAACAGGATATTTTCTATCAAACACGTTTTAGTTTTATAAAGTTTCAGCAATGTAAATATAAAGAAACTCAAAAAAATACGCAAGTTTAAAGATAGTCGTTATTCCTTGATAAGTACCAATTTCAAACTTCATTTTTGAGCTTGCTATTAGCTGTATGTGGTTGAAACAAATTCTCTTTTATTAAGCAGGAAAATTTCTATCAACTACAAGTTACTTTTATAACGTTTCAACAATGTAAATATAAAAAAAATTAAAAAATGCGCAAGTTTAAAAATAGTCGTTATTCCTTGATAAGCACAAATTTCAAACTTCATTCTTGAGCTTGCTGTTAATTGTAAAGAATCAAAGCAAATACCATTCGATTAAGCAGGAAATTTTATATCAATTGTGTCTTATTTTTATAACGTTTCGGCAATGTAAATATAAAAAAAATTAAAAAAATACGCAAGTTTAAAAATAGTCGTTATTACTTGATAAGTACCAATTTCAAACTTCATTTTTGAGCTTGCTATTAGCTGTATGTGGTTGAAACAAATTCCGTTTTATTAAGTAGAAAATTTTCTATCAATTACAAGTTACTTTTATAACGTTTCAACAATGTAAATATAAAAAAAATTAAAAAATGCGCAAGTTTAAAAATAGTCGTTATTCCTTGATAAGCACCAATTTCAAACTTCATTCTTGAGCTTGATGTTAATTGTAAAGGGTTAAAGCAAATACCATTCAATTAGGCAGGAAATTTTTTATAAAATTTGTCTTATTTTTATAACGTTTAAGCAATGTAAATATAAAAAAAAATAAAAAAATGCGCAAATTTAAAAATAGTCGTTATTTCTTGATAAGTACTAATTTCAAACTTTATTCTTGAGCTTGCTATTAACTACAGATAGTTGAAACAAACACAATTTAATTGAGCAGAAAATTTTCTATTAAATACATTTTTTTATAACGTTTCAGCAATGTAAATATTAAAACAATTAAAAAAATACGCAAGTTTAAGGAGAGTTGTTATTTCTTGATAAATACCAATTTTAAACTTTATTCTTGAGCTTGCTATTAATTGCAGATGGTTGAAACAAATACCATTCGATTGAGCAAAAAATTTTCTATCAAATACATTTTACCTTTATAACGTTTCAATAATGTAAATATAAAAAAAATTAAAAAAATACGCAAGTTTAAAAAAAGTTGTTATTTCTTGATAAATACCAATTTCAAACTTCATCCTTGAGCTTGCTATTAATTGTAGATGGTTGAAACAAAAACCATTCAATTTAACAGGAAATTTTCTATCAAATATATCTTACTTTTATAACGTTTCAGAAATGTAAATAAAAAAAAAATTTAAAAAATGCGCAAGTTTAAAGAGAGTCGTTATTTCTTGATAAATACCAATTTTAAACTTCATTCTTGAGCTTGCTATTGATTGTAGATGGTTAAAGCAAATACTATTAGATTGAGCAGGATTTTTTCTATCAAATACATTTCAGTTTTATATAGTTTTAGCAATGTAAATATAAAGAAACTCAAAAAAATACGCAAGTTTAAAGATAGTCGTTATTTCTTGATAAGTACCAATTTCAAACTTCATTCTTGAGCTTGCTATTGATTTTAAATGGCTGAAGCAAGTACTATTTGATTGAGCAGAATATTTTCTATCAAACACATTTATTAGTTTTATAAAGCTTCGGCAATGTAAATATAAAAAAAAATCAAAAAATACGCAAGTTTAAAGATAGTCGTTATTCCTTGATAAGTACCAATTTCAAACTTCATTCTTGAGCTTGCTATTAACTGTAAATAGTTAAGGCAAATACCATTTGATTAGGCAGAAAATTTTCTATAAAATACATCTTACTTTTATAACGTTTCAGCAATATAAATATAAAAAAATTAAAAAAATGAGCAAGTTTAAAGAGAGTCGTTATTTCATGATAAATACCAACTTCAAACTTCATTCTTGAGCTTGCTATTGGTTGTAGATGGTTGAAGCAAGTACTATTCGATTGAGCAGGATATTTTCTATCAAACACATTTTAGTTTCATAAAGTTTTAGCAATGTAATTATAAAAAAAATCAAAAAAATACGCAAGTTTAAAGATAGTCGTTATTTCTTGATAAGTACCATGTTCAAACTTCATTCTTGAGCTTGCTATTAATTGTAAATAGTTAAAGCAAATACCATTCGATTAAGCAGAAAATTTTCTATCAAATAGATTTTACTTTTATAACGTTTCAGCAATGTAAATATAAAAAAAAATTAAAAAAATGAGCAAGTTTAAAGAGAGTCGTTATTTCTTGATAAATACCAATTTCAAACTTCATTCTTGAGCTTGCTATTGGCTGTAGATGGTTGAAGCAAATACTATTCGATTGAGCAGGATATTTTCTATCAAACACATTTATTAGTTTTATAAAGCTTCAGCAATGTAAATATAAAAAAAATCAAGAAATACGCAAGTTTAAAGTTAGTCGTTATTCCTTGATAAGTACCAATTTCAAACTTCATTCTTGAGCTTGCTATTAACTGTAAATAGTTAAGGCAAATACCATTTGATTAGGCAGAAAATTTTCTATCAAATACATCTTACTTTAACAACGTTTCAACAATTTAAATATAAAAAAATTTAAAAAATGCGCAGGTTTAAAAATAGTCGTTATTACTTGATAAGTACCAATTTAAAACTTTATTCTTGAGCTTGCTATTAAATGAAGATGGTTGAAGCAAATACCATTTGATTAAACAGGAAATTTTCTATCAAATACATCTTACTTTTATAACGTTTCAAAAATGTGAATATAAAAAAAATTAAAAAAATGCGCAAATTTAAAGATAGTCGTTATTCCTTGATAAGTACCAATTTCAAACTTTATTCTTGAGCTTGCTATTAGTTGTAGATGGTAAAAGCAAATACCATTTGATTAGGCAGAAAATTTTCTATAAAATACGTTTTACTTTTATAACGTTTCAGCAATATAAATATAAAAAAATTAAAAAAATGCGCAAGTTTAAAGATAGTGGTTATTCCTTGATAAGTACCAATTTCAAACCTCATTCTTGAATGAGGTTTGAATCATTCTTGAGCTTCCTATTGATTTTAAATGGTTGAAGCAAGTACTATTCAATCGAGCGGGATATTTTCTATCAAACACGTTGTTTTATAAAGTTTCAGCAATGTAAATGTAAAGAAACTCAAAAAAATACGCAAGTTTAAAGACAATCGTTAATTCTTGATAAGTACCAATTTCGAACTTCATTCTTGAGCTTGCTATTGATTGTAGATGGTCGAGGCAATTACTATTCGATTAAGCAGGAAATTTTCTATCAAATACATCTTACTTCTATAACGTTTCAGCAATGTAAATATAAAAAAAATTAAAAAAATGCGCAAGTTTAAAAATAGTCGTTATTCCTTAATAAGTACCAAATTCAAACTTCATTCTTGAGCTTGCTATTAATTGTAAATAGTTAAGGCAAATACCATTTGATTAAGCAAGAAATTTTCTATCAACTATATCTTACTTTTATAACGTTTTAGCAATGTAAATATAAAAAAAATCAAAAAAATTCGCAAGTTTAAAGATAGTCGTTATTCCTTGATAAATACCAATTTCAAACTTTATTTTTGAGTATACTATTGATTGTAGATGGTTGAAACAAGTACTATTTGATTAAGCAGGATATTTTCTATCAAACACATTTTAGTTTTATAATGTTTCAGCAATGTAAATAAAAAAAATCAAAAAAATACGCATGTTTAAAGATAGTCGTTATTCCTTAATAAGTACCAACTTCAAACTTCATTTTTGAGCTTGCTGTTAATTGTAGATAGTTGAAGCAAACACCATTCGATTAAACATGAAATTTTTTATCAAACATATCTTACTTTATTAACGTTTCAGCAATGTAAATAAAAAAAAATCAAAAAAATGCGCAAGTTTATAAAGAGTCGTTATTTCTTGATAAATACCATATTCAAACTTCATTCTTGCTATTAATTGTAGATGGCTGAAGCAAGTATTATTTGATTGAGCAGGATATTTTCTATCAAACACATTTTTTTTATAACGTTTCAGCAATGTAAATATTAAAAAAATCAAAAAAATACGCAAGTTTAAAGAGAGTTGTTATTTCTTGATAAATACCAATTTCAAACTTCATTTTTGAGTATGCTATTAATTGTAGATGACTGAAGCAAGTAGCATTTGATTAACCAGGATATTTTCTATCAAACACATTTTAGTTTTATAATGTTTCAACAATGTAAATATAAAAAAAATTAAAAAAATACTGTCACGAAGCGGAAGTTCGTTGGCCTGCTAGGTCGTGAACCCCTCGATGCGTATGGGCTATTGCTGATACTGACCAAATCACCGCCGGTTGAAGCAATAGCTGACTGAGCATTTAAGGGGTTGGCGAACTAGTGGGTTGCGTTAAATGGGGAGTTCGGTGGTAGCAGTGGAGGAGGCGAGTCGACTAGGTAACGAGGGACGTGTGCCCAGACCCTTCAGGTGTGAACGATGTCGATGTAAGTAGCATTATTGGATCATGTACCATTTTTTGCGATCACCATTAAATTATCTTTTGTAATAAAACCCTGTTTTAATCTCAACCCCACCTCACGAGGTAGAGCCCGTGACAATACGCAAGTTTAAAGATAGTCGTAATTCCTTAATAAGTACCAATTTCAAACTTCATTTTTGCGCTTGCTGTTAATTGTAGATGGTTGAAGCAAATACCATTCGATTAAGCAGGAAATTTTTCATCAACTATATCTTACTTTTATAACGTTTCAGCAATGTAAATATAAAAAAAATTTAAAAAATGCGCAAGTTTAAAAATAGTCGTTATTTCTTGATAAATACCAATTTCAAACTTCATTCTTAAGCTTGCTATTGATTGTAGATGGCTAATGTAAGTATTATTCGATTAAGCAAGATATTTTCTATCAAACACATTTTAGTTTTATAACGTTTCAGCAATGTAAATATAAAAAAAATTTAAAAAATGCGCAAGTTTAAAAATAGTCGTTATTCCTTGATAAGTACCAATTTTAAACTTCATTCTTGAGCTTGCTATTAATTGTAAATGGTTAAAGCAAATACCATTTGATTAAAAAGAAAATTTTCTATCAAATATATTTTACTTTTATAACGTTTCAGCAATGTAAATATAAAAAAAATTAAAAAAATACGCAAGTTTAAATAGAGTCGTTATTTATTGATAAATACCAATTTCAAACTTCATTTTTGAGTAAGCTATTGATTGTAGATGGTTGAAGCAATTACCATTTGATTAGGCAGGATACTTTTAATCAAACACATTTTAGTTTTATAATGTTTCAGTAATGTAAATATAAAAAAAATCAAAAAAATACGCAAGTTTAAAGATAGTCGTTATTCCTTGGTAAGTACCAAATTCAAACTTCATTCTTGAGCATGCTATTAATTGTAAATGGTTAAAGCAAATACAATTCGATTAAGCAGGAAATTTTTTATCAAACATATTTTATTTTTATTACATTTTAGCAATGTAAATATAAAAAAATTTAAAAAAATGCGCAAGTTTAAAAATAGTCGTTATTCCTTGATAAGTACCAATTTCAAACTTTATTCTTGAGCTTGGTATTGACTTTAAGTGGTTGAGGCAAGTACTATTCGATTGACCAGAATATTTTTTATCAAACACATTCTAGATTTATAAAGTTTCAGCAATGTAAATATAAAAAAAATAAAAAAATACGCCAGTTTAAAGATAGTCGTTATTCCTTGATAAGTACCAATTTCAAACTTCATTCTTGAGCTTGCTATTGATTGTAGATGGCTGAAGCAAGTATTATTCGATTGAGCAGGATATTTTCTATCAAACACAATCTAGCTTTATGAAGTTTTAGCCATGTAAATAAAAAAAATTAAAAAAATACGCAAGTTTAAAAAGAGTCGTTATTTCTTGATAAATACCAATTTCAAACTTTATTCTTAAGCTTGCTATTAATTGTAGATGGTTGAAACAAATACCATTTGATTGAGCGAGAAATTTTCTATTAAATACATTTTTTTTATAACGTTTCAGCAATGTAAATATTAAAAAAATCAAAAAAATACGCAAGTTTAAAGATAGTCGTTATTCCTTGATAAGAAGCAATTTCAAACTTTATTCGTGAGCTTGCTCTTAGCTGCATGTGGTTGAAGTAAATACCATTCGATTAAGCAGGAAATTTTCTATCAAACACATCTTATTTTTGTAACGTTTCAGTAATGTAAATATAAAAAAAATTTAAAAAATGCGCAAGTTTAAAAATAGTCGTTATTCCTTGATAAGTATCAATTTCAAACTTCATCCTTGAGCTTGCTATTAATTTGAAATGGTTAAAGCAGGTATTATTCAATTAAGCAGGATATTTTTTATTAAACACATTCTAATTTTTCTAACGTTTCAGCAATGTAAATATAAAAAAAATCAAAAAAATACGCAAGTTTAAAGATAGTCGTTATTCCTTGATAAGTAGCAATTTCAAACTTCATTCTTGAGCTTGCTCTTAGCTGTATCTGGTTAAGGCAAATACCATTCGATTAAGCGGGAAATTTTCTATCAAATAAATCTTACTTTTATAACGTTTCAGCAATGTAAATATAAAAAAAATTAAAAAAATTGGCAAGTTTAAATATAGTCGCTATTCCTTGATAAGTACCAATTTCAAACTTCATTCTTGAGCTTGCTATTGATTTTAAGTGGTTGAGGCAAGTACTATTCGATTGACCAGAATATTTTCTATCAAACACATTCTAGATTTATAAAGTTTCAGCAATGGAAATATAAAAAAAAATAAAAAAATACGCAAGTTTAAAGATAGTCGTTATTCCTTGATAAGTACCAATTTCAAACTTCATTCTTGAGCTTGCTATTGGTTCTAAATGGTTGAGGCAAGTACTATTCGATTGACCAAAATATTTTCTATCAAACACAATCTAGCTTTATAAAGTTTTAGCCATGTAAATAAAAAAAATTAAAAAAATACGCAAGTTTAAAAAGAGTCGTTATTTCTTGATAAATACCAATTTCAAACTTTATTCTTAAGCTTGCTATTAATTGTAGATGGTTGAAACAAATACCATTTGATTGAGCGAGAAATTTTCTATTAAATACATTTTTTTTTATAACGTTTCAGCAATGTAAATATTAAAAAAATCAAAAAAATACGCATGTTTAAAAAGAGTCGTTATTTCTTGATAAATACCAAATTCAAACTTCGATCTTGAGCTTGCTATTGATTGTAGATGGCTAAAGTAAGTAACAGTCGATTGAGCAAGATATTTTCTATCAAACAAATTTTAGTTTTATAACGTTTCAGCAATGTAAATATAAAAAAAAAATTAAAAAATGCGCAAGTTTAATAATAGTCGTTATTCCTTGATAAGTACCAACTTCAAACTTTATTCTTGAGCTTGCTATTAATTGTAAATGGTTACAGCTAATACCATTTGATTAAACTGGTAATTTTCTATTAAATATATCTTACTTTTATAACGTTTCAGCAATGTAAATATAAAAAAAACAAAAAAATGCGCAAGTTTAAAGGAGTCGTTATTTCTTGATAAATACTAATTTCAAACTTCATTTTTGAGTATGCTATTAACTGTAGATGACTGGAGCAAGTACCATTTGATTAACCAGGATATTTTCTATCAAACACATTTTAGTTTTATAATGTTTCAGCAATGTAAATATAAAAAAAATTAAAAAAATACGCAAGTTTAAAAATAGTCGTTATTTTTTAATAAGTACCAATTTCAAACTTCATTTTTGAGCTTGCTGTTAATTGTAGATGGTTGAAGCAAATACCATTCGATTAAGCAGGAAATTTTTTATCAACTATGTCTTACTTTTATAACGTTTCAGCACTGTCAATATAAAAAAAAAATAAAAAATGCGCAAGTTTAAAAATAGTCGTTATTTCTTGATAAGTACCAATTTTAAACTTCATTTTTCAGCTTGCTATTGATTTTAAATGGTTAAAGCAAGTAATATTCGATTGAGCAGGATATTTTCTATCAAACACATTCTAGTTTTATAAAGTTGCAACAATGTAAATATAAAAAAAATTAAAAAAATACGCAAGTTTAAAAAGAGTCGTTATTTCTTGATAAATACTAATTTCAAACTTCATTCTTGAGCTTGCTATTGATTATAGATGGCTGAAGAAAGTATTATGCGATTAAGCAGGACATTTTCTATCAAACACATTTTAGTTTTATAACGTTTCAGCAATGTAAATATAAAAAAAATTAAAATAATGCGCAAGTTTATAAATAGTCGTTATTTCTTGATAAGTACCAATTTCAAACTTCATTCTTGAGCTTGCTATTAATTGTAAATGGTTAAAGCAAATACCATTTGATTAAGCAGAAAATTTTCTATCAAATATATTTTACTTTTATAACGTTTCAGCAATGTAAATATAAAAAAAATTAAAAAAATACGCAAGTTTAAATAGAGTCGTTATTTATTGATAAATACCAATTTCAAACTTTATTTTTGAGTAAGCTATTGATTGTAGATGGTTGAAGCAATTACCATTTGATTAGGCAAGATATTTTTTATCAAACACATTTTAGTTTTGTAAAGTTTCAGCAATGTAAATATAAAAAAAAATTAAAAAAATACGCAAGTTTAAAAAGAGTCGTTATTTCTTGATAAATACCAATTTCAAACTTCATTTTTGAGCTTGCTAACAACTGTAGATGGTTGAAACAAATACTATTCGATTAAACAGAAAATTTTCTATCAAATGTATTTTATTTTTATAACGTTTCAGCAATGTAAATATAAAAAAAATCAAAAAAATACGCAAGTTTATAAAGAGTCGTTATTTCTTGATAAATACCAATTTCAAACTTCATTTTTGAGTATGCTATTAATTGTAGATGACTGAAGCAAGTACCATTTGATTAACCAGGATATTTTCTATCAAACACATTTTAGTTTTATAATGTTTCAGCAATGTAAATATAAAAAAAATTAAAAAAATACGCAAGTTTAAAAATAGTCGTTATTTTTTAATAAGTACCAATTTCAAACTTCATTTTTGAGCTTGCTGTTAATTGTAGATGGTTGAAGCAAATACCATTCGATTAAGCAGGAAATTTTTCATTAACTATATCTTACTTTTATAACGTTTCAGCAATGTAAATATAAAAAAAATTTAAAAAATTCGCAAGTTTAAAAATAGTCGTTATTTCTTGATAAGTACCAATTTTAAACTTCATTCTTGAGCTTGCTATTGATTTTAAATGGTTAAAGCAAGTAGTATTCGATTGAGCAGGATATTTTCTATCAAACACATTCTAGTTTTATAAAGTTTCAGCAATGTAAATATAAAAAAAATTAAAAAAATACGCAAGTTTAAAGAGAGTCGTTATTTCTTGATAACTACCAATTTCAAACTTCATTATTGAGCTTGCTATTGATTGTAGATGGCTGAAGCAAGTATTATGCAATTAAGCAGGATATTTTCTATTAAACACATTTAATTCTTATAACGTTTTAGCAATGTAAATATTAAAAAAATCAAAAAAATACGCAAGTTTATAGATAGTCGATATTCCTTGATAAGTAGCAACTTTAAACTTTATTCTTGAGCTTGCTCTTAGCTGTATGTGGTTGAAGCAAATACCATTCGATTAAGCAGAAAATTTTCTATTAAATAAATTTTACTTTTATAATGTTTCGGCAATGTAAATATAAAAAAAATTAGAAAAATGCGCAAGTTTAAAAATAGTCGTTATTCCTTGATAAGTACCAATTTCAGACTTCATTCTTGAGCTTGCTATTGATTTTAAATGGTTGATGCAAGTAATATTTGATTGAAAAGGATATTTTATATCAAACACATTCTAGTTTTGTGAAGTTTCAGCAATGTAAATATAAAAAAAATCAAAAAAATACGCAAGTTTAAAAAGAGTCGTTATTTCTTGATAAATACCAATTTCAAACTTCATTCTTGAGCTTGCTATTGATTGTAGATGGCTGAAGCAAGTATTATTCGATTGACCAGGATATTTTCTATTAAACACATTTAATTTTTATAACGTTTCAGCAATGTAAATATTAAAAAAATCAAAAAAATACGCAAGTTTATAGATAGTCGATATTCCTTGATAAGTAGCAATTTTAAACTTCATGCTTGAGCTTGTTCTTAGCTGTATGTGGTTGAAGCAAATACCATTCAATTAAGCAGGAAATTTTCTATCAAATAAATTTTACTTTTATAATGTTTCGGCGACGTAAATATAAAAAAAATTAGAAAAATGCGCAAGTTTAAAAATAGTCGTTATTCCTTGATAAGTACCAACTTCAGACTTCATTCTTGAGCTTGCTATTGATTTTAAATGGTTGAAGCAAGTAATATTTGATTGAGCAGGATATTTTATATCAAACACATTCTAGTTTTGTAAAGTTTCAGCAATGTAAATATAAAAAAAATCAAAAAAATACGCAAGTTTAAAAAGAGTCGTTATTTCTTGATAAATACCAATTTCAAACTTCATTCTTGAGCTTGCTATTGATTGTAGATTGCTGAAGCAAGTACTATTCAATTAAACAGAACATTTTCTATCAAACACATTTTACTTTTATAACGTTTCAGCAATGTAAATATAAAAAAAATTAAAAAAATACGCAAGTTTAAATAGAGTCGTTATTTATTGATAAATACCAATTTCAAACTTCATTTTTGAGTAAGCTATTGATTGTAGATGGTTGAAGCAATTACCATTTGATTAGGCAGGATATTTTTTATCAAACTCATTTTAGTTTTATAATGTTTCAGTAATGTAAATATAAAAAAAATCAAAAAAATACGCAAGTTTAAAGATAGTCGTTATTCCTTGATAAGTACCAATTTCAAATTTCATTCTTGTGCTTGCTATTGATTGCAGATGGCTGAAGCAAGTATTATTCGATTGAGCAGGACATTTTCTATCAAACACTTTTTTTTATAACGTTTGAGCAATGTAAATATAAAAAAAATTAAAAAAAAGCCAAGTTTAAAAATAGCCATTATTCCTTGGTAAGTACCAATTTCAAACTTTATTCTTGAGCTTGCTATTATTTGTAAATGGTTAAAGCAAATACTAATCAATTAAGCAGGAAATTTTCTATCAAATAAAATTTATTTCTATAACGTTACAGTAATGTAAATATAAAAAAAATTTAAAAAATGCGCAAGTTTAAAAATAGTCGTTATTCCTTGATAAGTTCCAATTTCAAACTTCATCCTTGAGCTTGCTATTAATTTGAAATGTTTAAAGCAGGTATTATTCAATTAAGCAGGATATTTTTTATTAAACACATTCTATTTTTCTAACGTTTCAGCAATGTAAATATAAAAAAAATCAAAAAAATACGCAAGTTTAAAGATAGTCGTTATTCCTTGATAAGTACTGTAATGAGATCGTCGTTGAGGAAAGGTGTTAAGTAATAACCAAAATTAAATATTAAATATTTTCTTTTATATTTTAAACCATTTTGGTTTAATTCGGCTCGCCTACGTTGTGTTTAATCGTCTAGAGTAATCACTCTCATAGTGATAATTAATTTAACCCTTTCTGTAAGAATAGAAGGGATAAGTGGTAACTCAAATTCGAATTCAAAGTAGTGTCAAACGCGTGGGGGAAGAAATTAAAAGTCAAGTTTCCTCAAAACGAAATTTATTACATATCTTCAAAATGTTTATTACAACAATACAAGAATTATGAGGGTTAATCCAAATTTGCCATTTATTCAAATTTCCATTTATTATTTAGTCAAATTTTTTTTTTAACATCTGTAACCACAAATCTGTTCAAATCTGAGACTATAATTTTATAAACCTCTAGTCGCGGATTTTAAGTAATAAATAAATTTATTATTAACATTATTATTTAGAATTTACTTTTTCTGTTTCAATGGTCCTAATTCTGTGTTGTACATCTACCCTAAATTCCAATTTATATTTGCTCAGATTTATAATTTCAAGGCAAAGTTTAATAATACGTTTGATAAGCTACTCTTGTACCTGAGTTGGCGGGTTACATGCTCACGGCTCTCTTTTTTATAAGTGCATCGCAATTACTATTTCGCCCTATCGCCGACCACCGACCCTGGTAAAAGTCAGGTGCCTAAACACCTCTTGCCAAATCCGAGCAAAACCAGGATATACAAATCTTTGCAAAACAAACTGAATTACTGTAGGAATCATTTCTCTCACAAATTTCGGTCACGAGCTTGGACAAAGACTTTTCAGAACTTCACCCTTTCACGATACCAGTTTATTACAGGTAACAAGGATGGTTATTTTTTCTCGTTTGTTTCGTAACAGCCTGCATATAAGTATATGCCGTTGGAACGGGTCTACCACGTTCTATCTAAGTTCGACTGTCGGAAACTACGACCTGACACAGTGAATTAGATCCAGTAAAGTTGGAAGAAAGGGTTCCCGGGAACCACGACTTTCCTCTTGAAGATGGCCGACAAACGAGCCTATAATTTCAGGTGTAATCTCGCCTAACACGACGCGAGAGAGAAACAACCCTACGCTACCCTAATTTCAAAATATGCAGCAAATTCAACCTCACGAGATTTTGTAACAACTAAACTTTGCACTGATTTGAAGTGACCATTTGACGTAATTGTTGAGAACCCTTTTTGTAATAGATTGATGATAGATATCTTAGATTTTAATTATTTGGGTTGATAGTCACATCCAGATCGAGCAAAATAAAGAAAGAATAAAAATTAGAATTCATTTCAAAAGTGACCGCAAGTGGTTGCATTTTTCACCAAAAATAATTAACTTTTCTAAGTTCGGAATATTTATTTTGAACCAATTAAGCTAAAATTATTTTTGAAAATGAAATTTCCAAAACCCAAATTAAAAGTAATACAATCAATAAAGTTCAATAAAATGATTTAAATAAATTTGTGGTCACGATGACGATTAAATATGTAAATTTAATCAAATGATTTGAAGAAACTCGGATTAAATTAAATAAAATCTTCGTATAAAATTAATTAATTCAAATAATAAATAGATAGAAAACCCTTTGTGGGCTTACCTAGAAAATTAATCCCTTTGATTGTCCTGGGAGCCCTTGTGGTTAAATTGCCAAGTTGGTTGGTTTATCTTTTAACACAAACCGTCACAATTTAATTTAAATTATTAAATAAAAAAAAATATTATTACTCCTTCACACTAGCACCAAATCAAAAAAATATTTAATGATGAAATAATATTAAATTTTAAAATAAACCCAAAGGGTTGAAATTGGACTTTGTTAAATTAAATAAAATTAAACAAAGAGAATAATTCGAAAATTAACTATCTCGAAAGACCGTCAAGAATCGACTGCCCAAAATCCACGCGAAATCTGTTTTTATGAAATAGGGACGCTCCCTGAACCACCCCCTCTGGTACTCTCTTTCCACATATGCAAGATTATGCAAATTTGACTCTTAAACGTTTTGGCATTAAGATCAACCCTCGTTTAACCCTCCTAAACAAAATATTATTTACTAGCAGGGGTATTTTTGATTCGATTTTTCCCTATATTATTTAACATACAATTTATAAATTTCTTTGATGACCGAATATAATACAATCACAATGTCGAATCAACCCCTATTTACCTGAAAGAGAAATTAAACTCCAAAGTTTGTTGCCGTTTTGTCTAAACTTATTTTTAAACATTATTGTGGCAAATACATGCAGCAACAAATTTCGTTTGTTTAAATTTTATGGAAATGTAGAATTAAATTCGGAAAGAAAACTGTAATTTCGCGGTACTACCCTCCACTTGGTGTCGCCACCGGTATTATCTTCGTACGATTTTTCCGAATTTATTCGAAAAATTTACGAAAATCCATCTACATTTCTTTCTATCACTATGTTAGTAATTTGGACAACCATTGTGTCGTACCAAATTGGTTTACAATGAGTTTAAATAATTTAAACTGTTTACATGCAATTTCACGGTTGCCCTCGCCTAAATTAGGGTTAAATTTTATATTAAAATGTTCAGAAAATTTCACGCGTTTTTCTAAAATACTTGTTTTGTACTGGATCTTTTGTATTTAGCAACAATTTAATAATTTTACTAAAACTTTTCTAAATGAACACATGTGCAAGTTATTTTCGGTATTCTTCCAGCGATTGGTGTTAGGGCGTGTCTTCTTTTAAGAAACCACTTGACCGTCAGCTTTATCTTTGACAAAATTTAAATTCCAGATTTCCTGTTACAATCGCCCAATATATTTGTGAATATTTAGAATAATGATTTTGGACAAATTGGCAGATTTACGTTAATTTAAAGTATTATGCTATGAGTGTAGCTTTTTTTTAAATTTAAATTATTGAAAGTTTTATTATGCATCTAATAACTACAAATTTTTTGCCTCTGACCGAATTTATTTACCAAATTGTGGATCTTCACTAAATTTATAATTTTCTTTCAGATACGGATTAATAAGTATTTTCAAAATAGGACTATTAATTGATTATAAAATTATAGTTTTGATTTCTTCATTAACATTAAACAATAATAGGATTATTTGTATTTTTATGTGGTGTGCAATATTTCTTTGAACGACTAGATTCGTGGGTGGCGATGACGCTATTCTTGCCGCT
Organism: Tribolium confusum; assembly: GCA_029207805.1. Lineage (NCBI taxonomy): Eukaryota > Metazoa > Arthropoda > Insecta > Coleoptera > Tenebrionidae > Tribolium > Tribolium confusum. The sequence goes on along the minus strand of JALGAY010000071.1, from coordinate 286,501 downwards.
TTAAAACATCCCCCGTTAACATGTGGCCTTTTAAAACATGGTTTTGCAATTTGTAATCACTTAGAGTTCTAGGAAAAATTTCGTGGGAACGGTCGTTTTCTAAATACTTCAATATTTACAAAACACGTGTGAATTTAAACTAAATCTAAATTTGGTTGTTTCTTTTAATTTTCACGGAAACAAATCGATCGTGATAAAATTTATCTAATAGATTACTAATTTGAAATTACTTTCTTGCCCGATTATTAATAAATAAAATTTATAAATAACGCGTTCATCACAGTACCAACTTCAAACTTCATTCTTGAGCTTGCTATTAATTGTAAATATTTACAGCTAATACCATTTGATTAAACAGGTAATTTTTTATTAAATATATCTTACTTTTATAACGTTTCAGTAATGTAAATATAAAAAAAAACAAAAAAATGCGCAAGTTTAAAAAGAGTCGTTATTTCTTGATAAATACTAATTTCAAACTTCATTCTTGAGCTTGCTATTATTTTTAGATAGCCAAAGTAAGTATTATTCGATTGAGCAAGATATTTTCTATCAAACACGTTTTAGTTTTATAACGTTTTAGCAATGTAAATATAAAAAAAATTAAAAAAATTCGCAAGTTTAAAAATAGTCATTTCTTGATAAGTACCAATTTCAAACTTTATTCTTGAGCTTGTTACTAATTGTAGATAGTTCAAACAAATACTATTCGAATAAACAGGAAATTTTCTATCAAATATATCTTACTTCTATAACGTTTCAGCAATGTAAATATAAAAAAAATCGCAAGATTAAAGATAGTTGTTATTCCTTAATAAGTACCAATTTCAAACTTCATTTTTGAGCTTGCTGTTAGTTGTAGATGGTTGAAGCAAATACCCTTCGATTAAGCAAAAAAATTTTCATCAAATATATTTTACTTTTATAACGTTTCAGCAATGTAAATATAAAAAAAATTAAAAAATGCGCAAGTTTAAAAATAGTCGTTATTCCTTGATAAGTGCCAACTTCAAACTTCATTCTTGAGTTTGCTATTAATTTTAAATGGTTGAGGCAAATACTATTCGATTAAACAGGATATTTTTTATCAAACACATTTTAGTTTTATAGAGTTTCAGCAATGTAAATAAAAAAAATTAAAAAAATGCGCAAGTTTAAAAATAGTCGTTATTTCTTGATAAGTACCAATTTCAAACTTTATTCTTGAGCTTGCTATTAATTGTAGATAGCTGAAACAAATACCATTCAATTAAGCAGGAAATTTTCTATCAAATATATCTTACTTCTATAACGTTTCAGCGATGTAAATATAAAAAAAATCAAAAAAATACGCAAGTTTAAAAATAGTTGTTATTTCTTAATAAGTACCAATTTCAAACTTCATTTTTGAGCTTGCTATTAATTTTAGATAGTCAAAGTAAGTATTATTCGATTAAGCAAGATATTTTCTATCAAAAACGTTTTAGTTTTATAACGTTTCAGCAATGTAAATATAAAAAAAATTAAAAAAATGCGCAAGTTTAAAAATAGTCGTTATTCCTTGATAAGTACCAATTTCAAACTTCATTCTTGAGCTTGCTATTGATTGTCGATGGCCAATGTAAGTATTATTCGATTAGGCAAGATATTTTCTATCAAACACATTTTAGTTTTATAACGTTTCAACAATGTAAATATAAAAAAAATTAAAAAAATGCGCAAGTTTAAAAATTGTCGTTATTCCTTGATAAGTACCAATTTCAAACTTCATTCTTGAGCTTGCTATTGATTTTAAATGGTTGAAGCAAGTACTATTCGATTGAGCAGGATATTTTCTATCAAACACATTCTAGTTTTATAAAGTTTTAGAAATGTAAATATAAAAAAAATTAAAAAAATGCGCAAGTTTAATAATAGTCGTTATTCCTTGATAAGTACCAATTTCAAACTTCATTCTCGAGCTTGCTATTAATTGTAAATGGTTAAAGCAAATACTATTCGATTAAGCAGGTAATTTTCTATCAAAAATATCTTACTTTTATAACGTTTCAGCAATGTAAATATATAAAAAACTAAAAAAATGCGCAAGTTTAGAAATAGTCGTTATTTCTTGATAAGTACCAATTTCAAACTTTATTCATGAGCTTGCTATTAACTATAGATGGTTGAAGCAAATACCATTTGATTGAGCAAGAAATTTTCTATTAAATACATCTTTTTTTTATAACGTTTCAGCAACGTAAATATTAAAAAAATCAAAAAAATACGCAAGTGTAAAGAGAGTTGTTATTCCTTGATAAGTAGCAACTTCAAACTTCATTCTTGAGCTTGCTCTTAGCTGTATGTGGTTGAAGCAAATACCATTCGATCAAGCAGGAAATTTTCTATCAAATAAATTTTACTTTTATCACGTTTCAGCAGTGTAAATATAAAAATAATTAAAAAAATGCGCAAGTTTAAAAATAGTCGTTATTTCTTGATAAGTACCAATTTCAAACTTTATTCTTGAGCTTGCTATTAATTGTAGATAGTTGAAACAAATATCGTTCGATTAAGCAGGAAATTTTGTATCAAATATATTTTACTTTTATAACGTTTCAGCAATATAAATAAAAAAAAATCAAAAAAATACGCAAGTTTAAAGATAGTTGTTATTCCTTAATAAGTACCAATTTCAAACTTCATATTTGAGCTTGCTGTTAATTGTAGATAGATAAAGCAGATACCATTTCATTAAGCAGGAAATTTTCTATCAAATACATCTTATTTTTATAACGTTTCAGTAATGTAAATATAAAAAAAATCAAAAAAATACGCAAGTTTAAAGATAGTCGTTATTCTTTGATAAGTAGCAATTTCAAACTTCATTCTTGAGCTTGCTCTTAGCTGTATGTGGTTGAAGCAAATACCATTTGATCAAGCAGGAAATTTTCTATTAAACATATCTTATTTATAACGTTTCAGCAATGTAAATATAAAAAAAATTAAAAAAATGCGCAAGTTTAAAAATAGTCGTTATTTCTTGATACGTACCAATTTCAAACTTTATTCTTGAGCTTGCTAATAATTGTAGATAGTTGAAATAAATACCGTTCGATTAAGCAGGAAATTTTCTATCAAATATATCTTACTTTTGTAACGTTTCAGCAATGTAAATATAAAAAAAATCAAAAAATACGCAAGTTTAAAGATAGTTGTTATTCCTTAATAAATACCAACTTCAAACTTCATTTTTGAGCTTGCTGTTAATTGTAGATGGTTGAAACAAATACCATTTGATTAAGCAGAAAATTTTTTAATAAATATATTTTACTTTTATAACGTTTCAGCAATGTAAATATAAAAAAAATTAAAAAAATGCGCAAGTTTATAAATAGTTGTTATTCCTTGATAAGTAGCAATTTCAAACTTTATTTTTGAGCTTGCTCTTAGCTGTATGTAGTTGAAAAAAATACCGTTCGATTTAGCAGAAAATTTTCTATCAAATAAATCTTACTTTTATAACGTTTCAACAATGTAAATATAAAAAAAATTAAACAAATGCGCAAGTTTAAAGATAGTCGTTATTCCTTAATAAGTACCAATTTCAAACTTTATTTTTGAGCTTTCTATTAATTGTAGATAGTTGACAAAAGTACCATTCTATTGAGCAGAAAATTTCCTATTAAATACATCCTACTTTTATAACGCTTCAACAATGTAAATATAAAAAAAATCAAAAAAATTCGCAAGTTTAAAGAGAGTCGTTATTTCTTGTTAAATACCAATTTCAAACTAAATTCTTGAGCTTGCTATTGATTGTAGATGGTTGAAGCAAGTACTATTTGATTGAGCAGGATATTTTCTATCAAACACATTTTAGTTTTATAAAGTTTCAACAATGTAAATATAAAGAAACTCAAAAAAATACGCAAGTTTAAAGATAGTCGTTATTCTTTGATAAGTACCAATTTCAAACTTTATTCTTGAGCTTGCTATTATTTGTAGATGGTAAAAGCAAATACCATTCGATTAGGCCGAAAATTTTCTATAAAATTTATTTTATTTTTATAACGTTTCAACAATGCAAATATAAAAAAAATTAAAAAAATACGCAAGTTTAAAGATAGTCGTTATTCCTTGTTAAATACCAATTTCAATCTTCATTTTTGAGTATGCTATTGATTTTAGATGGTTGAAGCCAGTACTATTTAATTAAACAGGAAATTTTCTATCAAGTATATCTTATTTTTATAACGTTTCACAATCTAAATATAAAAAAAATTAAAAAAATGCGCAAGTTTAAAAATAGTCGTTATTTCTTGATAAGTACCAACTTCAAACTTCATTCTTGAGCTTCCTATTGATTTTAAATGGTTGAAGCAAGTACTATTCGATCGAGCAGGATATTTTCTATCAAACACATTTTAGTTTTATAAAGTTACAGAAATGTAAATATAAAAAAAAATCAATAAAATACGCAAGTTTAAAAAGAGTCGTTATTTCTTGATAAATACCAATTTCAAACTTCATTCTTGAGCTTGCTATTGATTGTAGATGGTCGAGGCAATTACTATTCGATTAAGCAGGAAATTTTCTATCAAATACATCTTACTTTTATAACGTTTCAGCAATGTAAATATAAAAAAAATTAAAAAAATGCGCAAGTTTAAAAATAGTCGTTATTCCTTAATAAGTACCAAATTCAAACTTCATTCTTGAGCTTGCTATTAATTGTAAATAGTTGAGGCAAATACCATTTGATTAAGCAAGAAATTTTCTATCAACTATATCTTACTTTTATAACGTTTTAGCAATGTAAATATAAAAAAAATCAAAAAAATTCGCAAGTTTAAAGATAGTCGTTATTCCTTGATAAATACCAATTTCAAACTTTAATTTTGAGTATACTATTGATTGTAGATGGTTGAAGCAAGTACTATTTGATTAAGCAGGATATTTTCTATCAAACACATTTTAGTTTTATAATGTTTCAGCAACGTAAATAAAAAAAAATTAAAAAAATACGCATGTTTAAAGATAGTCGTTATTCCTTAATAAGTACCAATTTCAAACTTCATTTTTGAGCTTGCTGTTTATTGTAGATGGTTGAAGCAAATACCATTCGATTAAGCAAAAAATTTTCTATCAAATATATTTTACTTTTATAACGTTTCAGCAATGTAAATATAAAAAAAAAATTAAAAAAATGCGCAAGTTTAAAAATAGTCCTTATTCCTTGATAAGTACCAATTTCAAACTTTATTCTTGAGCTTGCTATAAATTGCAGATGGTTAAAGCAAGTACAGTTTGATTGAGCAGGAAATTTTCTATTAAACACATCCTACTTTTATAACGTTTCAGCAATGCGAATATAGAAAAAATTAAAAAAATGCCCAAGTTTAAAAATAGTCGTTATTTCTTGATAAGTACCAATTTCAAACTTTATTTTTGAGCTTACTATTATATATAGATGGTTGGAACAAATACCATTTGATTGAGCAGGAAATTTTCTATCAAATACATTTTTTTTATAACGTTTCAACAATGTAAATATTAAAAAAATCCAAAAAAATACGCAAGTTTAAAGAGAGTTGTTATTTCTTGATAAATACTAATTTCAAACTTTATTCTTGAGCTTGCTATTAATTGCAGATGGTTGAGACAAGTACCATTCGATTGAGCAGGAAATTTCCTATTAATTACATTTTACTTTTATAACGTTACAACAATGTAAATATAAAAAAATTAAAAAAATACGCAAGTTTAAATAGAGTCGTTATTTCTTGATAAATACCAATTTCAAACTTCATTTTTGAGTATGCTATTGATTGTAGATGGTTGAAGCAAGTACTATTTGATTAAGCAGGATATTTTCTATGAAACACATTCTAGTTTTATAAAGTTTTAGCAATGTAAATATAAAAAAAATTAAAAAAATAAGCAAGTTTAAAAAGAGTTGTTATTTCTTGATAAATACCAATTTCAAACTTTATTTTTGAGCTTGCTATTAATTGTAGATGGTTGAAGCAAATACCGTTCAATTAAGCAGGAAACTTTCTATCTAATATGTTTAATTTTTATAACATTTCAGCAATGTAAATATAAAAAAAATCAAAAAAATTCGCAGGTTTAAAGATAGTCGTTATTCCTTGATAAATACCAATTTCAAACTTTATTTTTGAGTATACTATTGATTGTAGATGGTTGAAGCAAGTACTATTTGATTAAGCAGAATATTTTCTATCAAACACATTTTAGCTTTATAATGTTTCAGCAATGTTAATAAAAAAAAAACAAAAAAATACTCAAGTTTAAAAATAGTCGTTATTCCTTAATAAGTACCAATTTCAAACTTCATTTTTGAGCTTGCTGTTAATTGTAGATGGTTAAAGCAAATACCATTCGAGTGAGCAGGATATTTTTTATCAAACAGATTCTAGCTTTATAAAGTTTCAGCAATGTAAATATAAAAAAAATCAAAAAAATACGCAAGATTAAAAATAGTCGTTATTCCTTGATAAGTACCAATTTCAAACTTCATTCTTGAGCTTGCTATTAGCTGTATGTGCTTGAAGCAAATACCGCTTGATTAAGCAAAAAATTTTCTCTCAAACAAATTTTACTTTTATAACGTTTCAACAATGTAAATATAAAAAAAATCAAAAAAATACGCAAGTTTAAAAAGAGTCGTTATTTCTTGATAAATACCAAATTCAAACTTCATTCTTGAACTTGCTATTAATTGTAGATAATTGAGGCAAGTACTATTCGATTGAGCAGAATATTTTCTATCAAACACATTTTAGTTTTATAAAGTCTTAGCAATGTAAATATAAAGAAACTCAAAAAATACGCAAGTTTAAAGATATTCGTTATTCCTTGATAAGTACCAATTTCAAACTTTACTGTTGAGCTTGCTATTAATTGTAAATGGTTGACACAAATACCATTCAATTAAGCAGAAAATTTTCTATTAAACGCATTTTACCTTTATAACGTTTTAACAATGTAAATATAAAAAAATCAAAAAAATTCGCAAGTTTAAAGAGAGTCGTTATTTTTTGATAAATACCAATTCCAAACTTCATTTTTGAGCTTGCTATTAATTGTAGATGGTTGAAACAAATACTATTTGATTAAACAGAAGATTTCCTATCAAATATGTTTTACTTTCATAACGTTTCAGCAATGTAAATATAAAAAAAATTAAAAAAATACGCAAGTTTAAAGATAGTCGTTATTCCTTGATAAATACCAATTTCAAACTTCATTTTTGAGTATGCTATTGATTGCAGATGGTTGAAGCCAATATTATTTGATTAAGCAAAATATTTTCTATCCAACACATTTTAGTTTTATAATGTTTCAGCAATGTAAATATAAAAAAAATCAAAAAAATACGCAAGTTTAAAGATAGTCGTTATTCCATAATAAGAACCAATTTCAAACTTCATTTTTGAGCTTGCTGTTATTTGTAGATGGTTGAAGCAAATACCATTCGATTAAGCAGAAATTTTTCTCTTAAATGTATCTTACTTTTATAACGTTTCAGCAATGTAAATATAAAAAAAATAAAAAAATGCGCAAGTTTAAAAATAGTCGTTATTTCTTGATAAGTACCAAATTCAAACCTCATTCTTGAGGTTGCTATTAATTTTAGATGGTTGAAGCAAGTACTATTTGATTGAGCAGGATATTTTCTATCAAACACATTCTAGTTTTATAAAGTTTCAGCAATGTAAATTAAAAAAAATTAAAAAAAATTACGCAAGTTTAAAAAGAATTGTTATTTCCTGATAAATACTAAATTCAAACTTCATTCTTGAGCTTGCTCTTAGCTCTATGTGGTTGAAGCTAATACCATTCGATTAAGCCAAAAAATTTCTATTAAATAAGTCTTACTTTTATAACGTTTTGGCAATGTAAATATAAAAAAAATTAAAAAAATTCGCAAGTTTAAATATAGTCGTTATTCCTTGATAAGTACCAATTTCAAACTTCATTCTTGAGCTTGGTATTGATTCTAAATGGTTGAAACAAGTACTACTCGATCAAGCAAGATATTTCCTATCAAACACATTCTAGTTTTATAAAGTTTCAGAAATATAAATATTAAAAAAATTAAAAAAATACGCAAGTTTAAAGAGTGTCGTTATTTCTTGATAAATACCAACTTCAAACTTCATTCTTGAGCTTGCTATTGATTGTAGATAGTTGAGGCAAGTACTATTCGATTGAGCAGGATATTTTCTATTACACATTTTAGTTTTATAAAGTTTTAACAATGTAAATATAAAGAAACTCAAAAAATACGCAAGTTTAAAGATATTCGTTATTCCTTGATAAGTACCAATTTCAAACTTTACTGTTGAGCTTGCTATTAATTGTAAATGGTTGACACAAATACCATTCAATTAAGCAGAAAATTTTCTATTAAACGCATTTTACCTTTATAACGTTTTAACAATGTAAATATAAAAAAATCAAAAAAATTCGCAAGTTTAAAGAGAGTCGTTATTTTTTGATAAATACCAATTCCAAACTTCATTTTTGAGCTTGCTATTAATTGTAGATGGTTGAAACAAATACTATTTGATTAAATAGAAGATTTCCTATCAAATATGTTTTATTTTCATAACGTTTCAGCAATGTAAATATAAAAAAAATTAAAAAAATACGCAAGTTTAAAGATAGTCGTTATTCCTTGATAAATACCAATTTCAAACTTCATTTTTGAGTATGCTATTGATTGCAGACGGTTGAAGCCAATATTATTTGATTAAGCAAAATATTTTCTATCAAACACATTTTAGTTTTATAATGTTTCAGCAATGTAAATATAAAAAAAATCAAAAAAATACGCAAGTTTAAAGATAGTCGTTATTCCATAATAAGAACCAATTTCAAACTTCATTTTTGAGCTTGCTGTTATTTGTAGATGGTTGAAGCAAATACCATTCGATTAAGCAGAAAATTTTCTCTTAAATGTATCTTACTTTTATAACGTTTCAGCAATGTAAATATAAAAAAAAATAAAAAAATGCGCAAGTTTAAAAATAGTCGTTATTTCTTGATAAGTACCAAATTCAAACTTCATTCTTGAGGTTGCTATTAATTTTAGATGGTTGAAGCAAGTACTATTTGATTGAGCAGGATATTTTCTATCAAACACATTCTAGTTTTATAAAGTTTCAGCAATGTAAATAAAAAAAAATTAAAAAAATATACGCAAGTTTAAAAAGAGTTGTTATTTCCTGATAAATACTAAATTCAAACTTCATTCTTGAGCTTGCTCTTAGCTCTATGTGGTTGAAGCTAATACCATTCGATTAAGCAAAAAAATTTCTATTAAATAAGTCTTACTTTTATAACGTTTTGGCAATGTAAATATAAAAAAAATTAAAAAAATTCGCAAGTTTAAATATAGTCGTTATTCCTTGATAAGTACCAATTTCAAACTTCATTCTTGAGCTTGGTATTGATTCTAAATGGTTGAAACAAGTACTACTCGATCAAGCAAGATATTTCCTATCAAACACATTCTAGTTTTATAAAGTTTCAGAAATATAAATATTAAAAAAATTAAAAAAATACGCAAGTTTAAAGAGTGTCGTTATTTCTTGATAAATACCAATTTCAAACTTCAATCTTGAGCTTGCTATTGATTGTAGATAGTTGAGGCAAGTACTATTCGATTGAGCAGGATATTTTCTATTAAACACATTTTAGTTTTATAAAGTTTTAACAATGTAAATATAACGAAACTAAAAAAATACGCAAGTTTAAAAATAGTCGTTATTCCTTTATAAGTACCAACTTCAAACTTTATTGTTGAGCTTGCTATTATCTGTAGATGGTTGACACAAATATTACTTGAATAAGCAGAAAATTTCCTATTAAATACATTCTACTTTTATAACGTTTCAACAATGTAAATATAAAAAAAATTAAAAAAATACGCAAGTTTAAAGAGTGTCGTTATTTCTTGATAAATACCAATTTCAAACTTCATTCTTGAGCTTGCTATTGATTGTAGATAGTTGAGGCAAGTACTATTCGATTGAGCAGGATATTTTCTATTAAACACATTTTAGTTTTATAAAGTTTTAACAATGTAAATATAAAGAAACTCAAAAAATACGCAAGTTTAAAGATATTCGTTATTCCTTGATAAGTACCAATTTCAAACTTTACTGTTGAGCTTGCTATTAATTGTAAATTGTTGACACAAATACCATTCAATTAAGCAGAAAATTTTCTATTAAACGCATTTTACCTTTATAACGTTTTAACAATGTAAATATAAAAAAATCAAAAAAATTCGCAAGTTTAAAGAGAGTCGTTATTTTTTGATAAATACCAATTCCAAACTTCATTTTTGAGCTTGCTATTAATTGTAGATGGTTGAAACAAATACTATTTGATTAAACAGAAGATTTCCTATCAAATATGTTTTATTTTCATAACGTTTCAGCAATGTAAATATAAAAAAAATTAAAAAAATACGCAAGTTTAAAGATAGTCGTTATTCCTTGATAAATACCAATTTCAAACTTCATTTTTGAGTATGCTATTGATTGCAGATGGTTGAAGCCAATATTATTTGATTAAGCAAAATATTTTCTATCAAACACATTTTAGTTTTATAATGTTTCAGCAATGTAAATATAAAAAAAATCAAAAAAATACGCAAGTTTAAAGATAGTCGTTATTCCATAATAAGAACCAACTTCAAACTTCATTTTTGAGCTTGCTGTTATTTGTAGATGGTTGAAGCAAATACCATTCGATTAAGCAGAAAATTTTCTCTTAAATGTATCTTACTTTTATAACGTTTTAGCAATGTAAATATAAAAAAAAATTAAAAAATGCGCAAGTTTAAAAATAGTCGTTATTTCTTGATAAGTACCAAATTCAAACTTCATTCTTGAGGTTGCTATTAATTTTAGATGGTTGAAGCAAGTACTATTTGATTGAGCAGGATATTTTCTATCAAACACATTCTAGTTTTATAAAGTTTCAGCAATGTAAATTAAAAAAAATTAAAAAAATATACGCAAGTTTAAAAAGAGTTGTTATTTCCTGATAAATACTAAATTCAAACTTCATTCTTGAGCTTGCTCTTAGCTCTATGTGGTTGAAGCTAATACCATTCGATTAAGCAAAAAAATTTCTATTAAATAAGTCCTACTTTTATAACGTTTTGGCAATGTAAATATAAAAAAAATTAAAAAAATTCGCAAAGTTTAAATATAGTCGTTATTCCTTGATAAGTACCAATTTCAAACTTCATTCTTGAGCTTGGTATTGATTCTAAATGGTTGAAACAAGTACTACTCGATCAAGCAAGATATTTCCTATCAAACACATTCTAGTTTTATAAAGTTTCAGAAATATAAATATTAAAAAAATTAAAAAAATACGCAAGTTTAAAGAGTGTCGTTATTTCTTGATAAATACCAATTTCAAACTTCATTCTTGAGCTTGCTATTGATTGTAGATAGTTGAGGCAAGTACTATTCGATTGAGCAGGATATTTTCTATTAAACACATTTTAGTTTTATAAAGTTTTAACAATGTAAATATAACGAAACTAAAAAAATACGCAAGTTTAAAAATAGTCGTTATTCCTTTATAAGTACCAACTTCAAACTTTATTGTTGAGCTTGCTATTATCTGTAGATGGTTGACACAAATACTACTTGAATAAGCAGAAAATTTCCTATTAAATACATTCTACTTCTATAACGTTTCAACAATGTAAATATAAAATAAATCAAAAAAATATGCAAGTTTAAAGAGAGTCGTTATTTCTTGATAAATACCTATTTCAAACTTCATTCTTGAGCTTGCTATTGGTTGTAGATGGTTGAAACAAGTACTATTCAATTGAGCAGAATATTTTCTATCAAACACATTTTAGTTTTATAAAGCTTTAGCAATATAAATATAAAGAAACTCAAAAAATGCGCAAGTTTAAATATAGTCGTTATTCCTTGATAAGTACCAATTTCAAACTTCATTTTTGAGCTTGCTATTAAATTGTAAATAGTTAAAGCAAATACCATTCAATTAAGCAAAAAGTTTTCTATCAAATACATCTTTTTTTTATAACGTTTCGGCAATGTAAATATTAAAAAAATCAAAAAAATACGCAAGTTTAAAGAGAGTTGTTATTTCTTGATAAATACCAATTTCAAACTTTATTCTTGAGCTTGGTATTAATTGTAAATAGTTAAAGCAAACACCATTTGATTAAGCAGAACATTTTCTATCACATACATCTTCTTTTATAACGTTTCAGCAATGTAAATATTAAAAAAATTAAAAAATTACGCAAGTTTAAATAGAGTCGTTATTTCTTGATAAATACCAATTTCAAACTTCATTTTTGAGTATGCTATTGATTGTAGATGGTTGAAGCAAGTATTATTTGATTAGGCAGGATATTTTCTATTAAACACATTTTAGTTTTATAATGTTTCAGCAATGAAAATAAAAAAAAAATCAAAAAAATACGCAAGTTTAAAGATAGTCGTTTTTCCTTAATAAGTACCAAATTCAAACTTCATTTTTGAGCTTGCTGTTAATTGTACATGGTTAAAGCAAATACCATTCGAGTGAGCAGAATATTTTTTATCAAACACATTCTAGTTTTATTAAGTTTCAGCAATTTAAATATAAAAAAAATCAAAAAAATACGCAAGTTTAAAAGGAGTCGTTATTTCTTGATAAATACCAATTTCAAACTTCATTCTTGAGCTTGCTATTGACTGTAGATGGTTGAGGCAAGTACTATTTAATTGAGCAGGATATTTTCTATTAAACACGTTTTAGTTTTATAAAGTTTCAGCAATGTAGATATAAAAAAACTCAAAAGAATACGCAAGTTTAAAGATAGTCGTTATTCCTTGATAAGTACCAATTTCAAACTTCATTCTTGAGGTTGCTATTAATTGTAGGTGGTTGAAACAAATACCATTCAATTAAACAGAAATTTTTTTATTAAATGTATCTTATTTTTATAACGTTTCAGCAATGTAAATATAAAAAAAATTAAAAAAATACGCAAATTTAAAGATAGTCGTTATTCCTTGATAAGTAACAATTTCAAACTTTATTTGTGAGCTTGCTATTAGCTGTATGTGGTTGAAGCAAGTACCGTTTGATTAAGCAAGAAATTTTCTATCAAATACATCTTACTTTTATAACGTTTCAGGAATGTAAATATAAAAAAAATTAAAAAAATGCGCAAGTTTAAAAATAGTCGGTATTTCTTGATAAGTACCAATTTCAAACTTTATTCCTGAGCTTGCTGTTTGGAAGTGAATAAGCGTGCTAGTTTTTTAATACTTTATTTTGCTAACAGTTGATGAAACTACATTCGGCGTCTTGTCGACGTCTTTCTAGACACACTACTCTTTCTCGACTTCACTTGAACTCTCTGTTCCAGGGTGGCTCTCCTCCTCTCAGGGTGGTGAGAGGAGTTTGGAGTCTCTTTAGGGTGTGGGTGGTAACGTTGGTACCAAACATCCCGGCCCCCTTAAACCGATGTGTTCAAATTAACAAAAAAGACATAAATAAAAAAATGGTGAAATAAATTGAGCAGTAAAACCTAACAATACAACCAGAATAAATATATAAAATAAACAGAGTCAAGTGAGCTAAATTACACCTTTTAGTTTTTATTGCACTGACACTTGTTAAACTGTCACTGGGAGTATGCACAATTTTCGAACGGCGCGTCGCGTAAGTCCATTGGAAGTGCGGACAGTAGCGACCCTTGCTACGCCGTCATCTCCGGGGTGTAGTTCCGTGACTCGACCCAACTTCCAGGTCAGTGGTGGGAAAGTCTCCTTGAGGATGACGATATCTCCCACTGCTAAGGACTGGCGCGAGACTTGAACCATTTTTGTCTTTGCTGGAGCTGCCCCAGGTACTCGTGACGCCAGCGATTCCAGAAGCTTTGGTAAATTTGAGTGATGAGTTGCCAGCGTGTTAACCTGTTGGTGGCTGTGTCTGAAACATCGTGTTCTGGGATTGCGGTTAGAGGAGCCCCAATCAAAAAATGACCTGGGGTCAGTACGGAATGCTTGTTTGGGTCGTCTGAGAGGGGACACAGCGGTCGCGAGTTGAGGCAAGCCTCTATACAAGCTAATAGTGTTTGCATCTCCTCGTACTTTAATATGGTATTTCCGATTACCAGTTTAAGATGGAATTTTGTTGATTTAACAGCTGCTTCTTGCAGACTGGTCATGTGTGGCGAACGAGCGGGTATGAAGTGCCATTTTAAATGCAAGTTGCCGCAGTGATTGAGTACTATATTTTTGAATTGTGATGATTCGAACAGATTTTTTAATTCATTATTAGCGCCTAGAAAATTTGTCGCGTTGTCACTGTAAATATTAGATGGCATTCCTCGTCGACTTGTGAATCTCTTGAGGGTATTTAAAAAATTTACCGCTGTCAGGTCCGTGACTAATTCTAAATGTACCGATTTTGTTGACAGACAAACAAATACCGCTACGTAGCCCTTTGAGGTTCGTTTACTTCTGGTATTACCTTCTCGTAATATTAGAGGTCCAGCGTAATCGACCGCGCTGTTGTTGAATGGTCGCGTAATTCTAAGGCGGTTTGATGGTAGATTGCCCATGATGGGTTCGAAATTGTGCGGTTTGGCTCGAACACAAGTTACGCAATTTCGTGTTATTTTTCTCGTTTGATTACGTCCGTCGATCGGCCAATATGTTTGTCGAACTGATGATAGTGTTGCCGTTGGTCCGGCATGTAATTGTTTTGTGTGGTGCATTCTGATAATTAATTCAGTAACCTGGTGTTTCGGTAGGACAATCGGGTGTTTTTGGCTGTATTCTAAATCGGCGTTTTCTAGTCTGCTCCCGACGCGTATTATTTCGTTTGAATCGAGGAAGGGATTTAACGTTTTTAGCTTGCTGGATAACTTGACGTTTTTTTTGGAGCGTAGTGCATTGAATTCGTCCGCGAATGCTAATTGTTAGTTTTTTGACAATGATTAGTTCGGCCTTTGATATTTCTTCGGCGCTTAATATCGAGGTGTTGCGGGTTTTGGTTTTACAATTGTTGAAGAATCTGCAACAAGTAGCTATAACGCGACAAAGTTTAATGAATGAAGAAAATTTTGTCAGATACTAAACATCCGTGGATTTAATAATTGTTATAAAATTTAAGCTGGACTTTCGTTTTTCAGGTAGTTCGTTTAATGAGTTAGAATTTGAGAGTTTTGGCCATAGATCCTTGTTGTGTTTTAGCCAACCTGGACCGTGAAACCAAAGCTCATTCATAATTAGTTCGTTAGGATATGCTCCGCGGGATATTATATCTGCTGGATTGTCATTGGAACTTACATACCCCCAATTGTTGTTAGCTGTCAATCTTTGCACTTCAGCAACTCGGTTCGCTACAAATGTTTTTAATGTATTTGGTATTGACGAAAGCCACGCGAGCGTAATCGTGGAATCCGTCCAATAATATATTTCGTCGAATGTAATTGGTACGATTTTTGATAAGTTTAGTATTAATTTTGCTAATAACGTGCAAGCCATTAGCTCTAATTTTGGGATAGTGTGTGACTGTAATGGAGCAACGCGCGACTTAGCGCATAATAGTCGCACATCTACATCATTGTTAAAATCTTAAATTCGCACGTAAACACTGCAGCCATAAGCTGATTGCGAGGCGTCCGCGAAACCGTGCAATTGAATAGTCTTGTATGGAAATTTTGAAATTACTTTACGAGGTATGTTAATGTTATTGAGAGTTTAAATATTTTCTGTTATTTTACGCCAGATATTTAATAATTCTTTCGGAATGGGTTGGTCCCATCCTATTTTTAGTTTCCAAAGTTCTTGCATAATTAATTTTGCGCGTACCGTAACTGGTCCTAATAAATTTAGTGGATCATAGATTTTTGATATTTCCGAAAGTAATTTACGTTTTGTTATTGACGATTCGTTTAAAATTACAGAAAAGTTTGTTTTATAGTTTAAAACGTCGTTCCGACAATTCCAATGTAACCCTAGCGCCGTGGTGTTACCTTCTTTATCAAAGTTAATGATGTGAGAATCGTTTTGATTTTTATGCGTGACCGGAAGAATTCTGTTGTCGTTGGAAGCGAATTTTCTTAGCTCGAAGCATCCTTTTGATAATAATGCTATGAGTTCGTCCCGTATAAAATCCGTTTCTTTTATTTCGTTTGCGCCTGTTATTACGTCGTCCATGTAGAAATCTCTCTTTAAAATATGGCTGGCATTAGGGTATGCACTCCCTTCGTCATCCGCTAATTGGTGAAGCGTTCGAACTGCGATGTAGGGTGAACAATTGAAACCATATGTGACTGTAGTAAGCAGATAATGTTTTAAATCGTCGCCCGGATTGTCTCGCCAGACAATTGTTTAATATTTGCGATCTTCTTCCGCAATTAATATTTGTCGAAACATTTGTTTTGCGTCTGCCGTAAAAACAAATTAATATGTACGAAATCGAATTATAATATCGAATAAATCATCTTGTAGTTTAGATCCTGTCATGATTGTATCATTAATTGATATACCGGTTGATGACTTTAGTGAAGGATTGAAAACAACACGTAACTTTGTTGTCTCGCTTGATTCGCGAATTACGCTATGATGAGGTAAATAAATACGTTCGTTTCTACATGTGTCAATTTGTGGAACTTCTTCCGCATGTTTGAGATTAATGTACTCATGCATGAAGTTAGTATAATCACGTTTTAATTGGGTGTCCTTTTTGAATTTGCGTTCCATATTAAAAAATTGTTTGATCGCGATTTGTTTTGTTTCTCCGACGCTTTCAGCCTTTGTTATCGGATCCTTGAATGGAATTCTCGCGATGTATCTACCGTTTGAATTTCTGGAAAAGGTGTGTTTAAAGTGATTTTCGCATTATTCGTCTTCCAGCGATTTAAATTTTGTTTTATTGTCGACAGTCGCCGTCGCTTGTTCCTCTACCTGCCAGAACCGTTCAATTTGTTTACTAAGAGCAGTAAGGGATAAGTTGCAGTTCGATGAGTTTATTAGTTTATTGGGTGTTTTTCCTGTTACAATATACCCGAATTTTGTCTCTTGGTAATATACAGAAGTATTGTTTGGGTCACGAATTCGGTCGCTTTTGAGAACGTCCCAAAAGATATCAGCCCCTAATAAAAGGTGCACATTTCCAGGTTTGTAAAATTCTTTGTCGGCAAGTAAATTGTTATAAGGTGTCGTAAACAGAGATGGATCTAAGTAGACTGTCGGCAAGCAATTAGTGATGGTAGGCACGTCTAAACAAGTTATTGAAAAAGAAGATTTGTCGTAAAGTGATTACGTGAAATACGTACGTTTACGATTTTCGTGCACTGACCGTTTAGACCCATTATACCGGTTAATTTCCAATTGATTGGTTTTGTGTTTAACTTTAATTGATCACATAATTCTTGCGTTATTAAGTTAGTTTGTGATCCACTATCTAAAAATCCGCGAGTTTTAAATGGAACATTGAGGTAGTCTTCAATTAGAAATTCGACAGTGGTTAGCAATACGTTTGAATTATCGTTTAAATTAGCGCTATGCGTAGCATGTGAGGTGTGCGTATTTACTGAATTAGGGTTGTACTCGTCGATATGAATCAATGAATTATGTTTTTTCTTACATTTGCGACACACGCCCATTTTGCATGATTCCGCTGTGTGTTTGTTATTTTTTAGACAATTTGCACATAGTTTTAGGCGGTTAATTTCAGAAATTCGTTCCTGAACTGATAAATCTAGAAATATTAGACATTGATATAGATTGTGCTCACCTTGGCAACATGGGCATAGATATTTACTTATTATGGTGTGATTGCAAGATGAAGATTTATTAGGCGGATTGTTAAAATTTCGAATGAATTTGGATTTGGACTGATTCTGAGATTTATTAGTCTGCGTTTGTTCGCTAGCATTCAATGATTCCAACAAAGTTACCTTTTTTTGTAAGAATTCAATCAGGTTTTTATAGGTTGGTAACTCGCTATTTAACGTTGATAGTAGATAAGCTATGCGGGTTCTGGACCAAAATCCCATGTATTTTCTTATGGAGGTTAAAGTTAGCGTTTCAAGGTCGGTGTCGCTACGGGACCATAGTCGCTACGGGACCACAGTGTCGTTACGGGACCACAGCGGATTCTAGACCAAAGATGTCGGATGGCCCTTGTGGCTCATGGCATGCTGAAGACATCTCTCGCGGCCATTTTGTTAAGAATAAAGAGGGGCGTATTATTATTATAAATGAAGGGATGCGGATGAAGGGATGCGGGGTGTATTATGTCGCTTCTGGATCACAGCGGATTCTAGACCAAAGATGTCGGATGGCCCTTGTGGCTCATGGTTTAAAGGGTGTATTATTATAAATGAAGGGATGCGGGGTGTATTATTATAAATGAAAGGATGCGGGGTGTATTATTATAAATTAAGGGATGTAGGTGTGTTGCGAATTATGAAAGGGGTGTATTATTATAAATGAAGGAATGCGGGGTGTATTATTATAAATGAAGGGATGCGGGGGTGTATTATTATAAATGAAGGGATGCGGGGTGTATTATTATAAATGAAGGGATGCGGGGTGTATTATTATAAATTAAGGGATGTAGGGGTGTTGCATAATATTTGTTGGGTGTTTTTTACGATGATGATGATAGTGTTACTGGGGGGGTGTAATATTTTTGGTGGTTTCGTGTGGTTGTCTTAAG
Organism: Tribolium confusum; assembly: GCA_029207805.1. Classification (NCBI taxonomy): domain Eukaryota; kingdom Metazoa; phylum Arthropoda; class Insecta; order Coleoptera; family Tenebrionidae; genus Tribolium; species Tribolium confusum. The sequence continues at coordinate 267,775 of JALGAY010000071.1, read as the reverse complement.
AAGGTGTATCTATTACCTGTAATTAGAGTTAGGTAAAAAAAAAAACTTTATGAATAATAATTATTGATTTAAAAAAACAATTTATTTGATACAACAACATGATGAGTAATGATGATGACTACTACGAAACTGCAAAATAGGATATGGAACGGAAATGACGCCTACTTGTGTGTGTGTAGATAAGAGCTAAATATAAAAGCGATAAGTCTTGTTTATTAGCAAAATAAATTTAGTAAGCTTTAAACTCTTTCAAGAAGAAGAAGGTAACGAGCAAAAATAAACAAAGTAAGTTAAAATTTTTGTATGATTTTTTGTTTTTCTTTTTAAACAAATATTTTTTGTTTTAATCAGTAAAATGGATCTTAGTCAAATCAATTTGGCAGGAGCCGCTACTTCCATTAGTAAAAAGGCAGTTCATCTAGAAGATTTAATTCTTGGAGTACCATATCCAATCCTAAATGTGAAAGTGATTAAAGGGACCTTTGGAGAAAGCATTCTATTAGAACTGGATGAAGTTAGCGTGTGGTTGCCCAAAAGAAGTGCTCTTGTGTGGAAGCAAAACTTAAAAAATTTTGTACCTCAAAAATACAGTGTAACATATACTGGATCAAAAACTTTGGAAAATTCGAAGCTAAAACCATTGCAATTATTTGAGATCAAAGAAGCTTAAAAATTCTCCATAAAAAATGAGTATAAAATTAGAAGAAGTCTTGTTTGTTAATAATTTATTAATAATAATTTTACATGATGATTAAGAATCTGCAAAACAAGAAAATACAATACTTGTCAATACTTATCGATATAAATAGGATTGTAATTATTTAATGTTGCTCAGTTGTTGCACTGCGCGCAAAGGTGATGGAAGGTGCCTTCTAAGAATAATTTTGGGTCAGTATGGTGAAGATTTGTTATTACTCCAGTTCGAATGCGTCCCTTGAATGCTGATTCAACATCGCTCCATTTCACATTGTCTTAAGCTGAGGCGTTTTTCCCCAGAATAATGACCTTCACCAGTAATTTGCATGGATCGGAATATTTCTTTAAAACTTTTTATTTGTCCAATTGCTGCAGTAATTTTTATTTTTTCGCCGATAGTAGTAGCTTTCAGTAGTAAATCGTTAAGTGTACGGTGTGCTTGATAGCACTTTTTTCAACCTGGATGTAACATCTGGATTAGCACTGAACACTGCTGATTTAATTTCGCTCACAAATTCCATTGTATAGGATTATAGAGAGAAAAAAATAGTGTGGCACTTAGTTCGCGTACAAACTAACTAATGAAACAATTGTGAATGATGTCTAAAATAAAAATATTATGTACGATTTATTTTATGTTTTATTTTAATAAACCCTTTTTCCCCTCCTAAAGTGATGATTGATTACGTAATACATATTAAAAATAGAATATAACGATGATAAGGAAGAAATCTGTGAATAATGAGTAATTGTTATTTATATATATTATCTATTTATAATTTGAATGGATTTCTCTAAAACAAAAAATTTATGATATAAATTAGAGTGTAATTTTTTAATATTACTCATTTGTTATGTTAGTGTCAGAGCATAAAGGTGAAGGAATTATCAATTCTTTGATTAATAAATTACTTTTTGAATTACATCTTCCTACATATCAATATTGTGGACCAGGAACAAAACTAGAAAAAAGATTACAGAGAGGGGATCCTGGAATTAATAAACTTGATTCTTATTGTAAAGAACATGATATTAGTTATTCACAAAATAAATCTTTAGAAGAACGACATAAGGCAGATCAAATTTTAGAAAATAAAGCTTGGTAAAGAGTAAAATCAAAAGACGCTAAACTTGGAGAAAAAGCAGCTGCTTGGTTTGTTACAACAACTATGAAAGCAAAAAGAAAACTTGGAATGAGTATTAAAAAAACAGGAAAAGGTGGTTGTAACCGTCAACGTATACGGCAAAAGAAGAGAAAAATTAATGGAACTCATAGTATGTCTTTTAAGCGTAATATTCTTGATTATGTTAAAAATAATGTTGCAACCGATAATTATAATATCAAAAATCGAACAGATTTAAAAAAAGCTTCAACAGCAGCTCTTAAAGCAGCTCGTATTGCTGTTAAAAAAGCAGGAGGTCGAAAAAATATACGTGTCCCTAGAATAATTCCATTTGATTCGACTAAAGAAGGAGGATTTTTACCTCTATTACCTATACTAGCAGGATTAGGAAGTCTAGGCTCACTAGCAGGTGGCGCTAGTGCAGTAGCAAAAACAATCATAGATGCAAAAAATGCAAAAAAGAAATTAGAAGAATTAAGTCGTCATAATAAAGCAATGGAAGAAATTGGTAAAAAAGGATCTGGACTATACATGAGAAAAAATGGTCATGGAGGTTATGGATTGTTTTTAAAAAAACCAGTATCAAAAAACTACCAATAAAGCTACCTAATAAAGCACTTTCTAATGTAGATTTAAATAAGTATGTAAAAATATTAAAAATACCAAATTTTAGAGGTGTTTTTATGCGTGACACATTACCAAAAAAATCAAATAAAAATGAATGTGCAATACTTAATTTAGATAGTAATGAACATTGCGGTACACATTGGGTAGCTTATATTAAAAGAAATAATGTTGTTACTTACTTTGATAGTTTTGGAGCTCTTAAACCACCTCAAGAGCTTATTAATTATTTAGGTCAAAAAATAAAAATTTATTATAATTATGGAAAGTTTCAAAACTATAATCAAATTAATTGTGGACATTTATGTTTAAAATTTTTGTATAAAAATAAATAAAATTCATAAAATGCATCAGTTAACTTAATGGTATGACACATGAAGGATGTCTAATATTTTTACGTTAATAAGTAATAATAACGTGCTTTCTAGTAATTTTATACATCCTATTGAACTTGATCCTAATTTTGATTACGGTTTAGCATTAATTGATTTTCATTCATTCAATAGTATTCCAAATATTGAAGAAGGTGAAAATAAGTTTTATTTTACTGATAAGCAGCAGCAAAATCAATCAAAAGTAGTTACAATACCTACAGGATCTTACGAAATTGCTGATTTAGAAACATATTTAAGACGTCAAATTATTCCTAAATCAGTTAAAAACAAAGAAGAGTATAACAGATATTTTTCATTGAAACCAAATAACAATACACTAAAGTGTGAAATTGAAAGTGAATTTTATTCTATAGATTTTACATCAACAGATAGTATTGGTAGACTACTAGGATTTTTAAAAACTCGTATTTTAGAACCAAAGAAATTGCATGAATCTGACCTTCCGGTAGATATAGTAAAAGTTAGAACTATTCAAATTAATTGTAATATAACTAGTGGTGCATTTTAAAATCATAAGCCTTCTCATAGTATTTACGAATTTGCTATAGGTGTTAATCCAGGTTTTGCTATAGACGAAGTACCAAAAAATTTATATTACTTACCTGTAATTAATAAACATCAAATTCCGAATATAACTTTAAATATTGTAGGTCAAGATTTTAAGCCGGTGAATTTTCGTGGAGAAAAAGTTATTGTTCGATTAGAACTTAAGAAATTAGTATAATAATGGGTTTAGTATTTACAGATGATAATGATTCAAATGATAGTAATGAAAAATCAATTCATCAAATTACCGCTGATTATAAAAAGGTTGGCGGTAACATTCATACTTCAGTCTTTAAAAGACAATTACCAAAGCTGAAAGCTTTAACGAAAGCAAATTGTTTATTTCTTAAATCTTTAGGCTACGATGTCATTAAGTCAAGCAATTCATATTTTTAAAAGACCTCGGTTAGATGAAACAATCAAAAAAGTAGAAATTCGATCGTACCATCCTTTTATACAATCATTTAAGGCTACTGATGTTATAAACATTGAAATAACTAAGTCTGATTTATTTTACTTAATGTATGATAATGCATTAATTACAAAAGGTAAATTAGTGAAAAAAACGGGTACTGGAAATGTGGAATTAGTAAATAATGCTTCTGCTTTTTTCTTTGATTCAATGGAATATTCCATACATGAGCAAGTAGTGGAAAGTGTTCGCAATCCTGGAATTGTAAGCACTATAAGAGGTTATCTTTGCTATAGTGCTGAAGATTCTAAACATTTACAAATTGGTGGATGGAATTTTCCACATAAACAAATTATAAACGATGATGGATCCTTTGTTTATCGCGTTCCATTAAAACATATATTTGGAGTTTTTAATAGTTATCAATTAGCATCTTTTGGTACACAAAAACTACGTCTTGTTAGAGCAAATAATGATCAAAATTGTATGAAAATAACGGAAGTTGATAACGAACCGCAAGCTGCGACAACAGCTGAATTAATAATTGAAAAAATTTATTTAAAAGTTGGAATTGTTACTCCTAATGATATACCAAAACTTCAGTTATATCGAGCAATAAAAAAAGATACACCAATACTTATACCTTTCCGACAATGGACATATCATGAAAATCCTGAATTAACACCTGGAGCATTTAAAGAAATTTGGAGAATTGGTAAACATAAGACCTTAGAATGTCCAAGATTTGTGATTATAGATTTTCAAACTGTTAGAAATACAAAAGAAAAAGATATAACATATTTCGATCATGTTTATATAAGAAACATTCAGATTATGTTTGATCAAGACTATTATCCTAAAGAACAAATGCAACTAAATTTTGAGAATCATAATTACATTGAAGCACATCATAATTATACCGAATTTCATAAGAGTTATAAAGATAATCGCCAACATAATAAACAGCCTCTACTAGATTATGTAACATTTAAAAATCATACATTATTTGTAATAGATTGCTCTCAACAAAATGAGTTGCTAAAATCTGATAATATAGATCTTCAAATTGTTATTGAATCTGACAAAGGTTTTCCTGCTAAAACTAAAGCATATTGTATTGTTATTCATGATCGACTTGTTGAGCAGTTACCGTTTAGTGAAAAAGTAAGCACTATATCATAAACAAAGATATCTAGTAAAAATGGAAGGTGTTAAAAGTATTTACATAAAAGCAAAGCAAAAAATTCTATCTAGTCAGTTCTTTAGAAGTACTTCAAACTATCAACAAGTGCAAGATGAAAATAGTGTGTGTAGATATTCAAGGATTTAATTTGAAGAACGCTCATTATAAATGGGAATTTTATCCTAAAGAACTCACCATTTACGATGGTCGCCTTTTAACACATCATTTATTTAAACCATCTTTACGTTTTCGGTGTCTATCTGACATAAATAAACAACAAGTTAAACTGGAAGAAGGAAAAATTTACAATTTGAGATATTCCCAGGGTTACACCGACTGCTACGCTATTAAAGAGATATTATCAGTGTTAAACAGATATGATCGAATATATGTCAAAGGTCATCAGAAGTATAATGTAATCTACAATATAATAAAGGAGATTGAAATAATTAATGTTGAAGAGTTGGAAGATGCACCCAAATTTGAGAAGCAGTTGGTATCATGTTTTTATCATTCCAAAAATTTTGCTAAATGTAGTACAACTAATTGTATAGATTTATATAATTGGGTGAATGAAAAATATTGTAAAAATGAAAAATAAATAAATAAATAAATTTAATAATAGTGTTTTAATTCTTATTCTTTCTTTCTTTTCTACTCATAAATATGGTTTAGAAGGTGTGTGTGTGTGTGTAATTTAAATAAACCTAAAATATTTTTATATTTAATAATGTTCTTTTACAAATTTATTTTAGTTGTTTTCTAACTTTCACCATCTCATTAGTAAATTTTATAAAATGTTAAGTAATAGTAACAGTGAACAAAAAGATCAAGTGCTACCTAGTACTTCTGTAAAAGAGAAGAAAAAAATATATAATAAAAAATATGGATGGCATTATAGTTCATGTGCCTGGTCAAATCCTAAAGCAACGTCTGGACCTGATACTTGTCGATGTATGTTAGAAAAATTAGCAGAAATAAGACAAGAAGAAGAAGAAGAAAAAGAAGGAGAAATACCAGATTCAGACTTTACACATACTAATGTAAAAATTAATTGTTGTGTATTAATGTAAAGAACATGAGTATAATAAAATTACTTTTTAGAAAGCACATACATATTTTATTAAAACATGTTTTAACTTTTAGTTTATGTAAAGATGCATAGCAATAAACATCAACAACAACAACAAGAGATATTACCTATAATCAATTTTGATTTTTTTGAAAATACAACTTATGATAGTAAACATGGCAAGTTATTACCAAATTCATTTCGAGCAATTTTTTGTGGTCCTAGTGGTTGCGGAAAAACAAATGCATTGTTAAGTTTAATATTTAGTCCTAATGGTCTTAAATTGAAAATGTTTATGTTATTCAAAATCACTTTTTCAACCTAAATATGAATTACTAAAATTAGTATTTAAACGTGTAAAAGGTATTAAATATTTTTCATTTGCAAATAATGATGATGTAATTGATCCTAAAGAAGCTCGTAATAATTCTCTTTTTATATTTGATGATGTGGCATGTGATAAACAAAATAAAATTAGAGAATACTATTCAATGTGTAGACATAAATCTATTGATGTAGCATATTTATGTCAAACCTATTCTAAAATACCTAAACAATTAATACGTGATAATTGTAATTTTATTGTATTATTTAGACAGGATGAAAAAAATTTGAAATATATTTTTAATAAACATGTTTCACCTGATATGTCTTATGATCAATTTAAAGAAGTATGTGTAAGTTGTTGGAGCGAAAATTATGGATGCTTAGTAATTGCTAAAGATTTCTCAATAAATTATGGGCGTTATCGTAAAAAGTTTGATAAATATATAAAAATATAGTTTTATTCTTTTATAATCAGTATTCAAAATGGATTCTATAGATCCGCATGTTACAAAAGCACTTTATAAATTATCGCAAGATATTCGAAAAAAGTATAAAGCTCTTAAATTAGGTAGAGCAAAAGAAGATATTGCATTAAATAAGTTTTTTAAGCCTATTATAGAATTTTTAAATAAAATTAGTAATTCATCATCATCATCATCAAGCAATTTAACAAAAACTATATCAAAAAAATCTGCAAAGCATAAAAAAGTAAAAAAATCTTCAACACCATCACCATTACATCTAAAAGATGATAATGATGATGATTTTTCTAGTAAAGAAATTGATAACGAAAACAATCTTAGTTTTCCAACGTTTATTTCATCATCATCACCGCAAAAAAATATTGAAGAAGGGAATGTGTTTGAAGATGCTATGTCCGATACTTCTGAAATTTCAGAACCTGCAAAATTGGTTGAGGAATACACAATAGGATACCTAAATGATTCGCATAAAGAAAAATACGATACGGAGTATGGTTTAAAATATAATCCTAAAAAAAATCAATGGTTATTAGGTAATGCATCAATCAAATTTGATACAGATAGTGATGATTTTATTATTGATAGTACTGATACAAAAAGTTCTAGAGGTACTCAAGGAGTAACTAAAACATTTAAAGGTACTAAAGGATTATATGAATTACTATTTAAAAAAGAACCTGACCCGCTTTCGTATACTAAAGATGATGAAAAAAATTATGATGAAATATTAAAATTAACAAATGTATATAAAAGAAATTTTGAGCCAACAGGTTATACAAAATACAGCAATTTACCTAAATATCGAAATATAATAAGACCACTTGTTGTTAAAACTTCTAAAAAAAGACGTAGTAAGTCATTTGCTGGAAGTGGAATCAAGAATAGTATGTTAGAATATAATTCTAACGCTATAGATTATAGATATTGGGATGATCCAAATGAACTTGTTGATAGGTTAAAATTATTCATGGCCTCAACACAAGCTGGTAATACCTCACTTACTAATGAAATGTTATCAATTATTGAAGAATTAATTGAAGCTGGTATTATTAAAGAAGCTAATTCCGGTATTACCTTTTAGTCTTAAAATGCCCCTCAACAAATTTGGTCAATCTATAGATAATTCTAATTATAATTCGATTTTACAAAAAGTGCAATTTAGTTCTGGTGTTGGTTTAAAACATACTCAAACTGGAGATATTGATGTAGAAAATTTAAAAATATCAAACGTTAAAGAACCAACTTTAGATACTGATGCGACAAATAAAAAATATGTGGATACTTCTATAAAAGAATTATATGCGACAAATAAAAAATATGTGGATACTTCTATAAAAAAATTATCAACTACTGTTTTAGAAACTATTACTAAAATATCAGAAAAATTAACTAAGTCTATAAACAATTGTTATAAAATTATAAAGCAAAATACAAAAAATATTGAACATTTAGAAAATCAAGTAAAGACTATTACTATAAAAGTGGCTGAAGATATAAAATCACTTGATACTACTATTTCAAACAAAATTGATGAAACATCAACAGCACTACAACTTTTAAGAAATAATCATTTTCAACAACTACAAGAACATGAAAAAAGTATTAACAATTTGGTGCTTGAATTGAAAACGTTCAAAACAAAAACATTGCAAGATTTCCAGACACAAAAAAACCAAGAAAAAAATATTAATGCTGAAATTGATAATCAAGAAACAAATTAAGAATAATGATCTAACTAACGTGGACCATATTATGAAGTAGTATTATCTAAAACACGAAAATGTATTGTAAAAAAGTATGTTTTGCAGAAGAACAAAATAAAACATATTATATATATACATGGAATTTTGCTTATTGGCAAGCACGTAAAAGTAACTGGGAACAAGAGTATTTAGATCGCTTACGATTTACAGATAGAATTAGTAGATGTCAAGACATCTTAAAAAAAGTATTAAATTCTAAGCATAGAGACCAGGTTTACAAAGAAAGATTTCAAGATTATGAATAAGCAACATTCTAAAGAAAAACTTCAGCTTATTAATGAGCTTCATAAACCTATTCGTAGAAATTTTAAAAGACGTTCAACAATAATTAAAGGTTTAGATGATTTATGGCAAGCCGATTTAGCACAAATGGATTTATATTCATCGTCTAATAAGAATCATAAATTTATATTAGTTGTTATTGATTGTTTTTCAAAGTATGCTTGGGCTAGAGCACTAAAAACTAAAACTTCTCATGAAGTAACAAAAAAAAAAAAAAGGAGGTGCCACAAGGGCACATTAAGCAATACAAGAGCGCCAAATTGGGCGCATAAAAAAAAACAATGGTACATAGTACAATAAGAAGGATATACACCTAACTGGACAACAGAATTATTTAAAATTGTTAAAATAAATATTACAGATCCTGTAACATATATTTTAGAAAATTTACAAGGAAACCCTATAATGGGTGCATTTTATAAAGAAGAATTACAGAAAACTGAAACTCCAGATGTATATCTTATTGAAAAAATTTTGAAACGACGTGGTAATAAAGTTTTTGTTAAATGGCTTGGTTTTGATAATAATCATAACGGTTGGATAAATAAAACAAATATTCTATGACATGTGTGGCCTTGAAAAATTATTTGTTAAAAAGTGAAATTTATTGAAAAATTTTTAGTTCCATTTAAAATGTTCATGAACGCAGACCGTTATCTTAACCTTGTAAACAGCGAAAAAACAGAAAAATTAAAAAATATTCAATGTGATTCTAAATTAATAAGTGCATCTAATCGATATGAAGAAGAAGTAGAAGAAGCAATACAAAAAGAAAAATCAGAAAAAATAGAAAATATTCAATGTGATTCTTCAGTAATAAGTGCATGTAATCGATATGAAGAAGCAATACAACAAGAAACAAAACTTATTCTCAATACCAAATATGACCTTGACCAGCTTTATTTTTGTATCTACTTTATTGAATGTGGTCTAAGCCCAGCAAGAAATTCTCAACCTGTTATACGAATTAATACTGGTTGTAATCAACATATTTCTTTTACTCTATATGAATGGACTGAATTTATTAGAACACTCATCAGCATTACCGAGGAAGAAGACAAAGAAAAAGAAATTACCACTAGTTTTTGGGAAAATTTTACAATTAATGTTGTTCCAGTTGATGTTCTTATGGATCGTAAAATAAGAAGGATTACGTTAACTAAAAACTCCATAAATCTACTATTAATGGATGCAGATGTTTTGGAAATTTTACGAATGAATACAGTTTTGACTTCAAAACTTTATATGTTACATAAACTAGATTTTTTTGTGTATTATTACAATGTTTTAAAAAGTGTTAATCAAATAATGATAGAAAATAATTATAATAATTGTAATAATTTGTCTGTAATTGATATTGCTAAAATTATTTGTAATTCTAATAATAGTATTGAAAATTATTGTATGCAAGAATGTTTATTTTATTGTAGTGAACAAGTTTTAGTTGATTTTAATACTTATCAAATAAACTTTTAATTACTTTATTTATCGTGTGTATGTTTTTGTTTTTTTTTATGAGAGGGGAAAGATAAGCAGAAATATAAAACTATATCTACTATGCGTTTTACATTATTTTAATACTTACAATCTGTGTGTCTCTGTGTGTATGTATATATGTAAAAACATGGCTTTTTTAAAATTATCGTACATTGTGTTGGTTGCATTAGTGAATAATGTGCTTTATGTACAACGTCCAAAGAACGTTATTGAAAGTTTTGTTTGTTTTACTAAAGAAAATGACACTTGGCCCGATAAATGGTATCGATTGAATTTAAAATATATCGAAGACAACCAAATGGAGATGTTTCAAGCGGAAATACCACCATCAGTTTTAATGAGAAAAAATGATACAATCCATCAAAAAATGTTATGGTATAAGATAAAATTTGTGTTTTTTGATAGAACTGTAGGTGATACAGATTGGGAAGTACTTTTAACTTCTAGTAATGTTAATAATTTAGAAAATAATTATTCATTAGTTATAAATGATAATAATAATAATAAACTTAATAAAACATTTTTTGAAGCATGTTTTGATGATCCTTATGTAAAATTATTAATAGTAAGTAGTAATTTTACAACATTTTTGATACTTGCTGTTCTTTTCACCTGTTACATGTATTTATCACTTCTCTCAAAAGTAATTCAATAAAAAAATAAATGTATATATTTATTAAAAACAAGTGTTTTATTGTCCCTAAAACCACAATTTGTGATAAGAAAAAGTTAACGGAAATATGAGACAAAAGAATTCAAAGAAATGATAAGAAAAATAATGAATCACTTAATGACACATACTTATTTTAGTTGTTTTATGAGAAGGGAAAAAGGTTTATTAATAAAATAAAAACAAAAAATGAAGCGTACATAATATTTTATTTTAGTCATCTTTCACAATTGTTTTATCTAAGTCCTAATCACTATCAGGAATCTCTTCCTTACAATACAGAAAAACCTTAATGTTCTTATCTGGTTTTGTTAGATGTAATTTTATTTAATTTAATTGAAAGTTATTGAATGTTTACAAAAACAAAAAAATTTAGAACAGAAAAAACAAAATAATGTACCATTTTGGTCTTCTGACGGTGATGATAATGATGAAAATGTTGTTGTTGCCGTTGTTGTTGTTGTTGTTGTTATTGTTGTTGATGATGATAATAAATTGTGAAAGATAGCTAATTTTTCTTCTTCTTCTTTTTCTTCTTTGTTATTCTCCATTATAATAAATATAAAATTAGTTTTTATAGTAACCATGAGGATAGGTATCAAAGAGTTGTTTATTAAAACTCTTTTGTCATCAAAATCAGTTAAACCAATTTTATGCTGTTTAATACTGTAAACTTTATGTGCAAATGATCTTATTGTATTTTGAGTAATTTCTTTAACTGCATGATTCTTTAAACAATCTACATAGTCTTGAAAAGTAATTTGATTTTTAACTACAGATGATTTAATTCCCTTTGATTTCTTAATACATTTTCCTCCTTGAATTTTAGATGAATACATTTTAGATCTTAAACCAACAAAATGAGTCATTAAGTTACTGTTTAGTTCATCTTTCATTAAACCAGGTACTTTTTTATTAACCAAGGGTAGTCGCTTAAAGGGTAGTCGCTTGTATCAAATTTATGAATATCAGTTTTAATCACATCTTGATATATGTCATCACACTGAATTTCATATATAAGACTATCTGTATCTGTGTACAACAATTTGCAATCATTTAAATTGAATTTGTTTAACATATATGAATAATGAAAGTCATATACACAAAGTTTTGAAATATCTAATATTGCCATACCAATATACATTGGTTTGTTAAATATAAGTTGTTTTTTTGATAATTCGATTGCCATAAGAGTTTCATTAAAAATTGTACGATTTTGAAAAAGAGGACTTGCTAATAAATTTTTTGCACCATAACGACCTTCCCATTGTCGAACCAATTTTACTGTTGTATGTTTTCGTATATTTTCCATTGTTTTACCAAATACAGCATTGTTAGCTAATTTAAATTTATCTTTTTCAAAAGTTGTTTTTGCTTGAGCACGCAATTTTGTATTTAACTCAATGTAGGGTCTTAACCATGGAGCTTGTTTAAAACTTAATATTTTATAAATTTTCGTCAAAACTAAACCATTAGATAAAGCTTGTTTTAAATTACGATAATGAATAATATATTTACTTTTATTATGTAATGTTGTCATTAGTTTCGAAATTTTTGAATTTGGAGGTTTTCTATGTTCACAACAAAAGGGTAAATCTTTATGACAATCATGAATATTATATGGGTATTCCAAATCTACTTCTAAAATATAACCAATATCAGAAGTATCAGAAATAGTGGTGACATCAAACTCATGTATATTTTCAACCCATTGAAAATCATCATATGGTAAATATTCCATCATAGCCCAGCCATACAAATTGTTAACATCGAAATAAATTATAAATTTACTAGGCTCTAAGGGATTATAATTTTTTAAATATTTATTGTTTGCTTCAGAATAACGATTACAACATTGACATATACCACCACGAATACCTCGCTCTATAAATAATAATTTATCAACATCTTTAATAATACAAAGTTTACATCCGGTATATTTCAACATACTATCCCATGAATAACCAGGTAACGTATAATACCAAGCAGGATCTAAACCATATGTTTTATGCATTACCTGACGAAAATTTTCAAAAACATCTGCTAAAAGCAAAATATCTCTTTTCATATATAAATCTGAATATTCACCTAAAGTTTGTAAATTAAATTTAGACCAAACATTTTGAGCATGTTGATAATTTTCTAAAGAAATGTGAGTATCGTTTAATTTGTTATCAAATTGTTCGAGAGATGGCAAACTTGTTTCTTCTAATTTATCAAAGCTAGTAATATAGTCATATGGAAAAATACCTTTGCGAGTTAATAATTTAAAACTATCATCATCTAAATGTTTAAATTCTTGTTTTAAAATATTTAAATTTGAACATTTAAAGAAGAAGATAGTTCATCTAAAAAAGCATTCATAAATCTAAGAGAATCAATAAATCTAAATTGTATATCAGTATCATCATCAATTAATGTAAAAGATATATACTTTTCTTGATTGATTGGTAATACACTTATTTTTCAAATCTTTGAAATATCTTCAATAAGAAAATGACTATCATATCCAGACAAATTATGAAAAACTATTGGTACAAAAAATTTCTTTTTATAATTTAAGTTACATTGTGCATGTACAAATCCTCTAAATGTTCCTGTAAAATAATCATGATCTTCTACAATGTTTTTAGTATTTAAATCATTAGGATTTAAAGATTTATTACATATATGACATATTCCTGCTAAATTACTATTGGAAGTATCATGTGTTTGCATTAAAATTCCTTCTTGTATTTTCCTATAAAGTAATTTTGCAATATCTTTAAGCTTCTCTGTAAACCATAATGTAGCATTATTTCCTCGAAATGAAGTGTAAAATGATAAACTATTATCGTATGAACATTTAAAATATAAACCTGCACTGTATGTTTCATGTTTTTGATATTTCATAGTTTTACCTAAAACATTATTGCCAATAGGTACTAGTATAGACTCAAAATCAGAATAAATAACAAATGGTACAGTTTGTTGATGAACATAATTTTTAAATTCAATAAAATCATATTTTGGAAAAGAAATTTTACATTTATTTATTTGTTGACAATGTTCTATATGTTCTGTTAAAACAGCTTCATTCATAAAATAATTTAGACAGCGATCACACAAATGTAATTTTCTTTTACTTTTACTTAATTGTGCTGAAACTAAACGTGACATATTTTTAATCCAACAATAATGATATTTTATTTCTGTATTATCGTTATCAATAGTTGGTGCCTCATAATCATTTAAATTTACAAAATATGTATCTTGTATTTGCAATAAATTTACATGCTTATCAAGTTTTTGTTTTGTTAATCAAGCAGGAACTACATTAAAAAATGTATTAGGATTTTTTTCATTTTGAATTAATTCTAACATATATACATTAATAGAAATATTATTCAATTTTTCAAATTTTGAAATTTGATTTATACTAATAGGAAACTCAATATTATCAGTTTTCAATACTGTTTTCCAATGTGGATAGGATGATATTCTATCAAAATGTGTATCTGCGGGAAATAAACTTGACATCACACTCCATGCAAAACATTCATTATCGTCATAATTTTTTACATTAATACATGCTTGCTTTCTCGCAATACTTTCTGGTAGTTTAATATAAGATGAACCATTACCAATTTCAAATTTATTAATATTAATTTCTAATGAAAGTATTTTATATAAAGCCCAACCAGACTCATTAAGTTGAAATTCTTCTAACTTTGCTAATATTTTATCTAAAATATAATCTTTATACCATTTTTTAATATTTGTACCTTTATCTATTATACCAGTTTTTGTATTAAAATATTTTTTTTAAATAATTTCTTCATTATTTCCTTTTCTTTTTATAAATTCACCACAAAAACATGAATAAACTTTAATAGTTAGCATTTCTTTTAAAATATTGTTAATACGGATTTTAAATAAATAAAAAGCATCATTTAAAAATTGTAAGATATCTGTATGAGTTAAATTAAAAATGACACCTGTACGAACTCTAGTTTTAAAAGCTGACTGCAAATCTTCCCATTTAACTCGATCACTACGTTTTTGTTTAAAGCCTTCACTTATAGCTATCTGTCTATTTGCACATAATCGTTTAAGCAGTATCTGTATATGTTTTAAATAACTATAATTTGTTATTAATTTTCTTTGACCACCAACACTTAATTTTACATTGTTTATAGCTTTTTTAAAAAGTCTAATATTTGATTTAATATGTTTTAACCAAACAGAAACATTCTGATGACAAAAGTTTTTTTGCAAAATTTGAAAAGCATCTCTAACATTATTAACAATTTGGGTACTTACTTCAGCCACTTCTTCTAATTTTATACTCATTTTTTATGGAGAATTTTTAAGCTTCTTTGATATAAAATAATTGCAATGGTTTTAGCTTCGAATTTTCCAAAGTTTTTGATCCAGTATATGTTACACTGTATTTTTGAGGTACAAAATTTTTTAAGTTTTGCTTCCACACAAAAGCACTTCTTTTGGGCAACCACACGCTAACTTCATCCAGTTCTAATAGAATGCTTTCTCCAAAGGTCCCTTTAATCACTTTCACATTTAGGATTGGATATGGTACTCCAAGAATTAAATCTTCTAGATGAACTGCCTTTTTACTAATGGAAGTAGCGGCTCCTGCCAAATTGATTTGACTAAGATTCATTTTACTGATTAAAACAAAAAATATTTGTTTAAAAAGAAAAACAAAAAATCATACAAAAATTTTAACTTACTTTGTTTAATTTTGTTCGTTACCTTCTTCTTCTTGAAAGAGTTTAAAGCTTACTAAATTTATTTTGCTAATAAACAAGACTTATCGCTTTTATATTTAGCTCTTATCTACACACACACACAAGTAGGCGTCATTTCCGTTCCATATCCTATTTTGCAGTTTCGTAGTAGTCATCATCATTACTCATCATGTTGTTGTATCAAATAAATTGTTTTTTTAAATCAATAATTATTATTCATGAAGTTTTTTTTTTTACCTAACTCTAATTACAGGTAATAGATACACCTTCTTAAGACAACCACACGAAACCACCAAAAATATTACACCCCCCCAGTAACACTATCATCATCATCGTAAAAAACACCCAACAAATATTATGCAACACCCCTACATCCCTTAATTTATAATAATACACCCCGCATCCCTTCATTTATAATAATACACCCCGCATCCCTTTATTTATAATAATACACCCCTGCATCCCTTCATTTATAATAATACACCCCGCATCTCTTCATTTATAATAATACACCCCTTTCATAATTCGCAACACACCTACATCCCTTAATTTATAATAATACACCCCGCATCCCTTCATTTATAATAATACACCCCGCATCCCTTCATTTATAATAATACACCCTTTAAACCATGAGCCACAAGGGCCATCCGACATCTTTGGTCTAGAATCTGCTGTGGTCCAGAAGCGACATAATACACCCCGCATCCCTTCATCCGCATCCCTTCATTTATAATAATAATACACCCCTCTTTATTCTTAACAAAATGGCCGCGAGAGATGTCTTCAGCATGCCATGAGCCACAAGGGCCATCCGACATCTTTGGTCTAGAATCCGCTGTGGTCCCGTAGCGACTATGGTCCCGTAGCGACACTGTGGTCCCGTAGCGACTATGGTCCCGTAGCGACACCGACCTTGAAACGCTAACTTTAACCTCCATAAGAAAATACATGGGATTTTGATCCAGAACCCGCATAGCTTATCTACTGTTGATTCCCATTCCTTTCTTGTTATGTAGTCGATTTTTGTGATAACTACCGGAACAATTATCGCTTCCCATTGATCGACGGGTAAGTTTAATGATGTACGTAATGATTCAATATTTACAGAGACATCATCGAGTAATTTGCGTGTAGATGAATGCGAATTTTTAATTAGCCCGGGTGATTTTAAAATTGTAAGAACGTGTTCTTGCACAATTAATCGTTTATTGTTGAATCTTTTTTCTAATGTGTCCCAAGCCGTTTTGTAATTGGATTCGGTAATGGCGATACCGTCAATTGATTTATATGCCTCATCCTTTAGGATTGATTTTAAGTAATGAAACTTTTCAACATTTGTATACAGCGGATTGTCGTGAACGAGCGATTTAAATGTGTCCGCGAAGGTATTCCAAGTTAAGTAATTTCCCGAAATTGTAGGTAATTCGAGAGTCGGTAGTTTTACATTGTTTGGACGGGTTTGCGGGAGATTTGTTTCAGTGTTTGTTTGATTTGATGTACCGGTTTGTTCGCCTTTTTCGATTAGACTAATTATGGTGGACTGTAGTGTGTAGTAATCGCTTTCAAAGGACTCGCGTTCAGTTATTCGTTCGTCTGAGTCATCAAGTATTTCAATTTCGTCCTGTACAGCGTTAAATTCTCTAAAGGCCGTTTGTAGATTTGGTAGTCGCGATTTTAATTGATTTATGTTACCGTTATCAGCGTCAAATTTTTGGTTAACATACGTTTGGATCCGCGTTACCGTTGCCTTAATCTGACCGCGTCTTGCAATTAACTTGGCAAATTCTTCTCTGTTATTCGGCATTTTGTTTTCGCGTTGGCTTGTATAAAGGCTCACTCACCTCGTTTCCTTTCTCTGTCTGTATGCCCTCGGCTGTGGTGCTGGTCGATCTCCCCGTCTGTGGTGCAGGTTGATGTCCCCGGTTGTAGTGCCACTTCCTGGAGCTGGATTATGATCGATTTGTTACGATCCGGTTGTGGTGCTGGTGGATCTCCCCGGCTTCGGTGCAGGTGGATGTCCCCGGCTGTAGTGCCACTCCCTGGAGCTGGATTGTTTTGTTACGATCCGGTTGTGGTGCTGGTGGATCTACCCGGCTTCGGTGCAGGTGAATGTGTCCAGCTGTAGTGCCACTTCCTGAAGTTTGATCGTTTTGTTAGTTTCGGTCGCTGTGATGCGATTCGGTTCGAAGGACCATTTTTTGTTTGGAAGTGAATAAGCGTGCTAGTTTTTTAATACTTTATTTTGCTAACAGTTGATGAAACTACATTCGGCGTCTTGTCGACGTCTTTCTAGACACACTACTCTTTCTCGACTTCACTTGAACTCTCTGTTCCAGGGTGGCTCTCCTCCTCTCAGGGTGGTGAGAGGAGTGGGGAGTCTCTTTAGGGTGTGGGTGGTAACGTTGGTACCAAACACTTGCTATTAATCATAGATGGTTGAAACAAGTACCATTCAATTGAGCAGGAAATTTTCTATCAAATACATTCTACTTTTATAACGTTTTAGCAATGTAAATATAAAAAAATTAAAAAAATACGCAAGTTTAAATAGAGTCGTTATTTCTTGATAAATACCAATTTCAAACTTCATTTTTGAGTATGCTATTAATTGTAGATGACTGAAGCAAGTACCATTTGATTAACCAGGATATTTTCTATCAAACACATTTTAGTTTTATAATGTTTCAGTAATGTAAATATAAAAAAAATTAAAAAAATACGCAAGTTTAAAGATAGTCGTTATTCCTTAATAAGTACCAATTTCAAACTTCATTTTTGAGCTTGCTGTTAATTGTAGATGGTTGAAGCAAATACCATTCGATTAAGCAGGAAATTTTTTATCAATTATATCTTACTTTTATAACGTTTCAGTAATGTAAATATAAAAAAAATTTAAAAAATGCGCAAGTTTAAAAATAGTCGTTATTCCTTGATAAGTACCAATTTTAAACTTCATTCTTGAGCTTGCTATTGATTTTAAATGGTTAAAGCAAGTAATATTCGATTGACCAGAATATTTTCTATCAAACACATTCTAGTTTTATAAAGTTTCAGAAATGTAAATATAAAAAAAATTAAAAAAATACGCAAGTTTAAAAAGAGTCGTTATTTCTTGATAAATACCAATTTCAAACTTCATTCTTGAGCTTGCTATTGACTGTAGATGGCTGAAGCAAACATTATGCGATTAAGCAAGATATTTTCTATTAAACACATTTTAGTTTTATAACGTTTCAGCAATGTAAATATAAAAAAAATTAAAAAAATGCGCAAGTTTAAAAATAGTCGTTATTCCTTGATAAGTACCAATTTCAAACTTCATTCTTGAGCTTGCTACTGATTTTAAATGGTTGAAGCAAGTAATGTTTGATTAAGCAAGATATTTTCTATTAAACACGTTCTAGTTTTGTAAAGTTTCAGCAATGTAAATATAAAAAAAATCAAAAAAATACGCAAGTTTAAAAAGAGTCGTTATTTCTTGATAAATACCAATTTCAAACTTCATTCTTGAGCTTGCTATTGATTGTAGATGGCTAAAACAAGTATTATTCGATTGAACAGGATATTTTTTATTAAACACATTTAATTTTTACAACGTTTCAGCAATGTAATTATTAAAAAAATCAAAAAAATACGCAAGTTTATATATAGTCGATATTCCTTGATAAGTAGCAATTTTAAACTTCATTCTTGAGCTTGCTCTTAGCTGTAAGTGGTTGAAGCAAATACCATTCGATTAAGCAGGAAATTTTCTATCAAATAAATTTTACTTTTATAACGTTTCAGCAATGTAAATAAAAAAAAAATTAAAAAAATGCGCAAGTTTAAAAATAGTCGTTATTTCTTGATAAGTACCAATTTCAAGCTTTATTCTTGAGCTTGCTATTGATTTTAAATGGTTGAAGCAAGTAATATTCGATTGAGCAAAATATTTTCTATTAAACACTTTCTAGTTTTATAAAGTTTCAGCAATGTAAATATAAAAAAAAATCAAAAAAATACGCAAGTTTATAAAGAGTCGTTATTTCTTGATAAATACCAATTTCAAACTTCATTCTTGAGCTTGCTATTGATTGTAGATGGCTGAAGCAAGTACTGTTCAATTGAACAAGACATTTTCTATCAAACACATTTTAGTTTTATAACGTTTCAACAATGTAATTATAAAAAAAATTAAAAAAATGCGCAAGTTTAAAAATAGTCGTTATTCCTTGATAAGTACCAATTTCAAACTTTATTCTTGAGCTTGCTATTAATTGTAGATGGTTAAAGCAAAAACCGTTCGATTAAGCAAAAAATTTTCTATCAAATATATTTTACTTTTATAACGTTTCAGCAATGTAAATATAAAAAAAATTAAAAAAATGCGCAAGTTTAAAAATAGTCGTTATTTCTTGATAAGTACCAAATTCAAACTTTATTCTTGGGCTTGCTATTAATTATAGATGGTTGAAACAAATACCATTTGATTGAGCAGAAAATTTTCTATCAAATACATTTTTTTCATAACGTTTCAGCAATGTAAATATTAAAAAAATCAAAAAAATACGCAAGTTTGAAGAAAGTTGTTATTTCTTGATAAATACCAATTTCAAACTTTATTCTTTAGCTTGCTATTAATTGCAGATGGTTGAAACAAGTACCATTCGATTGAGCAAAGAATTTTCTATCAACTGTATTCTACTTGTATAACGTTTTAACAATGTAAATATAAAAAAAAATTAAAAAAATACGCAAGTTTAAATAGAGTCGTTTTTTATTGATAAATACCAATTTCAAACTTCATTTTTGAGTATGCTTTTGATTGTAGATTGTTGAAGCAACTACCATTTGATTAGGCAGGATATTTTCTATTAAACACATTTTAGTTTTATAATGTTTCAGCAATGTAAATATAAAAAAAATCAAAAAAATACGCAAGTTTAAAGATAGTCGTTATTCCTTAATAAGTACCAATTTCAAACTTTATTTTTGAGCTTGCTGTTAATTGGAGATAGTTGAAGCAAATACCATTTGATTAAACAGAAATTTTTTTATCAAAAACATTTTACTTTTATAACGTTTCAGCAATGTAAATAAAAAAAAATTAAAAAAATACGCAAGTTTAAAAAGAGTCGTTATTTCTTGATAAATACCAATTTCAAACTTTATTTTTGAGCTTGCTAATAATTGTAGATGGTTGAAGCAAATACCATTCGATTAAGCGAAAAATTTTCTATCAAATGTATTTTATTTTTATAACGTTTCAGCAATGTAAATATAAAAAAAATTAAAAAATGCGCAAGTTTAAAAATAGTCGTTATTCCTTGATAAGTACCAAATTCAAACTTCATTCTTGAGCTTGCTATTGATTGTAAATGATTGAAGCAAGCACTATTCGATCAAGCAGAATATTTTCGATCAAACACATTCTAGTTTTATAAAGTTTCAGCAATGTAAATATAAAAAAAATCAAAAAAATACGCAAGTTTATAAAGAGTCGTTATTTCTTGATAAATACCAATTTCAAACTTCATTCTTGAGCTTGCTATTAATTGTAGATGGCCGAAGCAAGTATTATTCGATTGAGCAGGATATTTTTTATCAAACACAATTTTTTTTATAACGTTTCAGCAATGTAAATATTAAAAAAATCAAAAAAATACGCAAGTTTAAAGAGAGTTGTTATTTCTTGATAAATACCAATTTCAAACTTTATTCTTGAGCTTGCTATTAATTGCAGATGGTTGAAACAAGTATTATTCGATTGAGCAGGAAATTTTCTATTCGCGAATGAGATGACCGGTGAAGCCGCCACTGTCGCATTAAACACATGTTTTAAAAGAGAGTCATTCATTCTCAAATTTACTACTTTCTTACATGATTATTTATTCTTCTTTATGCTTTTGTGTTTAGTAATAATAAAAAGGAAGTAAGAATAATATTGAATACTCAATTTTGTGTGTTTTGACTAGTTGTGCTATCGTAATGTGCAAAAAGTAAACTAAAACAAGTGTTAATATTATAATTATAATATTATAATTAGTAAGAGGTAGGGGCACCCACCCGGCGACATTGGCCGAGTCCACTTGAACCAAGGGGTGAGTCGCCGAGGTGGGTGGTTGAATAGTCATAAGTGACAAAACACTCAAGACAGACAGTAGCAGTAGCAAGTAAGCATCCAACCGATTGTAAAACTCAAATGTTATAAACTCAACAATAAATACTAAATAAACTGAAACAAGCATCCGGGGAGTTTTATTACAAGCAACAACTCCCAAACATTGGTCCTTCGAGCCGGATTTATTTCATTAATCAACCTCAGCTTCGAGAAAAAGTGTTACTTTCAAAGCGGCAGGCAGCATTGCGCTCCCCCAGGTGATCCAAATATATTATTCAACACCAGGCTTTCCAATCAACCTCAGCTTCGAGGAAAAAGGTTCATTTCAAAGCGGCAGGCAGCATTGCGCTCCCCCAGGTGATCCAAATATATTATTCAACATCAGGCTTTCCAATCAACCTCAGCTTCGAGGAAAAAGGTTCATTTCAATGCGGCAGGCAGCATTGCGCTCCCCCAGGTGAATCTCCAACAACAAACTTATATGGTGGTACCATCCTCTAAGTCAACACAGTCTTCAGTAGAATCGCCGTCGTCTTCGTGCCTTTCCGTCGCGTCGTCCAGATTTTTGATCAAGGTGCCAGCCTACTTCAGGTTAAAGGTTAGTGGTTGCACGTTCCCAATTCATAAATCCCGTCTTTTCTAACTTATTTTCAATTTATTCTCTTCATTGTTTTGCGCGTATTTCTAATTACCACTTTATTTGCAAATATGGCGAAATTAGAACATCTCACGTCGGAAAGAGAAGTTGTAAAGAATAAAGTAGCGCGAATTAAATCATTTGTCTCTAGTTTTAATCCGGATAGCCAGAGTATAAATCAAATCAAAACGCGGCTAGAAATTCTTAACGACGCGCGAAAGGAATTTGACGGAATTCAGTCTAACATTGAAAAAACGGATAAAACGACGAACTTTGACAGCCACATGAATGCTCGGGCCGAATTTGAAGAAACATACTGCGATTTAGTTAGCAAAATCAAAGACTTAATAGATTCAAAAAATGTTGCTATTCACAATACCAATCAATCTAATAATTCAGCCGGGATTCAATCTACATCTAATGAAAGCATTAACAATTCTTATTCTGCCTTTAACTTGCCTACATTGAATTTTAAAACATTTAATGGTGATTTTAAAGAATGGACTAATTTTGAAAACACTTTCAAGTCTATCATTGATGAAAACGCAAATCTAAATAAAAGACAAAAGCTTCAATATTTAAAATCTTGTTTAAGGGATGATGCGTTACGCGCGATTGAATCTTTGAGTATTGAAGAAAATAATTATGACACGGCATGGACTATTTTAGAGAATCGTTTTAAAAATACAAGACTAATTGTACAAGATCATATCTATGCAATCTTTAATGCCCATTCAATTAATAAAGCCACTTCAGCTTCCCTGCGAGAATTATTAGACATCATAACGACAAATTTAGAAGCATTAAAAAATTTTAATCAGCCAGTTGATAGCTGGGATGCGCTAATAGTTCCGCTAATAGTAGAAAAACTAGATTTTCACACCAAACGCGAATGGCAGATGACTCTTGATAAAAATGTACCCACTTATGAATGCTTCAAATCATTCTTAAATAAAAGATGCGAGATTTTGCAATCTTTAAATGCTATGCCAAATACCAAATCGAATCCAATCAATACTAAAATTAATTACAATAATACTAATCAGCCCAAAACTCGCAATGTGACTCATACATTTGCAATTAATAATTCTAATGTCGTGTGTAATCTTTGCAAAAGTTCCCTGCATAAAATAACTTAATGCGAAGAATTTAATAATCTAAATGTCGAAGAAAGAATCAAAATCGTGGATAATTATAAACTGTGTAAAAAGTGTTTACGAGCTAATCATCGTGTGACTAATTGTCGAATTAATACAAAATGTCGCCATTGTAATAAAAAACATCACTCATTGCTACATATTTCCGTCCAAATGTCGACTCAGGTAACAAACTCAGGTAATAATCCTAGCAATGCAATTAATAATTTAGTAACTTTGAATAATCATTCCACAAATCTTAACGATATTACTGATCAAAAACATGTATTGTTATCTACAGCAAAAATTTTGATTAAAGACTCTAAAAATCAATTCCATACGTGTCGAGCTTTCTTAGATCAGGGCTCTATGTCTAATTACATAACACATGAATTATCCAAAAAATTGAATTTGGTACATATACCCGCGAACGTATCTATCACCTGTCTTGGAGGTATGTCATCGCAAACAAATAAACGAACCAATTTCCAAATCAAATCCTGTGTGAATAAATTTTCCGCTAATTTAGATGCCTTAATCGTTGATAAAATAACCGATAATTTGCCACTCGTTTCGATTAATACCGAAAATTTCAAAATTCCGAGAAATTTGCAATTGGCTGACCTGAATTTCTTCAAAAGCGACAAGATCGATTTATTATTAGGTGCCGCCGTATTCTGGGAACTTTTATGCGTAGGTCAAATAAAACTTGAAAACGGGCTTATATTTCAAAGGACCCAACTGGGGTTTATAGCTGGTGGAACTGTTGGTCACTCATTGTCACTGTCACGTACATCCTGTAATTTCGCTTTGACAACTTCCGAATATTCCAACACTTCACCAGATGTTTTATTACACGAGCAGGTTAAAAGATTTTGGGATTTGGAAAATAACCTAAATTACACCCCCGACCATAAACATCACTCAATTGAAGAAATCGCCGCTGAAACCCATTTTAAGGAAACCGTTAAACGCGATTTTGATGGACGTTTTATTGTCAAATTGCCTGTTAAAAATAACAAAATCAACGTTGGTAACACTCGACAAATTGCGTTAAAAAGACTTTTTAGTATGGAAAGAAAGTTCAAAAGAAACCAATCCTTAAAATTAGAATACACAAATTTTATGCGTGAATACTTGCAACTTAATCATATGGAACCTTCTTTTGATACCTCATTTAATAGTAATTTATACGTGTACTTACCTCATCACGCAGTTATTAAGGAGTCTAGCACAACAACAAAATTGAGAGTAGTTTTTGACGTGAGTGCCGTAAGCGATAATGGTAAAAGCCTCAATGATAATTTGAATCTCGGTCCGGTAATTCAACATGATTTATTTAACATCATAATTTGTTTCCGAATTTATCAACTTGTATTAAATGGTGATATAGCCAAAATGTATCGTCAGATAGTAGTGCATCCTGAAGACACTAATTATCAATTAATTCTCTGGCGAGAAAATGATAACGAGCCTGTACAAACATACAAACTAAAAACTTTAACCTACGGCACAAAACCCGCAAGCTTTCTGGCTACCAGATGCTTGAAAGAATTAGCTATTTTACATAAATCCGAATTTCCGGAAGTATGTCAAATAATTGAAAACGACTTTTATATGGACGATTTATTAACGGGCGCGGACACAGTCGAAAAATTACTGCAATTAAAACGAGATATAATGCATATATTAGATAAAGCAAAATTTGAATTGAGAAATATTCAGTCAAATAACAAAGAAATTGTATTTAATGAAAGGAATAATAATTTAGCTTCGAATATTGATCTAAACAAAAACGAATTGTCCAAAACTTTAGGTTTATATTGGAATTCTTACGAGGACTCATTAAACTTTAAAATCAATCTTAGAGATTTGTCTAAAAGGGTAACAAAAAGGACTATATTAAGTGTTATTGCGCAAATATTTGATCCGTTAGGTTTGATCAGCCCACTTATAATGAAAGCGAAAATTTTGTTGCAGCAACTTTGGCAATTAAAGTTAGGTTGGGATGAATCGGTGCCCCAACACATCTTTTCAATGTGGATGTCATTTGTTAATCAGCTTCATCAGGTAGAAAATTTAAAATTTCCGAGAAAAATCATACCTCATTTACCGATAAATAAGTCAGAAATACACGGATTTTGCGATGCGTCTTTACAAGGTTACGGGGCCGTTGTTTATTTAAGGACTGCAAATTCTGCAGGACATTTCGAATCACGCATACTTTGTTCAAAATCTCGCGTGGCGGCGTTGAAACCAACAACTATCCCGCGTTTAGAATTGTGCGGTGCGCTTCTACTTGCCGAATTAATAAAAAAAATCCGCGATACTTTAAATATTAACATCTGCAAAGAATATTTATGGACAGACTCCACTATTGTGTTAGCGTGGATACATACACCACCTTCGTCATTACAAACTTTCATATGTAATAGAGTCACCAAAATCATCTCGCTAAGCGATAAAAAGTGTTGGCATCATGTTAAATCTGAAAACTACGCTGCCGATTTAATTAGTAGAGGTTGCATGCCTTCTGAATTAATTATAAATCAATCTTGGCTAAATGGTCCTCAATTTTTAAAATTACCTGAAGAAAATTGGCCGATATCGACTATTAACATTTTAAAAGAAATTCCGGAATCCAAAACAACCTTTTCAACTCTCAATAAAAATAAACCACAACTTGATGTCTTTAACTCATTCTCCAATTTTACAAAAATGCAAAGAGTTGTAGCTTGGATCTTACGTTTTGGTCATAATTCACGTAAAAACAGCTCTAAATTAACTGGCGCATTAAGTGTATCCGAATTAAATAACGCTTTATATAAAATCGCACGCATAGTACAGACAGAAAGCTTTGAAGAATATGAATTGCTCAACAAAAAATTGCCGCTTACCTCAAACTCAAAATTATTACAGTTGGATCCATTTATTGATCATAATGGGTTAATTCGGGTTGGGGGGAGAATAAATAAATCACTGATGCGTTGCGACGTTAAACATCCAATAATATTACCGAAAAATCATAACGTAGTCGACCTAATTATCAGAGGCGAACATGAGAGACAGTTACATGCGGGTCATCAAGCTACATTAGCGGCACTTCGCCAACGATTTTGGATAATCTCAGCAAAAAATAATATCAAAAATGTCATCCATAAATGCATAAAATGTTTTAAGGTTCAACCTAGGCGACCGGAATATAAAATGGGCGATTTACCTGATCACAGAATAATTGTATCACCTCCTTTTGCAAAAACTGGGATTGATTATGCTGGCCCATTTTTAGTTAAAGAAAATCGTGGTCGCGGAAAAAAGCTCGTCAAAGCATACGTCGCTTTATTTATTTGTTTAATTGCAAAGGCAATTCATATCGAATTGGTACATGACTTAACGACTCAAGAATTTCTGGCCGCGTTAAAACGTTTTATTGGTAGACGTGGATACCCCACTGACATTTTTTCAGACAACGCTACAACCTTTACTGGAGCTAATAATGAGCTAAAACAATTTATAAAAAAGGCAAAACTTATTAATTTCTTGGAGACTGAGTTAACCAAATTTTCTATTAAATGGCACTTTATTCCCCCAAAGTCGCCCCGTATGGGTGGCTTATGGGAGGCAAATATAAAACAAGTCAAAAATCATTTAAAAAGGGTAATTGGAAATGCGCGTTTGACTTTTCCGGAGATGAATACCCTGTTAATAAGTATTGAAGCCTGCTTAAACTCACGGCCAATTACACCCATATCCTCAGACCCTAACGATCTCCAACCCTTAACCCCAGCCCACTTCCTTATCGGGCAACCATTAACAGCACTTCCAGAACCAGACGTCAGTGATGTTGCCATTAATCGAATCTCCAGATGGGAACATGATCAAAGATTGCGGGGGCATTTTTGGAAACGATGGTCCCGGGAATATTTAACTTCTTTACAACAAAGAAGCAAATGGAAACAAGGCTCTAAGGAAGAAATCAAAGTCGGCACCCTAGTGATTATTAGTGACGAAAATACGCCACAATTGTATTGGAAAACTGGTAGGATAGTCAATGTTCATCCCGGAAATGACGGCATCGTCCGAGTGGTGACTCTCCGCACGGCCCAAGGGCTCTGTAAGCGATCAGTGCGGGGACTGTGTGTGTTGCCAGTTAATGTGGATTAAAAGTGAATAGTGAAATAAAAACAAATGCCTAACTTTAAAAAGTTTAAGTTAATGTAGGTTAAGTGCATTTTACCTAATTATGTCTAATTTATACATTTTTTTTTCTTTCTCTCTCTTTTTTTTTATTATGTTATAATTTTTAGTTCTAAGTAATGGTTTAAATATTGTGTAGTCCATAAATGTAAATAATTTGTTGAAGTTTGATAACTTCAAGGGGGGAGCAATAATAATATTATAATTATAATATTATAATTAGTAAGAGGTAGGGGCACCCACCCGGCGACATTGGCCGAGTCCACTCGAACCAA
Organism: Tribolium confusum; assembly: GCA_029207805.1. Taxonomy (NCBI): domain Eukaryota; kingdom Metazoa; phylum Arthropoda; class Insecta; order Coleoptera; family Tenebrionidae; genus Tribolium; species Tribolium confusum. The sequence continues at coordinate 239,603 of JALGAY010000071.1, read as the reverse complement.
GGGGTGAGTCGCCGAGGTGGGTGGTTGAATAGTCATAAGTGACAAGACACTCAAGACAGACAGTAGCAGTAGCAAGTAAGCATCCAACCGATTGTAAAGCTCAAATGTTATAAACTCAACAATAAATACTAAATAAACTGAAACAAGCATCCGGGGAGTTTTATTACAAGCAACAACTCCCAAACAACAAGTTGAAGGTTAATACTTTGTTCATGTTTTAAATTGTAGTACCCGGTAAGCAGCCGTGGAAGGCACACGTTGCTCGCTTTTGTGCGCGCTATCTCTTGTGTTATCAGTCGTCGAACCGGACAGCCTACAAAAACCGACTAGCGGCCACTCAACCAACTTTTATTATTTTTTCCAAATTAACAGAGGCTAAGGTAAGCAGCTTGGGCGTCTAAAACTACCCTTGGGGGTTCCATCCCCCAAGAAATGTTCCCTCCTAATCAACAATACCCGCCTCTGGAATACACACAATCTAACCCCCAAAACTCACAATGCTGGCAAAACTCACAATTTTTCACACAAAATCCATCACAAGTGCAAATGAACCTGCAGACCCAGCAAATACTCCCTCAAACACAACAACCTTCAATACTCATGCAACCAACGTATCAGAATTTTTATCCACCAACATATCAACCAGGCCAAAATTTATACAACCCAAATCATCCGCGACAGGTTCTTAAACCACCTAAACTACACTTTAATTCCCCATCAAACACAGCAACAGATGTAGACCCCAGTGACCTCGAAAATTACCCTGACGATGAAGATCCCAATAAAAAAAACCCGTGGCAGCAATACTCACCTCGACACAAGCGGAAAAGAGCCAAACTATGTAACGAATCCAACACCCCGTTATCCTCGCCAGTTAAGCTACAAAACAGTTTTAACCCATTGTCCGAAATGGACACAGGCGATCAAACTCAACCAGATGAAACAATTCGGCCAGAAAAAGCGCCAAAGCCTCCCCCTATTTTTATATACGGCGTTAAAAATTTTAAAGAAATGATCAACAGCTTATCTGCAGCAACAGAAAAAGAAACATACTACAGTAAAACCCTACCAAACGAAACTGTTAAAATCTCTGCCAACTCCGTCGAAATATATCGGAAATTAATAAGACATCTGAGAGAAGAGAACATAATTCACCATACCTGTCAACTTAAGGAAGAACGAGCATACAGAATTGTTATACGGCACCTTCATCACTCTACTCCTCCCGCAGATATTAAAGAAGAACTGGAAATATCAGGACACAAAGTTCGTAACATAATGAATGTGAAACATAGAGTCACCAAGGAACCACTAGCACTATTTTTTATTGATCTCGAACCTCAAAAAAACAACAAAGATATATATAAAACCGAGTTTTTATGTAACACTAAAATTGCTGTAGAACCTCCAAAAATAAAGCGTGATGCCATACAGTGCACAAGATGTCAAGCATATAACCACTCCAAATCCTATTGCACTAAGCCGTTCCGCTGTGTCAAGTGTGGAGAATTCCACGACTCTAAACTATGCAAAAAGCCCAAAGATACTCCTGCTAAATGCGCACTATACAATGGAGACCACCCTGCCAGCTATAAGGGATGCAAAGTCTACAAAGAACTAGTTGCATCTAGCAACAACACTACACGAGGATATCGACAACAAAATCTACCCCAAATAAACTCAGCTCAACTCCCACCTGTACAAAATAACGCAAACCTCCACCACACTTATGCCCAAGCAACCCAAGCTAGCAATACAACAAATAACACGCGGACGCTGGAACAGCCATACAATATAGAAAATCAGTTAACATCATTTTTAAACGAATTCAAAAGTATGTTCTCCCAGCTAATCAGTCAAAACAGCATGATGATGAACCTTCTCACGACACTGATCAATAAGCTAAGTTCATAAACTTACTGCGTATTGCCACCTGGAACGCCAACGGTCTGCTAAATCATAAGCAGGAGCTTATATTATTCCTTAACTTAAATAAGATAGACGTTTTGCTAGTTTCTGAAACACACTTTACCAATCTAACTGAATTTAAACTTCCACTATACTTCACTTACAGTACCCCTCACCCAGATGGAACAGCTCATGGTGGGGCAGCGATATTAATTCGCAAGTCTATACCACACCATGAACTACAAGAATATCAAACAGACAAAATTCAAGCAGCCAGTGTAGAAATAACAGCTCTGCCCTGGAATATTGTTGTTACAGCAGTATACAGTCCTCCAAGACATACGATCACTACTGAAGATTACAAAAATTTCTTACAAACTCTTGGTAATCGTTTCATTGCAGGTGGCGACTGGAATGCCAAACATACTCATTGGGCCTCTAGACTCACTACAACAAAAGGGCGAAATCTTTGGAAGGCAATGACAGAAAAGAACTACGACTACCTCTCCAGCGGTGCCCCTACCTATTGGCCCAGTGACCCAAGAAAACTCCCTGATCTTTTAGACTTCTTCATAATAAACGGTATATCAAAAAATAATTGTACAATAGAAGCTAATAACGACTTAAACTCTGACCACACTCCTGTTATAACGAGTATAAGTACCAAAACTATCAAAAAAACGCTGCGGCCCCAACTGTTCACAAAATATACAAATTGGACTAGCTTTCGCAACAGTCTAGATGAAAATATTAAACTTAACCTACCACTAAAATATCCGGAAGATTTGGACAAAGCTGCACAATACATCACAAATCTGATACAGGAAGCTGCCTGGAAAGCCATACCGCAAAGTAAAGAGTCCGCAAAAATGTCCACAAACGTGCCACTGCATATTCGACAACTTATAGCCGACAAAAGGCATGCTAGACGAACTTGGCAAAGGACTAGAAACGTTATTAACCAGCACGCGTACAACAGACTGAGCAGGCAACTAACAAAGACACTTAGAGAAGCTCAAAACAACTCCTTCGAAAATTATTTATCCAAGCTATCGGTAAATGACAACACGTTGTGGAAAGCAACAAAACACATGAAAAGACCGCAAACTCCCGTACCCCCCATACGCAAACCAAACGGCAGGTGGGCAAGATCAGACAAAGAAAAAGCTGATTTATTCGCTAAGCACCTGTATGAAGTTTTTAGAACTGAACCAGAAGACGAAGATCAGGAAGTTGAAGAATTTATTAATTCGCCCTGTCAATTATCTCCTCCTATAAAATCTTTTTCTCCAACAGAGGTCAAACTAGAAATAGACAAACTCAACACTCGGAAAACTCCTGGATTTGATCTAATAAATGGACAAATATTGAAGCAACTTCCACGTAAAGCTATAGTTCTCTTAACAGTCATATTCAACCGCATATTAAGTATAGGCTATTTCCCAACAATCTGGAAATACGCAGAGATAATAATGATACAAAAACCAGGGAAAACTCCTAATGAAACCAACTCCTACAAACCAATCAGTTTGCTACCAACAATAAGCAAAGTCCTGGCAAGACTTATACAAAGTAGGATACATAAAGACCATAACCTCTCAGAAATAATACCGACTCACCAATTCGGATTTCGAAAGCATCATTCAACCACCCAACAGGTCCACAGATTAGTAAACAAAATATCCAAATCACTCGAGGAAAAAAAGTACTGTCACGCAGCTTTCCTTGATATCTCTCAAGCCTTTGATAAAGTGTGGCACAGGGGTCTACTTCTGAAACTAAAAAAATGTCTATCAAGCAACTACTACCTTCTCCTCAAATCATATTTATCAAATAGACACTTCTCTGTCAAATTCTCAGACCAGCAATCCATTTTCTACCCTATCAAATCTGGAGTTCCCCAAGGTAGTGTCCTTGCGCCACTGCTTTTCCTTATCTACACAGCAGACATACCAGTAACTCACAATACCGATATAGCCTCTTTTGCTGATGATGTAGCTATCCTAGCTTCTCATGATGATCCACATGTCGCCTCGAACAATTTACAAAATCACCTTGCTCAACTCCACGAATGGTATACGAAATGGAGAACTAAGATCAACCACACCAAGTCGGTACAAGTTACCTTCACCATGCGGCGTAACACCTGTCCTCCTGTAACTATGAACAACCAGAGAATACCAGCTGCTACCGAAACTAAATATCTTGGTCTACATCTGGATCAACGACTAACCTGGAAAAAACATATCGAGGCTAAAAGAAAGCAACTGGATCTCAAATTCCGGCAAATGTATTGGCTCCTTGGACGAAAATCAAAACTTTCTCTAGCCAACAAACTCTTACTGTACAAAGCAGTTTTAAAGCCTATATGGTTGTACGGTATACAGCTTTGGGGATGTGCCAAATTGTCAACCGTTAATATAATTCAAAGGTTTCAATCAAAAGTTCTAAGAAGTCTAGCCGACGCCCCTTGGTTCGTCAGCAACCACAATCTCCACACTGACCTTCATGTGCCCTATGTTAAAGACGAGATCACTCGTATGGCTTCGCTATATAATCTACAAACGTTAAACCACGAGAACAACCTAATAGACGAATTATTTGCTAACGGACCCCAAGTGAGAAGACTCCAGCGCACCTGGACCCACGATCTTGTACTACAACAATGAAAAAAAAAAAAATAGTAACCCGGCCATAAGGAGATGCATCACTGGATGCTTCCCTTCCAAGCAAAACTAATTCAACAAATTTGCTTAATACTCTATTTTTTGATGTAGATTGCAAATACGCAAATAAGACAAATAAAAAAAAAATGTTTTAAATACGATTTTTGTAACAATTATTTGAAATATAGTGAATGAGAGTTATGTCTGTGCTTCTAAATTTGTTTTTCTGTAACTTGTGATAAAAATTTGTGATTTTACGGCGATTTATAGTCACTTTTGTCAGTTTTTCACTTGTTTGGAGAGCTATTATTGTGATTAAAAATGATTTATCAAAAAATTCTAAAGGTTTTATCTAGAATGGCTTTAAGACAACACTGTAATGTGTCTGTGGTTTATTCTAATTCACAGTTTTTCTATAATCAAAAGCTGTTATAATAATTTTGGAGCTTCGTCATGATGAAGATTTTGACAACATTTCAGAGCAGCTAAAAAGGATCAAATACAAGGGCAAATACCACAATAATTGAATTTATATTAAGGTAAGGACTTGATTTTATATTAACAACTAATATTTTATTAAATCAATGATAAAGAAAATCATAAAATAACATAAACAACACGGATAGTGTTGACAAGGAGGAATCATTTAAAAATTGATCAAACTCTAAGATTCTTATTACAGGTAAGAAAAAATAATATTTGGAACCTAAAATATAACTTTTTTCACTGTTTTTCAAACAAACTTTAAAAAGAAACGTATCCAAAATTTAATTACGATATTAATATTCTAGTATGTTGAGGTTAGTTTCAGTTCGTTTTATTATTCAACGGTTGAATAGCTGGTCAAATGCTCGTAACATATTGTTTAACAGTCATCTTACTTCGTTTTTATTATAATAAAACCACCAAAATCCTCAAATAAAGTCACAAATTAAACGTTTTTTCAGTAAGCGATCGCATGAATTCTGTTAACGACTCTCTTTGGTTAGTTCGTATTTGTACCGCGTAGTGGCGTTTAGTCTATCTCAGTCGCCTATTAAATACATTCTACTTTTATAATGTTTTAGCAATGTAAATATAAAAAAAATTAAAAAAATACGCAAGTTTAAATAGAGTCGTTATTTCTTGATAAATACCAATTTCAAACTTCATTTTTGAGTATAATATTAATTGTAGATTGTTGAAGCAATTACCATTTGATTAGGCAGGATATTTTCTATCAAACACATTTTAGTTTTATAATGTTTCAGCAATGTAAATATAAAAAAAATTAAAAAAATACGCAAGTTTAAAGATAGTCGTTATTCCTTAATAAGTACCAATTTCAAACTTCATTTTTGAGCTTGCTGTTAATTGTAGATGGTTGAAACAAGTACCATTCGATTGAGCAGAAAATTTTCTATTAAATACATTCTATTTTTATAATGTTTTAGCAATGTAAATATAAAAAAAATTAAAAAAATACGCAAGTTTAAATAGAGTCGTTATTTATTGATAAATACCAATTTCAAACTCCATTTTTGAGTATGCTATTGATTGTAGATTGTTGAAGCAATTACCATTTGATTAGGCAGAATATTTTCTATCAAACACATTTTAGTTTTATAATGTTTCAGCAATGTAAATATAAAAAAAATCAAAAAAATACGCAAGTTTATAAAGAGTCGTTATTTCTTGGTAAATACCATATTCAAACTTCATTCTTGAGCTTGCTATTAATTGTAGATGGCTGAAGCAAGTATTATTCGATTGAGCAGGAAATTTTCTATTAAATACATTCTACTTTTATAATGTTTTAGCAATGTAAATATAAAAAAAATTTAAAAAATACGCAAGTTTAAATAGAGTCGCTATTTCTTGATAAATACCAATTTCAAACTTCATTTTTGAGTATGCTATTAATTGTAGATGACTGAAGCAAGTACCATTTGATTAACCAGGATATTTTCTATCAAACACATTTTAGTTTTATAATGTTTCAACAATGTAAATATAAAAAAAATTAAAAAAATACGCAAGTTTAAAGATAGTCGTTATTCCTTAAAAAGTACCAATTTCAAACTTCATTTTTGAGCTTGCTGTTATTGTAGATGGTTGAAGCAAATACCATTCGATTAAGCAGAAAATTTTTCATCAACTATATTTTACTTTTATAACGTTTCAGCAATGTAAATATAAAAAAAATTTAAAAAATGCGCAAGTTTAAAAATAGTCGTTATTTCTTGATAAGTACCAATTTTAAACTTCATTCTTGAGCTTGCTATTGATTTTAAATGGTTAAAGCAAGTAGTATTCGATTGAGCAGGATATTTTCTATCAAACACATTCTAGTTTTATAAAGTTTCAGCAATGTAAATATAAAAAAAATTAAAAAAATACGCAAGTTTAAAAAGAGTCGTTATTTCTTGATAAATACCATTTTCAAACTTCATTGTTGAGCTTGCTATTGATTGTAGATGGCTGAAGCAAGTATTATGCGATTAAGCAGGATATTTTCTATCAAACACATGTTAGCTTTATAACGTTTCAGCAATGTAAATATAAAAAAAATTAAAAAAATGCGCAAGTTTAAAAATAGTCGTTATTCCTTAATAAGTACCAACTTCAAACTTCATTCTTGAGCTTGCTACTGATTTTAAATGGTTGAAGCAAGTAATATTTGATTAAACAAAATATTTTCTATTAAACACATTCTAGTTTCATAAAGTTCCAGCAATGTAAATATAAAAAAAATTAAAAAAATACCCAAGTTTAAAAAGAGTCGTTATTTCTTGATAAATGCCAATTTCAAACTTCATTCTTGAACTTGCTATTGATTGCAGATGGCTGAAGCAAGTATTATTCGATTGAGCAGGATATTTTCTATTAAACACATTTAATTTTTATAACGTTTCTGCAATGTAATTATTAAAAAAATCAAAAAAATACGCAAGTTTATAGATAGTCGATATTTCTTGATAAGTAGCAATTTTAAACTTCATTCTTGAGCTTGCTCTTAGCTGTATGTGGTTGAAGCAAATACCATTCGATTAAGCAGGAAATTTTCTATCAAATAGATTTTACTTTTATAACGTTTCAGCAATGTAAATATAAAAAAAATTAAAAAATGCGCAAGTTTAAAAACAGTCGTTATTCCTTGATAAGTACCAATTTCAAACTTCATTCTTGAGCTTGCTATTGATTGTAGATGGCTGAAGCAAGTATTATTCGATTGAGCAAGATATTTTCTATTAAACACATTTAATTTTTATAACGTTTTAGCAATGTAAATATTAAAAAAATCAAAAAAATACGCAAGTTTATAGATAGTCGATATTCCTTGATAAGTAGCAATTTTAGTAGCAATTTAACAATTTTACTTTTATAATGTTTCGGCAATGTAAATATAAAAAAAATTAGAAAAATGCGCAAGTTTAAAAATAGTCGTTATTCCTTGATAAGTACCAATTTCAGACTTCATTCTTGAGCTTGCTATTGATTTTAAATGGTTAAAGCAAGTAATATTTGATTGAAGAGGATATTTTATATGAAACACATTCTAGTTTTGTAAAGTTTCAGCAATGTAAATATAAAAAAAATCAAAAAAATACGCAAGTTTAAAAAGAGTCGTTATTTCTTGATAAATACCAATTTCAAACTTCATTCTTGAGCTTGCTATTGACTGTAGATGGCTGAAGCAAGTACTATTCGATTAAACAGGACATTTTCTATCAAACACATTTTAGTTTTATATCGTTTCAGCAATGTAATTATAAAAAAAATTAAAAAAATGCGCAAGTTTATAAATAGTCGTTATTTCTTGATAAGTACCAATTTCAAACTTCATTCTTGAGCTTGCTATTAATTGTAAATGGTTAAAGCAAACACCATTTGATTAAGCAGAAAATTTTCTATCAAATATATTTTACTTTTATAACGTTTCAGCAATGTAAATATAAAAAAAATTAAAAAAATGCGCAAGTTTAAAAATAGTCGTTATTTCTTGATAAGTACCAATTTCAAACTTTATTCTTGAGCTTGCTATTAATTATAGATGGTTGAAACAAATACCATTTGATTAAGCAAAAAATTTTCTTAAAATACGTTTTTTTATAACGTTTCAGCGATGTAAATATAAAAAAAATTAAAAAAATACGCCTGTTTAAAAAGAGTCGTTATTTCTTGATAAATACCATTTTCAAACTTCATTGTTGAGCTTGCTATTGATTGTAGATGGCTGAAGCAAGTATTATGCGATTAAGCAGGATATTTTCTATCAAACACATGTTAGCTTTATAACGTTTCAGCAATGTAAATATAAAAAAAATTAAAAAAATGCGCAAGTTTAAAAATAGTCGTTATTCCTTAATAAGTACCAACTTCAAACTTAATTCTTGAGCTTGCTACTGATTCTAAATGGTTGAAGCAAGTAATATTTGATTAAACAAAATATTTTCTATTAAACACATTCTAGTTTCATAAAGTTCCAGCAATGTAAATATAAAAAAAATTAAAAAAATACCCAAGTTTAAAAAGAGTCGTTATTTCTTGATAAATGCCAATTTCAAACTTCATTCTTGAACTTGCTATTGATTGCAGATGGCTGAAGCAAGTATTATTCGATTGAGCAGGATATTTTCTATTAAACACATTTAATTTTTATAACGTTTCTGCAATGTAATTATTAAAAAAATCAAAAAAATACGCAAGTTTATAGATAGTCGATATTTCTTGATAAGTAGCAATTTTAAACTTCATTCTTGAGCTTGCTCTTAGCTGTATGTGGTTGAAGCAAATACCATTCGATTAAGCAGGAAATTTTCTATCAAATAGATTTTACTTTTATAACGTTTCAGCAATGTAAATATAAAAAAAATTAAAAAATGCGCAAGTTTAAAAACAGTCGTTATTCCTTGATAAGTACCAATTTCAAACTTCATTCTTGAGCTTGCTATTGATTGTAGATGGCTGAAGCAAGTATTATTCGATTGAGCAAGATATTTTCTATTAAACACATTTAATTTTTATAACGTTTTAGCAATGTAAATATTAAAAAAATCAAAAAAATACGCAAGTTTATAGATAGTCGATATTCCTTGATAAGTAGCAATTTTAGTAGCAATTTAACAATTTTACTTTTATAATGTTTCGGCAATGTAAATATAAAAAAAATTAGAAAAATGCGCAAGTTTAAAAATAGTCGTTATTCCTTGATAAGTACCAATTTCAAACTTCATTCTTGAGCTTGCTATTGATTGTAGATGGCTGAAGCAAGTATTATTCGATTGAGCAAGATATTTTCTATTAAACACATTTAATTTTTATAACGTTTTAGCAATGTAAATATTAAAAAAATCAAAAAAATACGCAAGTTTATAGATAGTCGATATTTCTTGATAAGTAGCAATTTTAGTAGCAATTTAACAATTTTACTTTTATAATGTTTCGGCAATGTAAATATAAAAAAAATTAGAAAAATGCGCAAGTTTAAAAATAGTCGTTATTCCTTGATAAGTACCAATTTCAGACTTCATTCTTGAGCTTGCTATTGATTTTAAATGGTTAAAGCAAGTAATATTTGATTGAAGAGGATATTTTATATGAAACACATTCTAGTTTTGTAAAGTTTCAGCAATGTAAATATAAAAAAAATCAAAAAAATACGCAAGTTTAAAAAGAGTCGTTATTTCTTGATAAATACCAATTTCAAACTTCATTCTTGAGCTTGCTATTGACTGTAGATGGCTGAAGCAAGTACTATTCGATTAAACAGGACATTTTCTATCAAACACATTTTAGTTTTATATCGTTTCAGCAATGTAATTATAAAAAAAATTAAAAAAATGCGCAAGTTTATAAATAGTCGTTATTTCTTGATAAGTACCAATTTCAAACTTCATTCTTGAGCTTGCTATTAATTGTAAATGGTTAAAGCAAACACCATTTGATTAAGCAGAAAATTTTCTATCAAATATATTTTACTTTTATAACGTTTCAGCAATGTAAATATAAAAAAAATTAAAAAAATGCGCAAGTTTAAAAATAGTCGTTATTTCTTGATAAGTACCAATTTCAAACTTTATTCTTGAGCTTGCTATTAATTATAGATGGTTGAAACAAATACCATTTGATTAAGCAAAAAATTTTCTTAAAATACGTTTTTTTATAACGTTTCAGCAATGTAAATATAAAAAAAATTAAAAAAATACGCAAGTTTAAAAAGAGTCGTTATTTCTTGATAAATACCAATTTCAAACTTCATTGTTGAGCTTGCTATTGATTGTAGATGGCTGAAGCAAGTATTATGCGATTAAGCAGGATATTTTCTATCAAACACATGTTAGCTTTATAACGTTTCAGCAATGTAAATATAAAAAAAATTAAAAAAATGCGCAAGTTTAAAAATAGTCGTTATTCCTTAATAAGTACCAACTTCAAACTTCATTCTTGAGCTTGCTACTGATTTTAAATGGTTGAAGCAAGTAATATTTGATTAAACAAAATATTTTCTATTAAACACATTCTAGTTTCATAAAGTTCCAGTAATGTAAATATAAAAAAAATTAAAAAAATACCCAAGTTTAAAAAGAGTCGTAATTTCTTGATAAATGCCAATTTCAAACTTCATTCTTGAACTTGCTATTGATTGCAGATGGCTGAAGCAAGTATTATTCGATTGAGCAGGATATTTTCTATTAAACACATTTAATTTTTATAACGTTTCTGCAATGTAATTATTAAAAAAATCAAAAAAATACGCAAGTTTATAGATAGTCGATATTTCTTGATAAGTAGCAATTTTAAACTTCATTCTTGAGCTTGCTCTTAGCTGTATGTGGTTGAAGCAAATACCATTCGATTAAGCAGGAAATTTTCTATCAAATAGATTTTACTTTTATAACGTTTCAGCAATGTAAATATAAAAAAAAATAAAAAATGCGCAAGTTTAAAAACAGTCGTTATTCCTTGATAAGTACCAATTTCAAACTTCATTCTTGAGCTTGCTATTGATTGTAGATGGCTGAAGCAAGTATTATTCGATTGAGCAAGATATTTTCTATTAAACACATTTAATTTTTATAACGTTTTAGCAATGTAAATATTAAAAAAATCAAAAAAATACGCAAGTTTATAGATAGTCGATATTCCTTGATAAGTAGCAATTTTAGTAGCAATTTAACAATTTTACTTTTATAATGTTTCGGCAATGTAAATATAAAAAAAATTAGAAAAATGCGCAAGTTTAAAAATAGTCGTTATTCCTTGATAAGTACCAATTTCAGACTTCATTCTTGAGCTTGCTATTGATTTTAAATGGTTAAAGCAAGTAATATTTGATTGAAGAGGATATTTTATATGAAACACATTCTAGTTTTGTAAAGTTTCAGCAATGTAAATATAAAAAAAATCAAAAAAATACGCAAGTTTAAAAAGAGTCGTTATTTCTTGATAAATACCAATTTCAAACTTCATTCTTGAGCTTGCTATTGACTGTAGATGGCTGAAGCAAGTACTATTCGATTAAACAGGACATTTTCTATCAAACACATTTTAGTTTTATATCGTTTCAGCAATGTAATTATAAAAAAAATTAAAAAAATGCGCAAGTTTATAAATAGTCGTTATTTCTTGATAAGTACCAATTTCAAACTTCATTCTTGAGCTTGCTATTAATTGTAAATGGTTAAAGCAAACACCATTTGATTAAGCGGAAAATTTTCTATCAAATATATTTTACTTTTATAACGTTTCAGCAATGTAAATATAAAAAAAATTAAAAAAATGCGCAAGTTTAAAAATAGTCGTTATTTCTTGATAAGTACCAATTTTAAATTTCATTCTTGAGGTTGCTATTGATTTTAAATGGTTAAAGCAAGTAATGTGCGATTGAGCAGGATATTTTCTATCAAACACATTCTAGTTTTATAAAGTTTCAGCAATGTAAATATAAAAAAAATTAAAAAAATACGCAAGTTTAAAAAGAGTCGTTATTTCTTGATAAATACCAATTTCAAACTTTATTCTTGAGCTTGCTATTGTTTGTAGATGGCTGAAGCAAGTATTATGCCATTAAGCAGGATATTTTCTATCAAACTCATGTTAGTTTTATAACGTTTCAGCAATGTAAATATAAAAAAAATTAAAAAAATGCTCAAGTTTAAAAATAGTTGTTATTCCTTGATAAGTACCAATTTCAAACTTCATTCTTGAGCTTGCTACTGATTTTAAATGGTTGAAGCAAGTAATATTTGATTAAGCAAAATATTTTCTATTAACACATTCTAGTTTTGTAAAGTTTCAGCAATGTAAATATAAAAAAAATCAAAAAAATACGCAAGTTTAAAAAGAGTCGTTATTTCTTGATAAATACCAATTTCAAACTTTATTCTTGAGTTTGCTATTGATTGTAGATGGCTGAAGCAAGTATTATTCGATTAAGCAAGATATTTTCTGTTAAACACATTTAATTTTTATAACGTTTTAGCAATGTAAATATTAAAAAAATTAAAAAAATACGCAAGTTTAAAGAGAGTTGTTATTTCTTGATAAATACCAATTTCAAACTTTATTCTTAAGCTTGCTATTAATTGCAGATGGTTGAAATAAGTACCACTTGATTGAGCAGAAAATTTTCTATCAAATATATTTTACTTTCATAACGTTTTAACAATGTAAATATAAAAAAAATTAAAAAAATACGCAAGTTTAAATAGAGTCGTTATTTCTTGATAAATACCAATTTCAAACTTCATTTTTGAGTATGCTATTAATTGTAGATGACTGAAGCAAATACCATTTGATTAACCAGGATATTTTCTATCAAACACATTTTAGTTTTATAATGTTTCAGCAATGTAAATATAAAAAAAATTAAAAAAATACGCAAGTTTAAAGATAGTCGTTATTTCTTAATAAGTACCAATTTCAAACTTCATTTTTGAGCTTGCTGTTAATTGCAGATGTTTGAAGCAAATACCATTCGATTAAGCAGGAAATTTTTTATCAACTGTATCTTACTTTTATAACGTTTCAGCAATGTAAATATAAAAAAAATTTAAAAAATTTGCAAGTTTAAAAATAGTCGTTATTTCTTGATAAGTACCAATTTTAAACTTCATTTTTGAGCTTGCTATTAATTTTAAATGGTTAAAGCAAGTAATATTCGATTGAGCAGGATATTTTCTATCAAACACATTCTAGTTTTATAAAGTTTCAGCAATGTAAATATAAAAAAAATTAAAAAAATACGCAAGTTTAAAAAGAGTTGTTATTTCTTGATAAATACTAACTTCAAACTTCATTCTTGAGCTTGCTATTGATTGTAGATGGCTAAAGCAAGTATTATGCGATTAAGCAGGATATTTTCTATCAAACACATTTTAGATTTATAACGTTTTAGCAATGTAAATATAAAAAAAAAAAAATGCGCAAGTTTAAAAATAGTCGTTATTCCTTGATAAGTACCAACTTCAAACTTCATTATTGAGCTTGCTACTGATTTTAAATGGTTGAAACAAGTAATATTTGATTAAGCAAAATATTTTCTATTAAACACATTCTAGTTTTGTAAAGTTTCAGCAATGTAAATATAAAAAAAATCAAAAAAATACGCAAGTTTAAAAAGAGTCGTTATTTCTTGATAAATACCAATTTCAAACTTCATTCTTGAGCTTGCTATTGACTGTAGATGGTTGAAGCAAATACTATTTAATTGAGCAGGATATTTTCTATCAAACACGTTTTTTTTTATAACGTTTCAGCAATGTAAATATAAAAAAATTAAAAAAATGCGAAAGTTTAAAAATAGTCGTTATTCCTTGGCAAGTACCAATTTCAAACTTCATTCTTGAACTTGCTATTGATTGTAGATGGCTGAAGCAAGTATTATTCGATTGAGCAAGATATTTTCTATTAAACACATTTAATTTTTATAACGCTTCAGCAATGTAATTATTAAAAAAATCAAAAAAATACGCAAGTTTATAGATAGTCGATATTCCTTGATAAGTAGCAATTTTAAACTTCATTCTTGAGCTTGCTCTTAGCTGTATGTGGTTGAAGCAAATACCATTCGATTAAGCAGGAAACTTTCTATTAAATAAATTTTACTTTTATAACGTTTCAGCAATGTAAATATAAAAAAAATTAAAAAAATGCGCAAGTTTAAAAATAGTCGTTATTCCTTGATAAGTACCAATTTCAAACTTCATTCTTGAGCTTGCTATTGATTTTAAATGTTTGAAGCAAGTAATATTCGATTAAGCAGGATATTTTCTATTAAACACATTCTAGTTTTATAAAGTTTCAGCAATGTAAATATAAAAAAAATCAAAGAAATACGCAAGTTTAAAAAGAGTCGTTATTTCTTGATAAATACCAATTTCAAACTTCATTCTTGAGCTTGCTATTGATTGTAGATGGCTGAAGCAAGTACTATTTGATTGAACAAGACATTTTCTATTAAACACATTTTAGTTTTATAACGTTTCAGCAATGTAATTATAAAAAAAATTAAAAAAATGCGCAAGTTTAAAAATAGTCGTTATTCCTTGATAAGTACCAATTTCAAACTTCATTCTTGAGCTTGCTATTAATTGTAAATAGTTAAAGCAAATACCATTCGATTAAGGAGAAAATTTTCTATCAAATATATTTTACTTTTATAACGTTTCAGCAATATAAATATAAAAAAAATTAAAAAAATTCGCAAGTTTAAATAGAGTCGTTATTTCTTGATAAATACCAACTTCAAACTTCATTTTTGAGTATGATATTAATTGTAGATTGTTGAAGCAATTACCATTTGAATAAACAGGATATTTTCTATCAAACACATTTTAGTTTTATAATGTTTCAGCAATGTAAATATAAAAAAAATTAAAAAAAAACGCAAGTTTAAAGATAGTCGTTATTCCTAAATAAGTACCAACTTCAAACTTCATTTTTGAGCTTGCTGTTAATTGTAGATGGTTGAAACAAGTACCGTTCGATTAAGCAGAAAATTTTTTATCAACTGTATCTTACTTTTATAACGTTTCAGCAATGTAAATATAAAAAAAATTTAAAAAATGCGCAAGTTTAAAAATAGTCGTTATTTCTTGATAAGTACCAATTTTAAACTTCATTTTTGAGCTTGCTATTAATTTTAAATAGTTAAAGCAAGTAATATTCGATTGAGCAGGATATTTTCTATCAAACACATTCTAGTTTTATAAAGTTTCAGCAATGTAAATATAAAAAAAATTAAAAAAATACGCAAGTTTAAAAAGAGTTGTTATTTCTTGATAAATACTAACTTCAAACTTCATTCTTGAGCTTGCTATTGATTGTAGATGGCTAAAGCAAGTATTATGCGATTAAGCAGGATATTTTCTATCAAACACATTTTAGTTTTATAACGTTTCAGCAATGTAAATATAAAAAAAATTAAAAAAATGCGCAAGTTTAAAAATAGTCGTTATTCCTTGATAAGTACCAATTTCAAACTTCATTCTTGAGCTTGCTATTAATTGTAAATAGTTAAAGCAAATACCATTCGATTAAGGAGAAAATTTTCTATCAAATATATTTTACTTTTATAACGTTTCAGCAATATAAATATTAAAAAAATTAAAAAAATTTGCAAGTTTAAATAGAGTCGTTATTTCTTGATAAATACCAATTTCAAACTTCATTTTTGAGTATGATATTAATTGTAGATTGTTGAAGCAATTACCATTTGATTAAACAGGATATTTTCTATCAAACACATTTTAGTTTTATAATGTTTCAGCAATGTAAATATAAAAAAAATTAAAAAAAAACGCAAGTTTAAAGATAGTCGTTATTCCTAAATAAGTACCAATTTCAAACTTCATTTTTGAGCTTGCTGTTAATTGTAGTTGGTTGAAACAAGTACCATTCGATTAAGCAGAAAAATTTTTATCAAATATATTTTACTTTTATAACGTTTTAACAATGTAAATATAAAAAAAAATTAAAAAATACGCAAGTTTAAATAGAGTCGTTATTTATTGATAAATACCAATTTCAAACTTCATTTTTGAGTATGCTATTGATTGTAAATTTTTGAAGCAATTACCATTTGATTAGGCAGGATATTTTCTATCAAACACATTTTAGCTTTATAATGTTTCAACAATGTAAATATAAAAAAAATTAAAAAAAAACGCAAGTTTAAAGATAGTCGTTATTCCTTAATAAGTACCAATTTCAAACTTCATTTTTGAGCTTGCTGTTAATTGTAGATGGTTGAAGCAAATACCATTCGATTAAACAGAAAATTTCTTATTAACTATATCTTACTTTTATAACGTTTCAGCAATGTAAATATAAAAAAAATTTAAAAAATGCGCAAGTTTAAAAATAGTCGTTATTTCTTGATAAGTACCAATTTTAAATTTCATTCTTGAGGTTGCTATTGATTTTAAATGGTTAAAGCAAGTAATGTGCGATTGAGCAGGATATTTTCTATCAAACACATTCTAGTTTTATAAAGTTTCAGCAATGTAAATATAAAAAAAATTAAAAAAATACGCAAGTTTAAAAAGAGTCGTTATTTCTTGATAAATACCAATTTCAAACTTTATTCTTGAGCTTGCTATTGATTGTAGATGGCTGAAGCAAGTATTATGCCATTAAGCAGGATATTTTCTATCAAACTCATGTTAGTTTTATAACGTTTCAGCAATGTAAATATAAAAAAAATTAAAAAAATGCTCAAGTTTAAAAATAGTTGTTATTCCTTGATAAGTACCAATTTCAAACTTCATTCTTGAGCTTGCTACTGATTTTAAATGGTTGAAGCAAGTAATATTTGATTAAGCAAAATATTTTCTATTAACACATTCTAGTTTTGTAAAGTTTCAGCAATGTAAATATAAAAAAAATCAAAAAAATACGCAAGTTTAAAAAGAGTCGTTATTTCTTGATAAATACCAATTTCAAACTTTATTCTTGAGTTTGCTATTGATTGTAGATGGCTGAAGCAAGTATTATTCGATTGAGCAAGATATTTTCTGTTAAACACATTTAATTTTTATAACGTTTTAGCAATGTAAATATTAAAAAAATTAAAAAAATACGCAAGTTTAAAGAGAGTTGTTATTTCTTGATAAATACCAATTTCAAACTTTATTCTTAAGCTTGCTATTAATTGCAGATGGTTGAAATAAGTACCATTTGATTGAGCAGAAAATTTTCTATCAAATATATTTTACTTTCATAACGTTTTAACAATGTAAATATAAAAAAAATTAAAAAAATACGCAAGTTTAAATAGAGTCGTTATTTCTTGATAAATACCAATTTCAAACTTCATTTTTGAGTATGCTATTAATTGTAGATGACTGAAGCAAATACCATTTGATTAACCAGGATATTTTCTATCAAACACATTTTAGTTTTATAATGTTTCAGCAATGTAAATATAAAAAAAATTAAAAAAATACGCAAGTTTAAAGATAGTCGTTATTTCTTAATAAGTACCAACTTCAAACTTCATTTTTGAGCTTGCTGTTAATTGTAGATGGTTGAAGCAAATACCATTCGATTAAGCAGGAAATTTTTTATCAACTGTATCTTACTTTTATAACGTTTCAGCAATGTAAATATAAAAAAAATTTAAAAAATTCGCAAGTTTAAAAATAGTCGTTATTTCTTGATAAGTACCAATTTTAAACTTCATTTTTGAGCTTGCTATTAATTTTAAATAGTTAAAGCAAGTAATATTCGATTGAGCAGGATATTTTCTATCAAACACATTCTAGTTTTATAAAGTTTCAGCAATGTAAATATAAAAAAAATTAAAAAAATACGCAAGTTTAAAAAGAGTTGTTATTTCTTGATAAATACTAACTTCAAACTTCATTCTTGAGCTTGCTATTGATTGTAGATGGCTAAAGCAAGTATTATGAGATTAAACAGGACATTTTCTATCAAACACATTTTAGATTTATAACGTTTTAGCAATGTAAATATAAAAAAAATTAAAAAAATGCGCAAGTTTAAAAATAGTCGTTATTCCTTGATAAGTACCAACTTCAAACTTCATTCTTGAGCTTGCTACTGATTTTAAATGGTTGAAACAAGTAATATTTGATTAAGCAAAATATTTTCTATTAAACACATTCTAGTTTTGTAAAGTTTCCGCAATGTATATATAAAAAAAATCAAAAAACTACGCAAGTTTAAAAAGAGTCGTTATTTCTTGATAAATACTAATTTCAAACTTCATTCTTGAGCTTGCTATTGACTGTAGATGGTTGAAGCAAATACTATTTAATTGAGCAGGATATTTTCTATCAAACACGTTTTTTTTTATAACGTTTCAGCAATGTAAATATAAAAAAATTAAAAAAATGCGCAAGTTTAAAAATAGTCGTTATTCCTAAATAAGTACCAATTTCAAACTTCATTTTTGAGCTTGCTGTTAATTGTAGATGGTTGAAACAAGTACCATTCGATTAAGCAGGAAATTTTTTATCAACTGTATCTTACTTTTATAACGTTTCAGCAATGTAAATATAAAAAAAATTTAAAAAATGCGCAAGTTTAAAAATAGTCGTTATTTCTTGATAAGTACCAATTTTAAACTTCATTTTTGAGCTTGCTATTAATTTTAAATAGTTAAAGCAAGTAATATTCGATTGAGCAGGATATTTTCTATCAAACACATTCTAGTTTTATAAAGTTTCAGCAATGTAAATATAAAAAAAATTAAAAAAATACGCAAGTTTAAAAAGAGTTGTTATTTCTTGATAAATACTAACTTCAAACTTCATTCTTGAGCTTGCTATTGATTGTAGATGGCTAAAGCAAGTATTATGAGATTAAACAGGACATTTTCTATCAAACACATTTTAGATTTATAACGTTTTAGCAATGTAAATATAAAAAAAATTAAAAAAATGCGCAAGTTTAAAAATAGTCGTTATTCCTTGATAAGTACCAACTTCAAACTTCATTCTTGAGCTTGCTACTGATTTTAAATGGTTGAAACAAGTAATATTTGATTAAGCAAAATATTTTCTATTAAACACATTCTAGTTTTGTAAAGTTTCCGCAATGTAAATATAAAAAAAATCAAAAAACTACGCAAGTTTAAAAAGAGTCGTTATTTCTTGATAAATACTAATTTCAAACTTCATTCTTGAACTTGCTATTGATTGTAGATGGCTGAAGCAAGTATTATTCGATTGAGCAGGATATTTTCTATTAAACACATTTAATTTTTATAACGCTTCAGCAATGTAATTATTAAAAAAATCAAAAAAATACGCAAGTTTATAGATAGTCGATATTCCTTGATAAGTAGCAATTTTAAACTTCATTCTTGAGCTTGCTCTTAGCTGTATGTGGTTGAAGCAAATACCATTCGATTAAGCAGGAAATTTTCTATCAAATAAATTTTACTTTTATAACGTTTCAGCAAAGTAAATATAAAAAAAATTAAAAAAATGCGCAAGTTTAAAAATAGTCGTTATTCCTTGATAAGTACCAATTTCAAACTTCATTCTTGAGCTTGCTATTGATTGTAGATGGCTGAAGCAAGTACTATTTGATTGAACAAGACATTTTCTATTAAACACATTTTAGCTTTATAACGTTTCAGCAATGTAATTATAAAAAAAATTAAAAAAATGCGCAAGTTTAAAAATAGTCGTTATTCCTTGATAAGTACCAATTTCAAACTTCATTCTTGAGCTTGCTATTAATTGTAAATAGTTAAAGCAAATACCATTCGATTAAGGAGAAAATTTTCTATCAAATATATTTTACTTTTATAACGTTTCAGCAATATAAATATAAAAAAAATTAAAAAAATTCGCAAGTTTAAATAGAGTCGTTATTTCTTGATAAATACCAATTTCAAACTTCATTTTTGAGTATGATATTAATTGTAGATTGTTGAAGCAATTACCATTTGATTAAACAGGATATTTTCTATCAAACACATTTTAGTTTTATAATGTTTCATCAATGTAAATATAAAAAAAATTAAAAAAAAACGCAAGTTTAAAGATAGTCGTTATTCCTAAATAAGTACCAATTTCAAACTTCATTTTTGAGCTTGCTGTTAATTGTAGATGGTTGAAACAAGTACCATTCGATTGAGCAGAAAATTTTCTATCAAATATATTCTACTTTTATAACGTTTTAACAATGTAAATATAAAAAAAAATTTAAAAAATACGCAAGTTTAAATAGAGTCGTTATTTATTGATAAATACCAAATTCAAACTTCATTTTTGAGTATGCTATTGATTGTAAATTTTTGAAGCAATTACCATTTGATTAGACAGGATATTTTCTATCAAACACATTTTAGCTTTATAATGTTTCAACAATGTAAATATAAAAAAAATTAAAAAAAAACGCAAGTTTAAAGATAGTCGTTATTCCTTAATAAGTACCAATTTCAAACTTCATTTTTGAGCTTGCTGTTAATTGTAGATGGTTGAAGCAAATACCACTCGATTAAACAGAAAATTTTTTATTAACTATATCTTACTTTTATAACGTTTCAGCAATGTAAATATAAAAAAAATTTAAAAAATGCGCAAGTTTAAAAATAGTCGTTATTTCTTGATAAGTACCAAATTTAAAGTACATTCTTGAGCTTGCTATTGATTTTAAATGGTTAAAGCAAGTAATATTCGATTGAGCAGGATATTTTCTATCAAACACATGTTAGTTTTATAACGTTTCAGCAATGTAAATATAAAAAAAATTAAAAAAATGCTCAAGTTTAAAAATAGTTGTTATTCCTTGATAAGTACCAATGTCAAACTTCATTCTTGAGCTTGCTACTAATTCTAAATGGTTGAAGCAAGTAATATTTGATTAAGCAAAATATTTTCTATTAACACATTCTAGTTTTGTAAAGTTTCGGCAATGTAAATATAAAAAAAATCAAAAAAATACGCAAGTTTAAAAAGATTCGTTATTTCTTGATAAATACCAATTTCAAACTTTATTCTTGAGTTTGCTATTGATTGTAGATGGCTGAAGCAAGTATTATTCGATTGAGCAAGATATTTTCTATTAAACACATTTAATTTTTATAACGTTTTAGCAATGTAAATATTAAAAAAATTAAAAAAATACGCAAGTTTAAAGAGAGTTGTTATTTCTTAATAAATACCAATTTCAAACTTTATTCTTAAGCTTGCTATTAATTGCAGATGGTTGAAATAAGTACCATTTGATTGAGCAGAAAATTTTCTATCAAATATATTCTACTTTCTTAACGTTTTAACAATGTAAATATAAAAAAAATTAAAAAAATACGCAAGTTTAAATAGAGTCGTTATTTCTTGATAAATACCAATTTCAAACTTCATTTTTGAGTATGCTATTAATTGTAGATGACTGAAGCAAGTACCATTTGATTAACCAGGATATTTTCTATCAAACACATTTTAGTTTTATAATGTTTCAGCAATGTAAATATAAAAAAAATTTAAAAAATGCGCAAGTTTAAAAATAGTCGTTATTTCTTGATAAGTACCAATTTTAAACTTCATTTTTGAGCTTGCTGTTAATTGTAGATGGTTGAAGCAAATACCATTCGATTAAGCAGGAAATTTTTTATCAACTATAAATTACTTTTATAACGTTTCAGCAATGTAAATATAAAAAAAATTTAAAAAATGCGCAAGTTTAAAAATAGTCGTTATTTCTTGATAAGTACCAATTTTAAACTTCATTTTTGAGCTTGCTATTAATTTTAAATAGTTAAAGCAAGTAATAGTCGATTGAGCAGGATATTTTCTATCAAACACATTCTAGTTTTATAAAATTTCAGCAATGTAAATATAAAAAAAATTAAAAAAATATGCAAGTTTAAAAAGAGTTGTTATTTCTTGATAAATACTAATTTCAAACTTCATTCTTGAGCTTGCTATTGATTGTAGATGGCTGAAGCAAGTATTATGCGATTAAGCAGGATATTTTCTATCAAACACATTTTAGTTTTATAACGTTTTAGCAATGTAAATATAAAAAAAATTAAAAAAATGCGCAAGTTTAAAAATAGTCGTTATTCCTTGATAAGTACCAACTTCAAACTTCATTCTTGAGCTTGCTACTGATTTTAAATGGTTGAAACAAGTAATATTTGATTAAGCAAAATATTTTCTATTAAACACATTTTAGTTTTGTAAAGTTTCAGCAATGTAAATATAAAAAAAATCAAAAAAATACGCAAGTTTAAAAAGAGTCGTTATTTCTTGATAAATACCAATTTCAAACTGCATTCTTGAGCTTGCTATTGATTGTAGATGGCTGAAGCAAGTATTATTTGATTGACCAGGATATTTTCTATTAAACACATTTAATTTTTATAACGTTTCAGCAATGTAAATATTTAAAAAATCAAAAAAATACGCAAGTTTATAGATAGTCGATATTCCTTGATAAGTAGCAATTTTAAACTTCATTCTTGAGCTTGCTCTTAGCTGTATGTGGTTGAAGCAAATACCATTCGATTAAGCAGGAAATTTTCTATCAAATAAATTTTACTTTTATAATGTTTCGGCAATGTAAATATAAAAAAAATTAGAAAAATGCGCAAGTTTAAAAATAGTCGTTATTCCTTGATAAGTACCAACTTCAGACTTCATTCTTGAGCTTGCTATTGATTTTAAATGGTTGAAGCTAGTAATATTTGATTGAGCAAGATATTTTATATCAAACACATTTTAGTTTTGTAAAGTTTCAGCAATGTAAATATAAAAAAAATCAAAAAAATACGCAAGTTTAAAAAGAGTGGTTATTTCTTGATAAATACCAATTTCAAACTTCATTCTTGAGCTTGCTATTGATTGTAGATGGCTGAAGCAAGTACTATTTGATTGACCAGGATATTTTCTATTAAACACATTTAATTTTTATAACGTTTCAGCAATGTAAATATTAAAAAAATCAAAAAAATACGCAAGTTTATAGATAGTCAATATTCCTTGATAAGTAGCAACTTTAAACTTCATTCTTGAGCTTGCTCTTAGCTGTATGTGGTTGAAGCAAATACCATTCGATTAAGCAGGAAATTTTCTATCAAATAAATTTTACTTTTATAATGTTTCGGCAATGTAAATATAAAAAAATTAGAAAAATGCGCAAGTTTAAAAATAGTCGTTATTCCTTGATAAGTACCAACTTCAGACTTCATTCTTGAGCTTGCTGTTGATTTTAAATGGTTGAAGCTAGTAATATTTGATTGAGCAGGATATTTTATATCAAACACATTCTAGTTTTGTAAAGTTTCAGCAATGTAAATATAAAAAAAATCAAAAAAATACGCAAGTTTAAAAAGAGTCGTTATTTCTTGATAAATACCAATTTCAAACTTCATTCTTGAGCTTGCTATTAATTGTAGATTGCAGAAGCAAGTACTATTCAATTAAAGAGAACATTTTCTATCAAACACATTTTAGTTTTATAACGTTTCAGCAATGTAATTATAAAAAAAATTAAAACAATACGCAAGTTTATAAATAGTCGTTATTTCTTGATAAGTACCAATTTCAAACTTCATTCTTGAGCTTGCTATTAATTGTAAATGGTTAAAGCAAATACCATTTGATTAAGCAGAAAATTTTCTATCAAATATATTTTACTTTTATAACGTTTCAGCAATGTAAATATAAAAAAAATTAAAAAAATACGCAAGTTTAAATAAAGTCGTTATTTCTTGTTAAACACCAATTTCAAACTTCATTTTTGAGTATGCTATTGATTGTAGATGGTTGAAGCAAGTACTATTTGATTCAGCAAGATATTTTCTATCAAGCACATTTTAGTTTTATAACGTTTCAGCAATGTAAATATAAAGAAAATCAAAAAAATACGCAAGTTTAAAGATAGTCGTTATTTCTTGATAATCAGCAACTTCAAACTTCATTCTTGAGCTTGCTCTTAGCTGTATGTGGTTGAAGCAAATACCATTCGATTAAGCAGGAAATTTTCTATCAAATAGATTTTACTTTTATAACGTTTCGGCAATGTAAATATAAAAAAAATTAGAAAAATGCGCAAGTTTAAAAATAGTCGTTATTCCTTGATAAGTACCAAATTCAAACTTCATTCTTGAGCTTGCTATTGATTTTAAATGGTTGAAGCAAGTACTATTCGATTGAACAGGATATTTTCTATTAAACACGTTTTAGTTTTATAAAGTTTCAGCAATGTAAATATAAAAAAAATCAAAAAAATACGCAAGTTTAAAAAGAGTCGTTATTTCTTGATAAATACCAATTTCAAACTTCATTCTTGAGCTTGCTATTGACTGTAGATGGTTGAAGCAAATACTATTTAATTGAGCAGGATATTTTCTATCAAGCACGTTTTTTTTATAACGTTTCAGCAATGTAAATATAAAAAAATTAAAAAAATTCGCAAGTTTAAATATAGTCGTTATTCCTTGATAAGTACCAATTTCAAACTTCATTCTTCAGCTTGCTATTGATTCTAAATGGTTGAAGCAAGTACTATTTGATTAACCAAGATATTTTCTATCAAACACATGCTAGTTTTATGAAGTTTTAGCAATGTAAATGTAAAAAAGATACGCAAGTTTAAAAAGAGTCGTTATTTCTTGATAAATACAAATTTCAAACTTCATTCTTGAGCATGCTATTGACTATAGATGGTTAAAGCAAATACTATTTAATTAAGCAGGATATTTTCTATCAAACTCATTTTAGCTTTATAGTTTCAGCAATGTAAATATAAAAAAAATTAAAAAAATACGCAAGTTTAAAAATAGTCGTTATTCCTTGATAAGTACTGTGATGAACGCGGTATTTATAAACTTTATTTATTAATAATCGGGCAAGAAGGTAATTTCAAATTAGAAATTTATTAGATAAATTTTATCACGATCGATTTGTTTCCGGTGAAAATTAAAAGAAACAACCAAATTTAGATTTAGTTTAAATTCACACGTGTTTTGTAAATATTGAAATGTTTAGAAAACGACCGTTCCCACGAAATTCTTCCTAGAATTCTAAGTGATTACAAATTGCAAAACCATGTTTTAAAAGGCCACATGTTAACGGGGGATGTTCTAAAGCGGCAAGAATAGCGTTATAGCCACACACCAAGCTAGTCGTTCAGAGAAATATTGCACACCACATAAAAATACAAATAATCCTATTATTGTTTAATGTTAATGAAGAAATCAAAACTATAATTTTATAATCAATTAATAGTCCTATTTTAAAAATACTTATTAATTCGTAGCTGAAAGATAATTATAAATTTAATGAAGATTCACAATTTGAGAAATAAATTCGGTCAGAGGCACAAAATTTGTAGTTATTAGATGCATAATAAACTTTCAATAATTTAAATTAAAAAAAAAGGAGCTACACTCATAGCATAATACTTTTAAATTAACGCAAATCTGCTAATTTGTCAAAATCATTATTCTAAATATTTACAAATATATTGGCCGACTGTAACAGGAAATCTGAAATTTAAATTTGTCAAAGATAAAGCTGGCGGTCAAGTGGTTTCTTAAAAGAAGACACGCCCTAACACCAAGCGCTGGAAGAATACCGAAAATAACTTGCACATGTGTTCATTTAGAAAAGTTTTAGTAAAATTATTAAATGGTTGCTAAATACAAAAGATCCAGTACAAAACAGGTATTTTAGAAAAACGCGTGAAATTTTCTGAACATTTTAATATAAAATTTAACCCTAATTTAGGCGAGGGCAACCGTGAAATTGCATGTAAACAGTTTAAATTATTTAAACTCATTGTAAACCAATTTGGTACGACACAATGGTTGTCCAAATTACTAACATAGTGATAGAAAGAAATATAGATGGATTTTCGTAAATTTTTCGAATAAATTCGGAAAAATCGTACGAAGATAATACCAGTGGCGACACCAAGCGGAGGGTAGTACCGCGAAATTACAGTTTTCTTTCCGAATTTAATTCTACATTTCCATAAAATTTAAACAAACGAAATTTGTTGCTGCATGTATTTGCCACGATAATGTTTAAAAATAAGTTCAGACAAAACGGCAACAAACTTTGGAGTTTAATTTCTCTTTCAGGTAAATAGGGGTTGATTCGACATTGTGATTGTATTATATTCGGTCATCAAAGAAATTTATAAATTGTATGTTAAATAATATAGGGAAAAATCGAATCAAAAATACCCTTACTAGTAAATAATATTTTGTTTAGGAGGGTTAAACGAGGGTTGATCTTAATGCCAAAACGTTTAAGAGTCAAATTTGCATAATCATACATATGTGGAAAGAGAGTACCAGAGGGGGTGGTTCAGGGAGCGTCCCTATTTCATAAAAACAGATTTCGTGTGGATTTTCGACAGTCGATTCTTGACGGTCTTTCGAGATAGTTAATTTTCGAATTATTCTCTTTGTTTAAATTTATTTAATTTAACAAAGTCCAATTTCAACCCTTTGGGTTTATTTTAAAATTTAATATTATTTCATCATCAAATATTTTTTTGATTTCGTGCTAGTGTGAAGGAGTAATAATATTTTTTTTTATTTAATAATTTCAATTAAATTGTGACGGTTTGTGTTAAAAGAAAAACCAACCAACTTGGCAATTTAACCACAAGGGCTCCCAGGACAATCAAAGGGATTAATTTTCTAGGTAAGCCCACAAAGGGTTTTCTATCTATTTATTATTTGAATTAATTAATTTTATACGAAGATTTTATTTAATTTACGTATAACGTATAACGTTAATCAAATCATTTGATTAAATTTACACTATTTAATCTTCATCGTGACCACAAATTTATTTAAATCATTTTATTGAAATTTATTAATTGTATTACTTCTAATTTGGTTTTGGAAATTTCATTTTCAAAAATAATTTTAGCTTAATTGGTTTAAAATAAATATTTAGAATTTAGAAAAGTTAATTATAAATAAAATTTTGGTGAAAAATGCAACAACTTGCGGTCACTTTTGAAATGAATTTTAACTTGTATTCTTTCTTTATTTTGCTCGATCTGGATGTGACTATCAACCCAAATAATTAAAATCTAAGATATCTATCATCAATCTATTACAAAAAGGGTTCTCAACAATTACGTCAAATGGTCACTTCAAATCAGTGCAAAGTTTTGTTGTTACAAAATCCCGTGAGGTTGAATTTGCTGCATATTTTGAAATTAGGGTAGCGTAGGGTTGTTTCTCTCTCGCGTCGTGTTAGGCGAGATTACACCTGAAATTATAGGCTCGTTTGTCGGCCATCTTCGAAGAGGAAAGTCGTGGTTCCCGGGAACCCTTTCTTCCAACTTTACCGGATCTAATTCACTGTGTCAGGTCGTAGCTTCCGACAGTTGAACTTAGACTGGACGTAGTAGACCCGTTCCAACGGCATATACGTATATGCAGGCTATTACGAGACAAACGAGAAAAAATAACCATCCTGGTTACCTGTAATAAACTGGTATCGTGAAAGGGTGAAGTTCTGAAAAGTCTTTGTCCAAGCTCGTGACCGAAATTTGTGAGAGAAATGATTTCTACAGTAATTCAGTTTATGTTGCAAAGATTTGTCTATCTTGGTTTTGCTCGGATTTTGCAAGAGGTGTTTAGGCACCTGACTTTTACCAGGGTCGGTTTCGGCGATAGGGCGAAATAGTAATTGCGATGCACGTATAAAAAGAGAGCCGCGAGCATGTAACACGCCAACTCAGGTACAAGAGTAGCTTATTCAAACGTATTATTAAACATTGCCTTGAAATCATAAATCTGAGCAAATATAAATTGGAATTTAGGGTAGATGTACAACACAGAATTAGGACCATTGAAACAGAAAAAGTAAATTCTAAATAATAATGTTAATAATAAATTTATTTATTACTTAAAATCCGCGACTAGAGGTTTATAAAATTATAGTATCAAATTTGAACAGATTTGTGGTTACAGATGTTAAAAATTTGACTAAATAATATAAATGGAAATTTGAATAAATGGCAAATTTGGATTAACCCTCATAATTCTTGTATTGTTGTAATAAACATTTTGAAGATATGTAATAAATTTAGTTTTGAGGAAACTTGACTTTTAATTTCTTCCCCCACGCGTTTGACACTACTTTGAATTCGAATTTGAGTTACCACTTATCCCTTCTGTTCTTACAGAAAGGGTTAAATTAATTATCACTATGAGAGTGATTACTCTAGACGATTAAACACAACGTAGGCGAGCCGAATTAAACCAAACTGGTTTAAAATTTAAAAGAAAATATTTAATATTTAATTTTGGTTATTATTTAACACCTTTCCTCAACGACGATCTCATTACATAAAAATTTTTGGTGCCGTGACCAGGATTTAAAGTCATAAAGTGTCATTTCCGAGGGGAAAAATAGTCAAAAAAAAGATACTGCTGGGTTATTTAATTTTCTAGGATCCCAATTTTTACTCGGTTCGATACCCGAAATTGAAGGTTGTCGACGTCATGGAGAACAACAAAAATAATCCCGGAAGCTCCGGAACAGCATCAGAAGAAATGCCAGTTTGGTTCATCCGCTGGTTGAACGCGCAGCAGCCAACCTTTTCAATGCCGTCAGCACCGACGCCGCCAGCGACGCAACGCCCAGCTGTTCCTATACCGGCAGTACCGAGGACCAGAGCTACCGCCAACAACGATGGTTGGGAAATAACGCTGATGCCAAGCAGCAGCCTGGGAATTTCTCAACCAGAATCCGTCGCACAACCTGCCATCCAAACACCGGAGAGTTCCACATCATCAGCAGGAACCTCAACAGGAACATCAGCAGGAACTTCAGTGGATTTAACACTCACCGACAATGTGGCCGCGCTTTCCGGGGTACTTCGGAACTTGTTGGACGGTCCACTTCCTGCACCCGAACGACCTTCTTTCGAAGGACTGAGGAGACAAAATCCAATGAAATTTGTGAGAGCCGTGGAAGAATACGGACGTTCTTTCGGGTTAGATTCTCACCGACTTGTGGGAGTGGCGATTGATTGCCTCAAAGGGAATGCCAAACATTGGACCGGGATTTACCGGGAAAATTGGCATGTCTACGAGGATTTCAAGCGAGACTTTCTCAAGACGTTCTGGTCAGCCAAGCGACAACGAGATATTCGGTTCCAGATTGCTACAGGGCGTTACGACGACACAAAGGGAACAATGTTGTCGCACTTTGCCTACTTCGTGGACATGGCAAAGATGCTGACGACGCCTCTGTCGGAGGAAGTTTTACTTGATGAGTTAATTAGACATTTTCCAGAAAACGTCCAGTCTTTGTGGGTTCTAGAAAAAATCAGCACCATCACTGAGGCTGCGGAATTCCTGTCAGGTCAGGAAATTCCAGGGCGAAATCCGGGGGTCAAAGAAACTACCTCTAGAGACAAGGGCCGTGTTGCCAACCACCGCCACCAGACCAACAAGGGGGCAAAGCACGCGAGACCGTACGACAGCCGTTTCGAGGGGACTAGACAACCAGTTCCAGGAGACCGAAACGTGGAAAAGCGATTTTCTGGAAACTCAGGTCAATCGACTTCGGCAAACAGATTTGCAACGAATCGATTCCAACGACGTCCGGAAAACAATCAATGGCGTCACGCCCAACATCACAACAACGTGAGGCCGCAGAATGACACACACCGTCCAAAGGATTCGGGAAACGGGGGCGGAGTACAAAACGGGGCCTAATGTACTCCCAACAGCGCGAAGGCCCTCAAAGCGACGATAATCAGGAGAGGAGACAAGAAAGAAAACGGAAACGTTCTCTTTCAGCACATCAAACAGAGAAAAAACTAGATGCTCAACGAGCATCTCAGGTAACAAAAAACATCGGTTCTCTAATTAAATCGAATGTTACAGGTAATCAGACAAACAAGAAAAGGGTTATACCAGAAATGAGCATCCAAATCGGACAACAGTCAATCGTAGCGTTATTAGACACCGGAAGTGAAGTCAGCTGTATCTCGGAAGAAGTTTGGTCAAAGCTAATTACAACCGGAAACAAACCTCCAACATTACCTGTTACGTCAATCCATCTTCGCGGAGCCATCGGACAACGAAGCTGCCAAGTCATCATCCAATGTTTCTTGGAGATAAAAATCGACGAACACGCTTATACTGTCGTGGCGTTAGTCGTGAAAAATTTAATTAAACCTGCAATTTTGGGAGCGGATTGGCTGAATGAACAGCGTGCTGTTATTGATTTTGATAACAACAAAGTCATTTTGAAAGGGGAAACGGGAAATCACATTTTTTCTTTCAAAAACACCGTGGAATTTCAATCTGAGCCAGAAGATTACGTAGAAGAGCTCATCGGACATATCGAAACAAACACTCCAACTACAAATCATAGAAACGAGAACTATTTAGAGCCAATCAACGCACTTCATAAAAAAGTTGACTCTCTCAAAATTTCTGAAACATCAAAAACAAGGTTGAAACACCTGCTGCAAGATTACAGGTGTGTTTTTAGTTCACGTCCAGGACTAACACAGAAATACACGCATGAAATAAAATTACACGACAAAACTCCATTCTTAAAAAGGCCGTACCCAGTGCCTTTCGCTCTTCGTCCTGCCGTTGATACGACAATTCAGGAAATGTTAGATTTGGGAGTCATAAAGCGGGAAGCTTCACCATATGCGAGCCCAATGACAGTAGTGAAAAAGAAAGATGGATCGGTGAGAATTTGTCTCGATGCTAGGATGATCAATTCAAAAATGGTTGCTGATTGCGAATCTCCACCCGCAGCCGATGAATTATTACGCCGATTTTATGGGACTCGATTCATGTCTACCATCGATTTAAGGTCTTCGTATTGGCAAATTCCTTTGTCGCCAGAAAGTAGACAGTACACTGCGTTTTTATACAAGGGCCGAAGTTACACATACCAAGTTCTACCGTTCGGACTGAAAACTGCCGTGGGGTCATTTAGTCGCGCAATGGACGTAGTTTTGGGCACAGAAGTTCGCGAATTTGTCGTAAATTACATTGACGACTTATTAGTGGCTTCCAAAAATCTAGACGAGCACTTAGAACACCTTCGACAAGTGTTTGAAAAATTGAAACAGGCCAGCATGACGGTAAATCTTGAGAAATCAAGTTTTATCGAAAAGGAAGTGAAATTTCTGGGGCACATTCTTACGACAGACGGTATTAAAGCAGACCCGGAAAAAGTCAGTGCCATCCGCAATTTTCCGGTCCCTCAGAAAACGAAACACGTACGAGCATTTCTCGGACTCTGCAATTTCTACAGAAAATTTTGTGCTCAGTACAGTGCAGCAACACAAGACCTCAATAAACTACTGCGAAAGGGCGAAAAATGGAGATGGGGGCGCAAGGAACAGGAAGCGTTTGATTCTATTAAAGATTTGTTCCTCAAAGCAGTGCTGTTAAGTTACCCCGATCAAAATAAGGTATTCTACGTCCAAACTGACAGTTCCGGCTATGGATTGGGGGCGGAATTGTACCAAATCCAGGACGATGGATCACGAGGTGTAATCGCATTTGCAAGTCGTTCCTTGAAAGGTCCAGAATTAAACTACACGACAACTGAAAAGGAACTACTGGGTGTCATTTTTGCGTTACACAAATTTCGAATTTACATTCAAGCCACAAAAATCGTCATTCGCACAGATCATCAAGCGTTAAAATTTCTGAGTCGGTGTCAATTGCTCAGTGAACGCCTAACTCGATGGACATTGGTGTTAAGCCAATTTGACTACGAAATCGAGTTAGTGAAAGGAAAAGATAACGTAGCTGCCGATATTCTTTCACGTTATCCATGTGACGGTGAAGCTAGCTATGAATACCCACGTGAACAGCCAATAGTTGCAATGTTTGAAGTCCACAACACACCCGAAATGTTGCAACTGATGACCGATTTCAATCAACATCAATTGGAAGACCCCATATTGAAACAAATCATCGAAAATAAAGAATCCGGGAAACCTGCTCCAGATTTGAGAACTCAACGGGTTTGGGCACAATTTCATTTATCAAATAATGTGTTAGTTCACAGGTCTCAGAACCCTAACGAGGACTGCCTTGCCGTGCCTGAAAGTCTAGTTAACAAACTGGTAGACTACCACCATCAACTCCTGGGGCATTTTGGGGCAACCAAAGTGTACAACGCAATGAAGAATGAATATTATTGGCCAAACATGTACCGTTCCATCAAAAAACGCCTCCGAAGCTGCGACCTTTGCCAGAAAACCAAATGTTCAAACCGTCCACAACAAGGGCCACTTACACCAATTCTGTACGACCATGTTGGGGACTTAGTAAGTGTCGACTTCTATGGGCCTTTACCGACCTCTCGACTAGGAGCGTCGTATGTGTTTGTGGTAATCGACGCCTTCAGCAAATTTCTCAAACTCTATCCATTGAGAAAAGCCACCGCCAAAGTCGCTGCCAAACGACTTATCGAAAATTACGCAGAATATATCAAACCGAAATGTGTGTTGAGTGATCATGGCACACAGTTCATTTCCAACACCTGGCAGAACAGTTTGAGAGCCGTAGGTATTCAAACAACACTTTCATCAATTCGGCATCCACAATCAAATCCTAGCGAGCGTGTAATGCGGGAGCTAGGTAGAATTTTCCGGGCTTATTGTCGAGAAAATCACTCAAGTTGGGCAAACCATCTGAACAATATTGAAGATTGTTTGAACTACGTACCGCACATTAGTACAGGGTTTTCTCCTTACGAAATCCTGTACGGCAGAAAACCGCCAAATCCGTTAGACGCCGTTACAAATGGTTTGCTGCCACATCGAGAACCACTAGCCATAGAAGACATTCATGAAAAGGTTCGTGAAAATTTACGACATCACGCTAATCTCCGTCAACAAAACCAAAAGGGCGAAATCACGTTACTGGAAATCGACGATTGGGTATTGTTGAAAAACAAAGTTACTTCGGACACGAGAAATCAACAGTTTGCCAAGTTTATGCCATTATACAGTGGACCATACAAAATAATTGCTAAACCACATCCCAACACGAACCAAATTGCCGATCCAGTGTCGAATGAAGTAAAAGGGGTGTACAATATGACAAACTTAAAGTTCTACCACCGACGAGACGAATAAATCTACGAGGTGTACCTCAAGAAAGGGTTTATAGTGCTTCCACCAAGCTAGCGCATCCACCTGGCTGGCGCATCCACCAAAACCAAAGGGGTCTATCCACCATGGCGCATCCACCATGGCGCATCCACCAAGGCGCATCCACCAAGACGCATCCACCATCCCTATCAGCAGCAAACTACCTCCAACCTACCACGCGATGTCTTACGCCGCATCTACGAAGCAACGCAAGACAGGGGGCGAATGTGATGAACGCGGTATTTATAAACTTTATTTATTAATAATCGGGCAAGAAAGTAATTTCAAATTAGAAATTTATTAGATAAATTTTATCACGATCGATTTGTTTCCGGTGAAAATTAAAAGAAACAACCAAATTTAGATTTAGTTTAAATTCACACGTGTTTTGTAAATATTGAAATGTTTAGAAAACGACCGTTCCCACGAAATTCTTCCTAGAATTCTAAGTGATTACAAATTGCAAAACCATGTTTTAAAAGGCCACATGTTAACGGGGGATGTTCTAAAGCGGCAAGAATAGCGTTATCGCCACACACCAAGCTAGTCGTTCAGAGAAATATTGCACACCACATAAAAATACAAATAATCCTATTATTGTTTAATGTTAATGAAGAAATCAAAACTATAATTTTATAATCAATTAATAGTCCTATTTTAAAAATACTTATTAATTCGTAGCTGAAAGATAATTATAAATTTAATGAAGATTCACAATTTGAGAAATAAATTCGGTCAGAGGCACAAAATTTGTAGTTATTAGATGCATAATAAACTTTCAATAATTTAAATTAAAAAAAAAGGAGCTACACTCATAGCATAATACTTTTAAATTAACGCAAATCTGCTAATTTGTCAAAATCATTATTCTAAATATTTACAAATATATTGGCCGACTGTAACAGGAAATCTGGAATTTAAATTTGTCAAAGATAAAGCTGGCGGTCAAGTGGTTTCTTAAAAGAAGACACGCCCTAACACCAAGCGCTGGAAGAATACCGAAAATAACTTGCACATGTGTTCATTTAGAAAAGTTTTAGTAAAATTATTAAATGGTTGCTAAATACAAAAGATCCAGTACAAAACAGGTATTTTAGAAAAACGCGTGAAATTTTCTGAACATTTTAATATAAAATTTAACCCTAATTTAGGCGAGGGCAACCGTGAAATTGCATGTAAACAGTTTAAATTATTTAAACTCATTGTAAACCAATTTGGTACGACACAATGGTTGTCCAAATTACTAACATAGTGATAGAAAGAAATATAGATGGATTTTCGTAAATTTTTCGAATAAATTCGGAAAAATCGTACGAAGATAATACCAGTGGCGACACCAAGCGGAGGGTAGTACCGCGAAATTACAGTTTTCTTTCCGAATTTAATTCTACATTTCCATAAAATTTAAACAAACGAAATTTGTTGCTGCATGTATTTGCCACGATAATGTTTAAAAATAAGTTCAGACAAAACGGCAACAAACTTTGGAGTTTAATTTCTCTTTCAGGTAAATAGGGGTTGATTCGACATTGTGATTGTATTATATTCGGTCATCAAAGAAATTTATAAATTGTATGTTAAATAATATAGGGAAAAATCGAATCAAAAATACCCTTACTAGTAAATAATATTTTGTTTAGGAGGGTTAAACGAGGGTTGATCTTAATGCCAAAACGTTTAAGAGTCAAATTTGCATAATCATACATATGTGGAAAGAGAGTACCAGAGGGGGTGGTTCAGGGAGCGTCCCTATTTCATAAAAACAGATTTCGTGTGGATTTTCGACAGTCGATTCTTGACGGTCTTTCGAGATAGTTAATTTTTGAATTATTCTCTTTGTTTAAATTTATTTAATTTAACAAAGTCCAATTTCAACCCTTTGGGTTTATTTTAAAATTTAATATTATTTCATCATCAAATATTTTTTTGATTTCGTGCTAGTGTGAAGGAGTAATAATATTTTTTTTTATTTAATAATTTCAATTAAATTGTGACGGTTTGTGTTAAAAGAAAAACCAACCAACTTGGCAATTTAACCACAAGGGCTCCCAGGACAATCAAAGGGATTAATTTTCTAGGTAAGCCCACAAAGGGTTTTCTATCTATTTATTATTTGAATTAATTAATTTTATACGAAGATTTTATTTAATTTACGTATAACGTATAACGTTAATCAAATCATTTGATTAAATTTACACTATTTAATCTTCATCGTGACCACAAATTTATTTAAATCATTTTATTGAAATTTATTAATTGTATTACTTTTAATTTGGTTTTGGAAATTTCATTTTCAAAAATAATTTTAGCTTAATTGGTTTAAAATAAATATTTAGAATTTAGAAAAGTTAATTATAAATAAAATTTTGGTGAAAAATGCAACAACTTGCGGTCACTTTTGAAATGAATTTTAACTTGTATTCTTTTTTTATTTTGCTCGATCTGGATGTGACTATCAACCCAAATAATTAAAATCTAAGATATCTATCATCAATCTATTACAAAAAGGGTTCTCAACAATTACGTCAAATGGTCACTTCAAATCAGTGCAAAGTTTTGTTGTTACAAAATCCCGTGAGGTTGAATTTGCTGCATATTTTGAAATTAGGGTAGCGTAGGGTTGTTTCTCTCTCGCGTCGTGTTAGGCGAGATTACACCTGAAATTATAGGCTCGTTTGTCGGCCATCTTCGAAGAGGAAAGTCGTGGTTCCCGGGAACCCTTTCTTCCAACTTTACCGGATCTAATTCACTGTGTCAGGTCGTAGCTTCCGACAGTTGAACTTAGACTGGACGTAGTAGACCCGTTCCAACGGCATATACGTATATGCAGGCTATTACGAGACAAACGAGAAAAAATAACCATCCTGGTTACCTGTAATAAACTGGTATCGTGAAAGGGTGAAGTTCTGAAAAGTCTTTGTCCAAGCTCGTGACCGAAATTTGTGAGAGAAATGATTTCTACAGTAATTCAGTTTATGTTGCAAAGATTTGTCTATCTTGGTTTTGCAAGAGGTGTTTAGGCACCTGACTTTTACCAGGGTCGGTTTCGGCGATAGGGCGAAATAGTAATTGCGATGCACGTATAAAAAGAGAGCCGCGAGCATGTAACACGCCAACTCAGGTACAAGAGTAGCTTATTCAAACGTATTATTAAACATTGCCTTGAAATCATAAATCTGAGCAAATATAAATTGGAATTTAGGGTAGATGTACAACACAGAATTAGGACCATTGAAACAGAAAAAGTAAATTCTAAATAATAATGTTAATAATAAATTTATTTATTACTTAAAATCCGCGACTAGAGGTTTATAAAATTATAGTCTCAAATTTGAACAGATTTGTGGTTACAGATGTTAAAAATTTGACTAAATAATATAAATGGAAATTTGAATAAATGGCAAATTTGGATTAACCCTCATAATTCTTGTATTGTTGTAATAAACATTTTGAAGATATGTAATAAATTTAGTTTTGAGGAAACTTGACTTTTAATTTCTTCCCCCACGCGTTTGACACTACTTTGAATTCGAATTTGAGTTACCACTTATCCCTTCTGTTCTTACAGAAAGGGTTAAATTAATTATCACTATGAGAGTGATTACTCTAGACGATTAAACACAACGTAGGCGAGCCGAATTAAACCAAACTGGTTTAAAATTTAAAAGAAAATATTTAATATTTAATTTTGGTTATTATTTAACACCTTTCCTCAACGACGATCTCATTACAGTACCAACTTCAAACTTTATTCTTAAGCTTGCTATTAGCTGTACATAGTTGGGGCAAATACCATTCGATTAAGCAGAAAATTTTTTATTAAATACATTTTATTTTTATAACGTTTCAGCAATTTAAATATAAAAAAAATTAAAAAAATGCGCAAGTATAAAAAGTCGTTATTCCTTGGTAAGTACCAACTTCAAACTTCATTCTTGAGCTTGCTGTTAATTGTAGATAGTTGAAGCAAATACCATTCGATTAAACAGAAATTTTTTTATCAAATATATTTTACTTTTATAACGTTTCAGCAATGTAAATATAAAAAAAATTAAAAAAATGCGCAAGTTTAAAAAGTCATTATTCCTTGGTAAGTACCAACTTCAAACTTCATTCTTGAGCTTGCTATTGATTTTAAATGGTTGAGGCAAGTACTATTCGATTGAGCAGGATATTTTCTATCAAACACATACTAGTTTTATAAAGTTTTTGAAATGTAAATATAAAAAAAAATGAAAAAATGCGTAAGTTTAATAATAGTCGTTATTCCTTGATAAGTACCAATTTCAAACTTCATTCTTGAGCTTGCTATTGATTGTAGATGGCTAATGTAAGTATTATTCGATTAAGCAAGATATTTTCTATCAAACACATTTTAGTTTTATAACTTTTCAGCAATGTAAATATAAAAAAATTTAAAAAATGCGCAAGTTTAAAAATAGTCGTTATTCCTTGATAAGTACCAATTTTAAACTTCATTCTTGAGCTTGCTATTGATTTTAAATGGTTAAAGCAAGTAATATTCGATTGAGCAGAATATTTTCTATTAAACACATTCTACTTTCATAAAGTTCCAGCAATGTAAATATAAAAAAAATTAAAAAAATACCCAAGTTTAAAGAGAGTCGTTATTTCTTGATAAATACCAAATTCAAACTTCATTCTTGAGCTTGCTACTGATTTTAAATGGTTGAAGCAAGTAATATTTAATTAAACAAGATATTTCCTATTAAACACATTCTTGTTTTGTTAAGTTTCAGCAATGTAAATATAAAAAAAATCAAAAAAATTCGCAAGTTTAAAAAGAGTCGTTATTTCTTGATAAATACCAATTTCAAACTTCATTCTTGAACTTGCTATTGATTGTAGATGGCTGAAGCAAGTATTATTCGATTGAGCAGGATATTTTCTATTAAACACATTTAATTTTTATAACGTTTCAGCAATGTAATTATTAAAAAAATCAAAAAAATACGCAAGTTTATAGATAGTCGATATTCCTTGATAAGTAGCAATTTTAAACTTCATTCTTAAGCTTGCTCTTAGCTGTATGTGGTTGAAGCAAATACCATTCGATTAAGCAGGAAATTTTCTATCAAATATATTCTACTTTTATAACGTTTTAACAATGTAAATATAAAAAAAAATTAAAAAAATACGCAAGTTTAAATAGAGTCGTTATTTATTGATAAATACCAATTTCAAACTTCATTTTTGAGTATGCTATTGATTGTAAATTTTTGAAGCAATTACCATTTCATTAGGCAGGATATTTTCTATCAAACACATTTTAGTTTTATAATGTTTCAGCAATGTAATTATAAAAAAAATTAAAAAAAAGCGCAAGTTTAAAGATAGTCGTTATTCCTTAATAAGTACCAATTTCAAACTTTATTTTTGAGCTTGCTGTTAATTGTAGACAGTTGAAGCAAATACCATTCGATTAAACAGGAAATTTTTTATCAAATATATCTTACTTTTATAACGTTTCAGCAATGTAAATAAAAAAAAAAATTAAAAAAATACGCAAGTTTAAAAAGAGTCGTTATTTCTTGATAAATACTAATTTCAAACTTCATTTTTGAGCTTGCTAACAATTGTAGATGGTTGAAACAAATACTATTCGATTAAGCAGAAAATTTTCTATCAAATATATTCTACTTTTATAACGTTTTAACAATGTAAATATAAAAAAAAATTAAAAAAGTACGCAAGTTTAAATAGAGTCGTTATTTATTGATAAATACCAATTTCAAACTTTATTTTTGAGTATGCTATTGATTGTAAATTTTTGAAGCAATTACCATTTGATTAGGCAGGATATTTTCTATCAAACACATTTTAGTTTTATAATGTTTCAATAATGTAAATATAAAAAAAATTAAAAAAATGCGCAAGTTTAAAAATAGTCGTTATTCCTTGATAAGCACCAATTTCAAACTTCATTCTTGAGCTTGCTATTAAATGTAAAGGGTTAAAGCAAATACTATTCGATTAAGGAAGAAATTTTCTATCAAATATATCTTACTTTTATAACGTTTCAGCAATGTAAATATAAAAAAAATTAAAAAATGCGCAAGTTTAAAAATAGTCGTTATTCCTTGATAAGCACCAATTTCAAACTTCATTTTTGAGCTTGCTATTAAATGTAAAGGGTTAAAGCAAATACCGTTCAAATGAGCAGGAAATTTTCTATCAAATATTTCTTACTTTTATAACGTTTCAGCAATGTAAATGTTAAAAAAATCAAAAAAATACGCAAGTTTAAAGAAATTTGTTATTTCTTGATAAATATTAATTTTAAACTTTATTCTTGAGCTTGCTATTAATTGCAGATGGTTGAAACAAGTACCATTCGATTAAGCGGAAAATTTTCTATCAAATACGTCCTACCTTTGTAACGTTCTAGCAATGTAAATATAAAAAAAATCAAAAAAATACGTAAGTTTAAAAAGAGTTGTTATTTCTTGATAAATACCAATTTCAAACTTCATTCTTGAGCTTGCTATTAAATGTAGATGGTTAAAACAAATACCATTCGATTAAACAAAAAATTTTCTATCAAATGTGTTTTATTTTTATAACGTTTCAGCAATGTAAATATAAAAAAAATCAAAAAAATACGCAAGTTTAAAGATAGTTGTTATTCCTTGATAAGTACCAATTTCAAACTTCATACTTAAGCTTACTATTAAATGTAAAGGGTTAAGACAAATACCATTCGATTAAGCAGGAAATTTTTTACCAAATATATCTTACTTTTATAACGTTTCAGCAATGTAAATATAAAAAAATTAAAAAAATGCGCAAGTTTAAAAATAGTCGTTATTCCTTGATAAGTACCAATTTTAAACTTCATTCTTGAGCTTGCTATTAAATGTAAAGGGTTAAAGCAAATACCATTCGATTAAGCAGGAAATTTTCTATTAAATATATCTTACTTTTATAACGTTTCAGCAATGTAAATATAAAAAAAATTAAATAAATACGCAAGTTTAAAAAGAGTCGTTATTTCTTGATAAATACCAACTTCAAACTTCATTCTTGAGCGTGCTATTAATTGTGGATGGTTGAAACAAATATCGTTCGATTAAGCAAAAAATTTTCTATCAAATATATCTTATTTTTATAACGTTTCAGCAATGTAAATATAAAAAAAATCAAAAAAATACGCAAGTTTAAAGATAGTCGTTATTCCTTGATAAGTACCAATTTCAAAATTTATTCTTGAGCTTTCTATAAATTGTAGATGGTTAAAACAAAAACCATTCGATTGACCGAAAAATTTTGTATTAAATACTATAATAAGTTTAAAAATAGTTGTCATTTCTTGATAAGTACCAATTTCAAACTTTATTCTTGAGCTTGCTATTAACTATAGATGGTTGAAACAAATACCATTTGATTGAGCAGGAAATTTTCTATCAAATACATTTTTTTTATAACGTTTCAACAATGTAAATATTACAAAAATCAAAAAAATACGCAAGTTTAAAGAGAGTTGTAATTTCTTGATAAAAACCAATTTTAAACTTTATTCTTGAGCTTGCTATTAATTGCAGATTGTTGAAATAAGTACCATTTGATTGAGCAGAAAATTTTCTAGCAAATACAGCTTACCTTTATACCGTTTCAGCAATGTAATTATAAAAAAAATCAAAAAAATGCGCAAGTTTAAAAAGAGTTGTTATTTCTTGATAAATACCAATTTCAAATTTCATTTTTGAGTATGCTATTGATTGTAGATGGTTGAAGCCAGTACTATTTAATTAAACAAGATATTTTCTATCAAACACATTTTAGTTTTAAGTCGTTTTTCCTTAATAAGTACAAATTTCAAACTTCATTTTTGAG
Organism: Tribolium confusum; assembly: GCA_029207805.1. Taxonomy (NCBI): domain Eukaryota; kingdom Metazoa; phylum Arthropoda; class Insecta; order Coleoptera; family Tenebrionidae; genus Tribolium; species Tribolium confusum. The sequence goes on along the minus strand of JALGAY010000071.1, from coordinate 198,090 downwards.
CTTGCTGTTAATTGTAGATGGTTAAAGCAAAAACCATTCGATTAAGCAGAAAATTTTTTATTAACTATATCTTACTTTTATAACGTTTCAGCAATGTAAATATAAAAAAAATTTAAAAAATGCGCAAGTTTAAAAATAGTTGTTATTTCTTGATAAGTACCAATTTTAAACTTCATTCATGAGCTTGCTATTGATTTTAAATGGTTAAAGCAAGTAATATTCGATTAAGCAGGATATTTTCTATCAAACACATGTTAGTTTTATAACGTTTCAGCAATGTAAATATAAAAAAAATTAAAAAAATGCGCAAGTTTAAAAATAGTCGTTATTCCTCGATAAGTACCAACTTCAAACTTCAGTCTTGAGCTTGCTACTGATTTTAAATGGTTGAAGCAAGTAATATTTGATTAAACAAGATATTTTCTATTAAACACATTCTTGTTTTGTAAAGTTTCAGCAATGTAAATATAAAAAAAATCAAAACAATCCGCAAGTTTAAAAAGAGTCGTTATTTCTTGATAAATGCCAATTTCAAACTTCATTCTTGAACTTGCTATTGATTGTAGATGGCTGAAGCAAGTATTATTCGATTGAGTAGGATATTTTCTATTAAACACATTTAATTTTTGTAACGTTTCAGCCATGTAATTATTAAAAAAATCAAAAAAATACGCAAGTTTATAGATAGTCGATATTTCTTGATAAGTAGCAACTTTAAACTTCATTCTTGAGCTTGCTCTTAGCTGTATGTGGTTGAAGCAAATACCATTCGATTAAGCAGGAAATTTTCTATCAAATAGATTTTACTTTTATAACGTTTCAGCAATGTAAATATAAAAAAAATTAAAAAAATGCGCAAGTTTAAAAACAGTCGTTATTCCTTGATAAGTACCAATTTCAAACTTCATTCTTGAGCTTGCTATTGATTTTAAATGGTTGAAGCAAGTAATATTCAATTGAACAGGATATTTTCTATTAAACACATTCTAGTTTTATAAAGTTTCAGCAATGTAAATATAAAAAAAATCAAAAAAATACGCAAGTTTAAAAAGAGTCGTTATTTCTTGATAAATACCAATTTCAAACTTCATTCTTGAGCTTGCCATTGATTGTAGATGGCTGAAGCAAGTATTATTCGATTGACCAGGATATTTTCTATTAAACACATTTAATTTTTATAACGTTTCAGCAATGTAAATATTTAAAAAATCAAAAAAATACGCAAGTTTATAGATAGTCGATATTCCTTGATAAGTAGCAATTTTAAACTTCATTCTTGAGCTTGCTCTTAGCTGTATGTGGTTGAAGCAAATACCATTCGATTAAGCAGGAAATTTTCTATCAAATAAATTTTACTTTTATAATGTTTCGGCAATGTAAATATAAAAAAAATTTAAAAAATGCGCAAGTTTAAAAATAGTCGTTATTTCTTGATAAGTACCAATTTTAAACTTCATTCATGAGCTTGCTATTGATTTTAAATGGTTAAGGCAAGTAATATTCGATTAAGCAGGATATTTTCTATCAAACACATTCTAGTTTTGTAAAGTTTCAGCAATGTAAATATAAAAAAAATTAAAAAAATACGCAAGTTTAAAAAGAGTCGTTATTTCTTGATAAATACCAATTTCAAACTTCATTCTTGAGCTTGCTATTGATTGTAGATGGCTGAAGACAGTATTATTCGATTGACCAGGATATTTTCTATTAAACACATTTTATTTTTATAACGTTTCAGCAATGTAAATATTAAAAAAATCAAAAAAATACGCAAGTTTATAGATAGTCGATATTCCTTGATAAGTAGCAATTTTAAACTTCATTCTTGAGCTTGCTCTTAGCTGTATGTGGTTGAAGCAAATACCATTCGATTAAGCAGGAAATTTTCTATCAAATAAATTTTACCTTTATAATGTTTCGGCAATGTAAATATAAAAAAATTAGAAAAATGCGCAAGTTTAAAAATAGTCGTTATTCCTTGATAAGTACCAAATTCAGACTTCATTCTTGAGCTTGCTATTGATTTTAAATGGTTGAAGTTAGTAATATTTGATTGAACAGGATATTTTATATCAAACACATTCTAGTTTTGTAAAGTTTCAGCAATGTAAATATAAAAAAAATCAAAAAAATACGCAAGTTTAAAAAGAGTCGTTATTTCTTGATAAATACCAATTTCAAACTTCATTCTTGAGCTTGCTATTAATTGTAGATTGCAGAAGCAAGTACTATTCAATTAAAGAGAACATTTTCTATCAAACACATTTTAGTTTTATAACGTTTCAGCAATGTAATTATAAAAAAAATTAAAACAATGCGCAAGTTTATAAATAGTCGTTATTTCTTGATAAGTACCAATTTCAAACTTCATTCTTGAGCTTGCTATTAATTGTAAATGGTTAAAGCAAATACCATTTGATTAAGCAGAAAATTTTTTATCAAATATATTTTACTTTTATAACGTTTCAGCAATGTAAATATAAAAAAAATTAAAAAAATACGCAAGTTTAAATAGAGTCGTTATTTCTTGATAAATACCAATTTCAAACTTCATTTTTGAGTATGCTATTGATTGTAGATGGTTGAAGCAAGTACTATTTGATTCAGCAAGATATTTTCTATCAAGCACATTTTAGTTTTATAACGTTTCAGCAATGTAAATATAAAGAAAATCAAAAAAATACGCAAGTTTAAAGATAGTCGTTATTTCTTGATAAGCAGCAACTTCAAACTTCATTCTTGAGCTTGCTCTTAGCTGTATGTGGTTGAAGCAAATACCATTCGATTAAGCAGGAAATTTTCTATCAAATAGATTTTACCTTTATAACGTTTCGGCAATGTAAATATAAAAAAAATTTAAAAAATTCGCAAGTTTAAAAATAGTCGTTATTTCTTGATAAGTACCAATTTTAAACTTCATTCTTAAGCTTGCTATTGATTTTAAATGGTTAAAGCAAGTAGTATTCGATTGAGCAGGATATTTTCTGTCAAACACATTCTAGTTTTATAAAGTTTCAGCAATGTAAATATAAAAAAAATTAAAAAAATACGCAAGTTTAAAAAGAGTCCTTATTTCTTGATAAATACTAATTTCAAACTTCATTATTGAGCTTGCTATTGATTGTAGATGGCTGAAGCAAGTATTATGCGATTAAGCAGGATATTTTCTATCAAACACATGTTAGCTTTATAACGTTTCAGCAATGTAAATATAAAAAAAATTAAAAAAATGCGCAAGTTTAAAAATAGTCGTTATTCTTTGATAAGTACCAAATTCAAACTTCATTCTTGAGCTTGCTACTGATTTTAAATGGTTGAAGCAAGTAATATTTAATTAAACAAGATATTTTCTATTAAACACATTCTTGTTTTGTTAAGTTTCAGCAATGTAAATATAAAAATAATCAAAAAAATTCGCAAGTTTAAAAAGAGTCGTTATTTCTTGATAAATACCAATTTCAAACTTCATTCTTGAACTTGCTATTGATTGTAAATGGCTGAAGCAAGTATTATTCGATTGAGCAGGATATTTTCTATTAAACACATTTAATTTTTATAACGTTTCAGCAATGTAATTATTAAAAAAATCAAAAAAATACGCAAGTTTATAGATAGTCGATATTCCTTGATAAGTAGCAATTATAAACTTCATTCTTAAGCTTGCTCTTAGCTGTATGTGGTTGAAGCAAATACCATTCGATTAAGCAGGAAATTTTCTATCAAATATATTCTACTTTTATAACGTTTTAACAATGTAAATATAAAAAAAAATTAAAAAAATACGCAAGTTTAAATAGAGTCGTTATTTATTGATAAATACCAATTTCAAACTTCATTTTTGAGTATGCTATTGATTGTAAATTTTTGAAGCAATTACCATTTCATTAGGCAGGATATTTTCTATCAAACACATTTTAGTTTTATAATGTTTCAGCAATGTAATTATAAAAAAAATTAAAAAAAAGCGCAAGTTTAAAGATAGTCGTTATTCCTTAATAAGTACCAATTTCAAACTTTATTTTTGAGCTTGCTGTTAATTGTAGACAGTTGAAGCAAATACCATTCGATTAAACAGGAAATTTTTTATCAAATATATCTTACTTTTATAACGTTTCAGCAATGTAAATAAAAAAAAAAATTAAAAAAATACGCAAGTTTAAAAAGAGTCGTTATTTCTTGATAAATACTAATTTCAAACTTCATTTTTGAGCTTGCTAACAATTGTAGATGGTTGAAACAAATACTACTCGATTAAGCAGAAAATTTTCTATTAAATATATTTTACTTTTATAACGTTTTAACAATGTAAATATAAAAAAAAATTAAAAAAATACGCAAGTTTAAATAGAGTCGTTATTTATTGATAAATACCAATTTCAAACTTTATTTTTGAGTATGCTATTGATTGTAAATTTTTGAAGCAATTACCATTTGATTAGGCAGGATATTTTCTATCAAACACATTTTAGTTTTATAATGTTTCAACAATGTAAATATAAAAAAAATTAAAAAATGTGCAAGTTTAAAAATAGTCGTTATTCCTTGATAAGCACCAATTTCAAACTTCATTTTTGAGCTTGCTATTAAATGTAAAGGGTTAAAGCAAATACCGTTCAAATGAGAGGGAAATTTTCTATCAAATATTTCTTACTTTTATAACGTTTCAGCAATGTAAATGTTAAAAAAATCAAAAAAATACGCAAGTTTAAAGAAATTTGGTATTTCTTGATAAATATTAATTTTAAACTTTATTTTTGAGCTTGCTATTAATTGCAGATGGTTGAAACAAGTACCATTCGATTAAGCGGAAAATTTTCTATCAAATACGTCCTACCTTTGTAACGTTCTAGCAATGTAAATATAAAAAAAATCAAAAAAATACGTAAGTTTAAAAAGAGTTGTTATTTCTTGATAAATACCAACTTCAAACTTCATTCTTGAGCTTGCTATTAATTGTGGATGGTTGAAACAAATATCGTTCGATTAAGCAAAAAGTTTTCTATCAAATATATCTTATTTTTATAACGTTTCAGCAATGTAAATATAAAAAAAATCAAAAAAATACGCAAGTTTAAAGATAGTCGTTATTCCTTGATAAGTACCAATTTCAAAATTTATTCTTGAGCTTTCTATAAATTGTAGATGGTTAAAACAAAAACCATTCGATTGACCGAAAAATTTTGTATTAAATACTATAATAAGTTTAAAAATAGTTGTTATTTCTTGATAAGTACCAATTTCAAACTTTATTCTTGAGCTTGCTATTAACTATAGATGGTTGAAACAAATACCATTTGATTGAGCAGGAAATTTTCTATCAAATACATTTTTTTTATAACGTTTCAACAATGTAAATATTACAAAAATCAAAAAAATACGCAAGTTTAAAGAGAGTTGTAATTTCTTGATAAAAACCAATTTTAAACTTTATTCTTGAGCTTGCTATTAATTGCAGATTGTTGAAATAAGTACCATTTGATTGAGCAGAAAATTTTCTAGCAAATACAGCTTACCTTTATACCGTTTCAGCAATGTAATTATAAAAAAAATCAAAAAAATGCGCAAGTTTAAAAAGAGTTGTTATTTCTTGATAAATACCAATTTCAAATTTCGTTTTTGAGTATGCTATTGATTGTAGATGGTTGAAGCCAGTACTATTTAATTAAACAAGATATTTTCTATCAAACACATTTTAGTTTTAAGTCGTTTTTCCTTAATAAGTACAAATTTCAAACTTCATTTTTGAGCTTGCTGTTAATTGTAGATGGTTAAAGCAAAAACCATTCGATTAAGCAGAAAATTTTTTATTAACTATATCTTACTTTTATAACGTTTCAGCAATGTAAATATAAAAAAAATTTAAAAAATGCGCAAGTTTAAAAATAGTCGTTATTTCTTGATAAGTACCAATTTTAAACTTCATTCATGAGCTTGCTATTGATTTTAAATGGTTAAGGCAAGTAATATTCGATTAAGCAGGATATTTTCTATCAAACACATTCTAGTTTTGTAAAGTTTCAGCAATGTAAATATAAAAAAAATTAAAAAAATACGCAAGTTTAAAAAGAGTCGTTATTTCTTGATAAATACCAATTTCAAACTTCATTCTTGAGCTTGCTATTGATTGTAGATGGCTGAAGCAAGTATTATTCGATTGAGCAAGATATTTTCTATTAAACACATTTAATTTTTATAACGTTTTAGCAATGTAAATATTAAAAAAATCAAAAAAATACGCAAGTTTATAGATAGTCGATATTCCTTGATAAGTAGCAATTTTAGTAGCAATTTAACAATTTTACTTTTATAATGTTTCGGCAATGTTAATATAAAAAAAATTAGAAAAATGCGCAAGTTTAAAAATAGTCGTTATTCCTTGATAAGTACCAATTTCAGACTTCATTCTTGAGCTTGCTATTGATTTTAAATGGTTTAAAGCAAGTAATATTTGATTGAAGAGGATATTTTATATCAAAGACATTCTAGTTTTGTAAAGTTTCAGCAATGTAAATATAAAAAAAATCAAAAAAATACGCAAGTTTAAAAATAGTCGTTATTTCTTGATAAGTACCAAATTTAAACTTCATTCTTGAGCTTGCTATTGATTTTAAATGGTTACAGCTAATACCATTTGATTAAACAGGTAATTTTCTATTAAATATATCTTACCCTTATAACGTTTCAGCAATGTAAATATAAAAAAATCAAAAAAATACTCAAGTTTAAAGAGAGTTGTTATTTCTTGATAAATACCAATTTCAAACTTTATTCTTAAGCTTGCTATTAATTGCAGATGGTTGAAATAAGTACCATTTGATTGAGCAGAAAGTTTTCTATCAAATATATCCTATTTTCATAACGTTTTAGCAAGGTAAATATAAAAAAAAATTAAAAAAATGCGCAAGTTTAAAAATAGTCGTTATTTCTTGATAAGTACCAAATTTAAACTTCATTCTTGAGCTTGCTATTGATTTTAAATGGTTACAGCTAATACCATTTGATTAAACAGGTAATTTTCTATTAAATATATCTTACCCTTATAACGTTTCAGCAATGTAAATATAAAAAAAAACAAAAAAATGCGCAAGTTTAAAAAGAGTCGTTATTTCTTGATAAATACTAATTTCAAACTTCATTTTTGAGTATACTATTAATTGTAGTTGACTGAAGCAAGTACCATTTGATTAACCAGGATATTTTCTATCAAACACATTTTAGTTTTATAATGTTTCAGCAATGTAAATATAAAAAAAAATTAAAAAATACGCAAGTTTAAAGATAGTCGTTATTTCTTAATAAGTACCAATTTCAAACTTCATTTTTGAGCTTGCTGTTAATTGTAGATGGTTGAAGCAAATACCACTCGATTAGGCAGGAAATTTTTTATCAACTATATCTTACTTTTATAACGTTTCAGCAATGTAAATATAAAAAAAAATTAAAAAATGCGCAAGTTTAAAAATAGTCGTTATTTCTTGATAAGTACCAATTTTAAACTTCATTTTTGAGCTTGCTATTGATTTTAAATGGTTAAAGCAAGCAATATTCGATTGAGCAGGATATTTTCTATTAAACACATTTAATTTTTATAACGTTTCAGCAATGTAAATATTAATAAAATCAAAAAAATACGCAAGTTTATAGATAGTCGATATTCCTTGATAAGTAGCAATTTTAAACTTCATTCTTGAGCTTGCTCTTAGCTGTATGTGGTTAAAGCAAATACCATTCGATTAAGCAGGAAATTTTCTGTTAAATAAATTTTACTTTTATAATGTTTCGGCAATGTAAATATAAAAAAAATTAGAAAAATGCGCTAGTTTAAAAATAGTCGTTATTCCTTGATAAGTACCAACTTCAGACTTCATTCTTGAGCTTGCTATTGATTTTAAATGGTTGAAACAAGTAATATTTGATTGAGCAGGATATTTTATATCAAACACATTCTAGTTTTGTAAAGTTTCAGCAATGTAAATATAAAAAAAATCAAAAAAATACGCAAGTTAGAAGGAGTCGTTATTTCTTGATAAATACCAATTTCAAACTTCATTCTTGAGCTTGCTATTGACTGTAGATTGCTGAAACAAGTACTATTCAATTAAACAAAACATTTTCTATCGAACACATTTTAGTTTTATAACGTTTCAGCAATGTAATTATAAAAAAAATTAAAATAATGCGCAAGTTTATAAATAGTCGTTATTTCTTGATAAGTACCAATTTCAAACTTCATTCTTGAGCTTGCTATTAATTGTAAATGGTTAAAGCAAATACCATTTGATTAAGCAAAAAATTTTCTATCAAATATATTTTACTTTTATAACGTTTCAGCAATGTAAATATAAAAAAAATTAAAAAAAAACGCAAGTTTAAATAGAGTCGTTATTTCTTAATAAATACAAATTTCAAACTTCATTTTTGAGTATGCTATTAATTGTAGATGACTGAAGCAAGTACCATTTGATTAACCAGGATATTTTCTATCAAACACATTTTAGTTTTATAATGTTTCAACAATGTAAATATAAAAAAAATTAAAAAAATACGCAAGTTTAAAGATAGTCGTTATTCCTTAATAAGTACCAATTTCAAACTTCATTTTTGAGCTTGCTGTTAATTGTAAATGGTTGAAGCGAATACCATTCGATTAAGCAGGAAATTTTTCATCAACTATATCTTACTTTTATAACGTTTCAGCAATGTAAATATAAAAAAAATTTAAAAAATTCGCAAGTTTAAAAATAGTCGTTATTTCTTGATAAGTACCAATTTTAAACTTCATTCTTAAGCTTGCTATTGATTTTAAATGGTTAAAGCAAGTAGTATTCGATTGAGCAGGATATTTTCTGTCAAACACATTCTAGTTTTATAAAGTTTCAGCAATGTAAATATAAAAAAAATTAAAAAAATACGCAAGTTTAAAAAGAGTCCTTATTTCTTGATAAATACTAATTTCAAACTTCATTATTGAGCTTGCTATTGATTGTAGATGGCTGAAGCAAGTATTATGCGATTAAGCAGGATATTTTCTATCAAACACATGTTAGCTTTATAACGTTTCAGCAATGTAAATATAAAAAAAATTAAAAAAATGCGCAAGTTTAAAAATAGTCGTTATTCTTTGATAAGTACCAAATTCAAACTTCATTCTTGAGCTTGCTACTGATTTTAAATGGTTGAAGCAAGTAATATTTGATTAACCAAAATATTTACTATTAAACACATTCTAGTTTTGTAAAGTTTCAGCAATGTAAATATAAAAAAAGTCAAAAAAATCCGCAAGTTTAAAAAGAGTCGTTATTTCTTGATAAATACCAATTTCAAACTTCATTCTTGAGCTTGCTATTAATTGTAGATGGCTGAAGCAAGTATTATGCGATTAAGCAGGATATTTTCTATTAACTACATTTAATTTTTATAACGTTTTAGCAATGTAAATATTAAAAAAATCAAAAAAATACGCAAGTTTATAGATAGTCGATATTCCTTGATAAGTAGCAATTTCAAACTTCATTCTTGAGCTTGCTATTGACTGTAGATTGCTGAAACAAGTACTATTCAATTAAACAAAACATTTTCTATCGAACACATTTTAGTTTTATAACGTTTCAGCAATGTAATTATAAAAAAAATTAAAATAATGCGCAAGTTTATAAATAGTCGTTATTTCTTGATAAGTACCAATTTCAAACTTCATTCTTGAGCTTGCTATTAATTGTAAATGGTTAAAGCAAATACCATTTGATTAAGCAAAAAATTTTCTATCAAATATATTTTACTTTTATAACGTTTCAGCAATGTAAATATAAAAAAAATTAAAAAAAAACGCAAGTTTAAATAGAGTCGTTATTTATTAATAAATACCAATTTCAAACTTCATTTTTGAGTAAGCTATTGATTGTAGATGGTTCAAGCAGTTACCATTTGATTAGGCAGGATATTTTTTATCAAACACATTTTAGTTTTGTAAAGTTTCAGCAATGTAAATATAAAAAAAAATCAAAAAAATACGCAAGTTTAAAAAGAGTCGTTATTTCTTGATAAATACCAATTTCAAACTTCATTTTTGAGCTTGCTAACAATTGTAGATGGTTGAAACAAATACTATTTGATTAAGCAGAAAATTTTCTATCAAATGTATTTTATTTTTATAACGTTTCAGCAATGTAAATATAAAAAAAATCAAAAAAATACGCAAGTTTATAAAGAGTCGTTTTTTCTTGATAAATACCATATTCAAACTTCATTCTTGAACTTGCTATTAATTGTAGATGGCTGAAGCAAGTATTATTTGATTAAGCAGGATATTTTCTATCAAACACATTTTTTTTATAACGTTTCAGCGATGTAAATATTAAAAAAATCAAAAAAATACGCAAGTTTAAAGAGAGTTGTTATTTCTTGATAAATACCAATTTCAAAATTTATTCTTGAGCTTGCTATTAATTGCAGATGATTGAAACAAGTAGCATTCGATTGAGCAGAAAATTTTCTATTAAATACATTCTACTTTTATAATGTTTTAGCAATGTAAATATAAAAAAAATTAAAAAAATACGCAAGTTTAAATAGAGTCGTTATTTCTTAATAAATACAAATTTCAAACTTCATTTTTGAGTATGCTATTAATTGTAGATGACTGAAGCAAGTACCATTTGATTAACCAGGATATTTTCTATCAAACACATTTTAGTTTTATAATGTTTCAACAATGTAAATATAAAAAAAATTAAAAAAATACGCAAGTTTAAAGATAGTCGTTATTCCTTAATAAGTACCAATTTCAAACTTCATTTTTGAGCTTGCTGTTAATTGTAAATGGTTGAAGCGAATACCATTCGATTAAGCAGGAAATTTTTCATCAACTATATCTTACTTTTATAACGTTTCAGCAATGTAAATATAAAAAAAATTTAAAAAATTCGCAAGTTTAAAAATAGTCGTTATTTCTTGATAAGTACCAATTTTAAACTTCATTCTTAAGCTTGCTATTGATTTTAAATGGTTAAAGCAAGTAGTATTCGATTGAGCAGGATATTTTCTATCAAACACATTCTAGTTTTATAAAGTTTCAGCAATGTAAATATAAAAAAAATTAAAAAAATACGCAAGTTTAAAAAGAGTCCTTATTTCTTGATAAATACTAATTTCAAACTTCATTATTGAGCTTGCTATTGATTGTAGATGGCTGAAGCAAGTATTATGCGATTAAGCAGGATATTTTCTATCAAACACATGTTAGCTTTATAACGTTTCAGCAATGTAAATATAAAAAAAATTAAAAAAATGCGCAAGTTTAAAAATAGTCGTTATTCTTTGATAAGTACCAACTTCAAACTTCATTCTTGAGCTTGCTACTGATTTTAAATGGTTGAAGCAAGTAATATTTGATTAACCAAAATATTTACTATTAAACACATTCTAGTTTTGTAAAGTTTCAGCAATGTAAATATAAAAAAAATCAAAAAAATCCGCAAGTTTAAAAAGAGTCGTTATTTCTTGATAAATACCAATTTCAAACTTCATTCTTGAGCTTGCTATTAATTGTAGATGGCTGAAGCAAGTATTATGCGATTAAGCAGGATATTTTCTATTAACTACATTTAATTTTTATAACGTTTTAACAATGTAAATATTAAAAAAATCAAAAAAATACGCAAGTTTATAGATAGTCGATATTCCTTGATAAGTAGCAATTTTAAACTTCATTCTTGAGCTTGCTCTTAGCTGTATGTGGTTGAGGCAAATACCATTCGATTAAGCAGGAAATTTTCTATCAAATAGATTTTACTTTTATAACTTTTCAGCAATGTAAATATAAAAAAAATTAAAAAAATGCGCAAGTTTAAAAACAGTCGTTATTCCTTGATAAGTACCAATTTCAAACTTCATTCTTGAGCTTGCTATTGATTTTAAATGGTTGAAACAAGTAATATTCGATTGAGCAGGATATTTTCTATTAAACACATTCTAGTTTTATAAAGTTTCAGCAATGTAAATATAAAAAAAATCAAAAAAATACGCAAGTTTAAAAAGAGTCGTTATTTCTTGATAAATACCAATTTCAAACTTCATTCTTGAGCTTGCTATTGATTGTAGATGGCTGAAGCAAGTACTATTTGATTGAACAAGACATTTTCTATCAAACACATTTTAGTTTTATAACGTTTCAGCAATGTAATTATAAAAAAAATTAAAAAAATGTGCAAGTTTAAAAATAGTCGTCATTCCTTGATAAGTACCAATTTCAAACTTCATTCTTGAGCTTGCTATTAATTGTAAATGGTTAAAGCAAATACCATTCGATTAATCAAAAACTTTTCTATCAAATATATTTTACTTTTATAACGTTTCAGCAATGTAAATATAAAAAAAATTAAAAAATGCGCAAGTTTAAATAGAGTCGTTATTTCTTGATAAATACCAATTTCAAACTTCATTTTTGAGTATGATATTAATTGTAAATTGTTGAAGCAATTACCATTTGATTAACCAGGATATTTTCTATCAAACACATTTTAGTTTTATAATGTTTCAGCAATGTAAATATAAAAAAAAAATAAAAAAAACGCAAGTTTAAAGATAGTCGTTATTCCTTAATAAGTACCAATTTCAAACTTCATTTTTGAGTATGATATTAATTGTAGATTGTTAAAGCAATTACCATTTGATTAACCAGGATATTTTCTATCAAACACATTTTAGTTTTATAATGTTTCAGCAATGTAAATATAAAAAAAATTAAAAAAAACGCAAGTTTAAAGATAGTCGTTATTCCTTAATAAGTACCAATTTCAAACTTCATTTTTGAGCTTGCTGTTAATTGTAGATGGTTGAAACAAGTACCATTCGATTGAGCAGAAAATTTTCTATCAAATATATTCTACTTTTATAACGTTTTAACAATGTAAATATAAAAAAAAATTAAAAAAATACGCAAGATTAAATAGAGTCGTTATTTATTGATAAATACCAATTTCAAACTTTATTTTTGAGTATGCTATTGATTGTAAATTTTTGAAGCAATTACCATTTGATTAGGCAGGATATTTTCTATCAAACACATTTTAGTTTTATAATGTTTCAACAATGTAAATATAAAAAAAATTAAAAAAATACTCAAGTTTAAAGATAGTCGTTATTCCTTAATAAGTACAAATTTCAAACTTCATTTTTGAGCTTGCTGTTAATTGTAGATGGTTGAAGCAAAAACCATTCGATTAAGCAGAAAATTTTTTATTAACTATATCTTACTTTTATAACGTTTCAGCAATGTAAATATAAAAAAAATTAAAAAAATGCTCAAGTTTAAAAATAGTCGTTATTCCTTGATAAGTACCAATTTCAAACTTCATTCTTGAGCTTGCTACTGATTTTAAATGGTTGAAGCAAGTAATATTTGATTAAGCAAAATATTTTCTATTAAACACATTTTAGTTTTGTAAAGTTTCAGCAATGTAAATATAAAAAAAAAAAAAAAAATACGCAAGTTTAAAAAGAGTCGTTATTTCTTGATAAATACCAATTTCAAACTTCATTCTTGAGCTTGCTATTGATTGTAGATGGCTGAAGCAAGTATTAGTCAATTGAGCAAGATATTTTCTATTAAACACATTTAATTTTTATATCGTTTTAGCAATGTAAATATTAAAAAAATCAAAAAAATACGCAAGTTTATAGATAGTCGATATTCCTTGATAAGTAGCAATTTTAGTAGCAATTTAACAATTTTACTTTTATAATGTTTCGGCAATGTAAATATAAAAAAAATTAGAAAAATGCGCAAGTTTAAAAATAGTCGTTATTCCTTGATAAGTACCAATTTCAGACTTCATTCTTGAGCTTGCTATTGATTTTAAATGGTTAAAGCAAGTAATATTTGATTGAAGAGGATATTTTATATCAAACACATTCTAGTTTTGTAAAGTTTCAGCAATGTAAATATAAAAAAAATCAAAAAAATACGCAAGTTTAAAAAGAGTCGTTATTTCTTGATAAATACCAATTTCAAACTTCATTCTTGAGCTTGCTATTGACTGTAGATGGCTGAAGCAAGTACTATTCGATTAAACAAGACATTTTCTATCAAACACATTTTAGTTTTATATCGTTTCAGCAATGTAATTATAAAAAAAATTAAAAAAATGCGCAAGTTTATAAATAGTCGTTATTTCTTGATAAGTACCAATTTCAAACTTTATTCTTGAGCTTGCTATTAATTATAGATGGTTGAAACAAATACCATTTGATTGAGCAAAAAATTTTCTTAAAATACATTTTTTTATAACGTTTCAGCAATGTAAATATAAAAAAATCAAAAAAATACTCAAGTTTAAAGAGAGTTGTTATTTCTTGATAAATACCAATTTCAAACTTTATTCTTAAGCTTGCTATTAATTGCAGATGGTTGAAATAAGTACCATTTGATTGAGCAGAAAATTTTCTATCAAATATATCCTACTTTCATAACGTTTTAGCAATGTAAATATAAAAAAAATTAAAAAAATGCGCAAGTTTAAAAATAGTCGTTATTTCTTGATAAGTACCAAATTTAAACTTCATTCTTGAGCTTGCTATTGATTTTAATTGGTTAAAGCAAGTAATATTCGATTAAGCAGGATATTTTCTATCAAACACATTCTAGTTTTATAAAGTTTCAGCAATGTAAATATAAAAAAAATTTAAAAAAATGCGCAAGTTTAATAATAGTCGTTATTCTTTGATAAGTACCAACTTCAAACTTCATTCTTGAGCTTGCTATTAATTGTAAATGGTTACAGCTAATACCATTTGATTAAACAGGTAATTTTCTATTAAATATATCTTACCCTTATAACGTTTCAGCAATGTAAATATAAAAAAAAACAAAAAAATGCGCAAGTTTAAAAAGAGTCGTTATTTCTTGATAAATACTAATTTCAAACTTCATTTTTGAGTATACTATTAATTGTAGATGACTGAAGCAAGTACCATTTGATTAACAATGTAAATATAAAAAAAATTAAAAAAATACGCAAGTTTAAAGATAGTCGTTATTTCTTAATAAGTACCAATTTCAAACTTCATTTTTGAGCTTGCTGTTAATTGTAGATGGTTGAAGCAAATACCACTCGATTAGGCAGGAAATTTTTTATCAACTATATCTTACTTTTATAACGTTTCAGCAATGTAAATATAAAAAAAAATTAAAAAATGCGCAAGTTTAAAAATAGTCGTTATTTCTTGATAAGTACCAAATTAAACTTCATTTTTGAGCTTGCTATTGATTTTAAATGGTTAAAGCAAGTAATATTCGATTGAGCAGGATATTTTCTATCAAACACATTCTAGTTTTATAAAGTTTTGGCAATGTAAATATAAAAAAAATTAAAAATACGCAAGTTTAAAAAGAGTCGTTATTTCTTGATAAATACTAACTTCAAACTTCTTCTTGAGCTTGCTATTGATTGTAGATGGCTGAAGCAAGTATTATGCGATAAAGCAGGATATTTTCTATCAAACACATGTTAGCTTTATAACGTTTCAGCAATGTAAATATAAAAAAAATTAAAAAAATGCCCAAGTTTAAAAATAGTCGTTATTCTTTGATAAGTACCAAATTCAAACTTCATTCTTGAGCTTGCTACTGATTTTAAATGGTTGAAGCAAGTAATATTTGATTAACCAAAATATTTACTATTAAACACATTCTAGTTTTGTAAAGTTTCAGCAATGTAAATATAAAAAAAGTCAAAAAAATCCGCAAGTTTAAAAAGAGTCGTTATTTCTTGATAAATACCAATTTCAAACTTCATTCTTGAGCTTGCTATTAATTGTAGATGGCTGAAGCAAGTATTATGCGATTAAGCAGGATATTTTCTATTAACTACATTTAATTTTTATAACGTTTTAGCAATGTAAATATTAAAAAAATCAAAAAAATACGCAAGTTTATAGATAGTCGATATTCCTTGATAAGTAGCAATTTCAAACTTCATTCTTGAGCTTGCTATTGACTGTAGATTGCTGAAACAAGTACTATTCAATTAAACAAAACATTTTCTATCGAACACATTTTAGTTTTATAACGTTTCAGCAATGTAATTATAAAAAAAATTAAAATAATGCGCAAGTTTATAAATAGTCGTTATTTCTTGATAAGTACCAATTTCAAACTTCATTCTTGAGCTTGCTATTAATTGTAAATGGTTAAAGCAAATACCATTTGATTAAGCAAAAAATTTTCTATCAAATATATTTTACTTTTATAACGTTTCAGCAATGTAAATATAAAAAAATTAAAAAAAAACGCAAGTTTAAATAGAGTCGTTATTTATTAATAAATACCAATTTCAAACTTCATTTTTGAGCTTGCTAACAATTGTAGATGGTTGAAACAAATACTATTTGATTAAGCAGAAAATTTTCTATCAAATGTATTTTATTTTTATAACGTTTCGGCAATGTAAATATAAAAAAAATCAAAAAAATACGCAAGTTTATAAAGAGTCGTTATTTCTTCATAAATACCATATTCAAACTTCATTCTTGAACTTGCTATTAATTGTAGATGGCTGAAGCAAGTATTATTTGATTAAGCAGGATATTTTCTATCAAACACATTTTTTTTATAACGTTTCAGCGATGTAAATATTAAAAAAATCAAAAAAATACGCAAGTTTAAAGAGAGTTGTTATTTCTTGATAAATACCAATTTCAAAATTTATTCTTGAGCTTGCTATTAATTGCAGATGATTGAAACAAGTAGCATTCGATTGAGCAGAAAATTTTCTATTAAATACATTCTACTTTTATAATGTTTTAGCAATGTAAATATAAAAAAAATTAAAAAAATACGCAAGTTTAAATAGAGTCGTTATTTCTTAATAAATACAAATTTCAAACTTCATTTTTGAGTATGCTATTAATTGTAGATGACTGAAGCAAGTACCATTTGATTAACCAGGATATTTTCTATCAAACACATTTTAGTTTTATAATGTTTCAACAATGTAAATATAAAAAAAATTAAAAAAATACGCAAGTTTAAAGATAGTCGTTATTCCTTAATAAGTACCAATTTCAAACTTCATTTTTGAGCTTGCTGTTAATTGTAAATGGTTGGAGCGAATACCATTCGATTAAGCAGGAAATTTTTCATCAACTATATCTTACTTTTATAACGTTTCAGCAATGTAAATATAAAAAAAATTTAAAAAATTCGCAAGTTTAAAAATAGTCGTTATTTCTTGATAAGTACCAATTTTAAACTTCATTCTTAAGCTTGCTATTGATTTTAAATGGTTAAAGCAAGTAGTATTCGATTGAGCAGGATATTTTCTATCAAACACATTCTAGTTTTATAAAGTTTCAGCAATGTAAATATAAAAAAAATTAAAAAAATACGCAAGTTTAAAAAGAGTCCTTATTTCTTGATAAATACTAATTTCAAACTTCATTATTGAGCTTGCTATTGATTGTAGATGGCTGAAGCAAGTATTATGCGATTAAGCAGGATATTTTCTATCAAACACATGTTGGCTTTATAACGTTTCAGCAATGTAAATATAAAAAAAATTAAAAAAATGCGCAAGTTTAAAAATAGTCGTTATTCTTTGATAAGTACCAACTTCAAACTTCATTCTTGAGCTTGCTACTGATTTTAAATGGTTGAAGCAAGTAATATTTGATTGAGCAGGATATTTTCTATTAAACACATTCTAGTTTTATAAAGTTTCAGCAATGTAAATATAAAAAAAATCAAAAAAATACGCAAGTTTAAAAAGAGTCGTTATTTCTTGATAAATACCAATTTCAAACTTCATTCTTGAGCTTGCTATTAATTGTAGATGGCTGAAGCAAGTATTATGCGATTAAACAGGATATTTTCTATTAACTACATTTAATTTTTATAACGTTTTAGCAATGTAAATATTAAAAAAATCAAAAAAATACGCAAGTTTATAGATAGTCGATATTCCTTGATAAGTAGCAACTTTAAACTTCATTCTTGAGCTTGCTCTTAGCTGTATGTGGTTGAAGCAAATACCATTCGATTAAGCAGGAAATTTTCTATCAAATAGATTTTACTTTTATAACGTTTCAGCAATGTAAATATAAAAAAAATTAAAAAAATGCGAAAGTTTAAAAACAGTCGTTATTCCTTGATAAGTACCAATTTCAAACTTCATTCTTGAGCTTGCTATTGATTTTAAATGGTTGAAACAAGTAATATTCGATTGAGCAGGATATTTTCTATTAAACACATTCTAGTTTTATGAAGTTTCAGCAATGTAAATATAAAAAAAATCAAAAAAATACGCAAGTTTAAAAAGAGTCGTTATTTCTTGATAAATACCAATTTCAAACTTCATTCTTGAGCTTGCTATTGATTGTAGATGGCTGAAGCAAGTACTATTTGATTGAACAAGACATTTTCTATCAAACACATTTTAGTTTTATAACGTTTCAGCAATGTAATTATAAAAAAAATTAAAAAAATGTGCAAGTTTAAAAATAGTCGTTATTCCTTGATAAGTACCAATTTCAAACTTCATTCTTGAGCTTGCTATTAATTGTAAATGGTTAAAGCAAATACCATTCGATTAATCAAAAACTTTTCTATCAAATATATTTTACTTTTATAACGTTTCAGCAATGTAAATATAAAAAAAATTAAAAAAATGCCCAAGTTTAAAAATAGTCGTTATTCTTTGATAAGTACCAAATTCAAACTTCATTCTTGAGCTTGCTACTGATTTTAAATGGTTGAAGCAAGTAATATTTGATTAACCAAAATATTTACTATTAAACACATTCTAGTTTTGTAAAGTTTCAGCAATGTAAATATAAAAAAAGTCAAAAAAATCCGCAAGTTTAAAAAGAGTCGTTATTTCTTGATAAATACCAATTTCAAACTTCATTCTTGAGCTTGCTATTAATTGTAGATGGCTGAAGCAAGTATTATGCGATTAAGCAGGATATTTTCTATTAACTACATTTAATTTTTATAACGTTTTAGCAATGTAAATATTAAAAAAATCAAAAAAATACGCAAGTTTATAGATAGTCGATATTCCTTGATAAGTAGCAATTTCAAACTTCATTCTTGAGCTTGCTATTGACTGTAGATTGCTGAAACAAGTACTATTCAATTAAACAAAACATTTTCTATCGAACACATTTTAGTTTTATAACGTTTCAGCAATGTAATTATAAAAAAAATTAAAATAATGCGCAAGTTTATAAATAGTCGTTATTTCTTGATAAATACCAATTTCAAAATTTATTCTTGAGCTTGCTATTAATTGCAGATGATTGAAACAAGTAGCATTCGATTGAGCAGAAAATTTTCTATTAAATACATTCTACTTTTATAATGTTTTAGCAATGTAAATATAAAAAAAATTAAAAAAATACGCAAGTTTAAATAGAG
Organism: Tribolium confusum; assembly: GCA_029207805.1. Lineage (NCBI taxonomy): Eukaryota > Metazoa > Arthropoda > Insecta > Coleoptera > Tenebrionidae > Tribolium > Tribolium confusum. Next base: position 178,676 of record JALGAY010000071.1, on the reverse strand, counting down.
TCGTTATTTCTTAATAAATACAAATTTCAAACTTCATTTTTGAGTATGCTATTAATTGTAGATGACTGAAGCAAGTACCATTTGATTAACCAGGATATTTTCTATCAAACACATTTTAGTTTTATAATGTTTCAACAATGTAAATATAAAAAAAATTAAAAAAATACGCAAGTTTAAAGATAGTCGTTATTCCTTAATAAGTACCAATTTCAAACTTCATTTTTGAGCTTGCTGTTAATTGTAAATGGTTGGAGCGAATACCATTCGATTAAGCAGGAAATTTTTCATCAACTATATCTTACTTTTATAACGTTTCAGCAATGTAAATATAAAAAAAATTTAAAAAATTCGCAAGTTTAAAAATAGTCGTTATTTCTTGATAAGTACCAATTTTAAACTTCATTCTTAAGCTTGCTATTGATTTTAAATGGTTAAAGCAAGTAGTATTCGATTGAGCAGGATATTTTCTATCAAACACATTCTAGTTTTATAAAGTTTCAGCAATGTAAATATAAAAAAAATTAAAAAAATACGCAAGTTTAAAAAGAGTCCTTATTTCTTGATAAATACTAATTTCAAACTTCATTATTGAGCTTGCTATTGATTGTAGATGGCTGAAGCAAGTATTATGCGATTAAGCAGGATATTTTCTATCAAACACATGTTGGCTTTATAACGTTTCAGCAATGTAAATATAAAAAAAATTAAAAAAATGCGCAAGTTTAAAAATAGTCGTTATTCTTTGATAAGTACCAACTTCAAACTTCATTCTTGAGCTTGCTACTGATTTTAAATGGTTGAAGCAAGTAATATTTGATTGAGCAGGATATTTTCTATTAAACACATTCTAGTTTTATAAAGTTTCAGCAATGTAAATATAAAAAAAATCAAAAAAATACGCAAGTTTAAAAAGAGTCGTTATTTCTTGATAAATACCAATTTCAAACTTCATTCTTGAGCTTGCTATTAATTGTAGATGGCTGAAGCAAGTATTATGCGATTAAACAGGATATTTTCTATTAACTACATTTAATTTTTATAACGTTTTAGCAATGTAAATATTAAAAAAATCAAAAAAATACGCAAGTTTATAGATAGTCGATATTCCTTGATAAGTAGCAACTTTAAACTTCATTCTTGAGCTTGCTCTTAGCTGTATGTGGTTGAAGCAAATACCATTCGATTAAGCAGGAAATTTTCTATCAAATAGATTTTACTTTTATAACGTTTCAGCAATGTAAATATAAAAAAAATTAAAAAAATGCGAAAGTTTAAAAACAGTCGTTATTCCTTGATAAGTACCAATTTCAAACTTCATTCTTGAGCTTGCTATTGATTTTAAATGGTTGAAACAAGTAATATTCGATTGAGCAGGATATTTTCTATTAAACACATTCTAGTTTTATGAAGTTTCAGCAATGTAAATATAAAAAAAATCAAAAAAATACGCAAGTTTAAAAAGAGTCGTTATTTCTTGATAAATACCAATTTCAAACTTCATTCTTGAGCTTGCTATTGATTGTAGATGGCTGAAGCAAGTACTATTTGATTGAACAAGACATTTTCTATCAAACACATTTTAGTTTTATAACGTTTCAGCAATGTAATTATAAAAAAAATTAAAAAAATGTGCAAGTTTAAAAATAGTCGTTATTCCTTGATAAGTACCAATTTCAAACTTCATTCTTGAGCTTGCTATTAATTGTAAATGGTTAAAGCAAATACCATTCGATTAATCAAAAACTTTTCTATCAAATATATTTTACTTTTATAACGTTTCAGCAATGTAAATATAAAAAAAATTAAAAAATGCGCAAGTTTAAATAGAGTCGTTATTTCTTGATAAATACCAATTTCAAACTTCATTTTTGAGTATGATATTAATTGTAAATTGTTGAAGCAATTACCATTTGATTAACCAGGATATTTTCTATCAAACACATTTTAGTTTTATAATGTTTCAGCAATGTAAATATAAAAAAAAAATAAAAAAAACGCAAGTTTAAAGATAGTCGTTATTCCTTAATAAGTACCAATTTCAAACTTCATTTTTGAGTATGATATTAATTGTAGATTGTTAAAGCAATTACCATTTGATTAACCAGGATATTTTCTATCAAACACATTTTAGTTTTATAATGTTTCAGCAATGTAAATATAAAAAAAATTAAAAAAAACGCAAGTTTAAAGATAGTCGTTATTCCTTAATAAGTACCAATTTCAAACTTCATTTTTGAGCTTGCTGTTAATTGTAGATGGTTGAAACAAGTACCATTCGATTGAGCAGAAAATTTTCTATCAAATATATTCTACTTTTATAACGTTTTAACAATGTAAATATAAAAAAAAATTAAAAAAATACGCAAGATTAAATAGAGTCGTTATTTATTGATAAATACCAATTTCAAACTTTATTTTTGAGTATGCTATTGATTGTAAATTTTTGAAGCAATTACCATTTGATTAGGCAGGATATTTTCTATCAAACACATTTTAGTTTTATAATGTTTCAACAATGTAAATATAAAAAAAATTAAAAAAATACTCAAGTTTAAAGATAGTTGTTATTCCTTAATAAGTACAAATTTCAAACTTCATTTTTGAGCTTGCTGTTAATTGTAGATGGTTGAAGCAAAAACCATTCGATTAAGCAGAAAATTTTTTATTAACTATATCTTACTTTTATAACGTTTCAGCAATGTAAATATAAAAAAAATTAAAAAAATGCTCAAGTTTAAAAATAGTCGTTATTCCTTGATAAGTACCAATTTCAAACTTCATTCTTGAGCTTGCTACTGATTTTAAATGGTTGAAGCAAGTAATATTTGATTAAGCAAAATATTTTCTATTAAACACATTTTAGTTTTGTAAAGTTTCAGCAATGTAAATATAAAAAAAATCAAAAAAATACGCAAGTTTAAACAGAGTCGTTATTTCTTGATAAATACCAATTTCAAACTTCATTCTTGAGCTTGCTATTGATTGTAGATGGCTGAAGCAAGTATTAGTCAATTGGGCAAGATATTTTCTATTAAACACATTTAATTTTTATATCGTTTTAGCAATGTAAATATTAAAAAAATCAAAAAAATACGCAAGTTTATAGATAGTCGATATTCCTTGATAAGTAGCAATTTTAGTAGCAATTTAACAATTTTACTTTTATAATGTTTCGGCAATGTAAATATAAAAAAAATTAGAAAAATGCGCAAGTTTAAAAATAGTCGTTATTCCTTGATAAGTACCAATTTCAGACTTCATTCTTGAGCTTGCTATTGATTTTAAATGGTTAAAGCAAGTAATATTTGATTGAAGAGGATATTTTATATCAAACATATTCTAGTTTTGTAAAGTTTCAGCAATGTAAATATAAAAAAAATCAAAAAAATACGCAAGTTTAAAAAGAGTCGTTATTTCTTGATAAATACCAATTTCAAACTTCATTCTTGAGCTTGCTATTGACTGTAGATGGCTGAAGCAAGTACTATTCGATTAAACAAGACATTTTCTATCAAACACATTTTAGTTTTATATCGTTTCAGCAATGTAATTATAAAAAAAATTAAAAAAATGCGCAAGTTTATAAATAGTCGTTATTTCTTGATAAGTACCAATTTCAAACTTTATTCTTGAGCTTGCTATTAATTATAGATGGTTGAAACAAATACCATTTGATTGAGCAAAAAATTTTCTTAAAATACATTTTTTTATAACGTTTCAGCAATGTAAATATAAAAAAATCAAAAAAATACTCAAGTTTAAAGAGAGTTGTTATTTCTTGATAAATACCAATTTCAAACTTTATTCTTAAGCTTGCTATTAATTGCAGATGGTTGAAATAAGTACCATTTGATTGAGCAGAAAATTTTCTATCAAATATATCCTACTTTCATAACGTTTTAGCAATGTAAATATAAAAAAAATTAAAAAAATACGCAAGTTTAAAAATAGTCGTTATTTCTTGATAAGTACCAAATTTAAACTTCATTCTTGAGCTTGCTATTGATTTTAAATGGTTAAAGCAAGTAATATTCGATTAAGCAGGATATTTTCTATCAAACACATTCTAGTTTTATAAAGTTTCGGCAATGTAAATATAAAAAAAAATTAAAAAAATGCGCAAGTTTAATAATAGTCGTTATTCCTTGATAAGTACCAACTTCAAACTTCATTCTTGAGCTTGCTATTAATTGTAAATGGTTACAGCTAATACCATTTGATTAAACAGGTAATTTTCTATTAAATATATCTTACCCTTATAACGTTTCAGCAATGTAAATATAAAAAAAAACAAAAAAATGCGCAAGTTTAAAAAGAGTCGTTATTTCTTGATAAATACTAATTTCAAACTTCATTTTTGAGTATACTATTAATTGTAGATGACTGAAGCAAGTACCATTTGATTAACAATGTAAATAAAAAAAAATTAAAAAAATACGCAAGTTTAAAGATAGTCGTTATTTCTTAATAAGTACCAATTTCAAACTTCATTTTTTAGCTTGCTGTTAATTGTAGATGGTTGAAGCAAATACCACTCGATTAGGCAGGAAATTTTTTATCAACTATATCTTACTTTTATAACGTTTCAGCAATGTAAATATAAAAAAAAATTAAAAAATGCGCAAGTTTAAAAATAGTCGTTATTTCTTGATAAGTACCAATTTTAAACTTCATTTTTGAGCTTGCTATTGATTTTAAATGGTTAAAGCAAGTAATATTCGATTGAGCAGGATATTTTCTATCAAACACATTCTAGTTTTATAAAGTTTTGGCAATGTAAATATAAAAAAAATTAAAAAAATACGCAAGTTTAAAAAGAGTCGTTATTTCTTGATAAATACTAATTTCAAACTTCATTCTTGAGCTTGCTATTGATTGTAGATGGCTGAAGCAAGTATTATGCGATAAAGCAGGATATTTTCTAATAAACACATTCTAGTTTTGTAAAGTTTCAGCAATGTAAATATAAAAAAAATCAAAAAAATACGCAAGTTTAAAAAGAGTCGTTATTTCTTGAAAAATACCAATTTCAAACTTCATTCTTGAGCTTGCTATTGATTGTAGATGGCTGAAGCAAGTATTATTCAATTGACCAGGATATTTTCTATTAAACACATTTAATTTTTATAACGTTTCAGCAATGTAAATATTAAAAAAATCAAAAAAATACGCAAGTTTATAGATAGTCGATATTCCTTAATAAGTAGCAATTTTAAACTTCATTCTTGAGCTTGCCCTTAGCTGTATGTGGTTGAAGCAAATACCATTCGATTAAGCAGGAAATTTTCTGTTAAATAAATTTTACTTTTATAATGTTTCGGCAATGTAAATATAAAAAAAATTAGAAAAATGCGCTAGTTTAAAAATAGTCGTTATTCCTTGATAAGTACCAAATTCAGACTTCATTCTTGAGCTTGCTATTGATTTTAAATGGTTGAAGCAAGTAATATTTGATTGAGCAGGATATTTTATATCAAACACATTCTAGTTTTGTAAAGTTTCAGCAATGTAAATATAAAAAAAATCAAAAAAATACGCAAGTTAAAAAGAGTCGTTATTTCTTGATAAATACCAATTTCAAACTTCATTCTTGAGCTTGCTATTGATTGTAGATTGCTGAAGCAAGTACTATTCAATTAAACGGAACATTTTCTATCAAACACATTTTAGTTTTATAACGTTTCAGCAATGTAATTATAAAAAAAATTAAAATAATGCGCAAGTTTATAAATAGTCGTTATTTCTTGATAAGTACCAATTTCAAACTTCATTCTTGAGCTTGCTATTAATTGTAAATGGTTAAAGCAAATACCATTTGATTAAGCAGAAAATTTTCTATCAAATATATTTTACTTTTATAACGTTTCAGCAATGTAAATATAAAAAAAATTAAAAAAATACGCAAGTTTAAATAGAGTCGTTATTTATTGATAAATACCAATTTCAAACTTCATTTTTGAGTAAGCTATTGATTGTAGATGGTTCAAGCAATTACCATTTGATTAGGCAGGATATCTTTTATCAAACACATTTTAGTTTTGTAAAGTTTCAGCAATGTAAATATAAAAAAAATCAAAAAAATACGCAAGTTTAAAAACAGTCGTTATTTCTTGATAAATACCAATTTCAAACTTCATTTTTGAGCTTGCTAACAACTGTAGATGGTTGAAACAAATACTATTCGATTAAGCAGAAAATTTTCTATGAAATGTATTTTATTTTTATAACGTTTCGGCAATGTAAATATAAAAAAATCAAAAAAATACGCAAGTTTATAAAGAGTCGTTATTTCTTGATAAATACCATATTCAAACTTCATTCTTGAGCTTGCTATTAATTGTAGATGGCTGAAGCAAGTATTATTTGATTAAGCAGGATATTTTCTATTAACCACATTTAATTTTTATAACGTTTTAGCAATGTAAATATTAAAAAAATCAAAAAAATACGCAAGTTTATAGATAGTCGATATTCCTTGATAAGTAGCAATTTTAAACTTCATTCTTGAGCTTGCTCTTAGCTGTATGTGGTTGAAGCAAATACCATTCGATTAAGCAGGAAATTTTCTATTTAATAATTTTTACTTTTATAATGATTCGGCAATGTAAATATAAAAAAAATTAGAAAAATGCGCAAGTTTAAAAATAGTCGTTATTCCTTGATAAGTACCAATTTCAGACTTCATTCTTGAGCTTGCTATTGATTTTAAATGGTTGAAGCAAGTAATATTTGATTGAAGAGGATATTTTATATCAAACACATTTTAGTTTTGTGAAGTTTCAGCAATGTAAATATAAAAAAAATCAAAAAATACGCAAGTTTAAAAAGAGTCGTTATTTCTTGATAAATACCAATTTCAAACTTCATTCTTGAGCTTGCTATTGATTGTAGATGGCCGAAGCAAGTATTATGCGATTAAGCAGGATATTTTCTATCAAACACATTTTAGTTTTATAACGTTTCAAAAATGTAAATATAAAAAAAATAAAAAAATGCGCAAGTTTAAAAATAGTCGTTATTCCTTGATAAGTACCAATTTTAAACTTCATTCTTGAGGTTGCTATTGAGTTTAAATGGTTAAAGCAAGTAATATTCGATTGAGCAGAATATTTTCTATCAAACACATTCTAGTTTTATAAAGTTTCAGCAATGTAAATATAAAAAAAATTAAAAAAATACGCAAGTTTAAAAGGAGTCGTTATTTCTTGATAAATACCAATTTCAAACTTCATTCTTGAATTTGCTATTGATTGTAGATGGCTGAAGCAAGTATTATTCGATTGAGCAGGATATTTTCTATTAAACACATTTAATTTTTATAACCTTTCAGCAATGTAATTATTAAAAAAATCAAAAAAATACGCAAGTTTATAGATAGTCGATATTCCTTGATAAGTAGCAATTTTAAACTTCATTCTTGAGCTTGCTCTTAGCTGTATGTGGTTGAAGCAAATACCATTCGATTAAGCAGGAAATTTTCTATCAAATAAATTTTACTTTTATAACGTTTCAGCAATGTAAATATAAAAAAAATTAAAAAAATTCGCAAGTTTAAAAATAGTCGTTATTCCTTGATAAGTACCAATTTCAAACTTCAATTTTGAGCTTGCTATTGATTTTAAATGGTTGAAGCAAGTAATATTCGATTGAGCAGGATATTTTCTATTAAACACATTCTAGTTTTATAAAGTTTCAGCAATGTAAATATAAAAAAAATCAAAAAAATACGCAAGTTTAAAAAGAGTCGTTATTTCTTGATAAATACCAATTTCAAACTTCATTCTTGAGCTTGCTATTGATTGTAGATGGCTGAAGCAAGCACTATTTGATTGAACAAGACATTTTCTATTAAACACATTTTAGTTTTATAACGTTTCAGCAATGTAATTATAAAAAAAATTAAAAAAAATGCGCAAGTTTAAAAATAGTCGTTATTCCTTGATAAGTACCAATTTCAAACTTCATTCTTGAGCTTGCTATTAGTTGTAAATGGTTAAAGCAAATACCATTCGATTAAGGAGAAAATTTTCTATCAAATATATTTCACTTTTATAACGTTTCAGCAATGTAAATATAAAAAAAATTAAAAAAATGCGCAAGTTTAAATAGAGTCGTTATTTCTTGATAAATACCAATTTCAAACTTCATTTTTGAGTATGATATTAATTGTAGATTGTTGAAGCAATTACCATTTGATTAACCAGGATATTTTCTATCAAACACATTTTAGTTTTATAATGTTTCAGCAATGTAAATATAAAAAAAATTAAAAAAAAACGCAAGTTTAAAGATAGTCGTTATTCCTAAATAAGTACCAATTTCAAACTTCATTTTTGAGCTTGCTGTTAATTGTAGATGGTTGAAACAAGTACCATTCGATTGAGCAGAAAATTTTCTATCAAATATATTCTACTTTTATAACGTTTTAGCAATGTAAATATAAAAAAAAAATTAAAAAAATACGCAAGTTTAAATAGAGTCGTTATTTATTGATAAATACCAATTTCAAACTTCATTTTTGAGTATGCTATTGATTGTAAATTTTTGGAGCAATTACCATTTGATTAGACAGGATATTTTCTATCAAACACATTTTAGCTTTATAATGTTTCAACAATGTAAATATAAAAAAAATTAAAAAAAAACGCAAGTTTAAAGATAGTCGTTATTCCTTAATAAGTACCAATTTCAAACTTCATTTTTGAGCTTGCTGTTAATTGTAGATGGTTGAAACAAGTACCATTCGATTGAGCAGAAAATTTTCTATCAAATATATTCTACTTTTATAACGTTTTAACAATGTAAATATAAAAAAAAAATTAAAAAAATACGCAAGTTTAAATAGAGTCGTTATTTATTGATAAATACCAATTTCAAACTTCATTTTTGAGTATGCTATTGATTGTAAATTTTTGGAGCAATTACCATTTGATTAGACAGGATATTTTCTATCAAACACATTTTAGCTTTATAATGTTTCAACAATGTAAATATAAAAAAAATTAAAAAAAAACGCAAGTTTAAAGATAGTCGTTATTCCTTGATAAGTACCAAATTCAAACATCATTCTTGAGCTAGCTATTAGCTGTATGTGGTTGAAGCAAATACCGTTCGATTAAGCAGATAATTTTCTATCAAATACATTTTACTTTTATGGCGTTTCAGCAATGTAAATATAAAAAAATCAAAAAAATACGCAAGTTTAAAGATAGTCGTCATTTCTTGATAAATACCAATTTCAAACTTTATTCTTGAGCTTGCTATTGGTTGTAGATGCTTGAAGCAAATACTATTCGATTAGCAGAATATTTTCTATTAAACACATTTTAGTTTTATAAAGTTTTAGCAATGTAATTATACAAAAAATCAAAAAAATACGCAAGTTTAAAGATAGTCGTTATTCCTTGATAAGTACCAATTTCAAACTTTATTTTTGAGCTTGCTATTAATTGTAAATGGTTGACATAAGTACCATTTTATTGAGCAGGAAATTTCCTATCAAATACATTTTACTTTTGTAACATATCAACAATGTAAATTTAAAAAAAATCAAAAAAATACGCAAGTTTAAAGAGAGTCGTTATTTCTTGATAAATACCAATTTCAAACTTTATTCTTGAGCTTGCTATTGATTGTAGATAGTTGAGGCAAGTACTATTTGATTGAGCAGGATATCTTTTATCAAACACGTTTAAGTTTTATAAAGTTTCAGCAATGTAAATATAAAGAAACTCAAAAAAATACGCAAGTTTAAAAATAGTCGTTATTCCTTGATAAGTACCAATTTCAAACTTCATTCATGTGCTTGCTGTTAATCGTAGGTGGTTGAAGCAAATACCATTCGATTAAGCAGGAAATTTTCTATCAAACATATCTTATTTTTATAACGTTTCAGCAATGTAAATATAAAAAAAATCAAAAAAATTTGCAAGTTTAAAGATAGTCGTTATTCCTTGATAAGTACCAATTTCAAACTTTATTCTTGAGCTTGCTATTAGCTATATGTAGTTGAAGCGAATACCGTTCGATTAAGCAAAAAATTTTCTATTAAATACATCTTACTTTTACAACGTTTCAGCAATGTGAATATAGAAAAAATTAAAAAAATGCGCAAGTTTAAAGATAGTCGTTATTCCTTGATAAGTACCAATTTCAAACTTTATCCTTGAGTTTGCTATAAATTATAGATGGTTAAAACAAATACCGTTTGATTGAGCAGGAAATTTTCTATTAAATACATTTTACTTTTATAACGTTTCAGCAATGTGAATATAGAAAAAAGTAAAAAAATGCGCAAGTTTAAAGATAGTCGCTATTCCTTGATAAGTACCAATTTCAAACTTCATTCTTAAGCTTGCTATTAACTGTAAATAGTTAAAACAAATTCCATTTGATTAAGCAGAAAATTTTCTATCAAATACATCTTACTTTTACAACGTTTCAACAAATTAAATATGGAAAAATTAAAACAATGAGCAAGTTTAAAAATAGTCGTTATTCCTTGATAAGTACCAATTTAAAACTTTATTCTTGAGCTTGCTATTAATCGAAGATGGTTGAGGCAAGTACCATTTGATTGAACAGAAAATTTTCTAATAAATACATTTTACTTTTATAACGTTTCAAAAATGTGAATATAAAAAAAATTAAAAAAATGCGCAAGTTTAAAGTTAGTCGTTATTCCTTGATAAGTACCAACTTCAAACTTCATTCTTGAGCTTGCTGTTATTTGTAGGTGGTTAAGGATTAAGCAGGAAATTTTCTATAAAATACATCCTCCTTTTATAACGTTTTAGCAATGTAAATATAACAAAAATCAAAAAAATACGCAAGTTTAAAGAGAGTTGTTATTTCTTGATAAATACCAATTTCAAACTTCATTTTTGAGCTTGCTATTGATTGTAGATGGTTGAAGCGAATATTATTCGATTGAGCCGGATACTTCCTATTAAACACATTTTAGCTTTAAAAGTTTCAGCAATGTCAATATAAAAAAAATAAAAAAAAAATACGCTAGTTTAAAAAGAGTTGTTATTCCTTGAGAAGTACCAATTTCAAACTTCATTTTTGAGCTTGCTATTAATTGTAGATGATTAAAGCCAAAAACCATTCGATTACGCAGAAAAATTACTATCAAATACATTTTACTTTTATAACGTTTTAGCAATGTAAATATAAAAAACGCACGTTTAAAAATAGTCGTTATTCCTTGATACGTACCAATTTCAAACTTCGTTCTTAAGCTTGCTATTAATTGTAAATGTTTGAAACAAGTACCATTCGATTGAGCAAAAAATTTTATATCAAAAAAATCCTACTTTTATTACGTTTTAACAATGTAAATATAAAAAAAATTAAAAAAATACGCATGTTTAAAGAGTGTCGTTATTTCTTGATAAATACCAATTTCAAACTTTATTCTTGAGCTTGCTATTGATTGTAGATATTTGAGGCAAATACTATTCGATTGAACAAAATATTTTCTTATCAAAAACATTTTAGTTTTATAAAGTTTCAGCAATGTAAATATAAAAAAAATTAAAAAAAATACGCAAGTTTAAAGACAGTCGTTATTCCTTAGTAAGTACCAAATTTATACTTCATTTTTGAGCTAGCTGTTATTTGTAGATGGTTAAAGCAAAAACCATTCGATTAAGCAAGAAATTTCCTATGAAATACATCCTACTTTTATAACGTTTCAACAATGTAAATATAAAAAAAATCAAAAAAATACGCAAGTTTAAAGATAGTCGTTATTCCTTGATAAATACCAATTTCAAACTTTATTTTTGAGTATGCTATTGATTGTAGATAGTTGAGGCAAGTACTATTTGATTAAGCAGGATTTTTTCTATTAAACACACTTTAGCTTTATAATGTTTCATCAATGTAAATATAAAAAAAATCAAAAAAATACGCAAGTTTAAAGAGAGTCGTTATTTCTTGATAAATACCAATTTCAAACTTCATTTTTGAGTATGCTATTGATTGTTGATGGTTAGAGCAAGTACTATTTGATTAGGCGGGATATTTTCTATTAAACACATTTAAGTTTTATAATGTTTCAGCAATGTAAATATAAAAAAAATTAAAATAATGCGCAAGTTTAAAAATAGTCGTTATTCGTTGATAAGTACCAATTTCAAACTTTATTCTTGAGCTTGCTTTAAATTATAGGTGGCTGAAGCAATTACCATTTGATTAAGCAGAAAATTTTCTATCAAATACATTTTTTTTATAACGTTTTAACAATGTATATATTAAAAAAATCAAAAAAATACGCAAGTATAAAGAGAGTTGTTATTTCTTGATAAATACTAATTTCAAGCTTTATTCTTGAGCTTGCTATTAATTATAGATGGTTGAAACAAGTACCATTTGATTAAACAGAAAATTTTCTATCAAATACGTCTTACTTCTATAACGTTTCAGCAATGTAAATATAAAAAAAATCAAAAAATTACGCAAGTTTAAAGATAGTCGTTATTCCTTGATAAATACCAATTTCAAACTTTATTTTTGAGTATGCTATTGATTGCAGATAGTTGAAGCAAATACTATTTGATTAAGCAGGTTATTTTCTATCAAACACATTTTAGTTTTATAACGTTTCAGCAATGTAAATATAAAAAAAATCAAAAAAATTCGCAAGTTTAAAGATAGTCGTTATTCCTTGATAAGTACCAATTTCAAACTTTATTCTTGAGCTAGCTATTAGCTGTATGTGGTTGAAGCAAACACCGTTCGATTAAGCAGAAAATTTTCTATCAAATACATTTTACTTTTATAACGTTTCAGCAATGTAAATATAAAAAAAGTCAAAAAAATACGCAAGTTCAAAGAAAGTCGTCATTTCTTGATAAATACCAATTTCAAACTTCATTCTTGAGCTTGCTATTGGTTGTAGATGGTTGAAGCAAATACTATTCGATTGAGCAGGATATTTTCTATCAACCACATTTTAGTTTTATAAAGTTTTAGCAATGTAATTATAAAAAAAATCAAAAAAATATGCAAGTTTAAAGATAGTCGTTATTCCTTGATAAGTACCAATTTCAAACTTTATTCTTGAGCTTGCTCTTAATTGTAAATGGTTGAAACAAATACCGTTCAGTTAAACAGAAAATTTTCTATCAAATGTATTTTATTTTTATAACTTTTCGGCAATGTAAATATAAAAAAAAATCAAAAAAATACGCAAGTTTAAAGATAGTCGTTATTCCTTGATAAGTACCAATTTCAAACTTCTTTTTGAGCTTGCTATTAGCTGCATGTGGTTGAAGCAAATACCGTTTGATTAAGCAGGAAATTTTCTATCAAATACATCTTATTTTTATAACGTTTTAGCAACGTTAATATAAAAAAAAATTTAAAAGTGCGCAAGTTTAAAAATAGTCGTTATTCCTTGATAGGCACCAATTTCAAACTTCATTCCTGAGCTTGTTATTAATTGTAAATGGTTAAAGCAAATACCATTCGATTAGGCGGCAAATTTTCTATCAATTATATCATACTTTTATAACGTTTTAGCAATGTAAATATAAAAAAAATTAAAAAAATGCCCAAGTTTAAAAATAGTCGTTATTTCTTGATAAGTACCAATTTCAAACTTCATTCTTGAGCTTGCTATTAAATATAAATAGTTGAAACAAATACCACTTGATTGAGCAGGAAATTTTTTATCAAATACATTTTTTTTATAACGTTTCAGCAATGTAAATATTAAAAAAATCAAAAAAATACGCTTTTAAAAAGCGTATAAAAAGTTTAAAAAGAGTTGTTATTTCTTGATAAATACCAATTTTAAACTTTATTCTTGAGCTTGCTACTAACTGCAGATGGTTGAAACGGACACCATTCGATTGAACAAAAAATTTTCTATCAACTGCGTCTTATTTTTATAACGTTTCAGCAATGTAAATATAAAAAAAATCAAAAAAAATACGCAAATTTAAAAAAAGTTGTTATTTCTTGATAAATACCAATTTCAAACTTCAATTTTAAGCTTGCTATTGATTGTAGATGGTTGAAGCAAGTATTATTCGATTGAGCAGGATACTTCCTATCAAACACATTCTAGTTTTAAAAGCTTCAGCAATGTCAATATAAAAAAAATCAAAAAAAATACGCTAGTTTAAAAAGAGTTGTTATTCCTTAAGAAGTACCAATTTCAAACTTCATTTTTGATCTTGCTATTGATTGTAAATGGTTGAAGCAAGTATTATTCGATTGAGCAGGATACTTACTATTAAACACATTCTAGTTTTAAAAGTTTCAGGAATGTGAATATAAGAAAAATCAAAAAAAAAATACGCTAGTTTAAAGATAGTCGTTATTCCTTGATAAGTACCAATTTCAAACTTTATTCTTGAGCTTGCTATTAGTTGTAGATAGTAAAAGCAAAGACCATTTGATTGGGCAGAAAATTTTTTATCAAATTCATTTTACTTTTATAACGTTTCAGCATTATAAATATAAAAAAATTAAAAAAATGCGCAAGTTTAAAAATAGTCGTTATTCCTTGATAAGTACCAAATTCAAACTTTATTCTTGAGCTAGCTATTAGCTGTCTGTGGTTGAAGCAAATACCGTTCGATTAAGCAGAAAATTTTCTATCAAATACATTTTACTTTTATAACGTTTCAACAATGTAAATATAAAAAAAATCAAAAAAATACGCTAGTTCAAAAAGAGTCGTCATTTCTTGATAAATACCAATTTCAAACTTCATTTTTGAGCTTGCTATTGGTTGTAGATGGTTGAAGCAAATACTATTCGATTGAGCAGGATATTTTCTATCAAACACATTTTACCTTTATAAAGTCTTAGCAATGTAAATATAAAAAAAATCAAAAAAATACGCAAGTTTAAAGATAGTCGTTATTCCTTGATAAGTACCAATTTCAAACTTCATTCTTGAGCTTGTTATTAAATGTGATTGGTTGAAGCAAGTACTATTTAATTAAGCAGGATATTTTCAATCAAACACATTTTTGTTTTATAAAATTTTAGCAATGTAAATAAAAAAAAATTAAAAAAATACGCAAGTAAGAAGAGAGTCGTTATTTTTTGATAAATACCAATTTCAAACTTCATTCTTGAGCTTGCTATTAACTGTAGATGGTTGAAACAAATACCGTTCGATTAAGCAGAAAATTTTCTATAAATATATCTTATTTTTATAACGTTTCAACAATGTAAATATAAAAAAAAAATAAAAAAATACGCAAGTTTAAAGATAGTCGTTATTCCTTGATAAGTAGCAATTTCAAACTTCATTTTTGAGCTTGCTCTTAGCTGTATGTGGTTGAAGCAAATACCATTCGATTAAACAGAAAATATTCTATGAAATATATTTTATTTTCATAACGTTTCAGCAATGTAAATATAAAAAAAATTAAAAAAATACGCAAGTTTAAAAATAGTCGTTATTTCTTGATAAGTACCAAATTCAAACTTCATTCTTGAGCTTGCTATTAATTGTAGATAATTGAAACAAGTACCATTTGATTAAGCAAGAAATTCTCTATTAAATATATTTTATTTTTATAACGTTTTAGCAATGTAAATATAAAAAAAATCAAAAAATTACGCAAGTTTAAAGATAGTCGTTATTCCTTCTTAAGTAGAAATTTCAAACTTCATTCTTGAGCTTGCTCTTAGCTGTTTGTGGTTGAAGCAAATACCATTCGATTAAGCAAAAAATTTTCTATTAAACACATTTTAGTTTTATAAAGTTTCAGCAATGTAAATATAAAAAAAATCAAAAAAATACGCAAGTTTAAAAAGAGTCGTTATTTCTTGATAAATACCAACTTCAAACTTCATTCATGAGCTTGCTATTGTTTGTAGATGGCTGAAGCAAATATTATTCGATTGAGCAGGATATTTTCCATCAAACACATTTTAGTTTTATAAAGTTGCAGCAATGTAAATATAAAAAAAATCAAAAAAATACGCAAGTTTAAAAATAGTCGTTATTCCTTGATAAGTACCAACTTCAAACTTCATTCTTAAGCTTGCTATTAGCTGTATATAGTTTCGGCAAATACTATTCGATTAGGCAAAAAATTTTCTATCAACTACATTTTATGTTTATAAAGTTTTAGCAATTTAAATATAAAAAAATTATAAAAATGCGCAAGTTTAAAGATAGTCGTTATTCTTTGATAAGTACCAATTTCAAACTTCATTTTTGAGCTTGCTATTAATTGTAGATAATTAAAGTAAATACCATTCAATTAAGCAGATAATTTTCTATTAAATACATTTTATTTTTATAACGTTTCAACAATGTAAATATAAAAAAAATTAAAAAAATTCGCAAGTTTAAAATAGACGTTATTCCTTGATAAGTACCAATTTCAAACTTCATTTTTGAGCTTGCTATTAATTGTAGATAATTAAAGCAAATACCATTCAATTAAGCAGATAATTTTCTATTAAACACATCTTACTTTTATAACGTTCCAGCAATATAAATATAAAAAAAATTAAAAAAATGCGCAAGTTTAAAAGTAGTCGTTATTCCTTAATAAGTACCAATTTCAAACTTCATTCTTGAGCTTGCTATTAGTTGTCTGTGGTTGAAGCAAATACCGTTCGATTAAACAGAAAATTTTCTATCAAACACATTTTACTTTTATAACGTTTCAGCAATGTAAATATAAAAAAAATTAAAAAAATTCGCAAGTTTAAATATAGTCGTTATTCCTTGATAAGTACCAAATTCAAACTTTATTCTTGAGCTTGCTATTAATTGTAGATGGTTGACACAAGTACCATTCGATTGAGCAGGAAATTTCCTATCAAATACATTCTACTTTTATATCATTTCAGCAATGTAAATATAAAAAAAATCAAAAAAATACGCAAGTTTAAAGAAAGTCGTTATTTCTTGATAAGTACCAACTTTAAACTTTATTGTTGAGCTTGCTATTAATTGTAGATGGTTATAGCAAATACCATTCAATTAAGCAAAAAATTTTCTATCAAATACATTCTACTTTTATAACATTTCAGCAATGTAAATATAAAAAAAATCAAAAAAATGCGCAAGTTTAAAGAATGTCGTTATTTCTTGATAAGTACCAACTTCAAACTTTATTCTTGAGCTTGCTATTAATAGTAGATAATTATAGCAAATACCATTTGATTGAGCAAAAAATTTCCTATTAAATACATCCTACTTTTAAAACGTCTCAACAATGTAAATATAAAAAAAAATTAAATAAATACTCAAGTTTAAGGATAGTCGTTATTTTTTGATAAGTAACAATTTCAAACTTTATTCTTGAGCTTGCTATTAATTGTAGACAGTTGAAGCAAAAAAACGCAAGTTCAAAAAGAGTCGTTATTCCTTGATAAGTACCAATTTCAAACTTTATTCTTGAGTTTGCTATTAGTTGTAGATGCTTACAGCAAATATCATTCGATTAAGCAAAAAATTTTCTATCAAAAACATTCTTTTTTTATAACGTTTCAGCAATGTAAATATAAAAAAATCAAAAAAATACACAAGTTTAAAGAGAGTCGTAATTTCTTGATAAATATCAACTTCAAACTCTATTCTTGAACTTTCTATTAACTGTAGATGGTTGAAACGAGTACCGTTCGATTGGGCAGGATATTTTATATTAAATACATTTTACCTTCATAACGTTTTTGCAATGTAAATATAAAAAAAAATCAAAAAAATACGCAAGTTTATAGAGAGTCGTTATTCCTTGATAAGTACCAAATTCAAACTTCACTCTTAAGCTTGCTATTAATTGTAAATGGTTGAAGCAAGTATTATTCGATTGAACAGAATATTTTTTATCAAACACATTTTAGTTTTATTAAGTATCAGCAAAGTAAATATAAAAAAAATTAAAAAAATACGCAAGTTTAAAAAGAGTCGTTATTCCTTGATAAGTACCAATTTCAAACTTTATTCTTGAGTTTTCAATTAATTGTAGATAGTTGAAACAAATACCGTTCGATTGGGCAAGAAATTTTATATTAAATACATTTTACCTTCATAACGTTTTAGCAATGTAAATATAAAATAAATCAAAAAATACGCAAGTTTAAAGAGAGTCGTTATTCCTATTTCAAACTTCATTCTTAAGCTTGCTATTAATTGTAGATAGTTGAAGCAAGTATTATTCGATTAAACAGAATATTTTTCATCAAACACATTTTAGTTTTATTAAGTATCAGCAAAGTAAATATAAAAAAAATCAAAAAAATACGCAAGTTTAAAAAGAGTCGTTATTCCTTGATAAGTACCAAATTCAAACTTTATTCTTGAGCTTGCTATTAGTTGTAGATGGTTAAAGCAAATATCATTTGATTAAGCAGGAAATTTCATATCAAATACATTCTACTTTTATAACGTTTCAGCAATGTAAATATAAAAAAAATTTAAAAAATACGCAAGTTTAAAAAGAGTCGTTATTCCTTTATAAGTACCAATTTCAAACTTCACTCTTAAACTTGCTATTAATTGTAAATGGTTGAAGCAAGTATTATTCGATTGAACAGAATATTTTTTATCAAACACATTTTAGTTTTATTAAGTATCAGCAAAGTAAATATAAAAAAAATCAAAAAAATACGCAAGTTTAAAAAGAGTCGTTATTCCTTGATAAGTACCAAATTCAAACTTTATCTTTGAGCTTGCTATTAGTTGTAGATGGTTAATGCAAATATCATTTGATTAAGCAGGAAATTTCATTTCAAATACATTCTACTTTTATAACGTTTCAGCAATGTAAATAAAAAAAAATTAAAAAAATTCGCAAGTTTAATGATAGTCGTTATTCCTTGATATGTACCAATTTCAAACTTCATTCTTGAGCTTGCTATTGATTGTAAATGGTTGAAGCAAGTACCATTCAATTAAGCAGGATATTCTCTATCAAACACATTCTAGTTTTATAAAGTTTCAGCAATGTAAATATAAAAAAAATCAAAAAAATGCGAAAGTTTAAATATAGTTGTTATTCCTTGATAAGTACTAATTTCAAACTTTATTCTTGAGCTTGCTATTAATTGTAGATAGTTGAAGCAAATACTACTCAATTAAGCAGAAAAGTTTCTATCAAACACGCTCTACCTTTATAAAGTTTCAGCAATGTAAATATAAAAAAAAATCATAAAATTACGCAAGTTTAAAAAGAGTCGTTATTCCTTGATAAGTACCAAGTTCAAACTTTATTCTTGAGGTTGCTATTAATTGTAGATGGTTGATACAAGTATTTTTCGATTAAGCAAAAAAGTTTCTATTAAACACATTTAAGTTTTATAAAGTTTCAGCAATGTAAATATAAAAAAAAATCAAAAAAATACGCAAGTTTAAACATATTCGTTATTTCTTGATAAATACCAAATTCAAACTTTATTCTTGAGCTTGCTGTTAATTGTAAATGGTTGAAATAAGTACTATTTGATTAAGCAGAAAATTTCTAATCAAATACGTTCTACTTTTGTAACGTTTCAATAATGTAAATATAAAAAAAAATCAAAAAAATTCGCAAGTTTAAAGATGGTCGTAATTTCTTGATAAGTACTAATTTCAAACTTCATTCTTGAGCTTGCTTTTAATTGTAAATAGTTGAAATAAGTACTATTTGATTAAGCAGAAAATTTCTTATTAAATACGTTCTACTTTTGTAACGTTTCAATAATATAAATATAAAAAAAAATCAAAAAATTCGCAAGTTTAAAGATAGTCGTAATTTCTTGATAAGTACTAATTTCAAACTTCATTCTTGAGCTTGCTATTAATTGTAGATGGTTGAGGCAAATACCATTTGATTAAGCAGAAAATTTTTTATCAAATACATCCTACCTTTATAACGTTTCAGAAATCTAAATATATAAAAAAATTATAAAATACGCAAGTTTAAAGATAGTCGTTATTCCTTGATAAGTACCAATTTCAAACTTTATTCTTGAGCTTGCTATTAATTGTAGATGGTTGAAGCAAATACCGTTTGATTAAGCAAAAAATTTTCTATTAAACACAACCTACTTTTATAACGTCTCAATAATGTAAATATAAGAAAAACTCAAAAAAATACTCAAGTTTAAATATAGTCGTTATTCCTTGATAAGTACCAAGTTTAAACTTCATTCTTGAGCTTGCTATTAACTGTAGATAGTGGGGGCAAATACCATTTGATTAAAAAAAAAATTTCTATCAAATGCATCTTACTTTTATAACGTTTTAGCAATTTAAATATAAAAAAATTAAAAAAATGTGCAAGTTTAAAAATAGTCGTTATTCCTTGATAAGTACCAATTTCAAACTTTATTCTTGAATTTTCTATTAATTGTGGATGGTTAAAGCAAGTACCATTCGATTGAGCAGGAAATTTTCTATCAAATACATTCTACTTTTACAACGTTTCAACAACGAAAATATTAAAAAAATTAAAAAAATGCGCAAGTTTAAAGAGAGTCGTTATTCCTTGATAAGTATCAATTTCAAACTTCAATCTTGAGCTTGCTATTGATTGTAGATGGTCGAAGCAAATATTATTCGATTGAGCGAAATATTTTTTATCAAACACATTTCAGTTTTATAATGTTTCAGCAATGTAAATAAAAAAAAATTTAAAAATGCGCAAGTTTAAAAATAGTCGTTATTTTTTGATAAGTAATAATTTCAAACTTCATTCTTGGGCTTGCTATTAGTTGTAGATGGTTGAAGCAAGAACTATTCGATTGAGCAGAAAATTTCCTATCAAATACATTCTACTTTTATAACGTTTCAGCAATGCAAATATAAAAAAAAATTAAAAAAATGCGCAAGTTTAAATATAGTCGTTATTTCTTATCCGATATTTCTTGATAAATACCTATTTCAAACTTTATTCTTAAGCTTGCTGTTAATTGTAAATAGCTGAAACAAGTATCATTTGATTAAACAGGAAATTTTCAAGTCGTTATTTCTTGATAAGTACTAATTTCAAACTTCATTCTTGAGCTTGCTATTAATTGTAGATAATTGAAACAAGTACCATTCAATTGAGCATAAAATTTTCTAATAAACGCATCCTACTTTTATAACGTTTCAGCAATGTAAATAAAAAAAAATCAAAAAAATGAGCAAGTTTAAACATAGTCGTTATTCCTTGAAAAGTACCAATTTCAAACTTCATCCTTAAGCTTGCTATTAATTGTAGATAGTAAAAGCAAAAACCATTCGACTAAGCAGAAAATTTTCTATTAAATACATTCTACTTTCATAACGTTTTAGCAATGTAAATATAAAAAAACTCAAAAAAATGCGCAAGTATAAACAAAGTCGTCATTCCTTGATAAGTACCAATTTCAAACTTTATTTTTGAGCTTTCTATTAATTGCATATGGTTGAAGGAAGTACCATTGCATTGAGCAGGAAATTTTCTATCAAATATATTCTACTTTTAGAACGTTTCAATAATGTAAATATAAAAAATATCAAAAAAATACGCAAGTTTAAAGAGCGTCGTTATTTCTTGATAAATACCAAATTCAAATCTTATTCTTAAGCTTGCTATTGATTGTAAATGGTTGAAGCAAATATTATTCGATTGAGCAGAACATTTTCTATTAAACACATTCTAGTTTTATAAAGTTTCAACAATGTAAATATAAAGAAAATCAAAAAAATACGCAAGTTTAAGTATAGTCGTTATTCCTTGATAAGTACCAATTTCAAACTTCATTCTTGAGCTTGCTATTAACTGTAGATGGTTGAAGCAAGTACTTTTCGATTAAGCAGGATATTTCCTATCAAACACATTTTAGTTTTATAAAGTTTCAGTAATGTAAATATAAAAAAAATTAAAAAAATTACCAAGTTTAAAAAGAGTCGTTATTTCTTGATAAATACCAATTTCAAACTTCCTTCTTGAGCTTGCTATTGATTGTAGATGGTTGAAGTAAGTATTATTCTATTAAGCAAAATATTTTTTATCAAACACATTTTAGTTTTATAATGTTTCAGCAATGTAAATATAAAAAAAATTAAAAAATACGCAAGTTTAAAGATAGTCGTTATTCCTTGATAAGTACCAATTTCAAACTTTATTCTTGAGCTTGCTATCAATTGTAGATGGTTAAAACAAAAACCATTCGATTAAGCTGGAAATTTTTTATCACATACATCCTACCTTTATAACGTTTTAGCAATGTAAATATAAAAAAAATTATAAAAATTACCAAGTTTAAAAAGAGTCCTTATTCCTTGATAAGTACTGTGGTGAGCCACCTATTTTTACCTTTGGTCAATACGCGACAATTAATTAATTAATTGCCATTAGAAAAAAAATTTTAAAACATTGTCTCATTAAAGTTAAAGTATTTAAATTTTCCTGTGGAGTCTAGAGTTCGTTTCCGGTCTCACGAACATAAATTCGGCACCACTTATTTACAAAGGGCATTTCAAATTTGTTAGTTTTAGTTTTATCACGAATTCCAATAACTTAAGCTTATATTAGGGTTGAAAGGTTAATATGCGCGGCTCTTAAGAGGGTGCAGAGATTTGTTTCACATGTGTGTAGCGTGAGAAGAAACGGAATTCTTGGGTACACGTGGCCTTCAAAAAAAGATAAAGATTGCGTAATTTGCAATATCTTATTCAATAAAATTACTAGAGTTATTAGACCAACACAATGAAAGAAACAAAATTTCTCTTGTTCTATTGATATAAAACACTAATCTCTTTATTGTTATGAAAGGGCATTATTAGAACATTTGAGAAAATGTAAACAGAAATCGAAATTATCAAATAAAACTAAACGGAAAACTGCATGTATAAATAAATAATGTTAGGATTGTAAATAGTATTATATAACAATGTTGAGAAAGTGAAAATAACTTAAAAATTATTATAAAATAAAGATTTAGGGTTCAAGTCGAGATATGTGACGCCATCTGTAGGGTGGTTAATTAATTTTGTTACAGATTTCTTATTGACTATGTTACTTCAAAACTTGGAAAAATCTTCTAAAAATTTAAACTATTTTATGTAGTTTCGATGTTATTTTATCTCAGCATTATTTAAACTTTTTTTTTTCTTTTGTAAAACAAATTACATAAGACAAAACCAGATTTTAGTAGCTATAAAGTTATAACTCTGATCTGGAATGTTAGAAAGAAGTTTTGACGGATCATTGTTTAATCCGGACAATAATTACTGTTTATTGTTGTAATGAACTTATTTATTATTATTAATATTGTCTAAAACACTTTGTAAAAAGCGGTCAAGTTGGAAGGGAGCGAAAAACACACCCCAATAATTTTACTTAACCAATGAGGGCACAGACTTAGTGATTAGCGTTTGCCGCGGGGGTGTAAAATTCACAGGCTCTAGCGTCCCTATAAAAACTCATTTTGGGAAGGGAGACCTCAGTGGAGATTAGATTGTTTCAGTAGTTAGAAGTAACAAAAAAATCTGTGCTAGTGTGTAAAGTTTGTGTAGGTTAGTTGTGTTTTGTGTCATAAAAAAAAATACATTAAGTCAAAACTATAGTGATTGTGAAAAAAAAAACAAAATAAAAAGGTGAAACACGTTGGATATTAAAAATACAGGTACAATTTCAATTTTATTTCGTCTGCATTAATTTTAATTTCTTAAAATACTATGCAGAGATAATTATTGTAAATAACCAAACTTGTTTCAACATAAATTCATTTAATATTATTATTGGCCTTGCTGAAACAAATCACCTGAGATAATGCTTATTTCTACATCAAAATAGAATTTTACAAAGGAAATCGTTTGGATAAAAATTGATTGAAATTTAACAACTGTTTAACTTTAGCCAAACAAACTTAATTAAAGGTTATTACTTTTAATTTAACGCTACTTAATTTTTTCAAGTCTTTACTATGAAACTATCAAATTAAAGTTAAATTAAATTAATCAATCAAATGATAATTTAATAATATTCCCTTTCTTTGTCACGGGAAGAAAAAGAAACAGTGATTAGTCAGAAATTGCAGGCCGTTTACGTTAAACAAAAAAAAATATAATAATAATAAAAAAAATATATATATAAAAAAAAAATGGTTGGGTCCCGCACACGGAAAAACCCGTTATATAACCAAAAAAAAAAAAACAAAAACAAAAAAAAGAGAGAGCAAAGGTGAAGGTTCCGTATCCGGTAAACCTGTATTCAAGCGCCTGTTGCTATTGCCAAAAAAAAAAATATATATCCAAAAAAAAAAAAACAAATTCAAACATTCGCAATTTGGGGGATTTTTCTTTAAGATTATAATATCTTTGCGCGCCCATCTTCAATTCCACTTAATCTGCACTTCCGACTGTATGCAGAAGTGGTAAGAGAAGTAAGGGATTTTCGGAGTTTGATGGATACTGCGGGTGCTCCAGATAATGTTTCTTAGCGTGCCGGTAACGGTCGAGTTAGCAATTACCCCGGTAACGGTAAAGGGTCAACAATTGTCCGTCTGAAGCTTTTTCGTTTCGAAGATAATGTTTCCATAGCAAATTTGGCAACCTATATAAATAAATAGGGTTTTAATAGCAATGACCTGTTTACGGAAAAAGTTGACGATCGCTCAATGGAAGCTTTCTTCGTTTTTGAGGATAATGTTTTCAGAGCAAATTTGGCAACCCTTCCGTTTATAGTGCTAACTCTATTCTGGTAAAGAGTTGACGATTGCTCGGTGGAAGCTTTCGTTGTTTCGTAAATGACGTTTCGGGACGATGTTGGCAAACCTTCTGTTTAGGGATCTTTTTGCTTATCAGTGAGTAACGGACGCTTTGTAGAAGCTTTCTGTCATCGCAGATACTCCGACCGACAAAGATTATCTAGGAAGTCCTTCCAGCGATTCAATTTTATTGTAAACGCGATACCTGTAATCCACTGGCATACCCTCACTCAGACAAGTTGTTGAAAAAACCTTGTCTAATTGAATTCATTAATCAAATAATATTCATCATTTTACTTCGAGGCACTTGAATAAAATTAAGTACAGATTTCTTCTAGTACCACAATATTTCAGGGAATCAAAATTTTAACAGATATCTTCGTTCTCTTTTACTGTATTTAGGTCGGGGCGTTTTAAGGCGTAATTGCAGAAATTTGTTTGCATGTGCATTGCGTAGTAGTACCGCGAATCAAGCTGTACCTGAACCAATAAAAGAAAACGTTTGCAAAGTTTGGAATTTTCCTTGTTATGTTTGTTGTACAGGAAGTGTTCACAAATGGGGTCAATAAACATCGACAAGAAGTAAATTTTGACATTATTTCTTAATAAGGGTCACAACCGATTCATTACATTTTGGTGGAGCAAATAAGCCGTCTCAACTATTAATTTTATTATAAACAAACAAATAAATAAAATTCAATAAAAGAAAAATATATTACTTTACATAAGAAGTTAGAGCTTAAATTAGTAATTACATCGCAATTTATTTACGATCATCAAAAAAAAAATTATTACTTAAAGACAATTTATTTTGGATGTGGGATGTTCCACAACAACTTGACCGTTTGTTTAGGCAAACTTTGTAAATATTTTACAAATGTATTATCATTTATCCCTTAATGGGAACCATCCGAATTTGTAATAAATTTGTGGTTTGAAACAAGTGGTTTTAATCTATTCTCCCGTGTGTTATGACACTACTTTATAACGACCTCTGTGTTACTGACAACCGAAATTGATCTAGAATGACTATTAGAGTTATTCACAACCATATTCTTTTACAATCTTAAGTTAAACGTAGGGTAAGTACACCTTTTATTATTTTATAATAACCGACGATCTAGACGATCACATTTTGAATAAATCCATTTTATCGCATTTTTTTTTATCCAGTATTTTACTGAATATAAAAATTTTCCCATCGTAATCCGTAATAATTATGATTATTGGCCATGTCTCATTACAGTACCAATTTCAAACTTTATTCTTGAGCTTGCTGTTTATTGCAGATGGTTGAAGCAAATACCGTTCTATTAAGCAAAAAATTTCCTATCAAATACATTCTACTCTTATAACGTTTCAGCAATGTAACTACAAAAAAAATCAAAAAAATACGCAAGATTATAGAGAGTCGTTATTTCTTGATAAATACTAATTTCAAACTTTATTCCTGAGCTTGCTATTATTTGTAAATAGTTTAAGGAAATACCATTCAATTAAGCAAGAAGTTTTTTATCGCATACATCTTACCTTTATAACGTTTTAGCAATATAAATATAAAAAAAATCAAAAAAATGCGCAAGTTTAAAAGAGTCGTTATTTCTTGATAAGTACCAACTTCAAACTTTATTCTTAAGCTTGCTATTAATTGTAGATGGTTGAAGCAAGTATCATTTGATTGAGCAAAAAATTTTCTATCAAATACATCCTACCTCCATAACGTTTTAGCAATGTAAATATGAAAAAATCAAAAAAATACGCAAGTTTAAAGAGAGTCGTTATTCCTTGATAAATACCAAATTAAAACTTCATTCTTGAGCTTGCTATTGATTGTAAATGGTTAAAACAAGTACTAATAATTTGAGCGACATATTTTCTATCAAACACTTTTTAGTTTTATAAGATTTTAGCAATGTGTATATAAAAAAAATCAAAAAAATTTGGAAGTTTAAAAAGAGTCGTTATTACTTGATAAGTACCAATTTCAAACTTCATTTTTGAGCTTGCTATTGACTGTAGATAGTTAAAGCAAGTACTATTCAATTCACCAAGGTATTTTTTATCAAAGACATTTTAGCTTTATAAAGTTACAGCAATGTAAATATAAAAAAAATCAAAAAAATGCGCAAGTTTAAATATAGTCGTTATTTCTTATCCGATATTTCTTGATAAATACCTATTTCAAACTTTATTCTTAAGCTTGCTGTTAATTGTAAATAGCTGAAACAAGTATCATTTGAATAAACAGGAAATTTTCTATCAAATACATCCTACTTTTATAACGTTTTAGCAATGTAAATATAAAAAAATTAAAAAAATACGCAAGTTTAAAGATAGTCGTTATTTCTTGATAAATACTAATTTCAAACTTCATTCTTGAGCTTGCTATTAATTGTAGATGGTTGAAACAAATACCATTCGATTGGGCAGAAAATTTGTTATTAAACACATTTTAGCTTTATAAAGTTTCGGCAATGTAAATAAAAAAAAATTAAAAAAATACACAAGTTTAAAGAGAGTCGTTTTTCCTTGATAAGTACCAATTTCAAAATTTATGCTTGACCTTGCTATTAATTGTAGATGGTTAACACAAGTACCATTCGATTAAGCAGGAAGTTTTTTATCAAATACATTTTACTTTTATAACGTTTCAGCAATGTAAATATAAAAAAAATCATAAAAATTACCAAGTTTAAAAAGAGTCGTTATTCCTTGATAAGTACCAATTTCAAACTTCATTCTTGAGCTTGCTGTTAATTGCAGATGGTTGAAACAAGTACCGTTTTATTAAGCAGAAAATTTTCTATCAAATACGTTTTACTTTTATAACGTTTTAGCAATGTAAATATAAAAAAAATCAAAAAAATGCGCAAGTTTAAAAATAGTCGTTATTTCTTGATAAATACCAAATTCAAAATTCATGCTTAAGCTTGCTATTAATTGTAGATGGTTGAAACAAATATCATTTGATTAAGCAGAAAATTTTCTATCAAGTGCATCCTACTTTTATAAAGTTTTAGCAATGTAAATATAAAAAAATTAAAAAAATACGCAAGTTAAAAGAGAATCGTTATTCCTTGATAAGTACCAATTTCAAACATTATTTTTGAGTTTGCTATTAATTGTAGATGGCTGAAGAAAATATCATTCGATTAAGCAAAAAATTTTCTGTTAAATACATTTTACTTTTAAAACTTTTCAGCAATGTAAATATGAAAAAAATCAAAAAAATGCGCGAGTTTAAAAAAAGTTGTTATTTTTTGATAAATACCAATTTCAAACTTTATTCTTGAGATTGTTATTGACTGTAGATGGTTAAAGTAAGTACTATTCGATTAAGTAGGATATTTTCTATTAAACACATTTAGTTCTATTAAGTTTTAGTAATGTAAATATACAAAAAATCAAAAAATACGCAAGTTTAAAGATAGTCGTTATTCCTTGATAAGTACCAATTTCAAACTTTATTCTTGAGCTTGCTGTTAATTTTAGATGATTAGGACAAGTACCATTTGATTAATCAGAAAATTTTCTATCAAATACATCTTACTTTTATAACGTTTTAATAATGTAAATAATAAAAAAATCAAAAAAATGCGCAAGTTTAAAGAGAGTCGATATTTTTTGATAACTACCAATTTCAAACTTCAATCTTGAGCTTGCTATTGATTGTAATTGGTTGAAGCAAGTACTATTCGATTGAACAAGATATTTTCTATCAAACACATTTTAGTTTTATAAAATTTCAGCAATGTAAATATAAAAAGAATCATAAAAATACGCAAGTTTAAAGATAGTCGTTATTCCTTGATAAGTACCAATTTCAAACTTTATTCTTGAGCTTGCTGTTAATTTTAGATGATTAGGACAAGTACCATGTGATTAATCAGAAAATTTTCTATCAAATACATCTTACTTTTATAACGTTTTAATAATGTAAATAATAAAAAAATCAAAAAAATGCGCAAGTTTAAAGAGAGTCGTTATTTTTTGATAACTACCAATTTCAAACTTCAATGTTGAGCTTGCTATTGATTGTAATTGGTTAAAGCAAGTACTGTTCGATTGAGCAAGATATTTTCTATCAAACACATTTTAGTTTTATAAAATTTCAGCAATGTAAATATAAAAAAAATTAAAAAAATACCCAAGTTTAAACAGAGTCGTTATTCCTTGATAAATACTAATTTCAAACTTCATTCTTAAGCTTGCTATAAATTGCAGATGGTTAAAACAAGTACCATTTAATTGAGCAGGATATTTTCTATCAAATACGTTTTACTTTTTTAACGTTTTAACAATGTAAAAATAAAAAAATCAAAAAAATGCGCAAGTTTAAAGAGAGTCGTTATTTCTTGATAACTACCAACTTCAAACTTCAATCTTGAGCTTGCTATTGATTGTAATTGGTTGAAGCAAGTACTATTTGATTAAGCAAAATATTTTCTATTAAACACATTTTAGTTTTATAAAGTTTCAGCAATCTAAATATAAAAAAAATTAAAAAAATACGCAAGTTTAA
Source organism: Tribolium confusum (assembly GCA_029207805.1). NCBI lineage: Eukaryota > Metazoa > Arthropoda > Insecta > Coleoptera > Tenebrionidae > Tribolium > Tribolium confusum. Next base: position 149,503 of record JALGAY010000071.1, on the reverse strand, counting down.
AGAGAGTCGTTATTCCTTGATAAGTACCAATTTCAAACTTTATTCTTAAGCTTGCTATTAATTGTAGACGGTTGAAGTAAATACCATTCGATTAAGCAGAAAATTTTCTATCAAATACATTTTACTTTTATATTGTTTCAGTAATGTAAATATAAAAAAATTATAAAAATTACCAAGTTTAAAAAGTGTTGTTATTCCTTGATAAGTACCAAATTCAAACTTCATTCTTAAGCTTGCTGTTAATTGTAGATATTTAAAGCAAATACCATTCGATTAAGCAGGAAATTTCCTACTCAACACATCCTACTTTTATAACGTTTCAGCAATATAAATATAAAAAAAAATCAAAAAAATGCGCAAGTTTAAAGATAGTCGTTATTTCTTGATAAGTACCAATTTCAAACTTTACTCTTGAGCTTGCTGTTAATTGTAGAAAGTCAAAGCAAATACCATTCGATTAAACAGAAAATTTCCTATCAAATACATTTTACTTTTATAACGATTTAGCAATGTAAATATAAAAAAAATCAAAAAAATGCGCAAGTTTAAAAGAGTCGTTATTCTTTGATAAATACCAATTCATTCTTGAGTTTGCTAATAGTTGTAGATGGTTGAAGCAAAAACCATTCGATTGAGCAGAAAATTTTTTATCAAACACATTTTAGTTTTATAAAGTTACAGCAATGTAAATATCAAAAAAATTAAAAAATACGCAAGTTTAAAAAGAGTCGTTGTTACTTGATAAGTTACAAATTTAAATTTTATTCTTAAGCTTGCTATTAATTGTAGATGGCTGAAACAAAAACCATTCGATTAAGCAAAAAGTTTTCTATCAAATACATTTTACTTTTATAACGTTTTAGCAATGTAAATATAAAAAAAACGTAGAAATTACCAAGTTTAAAAAGAGTCGTTATTCCTTGATAAGTACCCATTTCAAACTTCATTCTTGAGCTTGCTATTAATTGTAGATGGTTGAAGCAATTACCATTCGATTGAGCAGAAAATTTTCTATCAAACACGTTTTAGTTTTATAAAGTTTCAGCAATGTAAATATAAAAAAAATTAAAAAATTACGCAAGTTTAAAAAGAGTCGTTATTTCTTGATAAATACCAATTTAAAACTTTATTCTTGAGCTTGCTATTGATTGAAAGTTGTTAAAACAAGTACTATTCAATTGAGCAAAATATTTTCTATCAAACACTTTTTAGTTTTATAAGATTTTAGCAATGTATATATAAAAAAAATCAAAAAAATTTGCAAGTTTAAAAAGAGTCGTTATTACTTGATAAGTACCAATTTCAAACTTCATTCTTGAGCATGCTATTGATTGTAGATAGTTAAAGCATGTACTATTCAATTAAGCAGGATATTTTCTATCAAACACACTTTAGTTTTATAAAGTTACAGCAATGTAAATATAAAAAAAATCAAAAAAATACGCAAGCTTAAAGAGAGTCGTTATATCTTGATAAGTACCAATTTCAAACTTCATTCTTGAGCTTGCTATTAACTGCAAATGGTTGAAGCAAATACCATTCGATTAAGCAAAAAATTTTCTAATAAATACATTTTATTTTTATAACGTTTTAGCAATTTAAATATAAAAAATTAAAAAAATGAGCAAGTTTTATAGATAGTCGTTATTTCTTGATAAGTACAAATTTTAAACTTTATTCTTGGGCTTGCTATTAACTGTAAATAGTTGGGGCAAATACCATTTGATTAAGCAAAAAATTTCCTATTAAATACATTCTACTTTCATAACGTCTTAGCAATGTAAATATAAAAAAAATCAAAAAAATACGCAAGTTTAAAGAGAGTTGTTATTCCTTGATAAGTACCAATTTCAAACTTTATTCTTGAGTTTTCTATTAAATGTAGATGGTTAGAGCAAGTACCATTCGATTAAACAGGAAATTTCCTATTAAATACATTTTACCTTTATAACGTTTCAGCAATGAAAATATAAAAAAAATTAAAAAAATTCGCAGGTTTAAAGATAGTCGTTATTCCTTGATAAGTACCAATTTCAAACTTCATCCTTGAGCTTGCTGTTGATTGTAGATGTTTAAGGCAAATACCATTTGATTAAGCAAAAAATTTTCTTTCAAATACATTTTATCTTTAGAACGTTTCAGAAATGTAAATATAGAAAAAATTAAAAAAATTTGCAAGTTTAAAGATAGTCGTTATTCCTTGATAAGTACCAACTTCAAACTTCATTCTTGAGCTTGCTATTGATTGTAGATGGTTAAAACAAGTATCATTTAATTGAGCAGGAAATTTCCTATCAAATACATTCTACTTTTATAACGTTTTAGCAATTTAAATATAAAAAAATTAAAAAAATGCGCAAGTTTAAAGATAGTCGTTATTCCTTGATAAGTACCAACTTTAAACTTTATTCTTAAGCTTGCTATTAATCGCAGATGGTTTAAGCAAGTACCATTAGATTGAGCAGGAAATTTCCTATCAAATACATTCTATCTTTATAACGTTTCAACAATAAAAATATAAAAAAAATTAAAAAAATTGGCAAGTTTAAAGATAGTCGTTATTCCTTGATGAGTACCAATTTCAAACTTCATTCTTGAGCTTGCTATTAATTGTAGATGGTTGAGACAAGTACCATTCGATTGAGCAAAAAATTTTCTATCAAATACATTTTACCTTTAAAACGTTTCAGCAATGTAAATAAAAAAAAAATTAAAAAAATTCGCAAGTTTAAATATAGTCGTAATTCCTTGATAAGTACCAATTTCAAACTTTATTCTTGAGCTTGATATTGATTGTAAATAGTTGAAGCAAGTACTATTTAATTGAGCAGAATATTTTCTATCAAACACATTTTAGTTTTATAAAGTTTCAGCAATGTAAATATAAAAAAATCAAAAAAATACGCAAGTTTAAAAAGAGTCGTTATTTCTTGATAAATACCAATTTCAAAACTTTATTCTTGAGCTTGCTAATAATTGTAGATAGTTGAAACAAATACCATTTAATTAAACAAAAAAATTTTTATCAAATACAGTTTTTTTGTAATGTTTCAACAATGTAAAAATAAAAAAAATTAAAAAAATACGCTAGTTTAAAAATAGTCCTTATTTCTTGTTAAGTACCAATTTCAAACTTTATTTTTGAGCTTGCTATTAATTGTAGATGGTTGCGGTAAATACCATTCTATTAAGTAGAAAATTTCCTATCAAATACATTTTACTTTTATAACGTTTCAGCAATGCAAATATAAAAAAAATCAAAATAATTTGCAAGTTTAAAGATAGTCGTTATTCCTTGATAAGTACCAATTTCAAACTTCATTCTTGAGCTTGCTATTAACTGTAGATAGTTGGAACAAGTACCATTTGATTGAACAGAAAATTTTCTATCAAATAGATCTTACTTCTAAAACGTTTCAGCAATGTAAATATAAAAAAAATTAAAAAAATTCGCAAGTTTAAAAATAGTTGTTATTCTTTGATAAGTACCAATTTCAAACTTCGTTCTTGAGCTTGTTATTAATTGTAGATGGTTGAAGCAAATACCGTTCAATTAGGCAAAAAATTTCCTATCAAATACATCCTACCTTCGTAACGTCTTAGCAATGTAAATATAAAAAAAATTAAAAAAATTCGCAAGTTTAAAGATAGTCGTTATTCTTTGATAAGTACCAATTTCAAACTTCATTCTTGAGCTTGCTATTGATTGTAAATAGTTGAAGCAAGTACTATTCGATTGAGCAGAATATTTTCTACCAAACACGTTTTAGTTTTATAAAGTCTCATCAATGTAAATATAAAAAAAATCAAAAAAATACTCAAGTTTAAAAAGAGTCGTTATTTTTTAATAAATACCAATTTCAAACTTCATTCCTAAGCGTGCTATTAATTGTAGATAGTTGAGACAAATACCATTTAATTGAGCAGAAAATTTTCTATCAACTACATCCTATCTTTATAACGTTTCAATAATGTAAATATAAAAAAAATTAAAAAAATGCGCAAGTTTAAATATAGTCGTAATTCCTTGATAAGTACCAATTTCAATCTTCGGTCTTGAGCTTGCTATTAACTGTGGATGGTTAAAACAAGTACCAATCAATTGAGCAGAAAATTTTCTATCAAATAAATTTTATTTTATAACGTTTTAGTAATGTAAATATAAAAAAAATCAAAAAAATACGCAAGTTTAAAGAGAGTCGTTATTTCTTGATAAATACCAATTTCAAACTTCATTCTTGAGCTTGATATTAATTGTAGATGGTTGAAGCAAGTACTATTCGATTGAGCAGGATATTTTCTACCAAACACATTTTAGTTTTATAAAGTTTCTGCAATGTAAATATATAAAAAATCAAAAAAATTTGCAAGTTTAAAGATTGTCGTAATTCCTTGATAAGTACCAACTTCAAACTTCATTCTTGAGCTTGCTATTAATTGTAAATGGTTGAGACAACTACCATTCAATTGAGCAAGAAATTTCCTATTAAATATTTCTTACTTTTATTACGTTTCAGCAATCTAAATATAAAAAAAATCAAAAAAATTCGCAAGTTTAAAGAGAGTTGTTATTTCTTGATAAATACCAATTTCAAACTTCATTCTTGAGCTTGCTATTGATTGTAGATGGTTGAAGCAAGTACTGTTCGATTAAGCAGGATATTTTCTATCAAACACATTTTAGTTTTATAAAGTTTTAGCAATGTAAATATAGAAAAAATTATAAAATACGCAAGTTTAATGATAGCCGTTATTCCTTGATAAGTACCAACTTCAAACTTCATTTTTGAGATTGCTATTAATTGCAGATGGTTGAAACAAATATCATTCAATTGAACAAAAAATTTTCTATTAAATGCATTTTACTTTTATAACGTTTCAACAATGTAAATATGAAAAAAAAATAAAAAAATTTGCAAGTTTAAATATAGTCGTTATTTCTTGATAAGTACCAATTTCAAACTTCATTCTTGAGCTTGCTACTGACTGTAGATGGTTGATGCAAATATTATTTAATTGAGCAGGATATTTTTCATTAAACACATTTTAGTTTTATAAAGTTTCAACAAAATAAATATAAAAAAAATCAAAAAAATACGCAAGTTTAAAGATAGTCGTTATTCCTTGATAAGTACCAAGTTTAAACTTTGTTCTTGGGCTTGCTATTAACTGTAGATAGTTGGGGTAAATACCATTCGATTAAGCAAAAAATTTTCTATCAAATACATTTTACTCTTATAACGTTTTAGCAATTTAAACATAAAAAATTAAAAAAAATGCGTAAGTTTAAAGATAGTCGTTTGTTAATATTATAATTATAATATTATAATTAGTAAGAGGTAGGGGCACCCACCCGGCGACATTGGCCGAGTCCATCAAACCAAGGGGTGAGTCGCCGAGGTGGGTGGTTGAATAGTCATAAGTGACAAGACACTCAAGACAGACAGTAGCAGTAGCAAGTAAGCATCCAACCGATTGTAAAGCTCAAATGTTATAAACTCAACAATAAATACTAAATAAACTGAAACAAGCATCCGGGGAGTTTTATTACAAGCAACAACTCCCAAACATTTTTCCTTCGAGCCGGATTTATTTCATTAATCAACCTCAGCTTCGAGGAAAAGTGTTACTTTCAAAGCGGCAGGCAGCATTGCGCTCCCCCAGGTGATCCAAATATATTATTCAACAACAGGCTTTCCAATCAACCTCAGCTTCGAGGAAAAAGGTTCATTTCAAGCGGCAGGCAGCACTGCGCTCCCCCAGGTGATCCAAATATATTATTCAACACCAGGCTTTCCAATCAACCTCAGCTTCGAGGAAAAAGGTTCATTTCAATGCGGCAGGCAGCATTGCGCTCCCCCAGGTGAATCTCCAACAACAAACTTATGTGGTGGTACTATCCCCCAAGTCAACACAGTCTTCAGTAGAAACTCCGTCGTCTTCGTGCCCTTCCGTCGCGTCGTCCAGGTCTTTGATTAAGGTTCCAGCCTACTTCAGGTTAAAGGTTAGTGGTTGCACGTTACCAATTCATAAATCCCGTCTTTTCTAACTTATTTTCAATTTATTCTCTCCATTGTTTTGCGCGTATTTCTAATTACCACTTTATTTGCAAATATGGCGAAATTAGAACATCTCACGTCGGAAAGAGAAGTTGTAAAGAATAAAGTAGCGCGAATTAAATCATTTGTCTCTAGTTTTAATCCGGATAGCCAGAGTATAAATCAAATCAAAACGCGGCTAGAAATTCTTAACGACGCGCGAAAGGAATTTGACGGAATTCAGTCTAACATTGAAAAAACGGATAAAACGACGAACTTTGACAGCCACATGAATGCTCGGGCCGAATTTGAAGAAACATACTGCGATTTAGTTAGCAAAATCAAAGACTTAATAGATTCAAAAAATGTTGCTATTCACAATACCAATCAATCTAATAATTCAGCCGGGATTCAATCTACATCTAATGAAAGCATTAACAATTCTTATTCAGCCTTTAACTTGCCTACATTGAATCTTAAAACATTTAATGGTGATTTTAAAGAATGGACTAATTTTGAAAACACTTTCAAGTCTATCATTGATGAAAACGCAAATCTAAATAAAAGACAAAAGCTTCAATATTTAAAATCTTGTTTAAGGGATGATGCGTTACGCGCGATTGAATCTTTGAGTATTGAAGAAAATAATTATGACACGGCATGGACTATTTTAGAGAATCGTTTTAAAAATACAAGACTAATTGTACAAGATCATATCTATGCAATCTTTAATGCCCATTCAATTAATAAAGCCACTTCAGCTTCCCTGCGAGAATTATTAGACATCATAACGACAAATTTAGAAGCATTAAAAAATTTTAATCAGTCAGTTGATAGCTGGGATGCGCTAATAGTTCCGCTAATAGTAGAAAAACTAGATTTTCACACCAAACGCAAATGGCAGATGACTCTTGATAAAAATGTACCCACTTATGAATGCTTTAAATCATTCTTAAATAAAAGATGCGAGATTTTGCAACCTTTAAATGCTATGCCAAATACCAAATCGAATCCAATCAATACTAAAATTAATTACAATAATACTAATCAGCCCAAAACTCGCAATGTGACTCATACATTTGCAATTAATAATTCTAATGTCGTGTGTAATCTTTGCAAAAGATCCCTGCATAAAATAACTGAATGCGAAGAATTTAATAATCTAAATGTCGAAGAAAGAATCAAAATCGTGGATAATTATAAACTGTGTAAAAATTGTTTACGAGCTAATCATCGTGTGACTAATTGTCGAATTAATACAAAATGTCGCCATTGTAATAAAAAACATCATTCATTGCTACATATTTCCGTCCAAATGTCGACTCAGGTAACAAACTCAGGTAATAATCCTACCAATGCAATTAATAATTCAGGTAGCTCTCTAGTAACTTCGAATAATCATTCCACAAATCTTAACCATATTACTGATCAAAAACATGTATTGTTATCTACAGCAATAATTTTGATTAAAGACTCTAAAAATCAATTCCATACGTGTCGCGCTTTCTTAGATCAGGGCTCTATGTCTAATTAAATAACACATGAATTATCCAAAAAATTGAATTTGGTATAGTATTTCTGTCCAAGTTTTATCCACCATAAATTTTATGGTTATATAAGTTAATTAGGGTCCAACCCCAAACATTTACAATCGGTGGCTGTTTTCACGGCCAGATGGTTCGGTGCCTGAGGCTTAAGATGCTTTTAAGGGTAATATTTCTCCAAAAGATAATACTTTTCATATATACATTTACCTAAACATTCCGACAGTTTGAAAGAAATAACGAACTTAGCAAGGCACGTGCTCTATTTGTGATTTAAAAAATCTGCCGTCGCATTGACCATTATTGAACTAATCAATAAATCGTTATTCAAATGTTCAATAGCGATCCGAAATCAAAAAAAGGAATGAAATAATGAACTTACCTGTTGCAAAATTCGTGGTACACAGTACAGAGTAATTAATATTACCTACAAAACAGATTAAAGTTTGTTACCTACTTTCCAAATATTCTAAGAAGGTATAGAATTACCTACCAGATATTCTTAATAGGTATTTGTTTACAATTGTTGACAAATAAATGGGGATAGGCATGAAAATGACGGAATGGGGGTAAATTTCAAAAATTTTAATAATGACTTACAGGTTGTCATTTTAATCTTGCCTTTTGTGCGTTAAAGTTCTGTTAAAATATGTGGCGTCCTTGGCAAGACACTCATGAAAATAATGAACAACAGCTTGAACACGAATTTTGCAACAGGTAAGTTTATTATTTCATTCCTTTTTTTGATTTCGGATCGCTATTGAACATTTGAATAACGATTTATTGATTAGTTCAATAATGGTTAATGCGACGGCAGATTTTTTAAATCACAAATAGAGCACGTGCCTTGCTAAGTTCGTTATTTCTTTCAAACTCTCGGAATGTTTAGGTAAATGTATATGATGAAATGTATTATCTTTTGGAGAAATATTACCCTTAAAAGCATCTTAAGCCTCAGGCACCGAACCATCTGGCCGTGAAAACAGCCACCGATTGTAAATGTTTGGTGTTGGACCCTAATTAACTTCAATAACCATAAAGTTTATGGTGGATAAAACTTGGACAGAAATACTTTACATATACCCGCGAACGTATCTATTACCTGTCTTGGAGGCATGTCATCACAAACAAATAAACGAACCAATTTCCAAATCAAATCCTGTGTGAATAAATTTTCCGCTAATTTAGATGCCTTAATCGTTGATAAAATAACCGATAATTTGCCACTCGTTTCGATTAATACCGAAAATTTCAAAATTCCGAGAAATTTGCAATTGGCTGACCCGAATTTCTTCAAAAGCGACAAGATCGATTTATTATTAGGTGCCGCCGTATTCTGGGAACTTTTATGCGTAGGTCAAATAAAACTTGAAAACGGGCTTATATTTCAAAAGACCCAACTGGGGTTTATAGCTGGTGGAACTGTTGGTCACTCATTGTCACTGTCACGTACATCCTGTAATTTCGCTTTGACAACTTCCGAATATTCCAACACTTCACCAGATGTTTTATTACACGAGCAGGTTAAAAGATTTTGGGATTTGGAAAATAACCTAAATTACACCCCCGACCATAAACATCACTCAATTGAAGAAATCGCCGCTGAAACCCATTTTAAGGAAACCGTTAAACGCGATTTTGATGGACGTTTTATTGTCAAATTGCCTGTTAAAAATAACAAAATCAACGTTGGTAACACTCGACAAATTGCGTTAAAAAGACTTTTTAGTATGGAAAGAAAGTTCAAAAGAAACCAATCCTTAAAATTAGAATACACAAATTTTATGCGTGAATACTTGCAACTTAATCATATGGAACCTTTTTTTGATACTTCATTTAATAGTAATTCATACGTGTACTTACCTCATCACGCAGTTATTAAGGAGTCTAGCACAACAACAAAATTGAGAGTAGTTTTTGACGTGAGTGCGATAAGCGATAATGGTAAAAGCCTCAATGATAATTTGAATCTCGGTCCGGTAATTCAACATGATTTATTTAACATCATAATTCGTTTCCAAATTCATCAACTTGTATTAAATGGTGATATAGCCAAAATGTATCGTCAGATAGTAGTGCATCCTGAAGACACTAATTATCAATTAATTCTCTGGCGAGAAAATGATAACGAGCCTGTACAAACATACAAACTAAAAACTTTAACCTACGGCACAAAACCCGCAAGCTTTCTGGCTACCAGATGCTTGAAAGAATTAGCTATTTTACATAAATTCGAATTTCCGGAAGCATGTCAAATAATTGAAAACGACTTTTATATGGACGATTTATTAACGGGCGCGGACACAGTCGAAAAATTACTGCAATTAAAACGAGATATAATGCATATATTAGATAAAGCAAAATTTGAATTGAGAAAAATTCAGTCAAATAACAAAGAAATTGTATTTAATGAAAGGAATAATAATTTAGCTTCGAATATTGATCTAAACAAAAACGAATTGTCCAAAACTTTAGGTTTATATTGGAATTCTTACGAGGACTCATTAAACTTTAAAATCAATCTTAGAGATTTGTCTAAAAGGGTAACAAAAAGGACTATATTAAGTGTTATTGCGCAAATATTTGATCCGTTAGGTTTGATCAGCCCACTTATAATGAAAGCGAAAATTTTGTTGCAGCAACTTTGGCAATTAAAGTTAGGTTGGGATGAATCGGTGCCCCAACACATCTTTTCAATGTGGATGTCATTTGTTAATCAGCTTCATCAGGTAGAAAATTTAAAATTTCCGAGAAAAATCATACCTCATTTACCGATCAATAAGTCAGAAATACACGGATTTTGCGATGCGTCTTTACAAGGTTACGGGGCCGTTGTTTATTTAAGGACTGCAAATTCTGCAGGACATTTCGAATCACGCATACTTTGTTCAAAATCTCGCGTGGCGGCGTTGAAACCAACAACTATCCCGCGTTTAGAATTGTGCGGTGCGCTTCTACTTGCCGAATTAATAAAAAAAATCCGCGATACTTTAAATATTAACATCTGCAAAGAATATTTATGGACAGACTCCACTATTGTGTTAGCGTGGATACATACACCACCTTCGTCATTACAAACTTTCATATGTAATAGAGTCACCAAAATCATCTCGCTAAGCGATAAAAAGTGTTGGCATCATGTTAAATCTGAAAACAACGCTGCCGATTTAATTAGTAGAGGTTGCATGCCTTCTGAATTAATTAAAAATCAATCTTGGCTAAATGGTCCTCAATTTTTAAAATTACCTGAAGAAAATTGGCCGATATCGACTATTAACATTTTAAAAGAAATTGCGGAATCCAAAACAACCTTTTCAACTCTCAATAAAAATAAACCACAACTTGATGTCTTTAATTCATTCTCCAATTTTACAAAAATGCAAAGAGTTGTAGCTTGGATCTTACGTTTTGGTCATAATTCACGTAAAAACAGCTCTAAATTAACTGGCGCATTAAGTGTATCCGAATTAAATAACGCTTTATATAAAATCGCACGCATAGTACAGACAGAAAGCTTTGAAGAATATGAATTGCTCAACAAAAAATTGCCGCTTACCTCAAACTCAAAATTATTACAGTTGGATCCATTTATTGATCATAATGGGTTAATTCGGGTTGGGGGGAGAATAAATAAATCACTGATGCGTTGCGACGTTAAACATCCAATAATATTACCGAAAAATCATAACGTAGTCGACCTAATTATCAGAGGCGAACATGAGAGACAGTTACATGCGGGTCATCAAGCTACATTAGCGGCACCCCGCCAACGATTTTGGATAATCTCAGCAAAAAATAATATCAAAAATGTCATCCATAAATGCATAAAATGTTTTAAGGTTCAACCTAGGCGACCGGAATATAAAATGGGCGATTTACCTGATCACAGAATAATTGTATCACCTCCTTTTGCAAAAACTGGGATTGATTATGCTGGCCCATTTTTAGTTAAAGAAAATCGTGGTCGCGGAAAAAAGCTCGTCAAAGCATACGTCGCTTTATTTATTTGTTTAATTACAAAGGCAATTCATATCGAATTGGTACATGACTTAACGACTCAAGAATTTCTGGCCGCGTTAAAACGTTTTATTGGTAGACGTGGATACCCCACTGACATTTTGTCAGACAACGCTACAACCTTTACTGGAGCTAATAATGAGTTAAAACAATTTATAAAAAAGGCAGAACTTAATAATTTCTTGGAGACTGAGTTAACCAAACTTTCTATTAAATGGCACTTTATTCCCCCAAAGTCGCCCCATATGGGTGGCTTATGGGAGGCAAATATAAAACAAGTCAAAAATCATTTAAAAAGGGTAATTGGAAATGCGCGTTTGACTTTTCCGGAGATGAATACCTTGTTAATAAGTATTGAAGCCTGCTTAAACTCACGGCCAATTACACCCATATCCTCAGACCCTAACGATTTCCAACCCTTAACCCCAGCCCACTTCCTTACCGGGCAACCATTAACAGCACTTCCAGAACCAGACGTCAGTGATGTTGCCATTAATCGACTCTCCAGATGGGAACATGTTCAAAGATTGCGGGGGCATTTTTGGAAACGATGGTCCCGGGAATATTTAACTTCTTTACAACAAAGAAGCAAATGGAAACAAGGCTCTAAGGAAGAAATCAAAGTCGGCACCCTAGTGATTATTAGTGACGAAAATACGCCACCATTGTATTGGAAAACTGGTAGGATAATCAATGTTCATCCCGGAAGTGACGGCATCGTCCGAGTGGTGACTCTCCGCACGGCCCAAGGGCTCTGTAAGCGATCAGTGCGGGGACTGTGTGTGTTGCCAGTTAATGTGGATTAAAAGTGAATAGTGAAATAAAAACAAGTGCCTAACTTTAAAAAGTTTAAGTTAATGTAGGTTAAGTGCATTTTACCTAATTATGTCTAATTTATACATTTTTTTTTCTTTCTCTCTCTTTTTTTTTATTATGTTATAATTTTTAGTTCTAAGTAATGGTTTAAATATTGTGTAGTCCATAAATGTAAATAATTTGTTGAAGTTTGATAACTTCAAGGGGGGAGCAATGTTAATATTATAATTATAATATTATAATTAGTAAGAGGTAGGGGCACCCACCCGGCGACATTGGCCGAGTCCACTCGAACCAAGGGGTGAGTCGCCGAGGTGGGTGGTTGAACAGTCATAAGTGACAAGACACTCAAGACAGACAGTAGCAGTAGCAAATAAGCATCCAACCGATTGTAAAGCTCAAATGTTATAAACTCAACAATAAATACTAAATAAACTGAAACAAGCATCCGGGGAGTTTTATTACAAGCAACAACTCCCAAACATCGTTATTCCTTGATAAGTACTAATTTCAAACTTTATTCTTGAGCTTGCTATTAATTGTAGATAGCTAAAACAAGTACCATTCGATTGAGCAGGAAATTTCCTATGAAATACATTCTATTTTTATAACGTTTTAGCAATAAAAATATAAAAAAATTAAAGAAATGCGCAAGTTTAAAAAGAGTCGTTATTTCTTGATAAATACCAAATTCAAACTTCATTCTTGAGCTTGCTATTGATTGTAAATAGTTAAAACAAGTAACATTCGATTGAGCAGAATATTTTCTATCAAACACATTTTAGTTTTATAAAGTTTCAGCATTGTAAATAAAAAAAAATCAAAAAAATACGCAAGTTTATAGATAGTTGTTATTCTTTGATAAGTACTAATTTCAAACTTCATTCTTGAGCTTGCTATTAATTGTAGATGGTTGAAGCAAATATTGTTTGTTTGAGCAGAAAAATTTCTATCAAATACATTCTATCTTTATAACGTTTCGGCTATGAAAATATAAAAAAAAAATTAAAAAAATTCGCAAGTTTAAAGATAGTCGTTATTCCTTGATAAGTTTCAATTTCAAACTTCATTCTTGAGCTTGCTATTAATTGTAAATGGTTGAAGCAAATACTATTCGTTTGAGCAGAAAAATTTCTATCAAATACATTTTACTTTTATAACGTTTTAGCAATTTAAATATAAAAAAATTAAAAAAATTCGCAAGTTTAAAGATAGTCGTTATTTCTTGGTAAGTACCAATTTCAAACTTTATTCTTGAGCTTGCTATTAATCGTAGATAGCTAAGACAAAAACCATTCGATTGAGCAGAAAATTTTTTATCAAATACATTTTACTTTTATAACGTTTCAGCAATGAAAATATAAAAAAAATTAAAAAAATTCGCAAGTTTAAAGATAGTCGTTATTCCTTGATAAGTACCAATTTCAAACTTCATTCTTGAGCTTGCTATTAATTGTAGATGCCTAAAGCAAATACCATTCGATTAAGCAGGAATATTTCTATCAAATACATCTTATTTTTGTAACGTTTTAGCAATTTAAATATAAAAAAATTAAAAAAATGCGCAAGTTTAAAGATAGTCGTTATTTATTGAAAAGTACCAATTTCAAACTTTATTCTTGAGCTTGCTATTAACTGTAGATGGTTAAAACAAGTACCATTCAATTGAGCAGGAAATTTTCTATCAAATACATTCTATCTTAATAACGTTTCGGCTATGAAAATATAAAAAAAATTCGCAAGTTTAAAGATAGTCGTTATTCCTTGATAAGTTTCAATTTCAAACTTCATTCTTGAGCTTGCTATTAATTGTAAATGGTTGAAGCAAATACTATTCGTTTGAGCAGGATATTTTCTATTAAACACATTTTAGCTTTATAGAGTTTTAGCAATGTAAATATAAAAAAATCAAAAAAATACGCAAGTTTAAAGTTAGTTGTTATTCCTTGATAAGTACCAATTACAAACTATATTCTTAAGCTTGCTATTAATTGTAGATGGTTGACACAAATACTATTCGATTGAGCAGAAAATTTTCTATCAAATACATCTTACTTTTATAACGTTTCAGCAATATAAATATAAAAAAAATCAAAAAAATACGCAAGTTTGAAGAGAGTTGTTATTTCTTGATAAATACCAATTTCAAACTTTATTCTTGAGCTTGCTATTGATTGTAGATGGTTAAAACAAATATTATTCGATTGAGCAGGATATTTTCTATCAAACACATTTTAGTTTTATAAGGTTTCAGCATTGGAAATATAAAAAAAATCAAAAAAACACGCAAGTTTAAAGATAGTTGTTATTCTTTGATAAGTACTAATTTCAAATTTCATTCTTGAGCTTGCTATTAATTGTAGATAGTTAAAGCAAATACTGTTCGATTAAGCAGAAAATTTCCTATCAAATACACTCTACCTTCATAACGTCTTAGCAATGTAAATATAAAAAAAATTAAAAAAATTTGCAAGTTTAAAGATAGTCGTTATTCCTTAATAAGTACCAAGTTCAAACTTTATTCTTGAGCTGGCTATTAATTGTAAATGGTTGAAACAAGTACCATTCGATTGAGCAGAAAATTTTCTTTTAAATACATTTTACTTTTTTAACGTTTCAGCAATGTAAATAAAAAAAAATTAAAAAAATGCGCAAGTTTAGAGATAGTCGTTATTCCTTGATAAGTACCAATTTCAAACTTTATTCTTGAGCTTGCTATTGATTGAAGTGGTTGAAACAAATACCATTTAATTGAGCAGAAAATTTTCTATCAAATACATTTTATTTTTATAACGTTTAAACAATGCAAATATAAAAAAAATTAAAAAAATTCGCAAGTTTAAAGATAGTCGTTATTTCTTGATAAGTACCAATTTGAAACTTCATTCTTAAGCTTGCTATTGATTGTAGATAGTTAAGGCAAATACCATTCGATTAAGCAAGAAATTTTCTATCAAATACATCTTACTTTTATAACGTTTTAGCAATTTAAATATAAAAAATTAAAAAAATGAGCAAGTTTAAAGATAGTCGTTATTCCTTGATAAGTACCAATTTCAAACTTCATTCTTGAGCTTGCTATTGATTGCAGATAGTTACAGCAAATACCATTCGATTGAGCAGAAAATTTCCTATCATATACATTTTACTTTTATAACGTTTCAGCAATGAAAACATAAAAAAAATTAAAAAAATACGCAAGTTTAAAAAGAGTTGTTATTTCTTGATAAATACCAATTTCAAACTTCATTCTTGAGCTTGCTATTAATTGTAAATAGTTGAAGCAAATACTGTTCGATTGAGCAGGATATTTTCTATTAAACACATTATAGTTTTGTAGAGTTTTAGCAATGTAAATATAAAAAAAATCAAAAAAATACGCAAGTTTAAAGATAGTTGTTATTCCTTGATAAGTACCAATTTCAAACTATATTCTTAAGCTTGCTATTATATGTAGATGGTCGACACAAATACCATTCGATTGGGCAGAAAATTTCCTATTAAATACATTCTACCTTCATAACGTCTTAGCAATGTAAATATATAAAAAATCAAAAAAATACGCAAGTTTAAAAAGAGTTGTTATTTCTTGATAAATACCAATTTCAAACTTCATTCTTGAGCTTGCTATTAATTGTCGATGGTTAAAACAATTATTATGCGATTGAGCAGAATATTTTCTATCAAACACATTTTAGTTTTATGAAGTTTCAGCATTGTAAACATAAAAGAAATCAAAAAAATACGCAAGTTTAAAGATAGTTGTTATTCTTTGATAAATACCAATTTCAAACTTCATTCTAGAGCTTTCTATTAATTGTAGATAGTTGAAGCAAATACCGTTCCATTAAGCAAAAAATTTCCTATTAAATACATCCTACCTTCATAACGTCTTAGCAATGCAAATATAAAAAAATTAAAAAAATTCGCAAGTTTAAAGATAGTCGTTATTCTTTGATAAGTACCAATTTCAAACTTTATTCTTGAGCTTGCTATTAATTGCAGATAGTTGAAGCAAGTACCGTTCAATTTAGGAGGATATTTTCTATCAAACAGATTTTACTTTTATAACGTTTCAGCAATGTAAATATAAAAAAAATCAAAAAAATACGCAAGTTTAAATATAGTCGTTATTTCTTGATAAGTACCAATTTCAAACTTCATTCTTGAGCTTGCTATTGACTGTAGATAGTTGAGGCAAATACTGTATAATTGAGCAGGATATTTTTTATCAAACAAATTTTAGTTTTATGAAGTTTCAGCAAAATAAATATAAAAAAAATTAAAAAAAAAAACGCAAGTTTAAAGATAGTCGTTATTCCTTGATAAGTACCAAGTTTAAACTTCATTCTTGAGTTTGCTATTAACTGTAGATAGTAGGGGAAAATACCATTCAATTAAGCAGAAAATTTTCTATCAAATATATCTTACTTTTATAACGTTTAACAATTTAAATATAAAAAAATTAAAAAAATGCGCAAGTTTAAAGATAGTCGTTATTTCTTGATAAGTACCAAATTCAAACTTTATTCTTGAGCTTGCTATTAATTATAGATGGTTAACGCAAATACCATTCGATTAAGCAGGAAAATTTCTATCAAATACATCTTACTTTTATAACGTTTTAGCAATTTAAATATAAAAAAATTAAAAAAATTCGCAAGTTTAAAGATAGTCGTTATTCCTTAATAAGTACCAATTTCAAACTTCATTCTTGAGCTTGCTATTAATTGTAGATGTTTAAAGCAAATACCGTTCGATTAAGCAAAAAAATTGCTATCAAATACATCTTACCTTTATAACGTTTTAGCAATTTGAATATAAAAAAATTAAAAAAATTCGCAAGTTTAAAGATAGTCGTTATTCCTTGATAAGCTTCAATTTCAAACTTCATTCTTGAGCTTGCTATTAATTGTAAATGGTTGAAGCAAATACTATTCGTTTGAGCAGAAAAATTTCTATCAAATACATTCTATCTTTATAACGTTTCGGCTATGAAAATATAAAAAAAATTAAAAAAATTCGCAAGTATAAAGATAGTCGTCATTCCTTGATAAGTTTCAATTTCAAACTTCATTCTTGAGCTTGCTATTAATTGTAAATGGTTGAAGCAAATACTATTCGTTTGAGCAGAAAAATTTCTATCAAATACATTTTACTTTTATAACGTTTTAGCAATTTAAATATAAAAAAATTAAAAAAATTCGCAAGTTTAAAGATAGTCGTTATTTCTTGGTAAGTACCAATTTCAAACTTTATTCTTGAGCTTGCTATTAATCGTAGATGCCTAAAGCAAATACCATTCGATTAAGCAGGAAAATTTCTATCAAATACATCTTACTTTTATAACGTTTTAGCAATTTAAATATAAAAAAATTAAAAAAATGCGCAAGTTTTAAGTTAGTTGTTATTCCTTGATAAGTACCAATTTCAAACTATATTCTTAAGCTTGCTATTAATTGTAGATGGTTGACACAAATACTATTCGATTGAGCAGAAAATTTTCTATCAAATACATCTTACTTTTATAACGTTTCAGCAATATAAATATAAAAAAAATCAAAAAAATACGCAAGCTTAAAGAGAGTTGTTATTTCTTGATAAATACCAATTTCAAACTTTATTCTTGAGCTTGCTATTGATTGTAGATGGTTAAAACAAATATTATTCGATTGAGCAGGACATTTTCTATCAAACACATTTTAGTTTTATAAGGTTTCAGCATTGGAAAGATAAAAAAAATCAAAAAAATACGCAAGTTTAAAGATAGTTGTTATTCTTTGATAAGTACTAATTTCAAATTTCATTCTTGAGCTTGCTATTAATTGTAGATAGTTAAAGCAAATATTGTTCGATTAAGCAGAAAATTTCCTATCAAATTTGCTCTACTTTCATTACGTCTTAACAATGTAAATATAAAAAAAATTAAAAAAATTCGCAAGTTTAAAGATAGTCGTTATTCCTTGATAAGTACCAAGTTCAAACTTTATTCTTGAGCTTGCTATTAATTGTAAATGGTTGAAACAAGTACCATTCGATTGAGCAGAAAATTTTCTATCAAATACATTTTATTTTTATAACGTTTAAGCAATGCAAATATAAAAAAAATTAAAAAAATTCGCAAGTTTAAAGATAGTCGTTATTTCTTGATAAGTACCAATTTGAAACTTCATTCTTAAGCTTGCTATTAATTGTAGATAGTTGAGGCAAATACCGTTCGATTAAGCAAAAAATTTCTTATCAAATACATCCTACCTCCATAACGTCTTAGCAATGTAAATATAAAAAAAATTAAAAAAATTCGCAAGTTTAAAGATAGTCGTTATTCTTTGATAAGTACCAATTTCAAACTTTTTTCTTGAGCTAGCTATTAACTGCAGATAGTTGAAGCAAGTACCGTTCAATTAAGGAGGATATTTTCTATCAAATAGATTTTACTTTTATAACGTTTTAGCAATGTAAATATAAAAAAAATCAAAAAAATACGCAAGTTTAAAGAGAGTCGTTATTTCTTGATAAATACCAACTTCAATCTTCATTCTTGAGCTTGATATTGATTGTAGATGGTCGAAGCAAGTATTATTCTATTGAGCAGAGTATTTTCTATCAAACACATTTTAGTTTAATAAAATTTCTGCAATGTAAATATATAAAAAATTAAAAAAATTTGCAAGTTTAAAGATAGTCGTTATTCCTTGATAAGTACCAACTTCAAACTTTATTCCTGAGCTTGCTATTAATTGTAGATAGTTGACGCAAATACCACTCGATTGAGCAGGAAATTTCCTATTAAATATATCTCACTTTCATTACGTTTCAGCAATGTAAATATAAAAAAAATCAAAAAAATTCGCAAGTTTAAAGAAAGTTGTTATTTCTTGATAAATACCAACTTCAAACTTCATTCTTGAGCTTGCTATTGACTGTAGATAGTTGAGGCAAATACTGTTAAATTGAGCAGGATATTTTTTATCAAACAAATTTTAGTTTTATGAAGTTTCAGCAAAATAAATATAAAAAAAATAAAAAAAAAAATACGCAAGTTTAAAGATAGTTGTTATTCCTTGATAAGTACCATGTTTAAACTTCATTCTTAAGTTTGCTATTAACTGTAGATAGTTGGGGCAAATACCATTCGATTAAGCAGAAAATTTTCTATCAAATACATCTTACTTTTATAACGTTTAACAATTTAAATATAAAAAAATTAAAAAAATGCGCAAGTTTAAAGATAGTCGTTATTCCTTGATAAGTACCAATTTCAAACTTTATTCTTGAGCTTGCTATTAACTGTAGATGGTTAAAGCAAATACCATTTGATTAAGCAGGAAATTTTCTATCAAATACATTTTACTTTTATAACGTTTTAGCAATTTAAATATAAAAAAATTAAAAAAATGCGCAAGTTTAAAGATAGTCGTTATTCCTTGATAAGTACCAATTTCAAACTTCATTCTTGAGCTTGCTATTAATTATAAATAGTTGAAAAAATACTATTTAATTGAACAGAAAATTTTTTATTAAATACATCTTATCTTTATAACGTTTTAGCAATGCAAAATATAAAAAAAATTAAAAAATTGCGCAAGTTTAAAAATAGTCGTAATTCCTTGATAAGTACCAATTTCAATCTTCAGTCTTAAGCTTGCTGTTAACTGTGAATGGTTAGAACAAGTACCAATCAATTAAGCAAAAAATTTTCTATCAATTAAATTTTATTTTTATAACGTTTTAGCAATGTAAATATAAAAAAAATCAAAAAAATACGCAAGTTTAAAGAGAGTCGTTATTTCTTGATAAATACCAATTTCAAACTTCATTCTTGAGCTTGATATTGATTGTAGATGGTTGAAGCAAATACTATTGGATTGAACAGGATATTTTTTATCAAACACATTTTAGTTTTATAAAGTTTCTGCAATGTAAATATATAAAAAATCAAAAAAATTTGCAAGTTTAAAGATAGTCGTTATTCTTTGATAAGTACCAACTTCAAACTTTATTCTTGAGCTTGATATTAATTTTAGATGGTCGACACAAGTACCATTCGATTGGGCAAGAAATTTCCTATTAAATATTTTCTACTTTTGTTACGTTTCAGCAATGTAAATATAAAAAAAATCAAAAAAATTCGCAAGTTTATAGAGAGTTGTTATTTCTTGATAAATACCAATTTCAAACTTCATTCTTGAGCTTGCTATTGATTGTAGATGGTTGAAGCAAATATTGTTCGATTAAGCAAAAAATTTCCTATCAAATACATTTTACTTTTATAACGTTTTAGCAATTTAAACATCAAAAAATTAAAAAAATGCGCAAGTTTAAAGAAAGTCGTTATTCCTAGATAAGTACCAATTTCAAACTTTAATCTTGAGCTTGCTATTAACTGTAGATGGTTAAAACAAATATAATTCGATTGAGCAAGAAATTTCCTATCAAATACATTTTATTTTTATAACCTTTCAGCAATGAAAATATAAAAAAAATTAAAAAAATTTGCAAGTTTAAAAATAGTCGTTATTCCTTGATAAGTACCAATTTCAAACTTTATTCTTAAGCTTGCTATTAATCGTAGATGGTTAAAACAAGTACTATTCGATTAAGCAGGAAATTTCCAATCAAATACATTTTATTTTTATAACGTTTTAGCAATGAAAATATAAAAAAAATTAAAAAAATTCGCAAGTTTAAACATAATCGTTATTCCTTGATAAGTACCATATTCAAACTTTATTCTTGAGCTTGCTATTAATTGTAGATGGTTAAGGCAAATACCATTCAATTAAGCAAAAAATTTCCTATCAAATACATCTTACTTTTATAACGTTTTAGCAATTTAAATATAAAAAATTAAAAAAATGCGCAAGTTTAAAAATAGTCGTTATTTCTTGTTAAATATCAATTTCAAACTTCATTCTTGAGCTTGGTATTAATTGTAAATGGTTGAAGCAAATATTATTCGATTAAGCAGAGAATTTCCTATCAAATACATCCTACTTTCATAACGTCTTAGCAATGTAAATATAAAAAAAATTAAAAAAATTTGCAAGTTTAAAGATAGTCGTTATTCCTTGATAAGTACCAATTTCAAACTTCATTCTTGAGCTTGCTATTATTTGTAGATGGTTGAAACAAGTACCATTCGATTGAGCAAAAAATTTTCTATCAAATACATTTTACTTTTTAAACGTTTCAGCAATGTAAATAAAAAAAAATTAAAAAAATGCGCAAGTTTAGAGATAGTCGTTATTCCTTGATAAGTACCAATTTCAAACTTTATTCTTGAGCTTGATATTGATTGTAAATAGTTGAAGCAAGTACTATTCGATTGAGCGGAATAATTTCTATCAAACACGTTTTAGCTTAATAAAGATTCAGCAATGTAAATATAAAAAAAATCAAAAAAATACGCAAGTTTAAAAAGAGTTGTTATTTCTTGATAAATACCAATTTCAAACTTTATTCTTGAGTTTGCTAATGATTGTAGATAGTTGAAACAAATAGCATTTATTTAAACAAAAAATTTTCTATCAAATACATTTTTTTTATAATGTTTCAGCAATGTAAATATAAAAAAAATTAAAAAAATACGCTAGTTTAAAAATAGTCCTTATTTCTTGTTAAGTACCAATTTCAAACTTTATTTTTGAGCTTGCTATTAATTGTAGATGGTTGCGGTAAGTACCATTCTATTAAGTAGAAAATTTCTTATCAAATACATTTAATTTTTATAACGTTTAAGCAATATAAATATAAAAAAAAATCAAAAAAATGCGCAAGTTTAAAGATAGTCGTTATTCCTTGATAAGTACCAATTTCAAACTTCATTCTTGAGCTTGCTATTGATTGTAGATGGTTGACACAAGTATTATTCGATTGAACAGAAAATTTTCTGTTAAATATATACTATTTTTATTACGTTTCAGCAATGTAAATATAAAAAAATTAAAAAAATTTGCAAGTTTAAAGAGAGTTGTTATTTCTTGATAAATACCAATTTCAAACTTCATTCTTGAGCTTGCTATTGATTGTAGATGGTTAAAGCAAAAATTGTTCGATTAAGCAGGATATTTTCTATCAAACACATTTTAGTTTTATAAAGTTTCAGCAATGTAAATATAAAAAAAATCAAAAAAATACGCAAGTTTAAAGATAGTCGTTATTCCTTGATAAGTACCAATTTCAAACTTCATTTTTGAGCTTGCTATTAATTGCAGATGGTTGAAACAAATATCGTTCAGTTGAACACAAAATTTTCTATTAAATGCATCTTACTTTTATAACGTTTCAACAATGTATATATAAAAAAAATTAAAAAAATTTGCAAGTTTAAAGAGAGTCGTTATTTCTTGATAAGTACCAATTTCAAACTTCATTCTTGAGCTTGCTATTGACTGTAGATAGCTGAGGCAAATACCATTCGATTAAGCAGAAAATTTTCTATCAAATACATGTTACTTTTATAACGTTTTAGCAATTTAAATATAAAAAAATTAAAAAAATGCGCAAGTTTAAAGATAGTCGTTATTTCTTGATAAGTACCCATTTCAAACTTTATTCTTGAGCTTGCTATTAATCGCAGATAGTTAAAACAAGTACCATTCGATTGAGCAGAAAATTTTCTATCAAATACATTTTACTTTTATAACGTTTCAGCAATAAATATATAAAAAAAATTAAAAAAATGCGCAAGTTTAAAGATAGTCGTTATTTCTTGATAAGTACCAACTTCAAACTTTATTCTTGAGCTTGCTATTAATCGCAGATAGTTAAAACAAGTACCATTCGATTGAGCAGGAAATTTCCTATCAAATACTTTTTACTTTTATAACGTTTTAGCAAATTAAATATAAAAAAATTAAAAAAATGCGCAAGTTTAAAGATAGTCGTTATTCCTTGATAAGTACCAATTTCAAACTTCATTCTTGAGCTTGCTGTTAATTGTAGATGGTTAAAACAAGTACCATTCAATTGAGCAAGAAATTTCCTATCAAATACTTTTTACTTTTATATCGTTTTAGCAAATTAAATATAAAAAAATTAAAAAAATGCGCAAGTTTAAAGATAGTCGTTATTCCTTGATAAGTACCAATTTCAAACTTCGTTCTTGAGCTTGCTATTGATTGTAGATACTTAAGGCAAATACTGTTTGATTAAGCAAAAAATTTCCTTTCAAACACATTTTATCTTTATAACGTTTCAGCAATGTAAATAAGAAAAAATTAAAAAAATTTGCAAGTTTAAAAATAGTCGTTATTCCTTGATAAGTACCAATTTCAAACTTCATTCTTGAGCTTGCTATTGATTGTAGATGGTTAAAACAAGTACCATTCGATTGAGCAGAAAATTTCCTATCGAATACATTCTACTTTTAGAACGTTTTAGCAAATTAAATATAAAAAAATTAAAAAAATGCTCAAGTTTAAAGATAGTCGTTATTCCTTGATAAGTACCAATTTCAAACTTCATTCTTGAGCTTGCTATTGATTGTAGATATTTAAGGCAAATACTGTTTAATTAAGCAAAAAATTTCCTTTCAAACACATTTTATCTTTATAACGTTTCAGCAATGTAAATATAAAAAAATTAAAAAAATGCGCAAGGTTAAAGATAGTCGTTATTCCTTGATAAATACAAATTTCAAACTTCATTCTTGAGCTTGCTGTTAGTTGTAGATGCTTAAAGCAAACACCGTTCGATTAAGCAAGAAAATTTCTATCAAATACATTCTATCTTTAAAACGTTTTGGCTATGAAAATTAAAAAAAAATTAAAAAAATTCGCAAGTTTAAAGATAGTTGTTATTCCTTGATAAGTACCATTTTCAAACTATATTCTTAAGCTTGCTATTAATTGTAGATGGTTGACACAAATACCATTCGATTGAGCAGAAAATTTTCTATCAGATACATTTTACTTTTATAACGTCTTAGCAATGTAAATATAAAAAAAATTAAAAAAATCTGCAAGTTTAAAGATAGTCGTTATTCCTTGATAAGTACCAAGTTCAAACTTCATTCTTGAGCTTGCTATTACTAGTAAATGGTTGAAGCAAGTACCATTCGATTGAGCAGAAAATTTTCTATTAAATGCATCCTACTTTTTTAACGTTTCAGCAATGTAAATAAAAAAAATTAAAAAAATGCGCAAGTTTAGAGATAGTCGTTATTCCTTGATAAGTACCAATTTCAAACTTTATTCTTGAGCTTGCTATTGATTGAAGATGGTTGAAACAAATACCGTTTACTTGAGCAGAAAATTTTCTATCAAATACATTTTATTTTTATAACGTTTAAGCAATGTATATATAAAAAAAATCAAAAAAATGCGCAAGTTTAAAGATAGTCGTTATTCCTTGATAAGTACCAATTTCAAACTTCATTCTTGAGCTTGCTATTGATTGTAAATAGTTGCAGCAAGTATTATTCGATTGAGCAAAATATTTTCTATCCAACACATTCTAGTTTTATAAAGTTTCAGCAATGTAAATAAAAAAAAATCAAAAAATACGCAAGTTTAAAAAGAGTCGTTATTTCTTGATAAATACCAATTTCAAACTTCATTCTTGAGCTTGCTAATAACTGTAGATAGCTGAAACAAATACCATTTAATTGAGCAGGAAATTTTCTATCAAATACATTTTATCTTTATAACGTTTCAACATTGTAAATATAAAAAAAATTAAAAAAATGCGCAAGTTTAAAGATAGTCGTTATTCCTTGATAAGTACCAATTTCAAACTTCATTCTTGAGCTTGCTAATACTTGTAGATAGTAGAAACAAATACCATTTGTTAAACCGGAAATTTTCTATCAAATACATCCTATTTTTATAACGTTTTAGCAATGTAAATATAAAAAAAATAAAAAAAATGCGCAAGTTTAGAGATAGTCGTTATTCATTGATAAGTACCAATTTCAAACTTTATTCTTGAGCTTGATATTGATTGTAAATCGTTGAAGCAAATACTATTTAATTGAGCAGAATATTTTCTATCAAACACATTTTAGTTTCATAAAGTTTCAGCAATGTAAATATAAAAAAAAATCAAAAAAATACGCAAGTTTAAAAAGAGTCGTTATTTCTTGATAAATACCAATTTCAAACTTCATTCTTTAGCTTGCTAATAATTGTCGATAGTTGAAACAAATACCATTTAATTGAGCAGGAAATTTTCTATCAAATTCATTTTATCTTTATAACGTTTCAGCAATGTAAATATAAAAAAAATCAAAAAAATGCGCAAGTTTAAAGATTGTCGTTATTCCTTGATAAGTACCAATTTCAAACTTCATTCTTGTGCTTGCTATTGACTGTAAATAGTTGAGGCAAGTATTATTCGATTGAGCAGAATATTTTCTATCAAACACATTTTAGTTTTATAAAGTTACAGCAATGTAAATATAAAAAAAATCAAAAAATACGCAAGTTTAAAAAGAGTCGTTATTTCTTGATAAATACCAATTTCAAACTTCATTCTTGAGCTTGCTATTAATTGTAGATAGTTGAAGCAAATACCGTTTATTTGAAGAAAAAATTTTCTATCAAATACATCTTATCTTTATAACGTTTCAGCAACGTAAATATAAAAAAAATTAAAAAAATGCGCAAGTTTAAAGATAGTCGTTTTTTCTTGTTAAGTACCAACTTTAAACTTTATACTTGAGCTTGCTATTAACTGTAAATAGTTGGGGCAAATACCATTTGATTAAGCAAAAAATTTCCTATCACATACATTCTATCTTTATAACGTTTCAGCAATGTAATTATAGAAAAAATTAAAAAAATTCGCAAGTTTAAAGATAGTCGTTATTCCTTGATAAGTACCAATTTCAAACTTCATTCTTGAGCCTGCTATTGACTGTAGATGGTTAAAGCAAATACCATTCGATTAAGCAAAAAATTTTCTATCAAATACATCTTACTTTTATAACATTTTAGCAATTTAAATATAAAAAAATGCGCAAGTTTAAAGATAGTCGTTATTCCTTGATAAGTACCAATTTTAAACTTTATTCTTGAGCTTGCTATTAATTATAGATAGTTAAAACAGGTACCGTTTAATTAAGCAGAAAATTTCCTATTAAATACATTCTACCTTCATAACGTCTTAGCACTGTAAATATAAAAAAAATCATAAAAATACGCAAGTTTAAAGTGAGTCGTTATTCCTTGATAAGTACCAATTTCAAACTTTATTCTTGAGCTTTCTATCAAATGTAGATGGTTAAAGCAAGTACCATTCGATTGAGCAGGAAGTTTCCTATCAAATACATTCTACTTTTATAACGTTTTAGCAATGAAAATATAAAAAAAATAAAAAAATTCGCAAGTTTAAAGATAGTCGTTATTCCTTGATAAGTACCAATTTCAAACTTCATTTTTGAGCTTGCTATTGATTATAGATACTTAAGGCGAATACTGTTTGATTAAGCAAAAAATTTCCTTTCAAATACATTTTATTTTTATAACGTTTCAGCAATGAAAATATAGTAAAAATTAAAAAAATTTGCAAGTTTAAAGATAGTCGTTATTCCCCAATAAGTACCAATTTCATACTTCATTCTTGAGCTTGCTATTGATTGTAGATGGTTAAAACAAATACCATTCGATTGAGCAGAAAATTTCCTATCAAATACATTCTACTTTTATAACGTTTTAGCAATTTAAATATAAAAAAAATCAAAAAAATAGGCAAGTTTAAAGAAAGTCGTTAATTCTTGATAAATACCAATTTCAATCTTCATTCTTGAGCTTGCCATTAATTGTAGATGGTTGAAACAAATACCATTTAATTGAACAAAAGATTTAATCAAAAAAATGCGCAAGTTTAAAAATAGTCGTTATTCCTTGATAAGTACCAATTTCAAACTTCATTCTTGAGCTTGCTATTGATTGTAAATAGTTGAAGCAAATATTATTTGATTAAGCAGAATATTTTCTATCAAACACATTTTAGTTTTATAAAGTTTCAGCAATGTAAATATAAAAAAATTAAAAAAATGCGCAAGTTTAAAGATAGTCGTTATTCCTTGATAAGTTCCAACTTAAACTTTATTCTTGAGCTTGCTGTTAACTGTAAATAGCTGGGGCAAATACCATTTGATTAAACAAAAAATTTCCTATCAAATACATTCTATCCTTATAACGTTTCAGCAATGTAAATATAGAAAAAATTAAAAAAATTCGCAAGTTTAAAGATAGTCGTTATTCCTTGATAAGTACCAATTTCAAACTTCATTCTTGAGCTTGCTATTAATTGTCGATGATTAAAACAAGTATTATGCGATTGAGCAGGATATTTTCTATCAAACACATTTTAGTTTTATAAAGTCTCAGCATTGTAAATATAAAAAAAATCAAAAAAATACGTAAGTTTAAAGATAGTTGTTATTCTTTAATAAGTACCAAATTCAAACTTCATTCTAAAGCTTGCTATTAATTGTAGATAGTTAAGGCAAATACCGTTCGATTAAGCAGAAAATTTCCTGTCAAATACATCCTACCTTCATAACGTCTTAGCAATGTAAATATAAAAAAAATTACAAAAATTCGCAAGTTTAAAGATAGTCGTTATTCTTTGATAAGTACCAATTTCAAACTTTATTCTTGAGCTTGCAATTAATTGCAGATAGTTGAAGCAAGTACCGTTTAATTTAGGAGGATATTTTCTATCAAATGAATTTTACTTTTATAACGTTTTAGCAATGTAAATATAAAAAAATCAAAAAAATACGCAAGTTTAAAGTGAGTCGTTATTTCTTGATAAATACCAAGTTCAATCTTCATTCTTGAGCTTGATATTGATTGTAGATGGTTGAAGCAAGTATTATTCTATTAGGCAGAATAATTTCTATCAATAATTGCTTCAATAAAATTTCTGCAATGTAAATATATAAAAAATTAAAAAAATTTGCAAGTTTAAAGATAGTCGTTATTCCTTGATAAGTACCAACTTCAAACTTTATTCTTGAGCTTCCTATTAATTGTAGATGGTTGACGCAAGTACCATTCAATTGAGCAGAAAATTTCCTGTTAAATATATCTTACTTTCATTACGTTTCAGCAATGTAAATATAAAAAAAATCAAAAAAATTCGCAAGTTTAAAGAGAGTTGTTATTTCCTGATAAATACCAATTTCAAACTTCATTCTTGAGCTTGCTATTGATTGTAGATGGTTGACACAAGTACCGTTCGGTTAAGCAGAAAATTTCCTGTTAAATATATACTATTTTTATTACGTTTAAGCAATGTAAATATAAAAAAATCAAAAAAATACGTAAGTTTAAAGATAGTTGTTATTCTTTAATAAGTACCAATTTCAAACTTCATTCTAGAGCTTGCTATTAATTGTAGATAGTTAAAGCAAATACCGTTCGATTAAGCAGAAAACTTCCTATCAAATACATCCTACCTTTATAACGTCTTAAACCCGTTTGACACGGTGTCATTTCTTATATGAAATCTTGCATAATTTTTGGTCTTAAAAATAACATAAAAAACAACATCGTTGCAAACAGAAATTTTTGACACAAGAAATTTTATTAAATTTGACGACAATTTTGCTATAAAATGTTCTATAAATGCGCAAGTTATTTGTGTGAAAAATGCGCTGTTAAGGTGCGCAGTAGTGTCATTATTCCGGTAAAATAGAGTCAACCCGAGTAACTTGCCTCTTGTGTATCTAAAAATGACAGAATAGGTCTAGTAATAAGTGAGAATCACCTAAAAAAAAACAACTGTGTGGAAGAGTGAATTGTAAAAGTACAAAGAACAAAGATGTCAAATAATACGCATCTCATAGTGCGCAGAATTGCGGCAACAATTGCTTAACAAACGGACAGTCAGATCAAAGTGTAAAAAATGCGATGCTAATATGAAATGTCGTTTCACATTAGTTAAATATGAAGAAACAAATGTGGGGAATGGAAAAGTGTGATGTGTGATAGTAAGTTGTGGTAGTAGTGACGCGTCAAAAGATGATCATTGTATTTATATAATTTGGATGTGTTGGAACTCCAGTATTATAGCAAGTGCTGTCATAGAAGAATGGAAGGCAGTTGCAGTAAAAATTGTTATAAATTAGCATTATATTTAAAAAAATGTCGCCGATCAGCTGATGTGGGAATTGGATTAAAAATATTTAGAACACGTTCTAAATTTTGTCAAGGTGTCTGTCATAGATAAAGAAGGAAATAGATACTACTCTCTCGCTTCCTCATTGGAAACGCGCGCTTCTTGCTCCATCTCTGAACAGTGGATTCAAGTTCTAAGAAATAAATGGAAAGAAATCTTTTTATAAATTTGGCGCCATATTTAAATATCACATTACTTATGTTTTCAAAATTATTTTCGCTTTAAACTAAAACTTATCACTCTATAGTGACCAAGTTTTAAACTCGATCACGAAAGAGTGCTAAATCTTAGTTTAAATGCTGTATTTTATATATAACGATTTGCTAGTTTGCACTCG
Source organism: Tribolium confusum (assembly GCA_029207805.1). NCBI lineage: Eukaryota > Metazoa > Arthropoda > Insecta > Coleoptera > Tenebrionidae > Tribolium > Tribolium confusum. The sequence continues at coordinate 119,615 of JALGAY010000071.1, read as the reverse complement.
TTTATAAAAAAAATACGAAGTTGTATAAATTAATAAAACACCAAATATGTTTAAAACGTTTTATTACGAAAAACCTACATTTAGGAAAATTGTAATACAATTAATGACATTAGATTGTAAAACCAACTTTAAAAATACAACAATCGGTAGGCTACTATTTTATAAATTTTAAGTATGTAAAGGCATGTGTAACACCAGCATATAATCCAGTGCTAATAGATAAACGTTAATTTATAAGTTCAGTTGATAGTTTTACCTCATCAAACATAAGTACACACAATTTATCTTGCATTCGCTTTTTTGCAACACGTTTTTTTAAATGATTAAAAATTGATTAATTGATGCCAGTATTAAATAGCACTTTAATTAATGTTGCGGTCAAAACTTTTTTTTGATGGCAAGCTAAAGAATTTTGATAAATAAAGATATGCTTTACCACTTTGTTTATATAAAGCTAAAGCAAAAGTTTTATCTTTAACTGTAAATCTTCGGCCCTTTGGTTTGTATTTTTGGTTTTTTAATTGCGACCAGATAAATTGAGCTGTAACGTTATTTACATCATTGAGTTGAGCTAATAAAAAGTCTTTGTTTTGTAAATAATTAATTTTATGTTTCAATGATATTTGACGACATTTTAATTTACTTACAGCTTGTTGTAAATATCTCGCCCTTTTATATAAAGATTTCCCCTCAGCACCAAAGTGGTTTACACGTGTTATGCCAACCGAACGCAAGAGACTGGTTTTCTCTTTCGCTTTTAATTTCAACTCTGAAACAGTAATAAAATCCTTAAGTTAAACTTCTCAAAAGTAGAAAATAAAACGATATTCTGACTCAAAAATGTAAAACATGCAATTGATATGAGCACAGAACTAAAGTGTCTTAATTCCTCAAGTGATTGGGGGATTACTTTTAGTTTCAAGAACTAATGATGTACTTTATTCTTGAAATAGTGGGTAATTCACAAGTATACAGCAAAATTTTAACTCATTATACTATCTAAACGTACCTGTAACAGGCTGAGGAGCAGATGGCAAATTTGGCACGTTAGAAAGTACAGGCATATTAACATAAACAGAATGTTCAACTGGAGAGGCAACTGAGGTTGATGGTTGGTCATCAATCAGTACATTGTTACTCGTCTCCCCAGGCCCACCAGCAACTGAATTTTGTTTGCTTTTTTTTGCCGCATAAACTTTGTCGGATAGCTTTATTACTAGTTTCTCTGGAGCTTCTGCGGATAACGTGCCAGCCCACTGAAGATTGAAGGCTGGTGAAAACCTTTAAACAACCAAAATATAGACACAAAAAATAAACTAATAAATTTGTACCTGGTAAATGTAATGTGGGGACTGCAAACCCTATCAGCTTCCCATTTGGATTCAGATATCTTTTCTCAAAATGTATAGCACAAACCCACCCCACTTTTTCTTTATTAATCAGTTTGGCTAGGAATTCACCACCTGTTCTTTCAATTCAAAGACGTCTAATCCGTAAATCTGTTGGAAACTTATACCTGTAGGGACACAGTACATTAGACGTGAAAGAAAACTCTATGTTTTATAGTCATGCCATAGCCATGATACATTTGGGTGTGGTTATAATTATATTTTTATTTGCAATTTAATATTTCTTCTTGCGACTTACCTGCGACTAGACGTGTTATTACATCCGAAAATATTACAACGTCTCATTTTCTAGTAAATAATAGCACTACTCAAATAAAAAGTTATACGAAATACGTAATAAAAATTCATTCACAAAAAATGCGCAAAATGACACATAGATGAGAGAATTTAATATATTATGACATGTCAATGACGTGTCATACAGTGTTCTTCTTTATCTCTATGACAGCGTTGCCAACACTAATAAAAAGTTACCAAAGATAACTAAAATCATGTTGGTATTTATAAAGTAACTGTGGTATTTAGTTTCTAGGAAACAGGGGGGGGGGGGGGCTCTAGATCTTTTGCTCCTGCCTTTCACGAAAGATCTAGAGCCCCCCCCTGTTTCCTAGAAGAATTAATTTATTAGGAGAAAAAGGGAGCGTGGTCTTTTGGCATTCTTTGAGAGCAGGAAATTAACTCCGTCATTGATTGGAAACTCAGCTGGCAAACATATTATACAACATATATGTACCACTTGTTCTTATCGTACTATGTACCATGTTTTTTTTTTTTTTATGCGCCCAATTTGGCGCTCTTGTATTGCTTAATCAATATATGTGCCCTTGTGGCACCTCCTTTTTTTTTTTTTGTGGTATTTAGTGACTCGAGAGGCATCTATCAACAGTGGAGTGGACTTTAACGCGTTTCCAGCAGTTTTTAGTCAAGTTTCACACCCCTGGTGTCTGTCAAAAGTGCGCACTAAAATACGGAGTGGCAGGTTTAGCGTACAGCGCATGCGTAAGGCGAAAACGTGCAGCGTACAACAGCTGTAGACTGTCATTTTACTTGTTTACTGTTGCCGGCGTGGTGTGAGTGTTCAGGCGGTTTAAGAAGAGTGCTAATTGGGTGAAAAACAATGTCGTGGACGCGTTAACAAGTGCGCCTGCTATTAGATGGATATAAGCGCTATCCATGCTTACAGTATACAGTATTCAAATAAACACGCGCGCCAAACGGCATTAGAAAAAATTTTGGAGGTTCTTAAGCCATTGAGACCCGAAGTAACAATAGCAGAAATAAAATCAAAATTTCATGGGCTTAAAGCCACATTTGTGGCAGAACACAGAAAGTATAAGGAGAGCGTGGGAACGGGGAAAGGAGAAGATGAGGTGAGACACGCATTGTAAAAATTGACAGTACGCGTAAAATGTTGATTTGTTTCAGTTGTATTACCCCAGTTTGTGGTATTACGAAGATCTACATTTTTTGTTGGACCACTTGGAACCGCGTCCATCCAGTGATAGTATAATAGAATCGCAGGACTCACAGGACAGCCAAGAGACATTGCTGGAAAGAGACGATTTTGTACGATACACACTACCTGCATTATGTGCAAGGTATTATATGTATTGTGTTACAGGAACCGTTAGGACAGGCGTTGGAATGCGCTGACCAGGTAGAAGAGTCCTGTGCAAACAGACCAGGTACAAGTACCGGGACCTCGACCTCGGTGCATCACCCTTCCCCTCCGCAGAAAGGGAAAAAGAGGAGAAGGGGTGGAGACAAAACTGATAGTATATTACAGGCGGCATCGGAGACATTAAAGACCCTTTAGCAAACACTTACAATAGAGCCGAACCCCCCAGACGAGCGTCAGGACGATGACACGACATTATCCCGCTTCATCATATCCAAATTAAGACAAATCACGGACGACAATATCCGGTTGGAGGTGGAGCAGCAAATAACGAATTTGCTGTATGCTGCAATCCACCAGTGTCGCCAAAAAAAACAGAACAAGTAAATTTATAAGCATGTATTTTTTAAATAAAGTTATATAAATTCTATAAGACTACAATCTTATTAATGCTGTTAATAATTGCTTTTTTCAATGGCTGTCTCTTGCCAGTGCACACTTCCCATAGCTGAATTAAAAAACGATTTAAATGTGTTGCGGATCTCTCGTGCTTGTGTGCTACTTCGATTACCCGCTTGACGTCCAATGTGTCTTAAGGTTTGTAATTCTGCGGTGTCTTCATTAGCTTCAAGATTCGTATATTGCCGCCCATTGTGAGTTGTCAAAAAATTGTGTAAAACCACAAATGTTAACGTGATTTGTTCTACTTTTTCGACACTTAAGCCAATTCGATTTAAGAGGACACGAAAGCGGTTGGCTAGAATCCCAAAGGCGTTTTCGACAACGCGTCGCACCCTTGAGAGACGGTAATTGAAAATTTTTTCGTCATGGTCCATGTCACGGCTTGGGTACGGCTTCATGAGGTGTTCGGAAAGTAGGGTGATGCCTCCTGTTGGCCTGGTAAGACAGTTGCAAGGGGAATGTGAAGCGTTTGTGCCTCGATCGCGCGTGCAAGTCCACTTTGATTATATACACCCCCATCACTAACGTGACCATTGACTCCCACATTCACGTATAAAAATTTATATTTGGCATCAACTAATCCCAATAAAACTATGCTTTTAGTGCCTTTATAATTGTAATAGAATGATCCCGTGGAAATTGGAGCTCTGAATTCTATGTGACGCCCGTCTAAGGCTCCAAAACAATGGAGAAATTGCCACATTTCGTTAAACTCTTGGCTCACTTTTTCCCACTCGTTGATGTTGCATGGTGCCTACAACCGACAGTGACAGGACCCACCTAATATATTAGCTTATGTATGAACACAAACCTTCACGTGGTGTATTTTGAGCACAGTGTAGATGCTTTTACACACTTCTGGTATAAAACGTAAAATTGTTGACTCGTGGATGCGTGTAGCATACATTAATGACCGAAAGGATTCTCCTGTCGCCAAGAATCGTAATGTTGTTTCTAATCTGTGATAACATTTTTTTAGATTACAAGTACCAAATTTAATAATGCATATAAATGCACCGACCTGTGTCTAGCAGAAACGCTTTCCCTCATTAGTGTATTTTGTTTACTTATGAGGGGCGACACTAACGTTAGTATATATTCAAACTGTTCGTTTGTCATTCGTAAATAATTTTTATAAGCCACAGGATCTTCCGTTCTCAGTTCGTTATCTAACAGGGTTAACACCCCTTTGCCTTTTTGTCTTCTCCGAAGCCATTTTCTGCTCCATAGCTTACGTTTTTGTACTTTTTGTGTAGCAGCCACTACAGTTGCTACACAAAATACTACCCCACATGCTAAATACATTTCTCTGGGTGTAAGCATGCTTTCTGACTATTAATTTCAAAAATTTTAATATGAATGTGAGGTTAGGTATGTCCCTCTTTTACATCAGCACAATATAATCTACGCATGTGCAGTTTGTAACGCAGCAATTCGCGCAGAAATGACACCGTTGCAAACAGGAAAGTGCGTTTTATGAATTTTTTACAGTAAAAATTCAAGGTCAAATGTAAATAAAAATTACAACATTTTTTATATCAAATTTTATGCAAGAAATGACACCGTGTCAAACGGGCTTTAGCAATGTAAATATAAAAAAAATTAAAAAAATTCGCAAGTTTAACGATAGTCGTTATTCTTTGATAAGTACCAATTTCAAACTTTATTCTTGAGCTTGCTATTAATTGCACATAGTTGAAGCAAGTACCGTTTAATTTAGGAGGATATTTTCTATCAAATAGATTTTACTTTTATAACGTTTTAGCAATGTAAATATAAAAAAAATCAAAAAAATACGCAAGTTTAAAGAGAGTCGTTATTTCTTGATAAATACCAATTTCAATCTTCATTCTTGAGCTTGATATTGATTGTAGATGGTGGAAGCAAGTATTATTCTATTGAGCAAAATAATTTCTATCAAACACATTTTAGTTTAATAAAATTTCTGCAATGTAAATATATAAAAAATTTAAAAAATTTGCAAGTTTATAGGTAGTCGTTATTCCTTGATAAGTACCAACTTCAAACTTTATTCTTGAGCTTGCTATTAATTGTAGGTGGTTAACGCAAATACCATTCGATTGAGCAGAAAATTTCCTGTTAAAGATATACTATTTTTATTACGTTTCAGCAATGTAAATATAAAAAAAATCAAAAAAATTTGCAAGTTTAAAGAGAGTTGTTATTTCTTGATAAATACCAATTTCAAACTTCATTCTTGAGCTTGCTATTGATTGTAGATGGTTGAAGCAAGTATTGTTCGATTAAGCAGGATATTTTCTATCAAATACGTTTTAGTTTTATAAAGTGTCAGCAATGTAAATATACAAAAAATCAAAAAAATACGCAAGTTTAAAGATAGTCGTTATTCCTTGATAAGTACCAATTTCAAACTTCATTTTTGAGCTTGCTATTAATTGCAGATGGTTGAAACAAATATCGTTCGATTAAACACAAAATTTTCTATGAAATGCATCTTACTTTTATAACGTTTCAACAATAAAAATATAAAAAGAATTAAAAAAATTTGCAAGTTTAAATATAGTCGTTATTTCTTGATAAGTACCAATTTCAAACTTCATTCTTGAGCTTGCTATTGACTGTAGATAGTTGAGGCAAATACTGTTTAATTGAGCAGGACATTTTTTATCAAACAGATTTCAGTTTTATGAAGTTTCAGCAAAATAAATATAAAAAAAATCAAAAAAATACGCAAGTTTAAAGATAGTCGTTATTCCTTGATAAGTACCAAGTTTAAACTTCATTCTTGAGTTTGCTATTGATTGTAAATAGTTGAAGCAAGTATTATTCGATTGAGCAAAATATTTTCTATCAAACACATTCTAGTTTTATGAAGTTTCAGCAATGTAAATAAAAAAAAATCAAAAAAATACGCAAGTTTAAAAAGAGTCGTTATTTCTTGATAAATACCAATTTCAAACTTCATTCTTGAGCTTGCTATTAATCGTAGATAGTTAAAACAAAAACCATTCGATTGAGCAGAAAATTTTCTATCAAATACATTTTACTTTTATTTTGTTTCAGCAATGTAAATATAAAAAAAATTAAAAAAATTCACAAGTTTAAAGAGAGTGGTTATTTCCTGATAAATACCAATTTCAAACTTCATTCTTGAGCTTGCTATTGATTGTAGATGGTTGACACAAGTAGCATTCGATTGAGCAGGAAATTTCCTGTTAAAGACATACTATTTTTATTACGTTTCAGCAATGTAAATATAAAAAAAATCAAAAAAAACGCAAGTTTAAAGATAGGTGTTATTCTTTGATAAGTACTAATTTCAAATTTCATTCTTGAGCTTGCTATTAATTGTAGATAGTTAAAGCAAATAATGTTCGATTAAGCAGAAAATTTCCTATCAAATACATTCTACTTTCATAACGTCTTAGCAATGTAAATATAAAAAAAATTAAAAAAAATTGCAAGTTTAAAGATAGTCGTTATTCCTTGATAAGTACCAATTTCAAACTTCATTCTTGAGCTTGCTATTGATTGTAAATAGTTGAAGCAAGTATTATTCGATTGAGCAAAATATTTTCTATCAAACACATTCTAGCTTTATGAAGTTTCAGCAATGTAAATAAAAAAAAATCAAAAAAATACGCAAGTTTAAAAAGTGTCGTTATTTCTTGATAAATACCAATTTCAAACTTCATTCTTGAGCTTGCTAATAATTGTAGATAGTTGAAACAAATACCATTTATTAAACAGGAAATACATTCTATCTTTATAACGTTTCAGCAATGTAAATATAAAAAAAATTAAAAAAATGCGCAAGTTTAAAGATAGTCGTTATTCCTTGATAAGTACCAATTTTAAACTTCATTCTTGAGCTTGCTATTAACTGTAAATAGTTGGGGCAAATACCATTTAATAAAGCAAAAAATTTCCTATCAAATACATTCTATCTCTATAACGTTTCAGCAATGTAAATATAAAAAAATTAAAAAAATTTGCAAGTTTAAAGATAGTCGTTATTCCTTGATAAGTACCAATTTGAAACTTTATTCTTGAGCTTGGTATTAATTGTAGATGGTTGAAGCAAATACCGTTCGATTAAGCAGAAAATTTCCTATCAAATACATCCTACCTTTATAACGTCTTAGCAATGTAAATATAAAAAAAAAATAAAAAATTTTGCAAGTTTAAAGATAGTCGTTATTCCTTGATAAATACCAACTTCAAACTTTATTCTTAAGCTTACTATTAATTGTAGATAGTTCATTCAATTGAGCAGGATATTTTCTGTCAAATAAATTTTACTTTTATAACGTTTTAGCAATGTAAATATAAAAAAAATCAAAAAAATACGCAAGTTTAAAGAGAGTCGTTATTTCTTGATAAATACCAATTTCAAACTTTATTCTTGAGCTTGATATTGATTGTAGATGGTTGAAGCAAGTACTATTCGATTGAGCAGAATATTTTCTATCAAACACATTTTAGTTTTATAAAATTTCTGCAATGTAAATATATAAAAAATCAAAAAAATTTGCATGTTTAAAGATAGTCGTTATTCCTTGATAAGTACCAACTTCAAACTTCATTCTTGAGCTTCTTATTAATTGCAGATGGTTGAAATAAATATCATTCAATTGAGCAAAAAATTTTCTATCAAATGCATTTTATTTTTATAACGTTTCGACAGTGTAAATATAAAAAAAATTAAAAAAATTTGCAAGTTTAAATATAGTCGTTATTTCTTGATAAGTACCAATTTCAAACTTCATTTTTAAGCTTGCTATTAATTGTAGATAGTTGAAGTAAATTCCGTTTAATTGAGCAAAAAATTTTCTATCAAATACATCTTATCTTTATAACGTTTCAGCAATGTAAATAAAAAAAAAATTAAAAAAATGCGCAAGTTTAAAGATAGTCGTTATTCCTTGATAAGTACCAACTTTAAACTTTATACTTGAGCTTGCTGTTAACTGTAAATAGTGGGGGCAAATACCATTTGATTAAGCAAAAAATTTCCTTTCAAATACATTTTATCTTTATAACGATTCAGCAATGTAAATATAGAAAAAATTAAAAAAATTCGCAAGTTTAAAGATAGTCGTTATTCCTTGATAAGTACCAATTTCAAACTTTATTCTTGAGCTTGCTATTGATTGTAGATGCTTAAGGCAAATACTGTTTGATTAAGCAAAAAATTTCCTTTCAAATACATTTTATCTTTATAACGTTTCAGCAATGTAAATATAGAAAAAATTAAAAAAATTTGCAAGTTTAAAGATAGTCGTTATTTCTTGATAAGTACCAATTTCAAACTTTATTCTTGAGCTTGCTATTGATTGTAGATGGTTAAAGCAAGTACTGTTCGATTGAGCAGGATATTTTTTATCAAACACATTTTAGCTTTATAAAGTTTCAGCAATGTAAATATAAAAAAAATTAAAAAAATTCGCAAGTTTAAAGATAGTTTAAAGAAAATTTCCTATTAAATACACCTAACTTTTATAACGTTTCAATAATGTAAATATAAAAAAAATCAAAAAAATACGCAAGTTTAAAGAGAGTCGTTATTTCTTGATAAATACCAATTTCAAACTTTATTCTAGAGCTTGCTATTAACTATAGATGGTTGAAGCAAATACCGTTTGATTAAGCAGGAATTTTTCTATCAACTACATTTTACTTTTATAACGTTTCAGCAATGTAAATATAAAAAAAATTAAAAAAATGCGCAAGTTTAAAAATAGTCGTTATTCCTTGATAAGTACCAATTTCAAACTTCATTCTTGAGCTTACTATTAATTTTAAATGATTGAAGCAAGTACTATTCAATTGAGCAAAATATTTTCTATCAAACACATTCTAGTTTTATAAAGTTTCAAAAATGTAAATATAAAAAAAAAACAATTAAATACGCAAGTTTAAAAAGAATTGTTATTTCTTGATAAATACCAATTTCAAACTTCATTCTTGAGCTTGCTATTGATTGTAGATGGCTGTAGCAGATATTATTCGATTGAGCAGGATATTTTCTATCAAACACATTTTAGTTTTATAACGTTTCAACAATGTAAATATAAAAAAAATCAAAAAAATACGCAAGTTTAAAGAGAGTCGTTATTTCTTGATAAATACCAATTTCAAACTTCATTCTTGAGCAAGCTATTGATTGTAGATGGTTGAGGCAAGTACTATTTAATTGAGCAGAACATTTTCTATCAAACACATTTTAGTTTTATAAAGTTTCAGCAATGTAAACATAAAGAAACTCAAAAAAATACGCAAGTTTAAAAATAGTCGTTATTCCTTAATAAGTACTAATTTCAAACTTCATTCTTGAGCTTGCTAATTATAGATGGTTGCAACAAATACCATTTGATTGAGCAGAAAATTTTCTATCAAATACATCTTTTTTTTATAACGTTTCAGCAATGTAATTATTAAAAAAATCAAAAAAATACGCAAGTTTAAAAGAGTTGTTATTTCTTGATAAATACCAATTTCAAACTTTATTCTTGAGCTTGCTGTTAATTGCAGATAGTTGAAGCAAGTACCATTCGATTGGGAAGGAAATTTCCTATCAAATACATCTTATTTTTATAACGTTTCAACAATGTAAATATAAAAAAAATTAAAAAAATACTCAAGTTTAAATAGTGTCGTTATTTCTTGATAAATACCAATTCCAAACTTCATTTTTGAGTATGCTATTAATTGTAGATGGTTGAAGCAAGTACTATTTGATTAAGCTATCAAGATATTTTCTATCAATTACATTCTAGTTAGCAATGTAAATAAAAAAAAAAATCAAAAAAATACGCAAGTTTAAAGATAGTCGTTATTCCTTAATAAGTACCAATTTCAAACTTAATTTTTGAGCTTGCTGTTAATTCTAGATGGTTGAGACAAATACCATTCAATTAAGCAAAAAATTTTCTATCAGATATATCTTATTTTTATAACGTTTCAACAATGTAAATATAAAAAAAATCAAAAAAATTTGCAAGTTTAAAAATAGTAGTTATTCCTTGATAAATACCAATTTCAAACTTTATTTTTGAGTATACTATTGATTGTAGATGGTTGAAGCAAATACTATTTGATTAAGCAGAATATTTTCTATCAAACACATTTTAGTTTTATAAAGTTTCAGCAAAATAAATATAAAAAAAATCAAAAAAATACGCAAGTTTAAAAATAGTCGTTATACCTTGATAAGTACCAAGTTTAAACTTCATTCTTGAGCTTGTTATTAACTGTAGATAGTTGGGGCAAATACCATTCGATTAGGCAGAAAGTTTTCTATTAAATACATCTTACTTTTATAACGTTTTAGCAATTTAAATATAAAAAAATTAAAAAAATGCGCAAGTTTAAAGATAGTCATTATTCCTTGATAAGTACCAATTTCAAACTTTATTCTTGAGCTTGCTATTAATCGAAGATGGTCAAAACTAGTACCGTTCGATTAAGCAGAAAATTTCCTATCAAATACATCTTACTTTCATAACGTTTTAGCAATTTAAATATAAAAAAATTAAAAAAATTCTCAAGTTTAAAGAAAGTCGTTATTCCTTAATAAGTACCAATTTCAAACTTTATTCCTGAGCTTGCTATTATTTGTAGATGGTTAAGGCAAATATCATTCGATTAAGCAAGAAATTTTCTATCAAATACATCTTACTTTTATAACGTTTTAGCAATTTAAATATAAAAAAATTAAAAAAATGCGCAAGTTTAAAGATAGTCGTTATTCCTTGATAAATACCAATTTCAAACTTCATTCTTGAGCTTGTTATTGATTGCAGGTGGTTAAGGCAAATACCGTTCGATTAAGCAGAAAATTTTCTATCAAATACATTTTACTTTTATAACGTTTCAGCAATAAAAACATAAATAAAATTAAAAAATTGCGCAAGTTTAAAAAGAATCGTTATTTCTTGATAAATACCAATTTCAAACTTCATTCTTGAGCCTGCTATTGATTGTAAATGGTTGAAGCAAATACTATTCGATTGAGCAAAATATTTTCTATTAAACACATTTTAGTTTTATAGTTTTAGCAATGTAAATATAAAAAAAATCAAAAAAATACTCAAGTTTAAAGAGAGTTGTTATTTCTTGATAAATACCAATTTCAAACTTCATTCTTGAGCTTGCTATTGATTGTAGATGGTTAAAACAAGTATTATTCGATTGAGCGGGATATTTTCTATCAAACACATTTTAGTTTTATAAAGTTTCAGCAATGTAAATATAAAAAAGAAATACGCAAGTTTAAAAAGAGTGGTTATTTCTTGATAAATACCAATTTCAAACTTCATTCTTGAGCTTGCTATTAATTGTAGATGGTTAAAGCAAATACCATTCGATTGAGCAGAAAATTTCCTATCAAATACATTTTATTTTTATAACGTTTCAGCAATGAAAACATAAAAAAAATTAAAAAAATGCGCAAGTTTAAAAAGAGTCGTTATTTCTTGATAAATACCAATTTCAAACATCATTCTTTAGCTTGCTATTGATTACAAATGGTTGAAGCAAATACTATTCGCTTGAGCAGGATATTTTCTATTAAACACATTTTAGTTTTATAGAGTTTTAGCAATGTAAATATAAAAAAAATTAAAAAAATGCGCAAGTTTAAAGATAGTTGTTATTCCTTGATAAGTACCAATTTCAAACTATATTCTTGAGCTTGCTATTAATTGTAGATGGTCGACACAAGTACCATTCGATTGAGCAGAAAATTTTCTATCAAACACATCTTACTTTTATAACGTTTCAGCAATGTAAATATAAAAAAAATCAAAAAAATACGCAAGTTTAAAAAGAGTTGTTATTTCTTGGTAAATACCAATTTCAAACTTCATTCCTGAGCTTGCTATTGATTGTAGATAATTAAAACAAGTATTATTTGATTGAGCAGGATATTTTCTATGAAAACATTTTAGTTTTATAAAGTTTCAGCATTGTAAATATAAAAAAAATGAAAAAAATACGAAAGTTTAAAGATAGTTGTTATTCTTTGATAAGTACCAATTTCAAACTTAATTTTTGAGCTTGCTGTTAATTCTAGATGGTTAAAACAAATACCATTCAATTAAGCAGAAAATTTTCTATCAGATATATCTTATTTTTATAACGTTTCAACAATGTAAATATAAAAAAAATCAAAAAAATTTGCAAGTTTAACGATAGTCGTTATTCCTTGATAAATACCAATTTCAAACTTTATTTTTGAGTATACTATTGATTGTAGATGGTTGAAGCAAATACTATTTGATTAAGCAGGATATTTTCTATCAAACACATTTTAGTTTTATAATGTTTCAGCAATGTAAATAAAAAAAAAATTAAAAAAATACGCAAGTTTAAAGATAGTCGTTATTCCTTAATAAGTACCAATTTCAAACTTCATTTTTGAGCTTGCTGTTAATTGTAGATGGTTGAAGCAAATACCATTCGATTAAGCGAAAAAATTTCTATTAAATGTATCTTACTTTTATATTGTTCAGCAATGTAAATATAAAAAAAATTAAAAAAATGCGCAAATTTAAAAATAGTCGTTATTCCTTGATAAGTACCAATTTTAAACTTTATTCTTGAGTTTGCTATTGATTGTAAATGGTTGAAGCAAATACTATTCGATTGAGCAAAATATTTTCTATTAAACACATTTTAGTTTTATAGAGTTTTAGCAATGTAAATATAAAAAAAAACAAAAAAATACGCAAGTTTAAAAAGAGTCGTTATTTCTTGATAAATACCAATTTCATACTTCATTCTTGAGCTTGCTATTAATTTTAGATAGTTAAGACAAGTATTATGCGATTAAGCAGGATATTTTCTATCAAACACATTTTAGTTTTATAGAGTTTTAGCAATGTAAATATAAAAAAATCAAAAAAATACGCAAGTTTAAAGATAGTTGTTATTTCTTGATAAGTACCAATTTCAAACAATATTCTTGAGCTTGCTATTAATTGTAGATGGTCGACACAAGTACCAATCGATTGAGCAGGAAATTTTGATAAGTACCAATTTCAAACTTCATTCTTGAGCTTGCTATTTATTGTAGATGGTTGAAGCAAGTACTATTCGATTGAGCAGGATATTTTCTATCAAACACATTTTAGTTTTATAAAGTTTTAACAATGTGATTATAAAAAAAATCAAAAAAATACGCAAGTTTAAACATAGTCGTTATTCCTTGATAAATACCAATTTCAAACTTCATTCTTAAGCTTGCTATTAATTGTAGATGGTTAAAGCAAATACCATTCGATTAAGCAGAAAACTTTTTATCAAACACATTTTACTTTTATAACGTTTTAGCAACGTAAATATAAAAAATATTAAAAAAATGCGCAGGTTTAAATATAGTTGTTATTCCTTGATAAGTACCAAATTCAAACTTTATTTTTGAGCTTGCTATTAATTCTAGATGGTTGAAACAAGCACCATTCGATTAAACAGAAAATTTTCTATCAAATAAATTCTACTTTTTTAACGTTTCAGCAATGTAAATAAAAAAAATTAAAAAAATGCGCAAGTTTAAAGATAGTTGTTATTTCTTGATAAGTACCAATCTCAAACTTTATTCTTGAGCTTGCTATTAATTGTAGATAGTTGAAACAAGCACCATTCAATTGAGCAGAAAATTTTCTTTTAAAAACGTTCTACTTTTATAACGTTTCAACAATGTAAATATAAAAAAAAATAAAAAAATGCCCAAGTTTAAAAATAGTCGTTATTTCTTGTTAAGTACCAACTTCAAACTTTATTTTTGTGTTTGCTATTATTTGTAGATGGTTGAAACAAGCACCATTCAATTGAGCAGAAAACTTTCTATTGAAAACATTTTACTTTTATAACGTTTCAGCAATGTGAATATAAAAAAAATCAAAAAAATTCGCAAGTTTAAAGATAGTCGTTATTCCTTGATAAGTACCAATTTCAAACTTTATTCTTGAGCTTGCTATTAATTGTAGATAGTTGAAGTAAATACCGTTCGATTAAGCAAGAAATTTCCCATTAAATACATTTTATTTTTATAACGTCTCAGCAATGTAAATATAAAAAAAATTAAAAAAATGCGCAAGTTTAAAAGTAGTCGTTATTCCTTGATAAATACCAATTTCAAACTTCATTCTTGAGCTTGCTATTAACTGTAGATGGTTGAAGCAAATACCATTTGATTGAGCAAAAAATTTTCTATCAAATACATCTTTTTTTATAATGTTTCAGCAATGTAAATATAAAAAAAATTAAAAAAATATTCAAGTTTAAAAAAAGTCGTTATTCCTTGATAAGTACCAATTTCAAACTTCATTCTTGAGCTTGCTATTAATTGTAGATGGTTGAGGCAAGCACCATTCAATTGAGCAGGAAACTTTCTATTGAAGACATTCTACTTTTATAACGTTTCAACAATGGAAATATAAAAAAAATCAAAAAAATTCGCAAGTTTAAAGATAGTCGTTATTCCTTGATAAGTACCAATTTCAAACTTTATTCTTGAGCTTGCTATTAATTGTAGATAGTTGAAGTAAATACCGTTCGATTAAGCAAAAAATTTCCCATTGAATACATTTAATTTTTATAACGTCTCAGCAATGTAAATATAAAAAAAATTAAAAAAATTCGCAAGTTTAAAAGTAGTCGTTATTCCTTGATAAGTACCAATTTCAAACTTCATTTTTGAGCTTGCTGTTAATTGTAGATGGTTGAAGCAAATACCATTCGATTAAGCGAAAAAATTTCTATTAAATGTATCTTACTTTTATATTGTTCAGCAATGTAAATATAAAAAAAATTAAAAAAATGCGCAAATTTAAAAATAGTCGTTATTCCTTGATAAGTACCAATTTTAAACTTTATTCTTGAGTTTGCTATTGATTGTAAATGGTTGAAGCAAATACTATTCGATTGAGCAAAATATTTTCTATTAAACACATTTTAGTTTTATAGAGTTTTAGCAATGTAAATATAAAAAAAAACAAAAAAATACGCAAGTTTAAAAAGAGTCGTTATTTCTTGATAAATACCAATTTCATACTTCATTCTTGAGCTTGCTATTAATTTTAGATAGTTAAGACAAGTATTATGCGATTAAGCAGGATATTTTCTATCAAACACATTTTAGTTTTATAGAGTTTTAGCAATGTAAATATAAAAAAATCAAAAAAATACGCAAGTTTAAAGATAGTTGTTATTTCTTGATAAGTACCAATTTCAAACAATATTCTTGAGCTTGCTATTAATTGTAGATGGTCGACACAAGTACCAATCGATTGAGCAGGAAATGTTGATAAGTACCAATTTCAAACTTCATTCTTGAGCTTGCTATTTATTGTAGATGGTTGAAGCAAGTACTATTCGATTGAGCAGGATATTTTTTATCAAACACATTTTAGTTTTATAAAGTTTTAACAATGTGATTATAAAAAAAATCAAAAAAATACGCAAGTTTAAACATAGTCGTTATTCCTTGATAAATACCAATTTCAAACTTCATTCTTAAGCTTGCTATTAATTGTAGATGGTTAAAGCAAATACCATTCGATTAAGCAGAAAACTTTTTATCAAACACATTTTACTTTTATAACGTTTTAGCAACGTAAATATAAAAAATATTAAAAAAATGCGCAGGTTTAAATATAGTTGTTATTCCTTGATAAGTACCAAATTCAAACTTTATTTTTGAGCTTGCTATTAATTGTAGATGGTTGAAACAAGCACCATTCGATTAAACAGAAAATTTTCTATCAAATAAATTCTACTTTTTTAACGTTTCAGCAATGTAAATAAAAAAAATTAAAAAAATGCGCAAGTTTAAAGATAGTTGTTATTTCTTGATAAGTACCAATCTCAAACTTTATTCTTGAGCTTGCTATTAATTGTAGATAGTTGAAACAAGCACCATTCAATTGAGCAGAAAATTTTCTTTTAAAAACGTTCTACTTTTATAACGTTTCAACAATGTAAATATAAAAAAAAATAAAAAAATGCCCAAGTTTAAAAATAGTCGTTATTTCTTGTTAAGTACCAACTTCAAACTTTATTTTTGTGTTTGCTATTATTTGTAGATGGTTGAAACAAGCACCATTCAATTGAGCAGAAAACTTTCTATTGAAAACATTTTACTTTTATAACGTTTCAGCAATGTGAATATAAAAAAAATCAAAAAAATTCGCAAGTTTAAAGATAGTCGTTATTCCTTGATAAGTACCAATTTCAAACTTTATTCTTGAGCTTGCTATTAATTGTAGATAGTTGAAGTAAATACCGTTCGATTAAGCAAGAAATTTCCCATTAAATACATTTTATTTTTATAACGTCTCAGCAATGTAAATATAAAAAAAATTAAAAAAATGCGCAAGTTTAAAGATAGTCGTTATTCCTTGATAAGTACCAATTTCAAACTTTATTCTTGAGCTTGCTATTAATTGTAGATAGTTGAAGTAAATACCGTTCGATTAAGCAAAAAATTTCCCATTGAATACATTTAATTTTTATAACGTCTCAGCAATGTAAATATAAAAAAAATTAAAAAAATTCGCAAGTTTAAAAGTAGTCGTTATTCCTTGATAAATACCAATTTCAAACTTCATTCTTGAGCTTGCTATTAACTGTAGATGGTTGAAGCAAATACCATTTGATTGAGCAAAAAAGTTTCTATCAAATACATCTTTTTTTATAATGTTTCAGCAATGTAAATATAAAAAAAATTAAAAAAATATTCAAGTTTAAAAAAAGTCGTTATTCCTTGATAAGTACCAATTTCAAACTTCATTCTTGAGCTTGCTATTAATTGTAGATGGTTGAGGCAAGCACCATTCAATTGAGCAGGAAACTTTCTATTGAAGACATTCTACTTTTATAACGTTTCAACAATGGAAATATAAAAAAAATCAAAAAAATTCGCAAGTTTAAAGATAGTCGTTATTCCTTGATAAGTACCAATTTCAAACTTTATTCTTGAGCTTGCTATTAATTGTAGATAGTTGAAGTAAATACCGTTCGATTAAGCAAAAAATTTCCCATTGAATACATTTAATTTTTATAACGTCTCAGCAATGTAAATATAAAAAAAATTAAAAAAATTCGCAAGTTTAAAAGTAGTCGTTATTCCTTGATAAGTACCAATTTCAAACTTCATTCTTAAGCTTGCTATTAACTGTAGATGGTTGAAACAAACACCACTCGATTAAGCATAAAATTTTTTATCAAATACATGTTTTTTAACGTTTCAGCAATGTAAATAAAAAAAATCAAAAAAATGCGCAAGTTTAAAGATAGTCGTTATTTTTTGATAAAAACCAATTTCAAACTTTATTCTTGAGCTTGCTATTAATTGTAGATGGTTGGCACAAGTACCATTCGATTGAGCAGAAAATTTTCTATTAAATACATTCTACTTTTATAACGTTTCGACAATGTAAACATAAAAAAAATCAAAAAAATTTGCAAGTTCAAAGATAGTCGTTATTCCTTGATAAGTACCAATTTCAAACTTTATTCTTGAGCTTGCTATTAACTGCAGAAGGTTGAAACAAACACCATTTGATTAAGCAAGAAATTTTCTATCAAATATATCTTACTTTTATAACGTTTCAGCAATGTAAATATAAAAAAAATTAAAAAAATACCCAAGTTTAAAAATAGTCGTTATTTCTTGATAAGTACCAATTTCAAACTTTATTCTTGAGCTTGCTATTAATTGCAGAAGGTTGAAACAAAAACCATTCGATTGAGCAGGAAATTTTCTGTCAAATACATTTTCTTTTTATAACGTTTCAGCAATGTAAATATTAAAAAAATTAAAAAAATACACAAGATTAAAGATAGTCGTTATTCCTTGATAAGTACCAATTTCAAACTTCATTCTTGAGCTTGCTATTAGCTGTATGTAGTTAAAGCAAATACCGTTTGATTAAACAGGAAATTTTCTATCAAATACGTTTTACTTTTATAACGTTTTAGCAATGTAGATATAAAAAAAATTAAAAAAATGCGCAAGTTCAAAGATAGTCGTTATTCCTTGATAAGTACCAATTTCAAACTTTATTTTTGAGCTTGCTATTAATTGTAAATAGTTGAAGCAAGTAGTATTCGATTGAGCAGAATATTTTCTATCAAACACATTTTAGTTTTATAAAGTTTCAACAATGTAAATATAAAAAAAATTAAAAAAATACGCAAGTTTAAAGATAGTCGTTATTCCTTGATAAGTACCAATTTCAAACTTTATACTTGAGCTTGCCATTGACTGTAGATGGTTGAAGCAAAAACTATTTAATTAAGCAGGATATTTTCTGTTAAACCCATTTTAGTTTTATAAAGTTTCAACAATGTAAATATAAAAAAAATTAAAAAAATACGCAAGTTTAAAAATAGTCGTTATTTCTTGATAAGTACCAATTTCAAACTTTATTCTTGAGCTTGCTATTAATTGCAGAAGGTTGAAACAAAAACCATTCGATTGAGCAGGAAATTTTCTGTCAAATACATTTTCTTTTTATAACGTTTCAGCAATGTAAATATTAAAAAAATTAAAAAAATACGCAAGATTAAAGATAGTCGTTATTCCTTGATAAGTACCAATTTCAAACTTCATTCTTGAGCTTGCTATTACCTGTATGTAGTTAAAGCAAATACCGTTTGATTAAACAGGAAATTTTCTATCAAATACGTTTTACTTTTATAACGTTTTAGCAATGTAGATATAAAAAAAATTAAAAAAATGCGCAAGTTCAAAGATAGTCGTTATTCCTTGATAAGTACCAATTTCAAACTTTATTCTTGAGCTTGCTATTAATTTTAAATAGTTGAAGCAAGTAGTATTCGATTGAGCAGAATATTTTCTATCAAACACATTTTAGTTTTATGAAGTTTCAACAATGTAAATATAAAAAAAATTAAAAAAATGCGCAAGTTCAAAGATAGTCGTTATTCCTTGATAAGTACCAATTTCAAACTTTATTCTTGAGCTTGCTATTAATTGTAGATGGTTGGCGCAAGTACCATTCGATTGAGCAGAAAATTTTTTAATAAATACATTTTACTTTTATAACGATTCGACAATGTAAATATAAAAAAAATCAAAAAAATTTGCAAGTTTAAAGAGAGTCGTTATTTCTTGATAAATACCAACTTCAAACTATATTCTTGAGCTTGCTATTAATTGTAGAAGGTTGAAACAAGTACCATTCGATTGAGCAGGAATTTTTCTATCAAATATATCTTACTTTTATAACGTTGAACAATGTAAATATAAAAAAAAATAAAAAAATACGCAAGTTTAAAAATAGTCGTTATTCCTTGATAAGTACCAATTTCAAACTTCATTCTTGAGCTTGCTATTAATTTTAAATAGTTGAAGCAAGTAGTATTCGATTGAGCAGAATATTTTCTATCAAACACATTTTAGTTTTATAAAGTTTCAACAAAGTAAATATAAAAAAAATTAAAAAAATACGCAAGTTTAAAGATAGTCGTTATTCCTTGATAAGTACCAATTTCAAACTTTATCCTTGAGCTTGCCATTGACTGTAGATGGTTGAAGCAAAAACTATTTAATTAAGCAGGATATTTTCTGTTAAACCCATTTTAGTTTTATAAAGTTTCAGCAAAGTAAATATAAAAAAAATCAAAAAAATACGCAAGTTTAAAGATAGTCGTTTTTCCTTGATAAGTACCAATTTCAAACTTCATTCTTGAGCTTGCTATTAGCTGTATGTAGTTAAAGCAAATACCGTTTGATTAAACAGGAAATTTTCTATCAAATACGTTTTACTTTTATAACGTTTTAGCAATGTAGATATAAAAAAAATTAAAAAAATGCGCAAGTTCAAAGATAGTCGTTATTCCTTGATAAGTACCAATTTCAAACTTTATTCTTGAGCTTGCTATTAATTGTAGATGGTTGGCGCAAGTACCATTCGATTGAGCAGAAAATTTTTTAATAAATACATTTTACTTTTATAACGATTCGACAATGTAAATATAAAAAAAATCAAAAAAATTTGCAAGTTTAAAGAGAGTCGTTATTTCTTGATAAATACCAACTTCAAACTATATTCTTGAGCTTGCTATTAATTGTAGAAGGTTGAAACAAGTACCATTCGATTGAGCAGGAATTTTTCTATCAAATATGTCTTACTTTTATAACGTTTGAACAATGTAAATATAAAAAAAAATAAAAAAATGCGCAAGTTTAAAAATAGTCGTTATTCCTTGATAAGTACCAATTTCAAACTTCATTCTTGAGCTTGCTATTAATTTTAAATAGTTGAAGCAAGTAGTATTCGATTGAGCAGAATATTTTCTATCAAACGCATTTTAGTTTTATAAAGTTTCAACAATGTAAATATAAAAAAAATTAAAAAAATACGCAAGTTTAAAGATAGTCGTTATTCCTTGATAAGTACCAATTTCAAACTTCATCCTTGAGCTTGCTATTGACTGTAGATGGTTGAAGCAAAAACTATTTAATTAAGCAGGATATTTTCTGTTAAACCCATTTTAGTTTTATAAAGTTTCAGCAAAGTAAATATAAAAAAAATCAAAAAATACGCAAGTTTAAAGATAGTCGTTTTTCCTTGATAAGTACCAATTTCAAACTTCATTCTTGAGCTTGCTATTAGCTGTATGTAGTTAAGGCAAATACCGTTTGATTAAGCAGGAAATTTTCTATCAAATACGTTTTACTTTTATAACGTTTTAGCAATGTAGATATAAAAAAAATTAAAAAAATGCGCAAGTTCAAAGATAGTCGTTATTCCTTGATAAGTACCAATTTCAAACTTTATTCTTGAGCTTGCTATTAATTGTGGATGGTTGGCGCAAGTACCATTCGATTGAGCAGAAAATTTTCTATTAAATACGTTTTACTTTTATAACGTTTCGACAATGTAAACATAAAGAAAATCAAAAAAATTTGCAAGTTCAAAGATAGTCGTTATTCCTTGATAAGTACCAATTTCAAACTTTATTCTTGAGCTTGCTATTAATTGCAGAAGGTTGAAACAAACACTATTTGATTAAGCAAGAAATTTTCTATCAAATATATCTTACTTTTATAACGTTTCAGCAATGTAAATATAAAAAAAATTAAAAAAATTCCCAAGTTTAAAAATAGTCGTTATTTCTTGATAAGTACCAATTTCAAACTTCATTCTTGAGCTTGCTATTAACTATAGATAGTTGAAGCAAGCACTATTCGATTAAGCAGAATATTTTCTATCAAACACATTCTAGATTTATAAAGTTTGAGCAATGTAAATATAAAAAAAATCAAAAAAATGCGCAAGTTTAAAAATAGTCGTTATTCCTTGATAAGTACCAATTTCAAACTTCATTCTTGAGCTTGCTATTGATTTCAAATGGTTGAAGCAAGTACTATTCGATTGAGCCGGATATTTTCTATCAAACACATTTTAGTTTTATAAAGTTTCAGCAATGTAAATATAAAAAAAAACAAAAAAATACGCAAGTTTAAAAAGAGTTGTTATTTCTTGATAAATACCAATTTCAAACTTTATTCTTGAGCTTGCTATTAATTGTAGATGGTTAAAGCAAATACCATTCAATTAAGCAGGAAATTTTCTATCAAATATATTTTATTTTTATAACGTTTCAGCAATGTAAATGTAAAAAAAATCAAAAAAATACGCAAGTTTAAAGATAGTCGTTATTCCTTGATAAATACCAATTTCAAACTTTATATTTGAGTATGCTATTGATTGTAGATGGTTGAAGCAAATACTATTTAATTGAACAGGACTTTTTCTATCAAACACATTTTAGCTTTATAATGTTTCATCAACGTAAATATAAAAAAAATCAAAAAAATACTCAAGTTTAAAGATAGTCGTTATTCCTTAATAAGTACCAACTTCAAACTTCATTATTGAGCTTGCTGTTGATTGTAGATAGTTGAGGCAAATACCATTTGATTAAGCGAGAAATTTTCTATCAAATATATCTTACTTTTATAACGTTTCAGCAATGTAAATATAAAAAAAATTAAAAAAATGCGCAAGTTTAAAAATAGTCGTTATTTCTTGATAAGTACCAAATTCAAACTTCATTCTTGAGCTTGCTAAAGATTTTAAATAGTTTAAGCAAGTACTATTCGATTGAGCAGGATATTTTCTATCAAACACATTCTAGTTTTATAAAGTTTCAGCAATGTAAATATAAAAAAAATTAAAAAAATACGCAAGTTTAAAAAGAGTAGTTATTTCTTGATAAATACCAATTTCAAACATCATTCTTGAGCTTAGTATTAACTGTAGATGGTTAAAACAAATACTATTTGAAATAGCAAGAAATTTTTTATTAAATGTATCTTATTTTTGTAACGTTTCAACAATGTAAATATAAAAAAAATCAAAAAAATACGCAAGTTTAAAGATAGTCGTTATTCCTTGATAAGTACCAATTTCAAACTTCATTCTTGAGCTTGCTATTTGCTGTATGTAGTTAAAGCAAATACCGTTCGATTAAGCAGGAAATTTTCTATCAAATACGTCTTATTTTTATAACGTTTTAGCAATGTAAATATAAAAAAAATTAAAAAAATGCGCAAGTTCAAAAATAGTCGTTATTCTTTGATAAGTACCAATTTCAAACTTTATTATTGAGCTTGCTATTAATTGTAGATGGTTGGCACAAGTACCATTCGATTGAGCAGAAAATTTTTCATTAAATACATTCTACCCTTATAACGTTTCGACAATATAAATATAAAAAAAAGCAAAAAAATTCGCAAGTTTAAAGAGAGTCGTTATTTCTTGATAAATACCAATTTCAAACTTTATTCTTTAGCTTGCTATTAATTGCAGAAGGTTGAGACAAGTACCATTCGATTGAGCAGGAAATTTTCTATCAAATATATCTTACTTTTATAACGTTTCAGTAATGTAAAAATAAAAAAAATTAAAAAAATGCGCAAGTTTAAAAATAGTCGTTATTCCTTGATAAGTACCAATTTCAAACTTCATTCTTGAGCTTGCTATTAATTCTAAATAGTTGAAGCAAATACTATTCGATTGAGCAGGATATTTTCTATCAAACACATTTTAGTTTTCTAAAGTTTCAGCAATGTAAATATAAAAAAAATTAAAAAAATACGCAAGTTTAAAGATAGTCGTTATTTCTTGATAAGTACCAATTTCAAACTTTATTCTTGAGCTTGCTATTAATTGTATATGAATGGCACAAGTACCGTTCAATTAAGCAGAAAATTTTCTATTAAGTACATCTTACTTTTATAACGTTTCGACAATGTAAATATAAAAAAAAATCAAAAAAATTCGCAAGTTTAAAGAGAGTCGTTATTTCTTGATAAATACCAATTTCAAACTTTATTCTTGAGCTTCCTATTAATTGCAGAAGGTAGAAACAAGTACCATTCGATTGAGCAGAAAATTTTCTATTAAATACATGTAACTTTTATAACGTTTGGACAATGTAAATATAAAAAAAATCAAAAAAATACTGTAGTTTAAATAGAGTCGTTATTTCTTGATAAATACCAATTTCAAACTTTATTCTTGAGCTTGCTATTAATTGCAGAAGGTTGAAACAAGTACCATTCGATTGAGCAGAAATTTTTCTATCAAATACATCTTACTTTTATAACGTTTCAGCAATGTAAATATAAAAAAAATTAAAAAAATACGCAAGTTTAAATAGAGTCGTTATTTCTTGATAAATACCAATTTCAAACTTCATTTTTGAGTATGCTATTGATTGTAAATAGTTAAAGCAAGTACTATTTGATTAGGCAAAATATTTTCTATCAAACCCATTTAAGTTTTATAATGTTTCAGCAATGTAAATATAAAAAAAATTAAAAAAATGCGCAAGTTTAAAAATAGTCGTTATTTCTTGATAAGTACCAATTTTAAACTTCATTCTTGAGCTTGCTATTGATCCTAAATGGTTAAAGCAAGTAATATTCGATTAAGCAGGATATTTTCTATCAAACACATTCTAGTTTTATAAAGTTTCAGCAATGTAAATATAAAAAAAATTAAAAAAATACGCAAGTTTAAAAAGAGTCGTTATTTCTTGATAAATACTAACTTCAAACTTCATTCTGGAGCTTGCTATTGATTGTAGATGGCTGAAGCAAGTATTATGCGATTAAGCAGGATATTTTCTAACAAACACATTATAGTTTTATAACGTTTCAGCAATATAAATATAAAAAAAATTAAAAAAATGCGCAAGTTTAAAAATAGTCGTTATTCCTTGATAAGTACCAACTTCAAACTTCATTCTTGAGCTTGCTGCTGATTTTAAATGGTTGAAGCAAGTAGTATTTGATTAAGCAAGATATTTTCTATTGAACACATTCTAGTTTTGTAAAGTTTTAGCAATGTAAATATAAAAAAAATCAAAACAATCCGCAAGTTTAAAAAGAGTCGTTATTTCTTGATAAATGCCAATTTCAAACTTCATTCTTGAACTTGCTATTGATTGTAGATGGCTGAAGCAAGTATTATTCGATTGAGCAGGATATTTTCTATTAAACACGTTTAATTTTTATAACGTTTCAACAATGTAATTATTAAAAAAATCAAAAAAATACGCAAGTTTATAGATAGTCGATATTTCTTGATAAGTAGCAAATTTAAACTTCATTCTTGAGCTTGCTCTTAGCTGTATGTGGTTGAAGCAAATACCATTCGATTAAGCAGGAAATTTTCTATCAAATAGATTTTACTTTTATAACGTTTCAGCAATGTAAATATAAAAAAAATTAAAAAAATGCGCAAGTTTAAAAACAGTCGTTATTCCTTGATAAGTACCAATTTCAAACTTCATTCTTGAGCTTGCTATTGATTTTAAATGGTTGAAGCAAGTAATATTCGATTGAGCAGGATATTTTCTATTAAACACATTTTAGTTTTATAAAGTTTCAGCAATGTAAATATAAAAAAAATCAAAAAAATACGCAAGTTTAAAAAGAGTCGTTATTTCTTGATAAATGCCAATTTCAAACTTCATTCTTGAGCTTGCTATTGATTGTTGATGGCTGAAGCAAGTACTATTTGATTGTACAAGACATTTTCTATCAAACGCATTTTAGTTTTATAACGTTTCAGCAATGTAATTATAAAAAAAATTAAAAAAATATGCAAGTTTAAAAATAGTCGTTATTCCTTGATAAGTACCAATTTCAAACTTCATTTTTGAGCTTGTTATTAATTGTAGGTGGTTAAAGCAAATACCATTCGATTAATCAGAAGCTTTTCTATCAAATATATTTTACTTTTATAACGTTTCAGCAATGTAAATATAAAAAAAATTAAAAAAATGCGCAAGTTTAAATAGAGTCGTCATTTCTTGATAAATACCAATTTCAAACTTCATTTTTGAGTATGATATTAATTGTAGATTGTTGAAGCAATTACCATTTGATTAACCAGGATATTTTCTATCAAACACATTTTAGTTTTATAATGTTTCAGCAATGTAAATATAAAAAAAATTAAAAAAAAACGCAAGTTTAAAGATAGTCGTTATTCCTTAATTAGTACCAATTTCAAACTTCATTTTTGAGTATGATATTAATTGTAGATGACTGAAGCAAGTACCATTTGATTAACCAGGATATTTTCTATCAAACACATTTTAGTTTTATAATGTTTCAGCAATGTAAATATAAAAAAAAATTAAAAAAATACGCAAGTTTAAAGATAGTCGTTATTCCTTGATAAGTACCAATTTCAAACTTCATTCTTGAGCTTGCTATTAGCTGTATGTAGTTAAAGCAAATACCGTTTGATTAAGCAGGAAATTTTCTATCAAATACGTTTTACTTTTATACCGTTTTAGCAATGTAGATATAAAAAAAATTAAAAAAATGCGCAAGTTCAAAGATAGTCGTTATTCCTTGATAAGTACCAATTTCAAACTTTATTCTTGAGCTTGCTATTAATTGTAGATGGTTGGCGCAAGTACCATTCGATTGAGCAGAAAATTTTCTATTAAATACATTTTACTTTTATAACGTTTCGACAATGTAAACATAAAAAAAATCAAAAAAATTTGCAAGTTCAAAGATAGTCGTTATTCCTTGATAAGTACCAATTTCAAACTTTATTCTTGAGCTTGCTATTAATTGCAGAAGGTGGAAACAAACACTATTTGATTAAGCAAGAAATTTTCTATCAAATATATCTTACTTTTATAACGTTTCAGCAATGTGAATATAAAAAAAATTAAAAAAATACCCAAGTTTAAAAATAGTCGTTATTTCTTGATAAGTACCAATTTCAAACTTCATTCTTGAGCTTGCTATTAACTATAGATAGTTGAAGCAAGCACTATTCGATTAAGCAGAATATTTTCTATCAAACACATTCTAGTTTTATAAAGTTTCAGCAATGTAAATATAAAAAAAAACAAAAAAATACGCAAGTTTAAAAAGAGTTGTTATTTCTTGATAAATACCAATTTCAAACTTTATTCTTGAGCTTGCTATTAATTGTAGATGGTTAAAGCAAATACCATTCAATTAAGCAGGAAATTTTCTATCAAATATATTTTATTTTTATAACGTTTCAGCAATGTAAATGTAAAAAAAATCAAAAACATACGCAAGTTTAAAGATAGTCGTTATTCCTTGATAAATACCAATTTCAAACTTTATATTTGAGTATGCTATTGATTGTAGATGGTTGAAGCAAATACTATTTAATTGAACAGGACTTTTTCTATCAAACACATTTTAGCTTTATAATGTTTCATCAACGTAAATATAAAAAAAATCAAAAAAATACTCAAGTTTAAAGATAGTCGTTATTCCTTAATAAGTACCAACTTCAAACTTCATTATTGAGCTTGCTGTTGATTGTAGATAGTTGAGGCAAATACCATTTGATTAAGCGAGAAATTTTCTATCAAATATATCTTACTTTTATAACGTTTCAGCAATGTAAATATAAAAAAAATTAAAAAAATGCGCAAGTTTAAAAATAGTCGTTATTTCTTGATAAGTACCAAATTCAAACTTCATTCTTGAGCTTGCTAAAGATTTTAAATAGTTTA
Source organism: Tribolium confusum (assembly GCA_029207805.1). Classification (NCBI taxonomy): domain Eukaryota; kingdom Metazoa; phylum Arthropoda; class Insecta; order Coleoptera; family Tenebrionidae; genus Tribolium; species Tribolium confusum. The sequence goes on along the minus strand of JALGAY010000071.1, from coordinate 92,075 downwards.
AGCAAGTACTATTCGATTGAGCAGGATATTTTCTATCAAACACATTCTAGTTTTATAAAGTTTCAGCAATGTAAATATAAAAAAAATTAAAAAAATACGCAAGTTTAAAAAGAGTAGTTATTTCTTGATAAATACCAATTTCAAACATCATTCTTGAGCTTAGTATTAACTGTAGATGGTTAAAACAAATACTATTTGAAATAGCAAGAAATTTTTTATTAAATGTATCTTATTTTTGTAACGTTTCAACAATGTAAATATAAAAAAAATCAAAAAAATACGCAAGTTTAAAGATAGTCGTTATTCCTTGATAAGTACCAATTTCAAACTTCATTCTTGAGCTTGCTATTAGCTGTATGTAGTTAAAGCAAATACCGTTCGATTAAGCAGGAAATTTTCTATCAAATACGTCTTATTTTTATAACGTTTTAGCAATGTAAATATAAAAAAAATTAAAAAAATGCGCAAGTTCAAAAATAGTCGTTATTCTTTGATAAGTACCAATTTCAAACTTTATTATTGAGCTTGCTATTAATTGTAGATGGTTGGCACAAGTACCATTCGATTGAGCAGAAAATTTTTCATTAAATACATTCTACCCTTATAACGTTTCGACAATGTAAATATAAAAAAAAGCAAAAAAATTCGCAAGTTTAAAGAGAGTCGTTATTTCTTGATAAATACCAATTTCAAACTTTATTCTTTAGCTTGCTATTAATTGCAGAAGGTTGAGACAAGTACCATTCGATTGAGCAGGAAATTTTCTATCAAATACATCTTACTTTTATAACGTTTCAGCAATGTAAATATAAAAAAAATTAAAAAAATACGCAAGTTTAAATAGAGTCGTTATTTCTTGATAAATACCAATTTCAAACTTCATTTTTGAGTATGCTATTGATTGTAAATAGTTAAAGCAAGTACTATTTGATTAGGCAAAATATTTTCTATCAAACACATTTAAGTTTTATAATGTTTCAGCAATGTAAATATAAAAAAAATTAAAAAAATGCGCAAGTTTAAAAATAGTCGTTATTTCTTGATAAGTACCAATTTTAAACTTCATTCTTGAGCTTGCTATTGATCCTAAATGGTTAAAGCAAGTAATATTCGATTAAGCAGGATATTTTCTATCAAACACATTCTAGTTTTATAAAGTTTCAGCAATGTAAATATAAAAAAAATTAAAAAAATACGCAAGTTTAAAAAGAGTCGTTATTTCTTGATAAATACTAACTTCAAACTTCATTCTGGAGCTTGCTATTGATTGTAGATGGCTGAAGCAAGTATTATGCGATTAAGCAGGATATTTTCTATCAAACACATTTTAGTTTTATAACGTTTCAGCAATATAAATATAAAAAAAATTAAAAAAATGCGCAAGTTTAAAAATAGTCGTTATTCCTTGATAAGTACCAACTTCAAACTTCATTTTTGAGCTTGCTGCTGAATTTAAATGGTTGAAGCAAGTAGTATTTGATTAAGCAAGATATTTTCTATTGAACACATTCTAGTTTTGTAAAGTTTTAGCAATGTAAATATAAAAAAAATCAAAACAATCCGCAAGTTTAAAAAGAGTCGTTATTTCTTGATAAATGCCAATTTCAAATTTCATTCTTGAACTTGCTATTGATTGTAGATGGCTGAAGCAAGTATTATTCGATTGAGCAGGATATTTTCTATTAAACACATTTAATTTTTATAACGTTTCAACAATGTAATTATTAAAAAAATCAAAAAAATACGCAAGTTTATAGAGAGTCGATATTTCTTGATAAGTAGCAAATTTAAACTTCATTCTTGAGCTTGCTCTTAGCTGTATGTGGTTGAAGCAAATACCATTCGATTAAGCAGGAAATTTTCTATCAAATAGATTTTACTTTTATAACGTTTCAGCAATGTAAATATAAAAAAAATTAAAAAAATGCGCAAGTTTAAAAACAGTCGTTATTACTTGATAAGTACCAATTTCAAACTTCATTCTTGAGCTTGCTATTGATTTTAAATGGTTGAAGCAAGTAATATTCGATTGAGCAGGATATTTTCTATTAAACACATTCTAGTTTTATAAAATTTCAGCAATGTAAATATAAAAAAAATCAAAAAAATACGCAAGTTTAAAAAGAGTCGTTATTTCTTGATAAATGCCAATTTCAAACTTCATTCTTGAGCTTGCTATTGATTGTAGATGGCTGAAGCAAGTACTATTTGATTGTACAAGACATTTTCTATCAAACGCATTTTAGTTTTATAACGTTTCAGCAATGTAATTATAAAAAAAATTAAAAAAATATGCAAGTTTAAAAATAGTTGTTATTCCTTGATAAATACCAATTTCAAACTTCATTTTTGAGCTTGTTATTAATTGTAGGTGGTTAAAGCAAATACCATTCGATTAATCAGAAGCTTTTCTATCAAATATATCTTACTTTTATAACGTTTCAGCAATGTAAATATAAAAAAAATTAAAAAAATGCGCAAGTTTAAATAGAGTCGTCATTTCTTGATAAATACCAATTTCAAACTTCATTTTTGAGTATGATATTAATTGTAGATTGTTGAAGCAATTACCATTTGATTAACCAGGATATTTTCTATCAAACACATTTTAGTTTTATAATGTTTCAGCAATGTAAATATAAAAAAAAATTATAAAAATACGCAAGTTTAAAGATAGTCGTTATTTCTTAATAAGTACCAATTTCAAACTTCATTTTTGAGCTTGCTGTTAATTGTAGATTGTTGAAGCAAATACCACTCGATTAGGCAGGAAATTTTTTATCAACTATATCTTACTTTTATAACGTTTCAGCAATGTAATTATAAAAAAAAATTAAAAAATGCGCAAGTTCAAAAATAGTCGTTATTTCTTGATAAGTACCAATTTTAAACTTCAATTTTGAGCTTGCTATTGATTTTAAATGGTTAAAGCAAGTAATATTCGATTGAGCAGGATATTTTTTATCAAACACATTCTAGTTTTATAAAGTTTCAGCAATGTAAATATAAAAAAAATTAAAAAAATACGCAAGTTTAAAAAGAGTCGTTATTTCTTGATAAATACCGATTTCAAACTTCATTCTTGAGCTTGCTATTGATTGTAGATGGCTGAAGCAAGTATTATTCAATTGACCAGGATATTTTCTATTAAACACATTTAATTTTTATAACGTTTCAGCAATGTAAATATTAAAAAAATCAAAAAAATACGCAAGTTTATAGATAGTCGATATTCCTTGATAAGTAGCAATTTTAAACTTCATTCTTGAGCTTGCTCTTAGCTGTATGTGGTTGAAGCAAATACCATTCGATTAAGCAGGAAATTTTCTATTTAATAAATTTTACTTTTATAATGATTCGGCAATGTAAATATAAAAAAAATTAGAAAAATGCGCAAGTTTAAAAATAGTCGTTATTCCTTGATAAGTACCAACTTCAAACTTCATTCTTGAGCTTGCTACTGATTTTAAATGGTTGAAGCAAGTAATATTTGATTAAGCAAAATATTTTCTATTAAACGCCATCTAGTTTTGTAAAGTTTCAGCAATGTAAATATAAAAAAAATTAAAAAAATACGCAAGTTTAAAAAGAGTCGTTATTTCTTGATAAATACCAACTTCAAACTTCATTCTTGAGCTTGCTATTGATTGTAGATGGCTGAAGCAAGTATTATTCGATTGACCAGGATATTTTCTATTAAACACATTTAATTTTTATAACGTTTCAACAATGTAAATATTAAAAAAATCAAAAAAATACGCAAGTTTATAGATAGTCGATATTCCTTGATAAGTAGCAACTTTAAACTTTATTCTTGAGCTTGCTCTTAGCTGTATGTGGTTGAAGCAAACACCATTCGATTAAGCGGGAAATTTTCTATCAAATAAATTTTACTTTTATAATGTTTCGGCAATGTAAATATAAAAAAAATTAGAAAAATGCGCAAGTTTAAAAATAGTCGTTATTCCTTGATAAGTACCAACTTCAGACTTCATTCTTGAGCTTGCTATTGATTTTAAATGGTTGAAGCTAGTAATATTTGATTGAGCAGGATATTTTATATCAAACACATTCTAGTTTTGTAAAGTTTCGGCAATGTAAATATAAAAATAATCAAAAAAATACGCAAGTTTAAAAAGAGTCGTTATTTCTTGATAAATACCAATTTCAAACTTCATTCTTGAGCTTGCTATTGATTGTAGATTGCAGAAGCAAGTACTATTCAATTAAACAGAACATTTTCTATCAAACACATTTTAGTTTTATAACGTTTCAGCAATGTAATTATAAAAAAAATTAAAATAATGCGCAAGTTTATAAATAGTCGTTATTTCTTGATAAGTACCAATTTCAAACTTCATTCTTGAGCTTGCTATTAATTGTAAATGGTTAAAGCAAATACCATTTGATTAAGCAGAAAATTTTCTATCAAATATATTTTACTTTTATAACGTTTCAGCAATGTAAATAAAAAAAAAATTAAAAAAATACGCAAGTTTAAATAGAGTCGTTATTTCTTGATAAATACCAATTTCAAACTTCATTTTTGAGTATGCTATTGATTGTAGATGGTTGAACTAAGTACTATTTGATTCAGCAAGATATTTTCTATCAAGCACATTTTAGTTTTATAACGTTTCAGCAATGTAAGTATAAAGAAAATCAAAAAAATACGCAAGTTTAAAGATAGTCGTTATTCCTTGATAAGTAGCAATTTCAAACTTCATTCTTGAGCTTGCTCTTAGCTGTATGTGGTTGAAGCAAATACCATTCGATTAAGCAGGAAATTTTCTATCCAATAAATTTTACTTTTATAACGTTTCGGCAATGTAAATATAAAAAAAATTTAAAAAATGCGCAAGTTTAAAAGTAGTCGTTATTCCTTGATAAGTACCAATTTCAAACTTCATTCTTGAGCTTGCTATTGATTTTAAATGGTTGAAGCAAGTACTATTCGATTGAACAGGATATTTTCTATTAAACACGTTTTAGTTTTATAAAGTTTCAGCAATGTAAATATAAAAAAAAACAAAAAAATACGCAAGTTTAAATAGAGTCGTCATTTCTTGATAAATACCAATTTCAAACTTCATTTTTGAGTATGATATTAATTGTAGATTGTTGAAGCAATTACCATTTGATTAACCAGGATATTTTCTATCAAACACATTTTAGTTTTATAATGTTTCAGCAATGTAAATATAAAAAAAAATTATAAAAATACGCAAGTTTAAAGATAGTCGTTATTTCTTAATAAGTACCAATTTCAAACTTCATTTTTGAGCTTGCTGTTAATTGTAGATTGTTGAAGCAAATACCACTCGATTAGGCAGGAAATTTTTTATCAACTATATCTTACTTTTATAACGTTTCAGCAATGTAATTATAAAAAAAAATTAAAAAATGCGCAAGTTCAAAAATAGTCGTTATTTCTTGATAAGTACCAATTTTAAACTTCAATTTTGAGCTTGCTATTGATTTTAAATGGTTAAAGCAAGTAATATTCGATTGAGCAGGATATTTTTTATCAAACACATTCTAGTTTTATAAAGTTTCAGCAATGTAAATATAAAAAAAATTAAAAAAATACGCAAGTTTAAAAAGAGTCGTTATTTCTTGATAAATACCGATTTCAAACTTCATTCTTGAGCTTGCTATTGATTGTAGATGGCTGAAGCAAGTATTATTCAATTGACCAGGATATTTTCTATTAAACACATTTAATTTTTATAACGTTTCAGCAATGTAAATATTAAAAAAATCAAAAAAATACGCAAGTTTATAGATAGTCGATATTCCTTGATAAGTAGCAATTTTAAACTTCATTCTTGAGCTTGCTCTTAGCTGTATGTGGTTGAAGCAAATACCATTCGATTAAGCAGGAAATTTTCTATTTAATAAATTTTACTTTTATAATGATTCGGCAATGTAAATATAAAAAAAATTAGAAAAATGCGCAAGTTTAAAAATAGTCGTTATTCCTTGATAAGTACCAACTTCAAACTTCATTCTTGAGCTTGCTACTGATTTTAAATGGTTGAAGCAAGTAATATTTGATTAAGCAAAATATTTTCTATTAAACGCCATCTAGTTTTGTAAAGTTTCAGCAATGTAAATATAAAAAAAATTAAAAAAATACGCAAGTTTAAAAAGAGTCGTTATTTCTTGATAAATACCAACTTCAAACTTCATTCTTGAGCTTGCTATTGATTGTAGATGGCTGAAGCAAGTATTATTCGATTGACCAGGATATTTTCTATTAAACACATTTAATTTTTATAACGTTTCAACAATGTAAATATTAAAAAAATCAAAAAAATACGCAAGTTTATAGATAGTCGATATTCCTTGATAAGTAGCAACTTTAAACTTTATTCTTGAGCTTGCTCTTAGCTGTATGTGGTTGAAGCAAACACCATTCGATTAAGCGGGAAATTTTCTATCAAATAAATTTTACTTTTATAATGTTTCGGCAATGTAAATATAAAAAAAATTAGAAAAATGCGCAAGTTTAAAAATAGTCGTTATTCCTTGATAAGTACCAACTTCAGACTTCATTCTTGAGCTTGCTATTGATTTTAAATGGTTGAAGCTAGTAATATTTGATTGAGCAGGATATTTTATATCAAACACATTCTAGTTTTGTAAAGTTTCGGCAATGTAAATATAAAAATAATCAAAAAAATACGCAAGTTTAAAAAGAGTCGTTATTTCTTGATAAATACCAATTTCAAACTTCATTCTTGAGCTTGCTATTGATTGTAGATTGCAGAAGCAAGTACTATTCAATTAAACAGAACATTTTCTATCAAACACATTTTAGTTTTATAACGTTTCAGCAATGTAATTATAAAAAAAATTAAAATAATGCGCAAGTTTATAAATAGTCGTTATTTCTTGATAAGTACCAATTTCAAACTTCATTCTTGAGCTTGCTATTAATTGTAAATGGTTAAAGCAAATACCATTTGATTAAGCAGAAAATTTTCTATCAAATATATTTTACTTTTATAACGTTTCAGCAATGTAAATAAAAAAAAAATTAAAAAAATACGCAAGTTTAAATAGAGTCGTTATTTCTTGATAAATACCAATTTCAAACTTCATTTTTGAGTATGCTATTGATTGTAGATGGTTGAACTAAGTACTATTTGATTCAGCAAGATATTTTCTATCAAGCACATTTTAGTTTTATAACGTTTCAGCAATGTAAGTATAAAGAAAATCAAAAAAATACGCAAGTTTAAAGATAGTCGTTATTCCTTGATAAGTAGCAATTTCAAACTTCATTCTTGAGCTTGCTCTTAGCTGTATGTGGTTGAAGCAAATACCATTCGATTAAGCAGGAAATTTTCTATCCAATAAATTTTACTTTTATAACGTTTCGGCAATGTAAATATAAAAAAAATTTAAAAAATGCGCAAGTTTAAAAGTAGTCGTTATTCCTTGATAAGTACCAATTTCAAACTTCATTCTTGAGCTTGCTATTGATTTTAAATGGTTGAAGCAAGTACTATTCGATTGAACAGGATATTTTCTATTAAACACGTTTTAGTTTTATAAAGTTTCAGCAATGTAAATATAAAAAAAAACAAAAAAATACGCAAGTTTAAAAAGAGTCGTTATTTCTTGATAAATACCAATTTCAAACTTCATTCTTGAGCTTGCTATTGACTGTAGATGATTGAGGCAAATACTATTTAATTGAGCAGGATATTTTCTATCAAACACGTTTAATTTTTATAACGTTTCAGCAATGTAATTATTAAAAAAATCAAAAAAATACGCAAGTTTATAGATAGTCGATATTCCTTGATAAGTAGCAATTTTAAACTTCATTCTTGAGCTTGCTCTTAGCTGTATGTGGTTGAAGCAAATACCATTCGATTAAGCAGGAAATTTTCTATCAAATAAATTTTACTTTTATAACGTTTCAGCAATGTAAATATAAAAAAAAATTAAAAAAATGCGCAAGTTTAAAAATAGTCGTTATTCCTTGATAAGTACCAATTTCAAACTTCATTCTTGAGCTTGCTATTGATTTTGAATGGTTGAAGCAAGTAATATTCGATTGAGCAGGATATTTTCTATTAAACACATTCTAGTTTTATAAAGTTTCAGCAATGTAAATATAAAAAAAATCAAAAAAATACGCAAGTTTAAAAAGAGTCGTTATTTCTTGATAAATACCAATTTCAAACTTCATTCTTGAGCTTGCTATTGATTGTAGATGGCTGAAGCAAGTACTATTTGATTGAACAAGACATTTTCTATTAAACACATTTTAGTTTTATAACGTTTCAGCAATGTAATTATAAAAAAAATTAAAAAAATGCGCAAGTTTAAAAATAGTCGTTATTCCTTGATAAGTACCAATTTCAAACTTCATTCTTGAGCTTGCTATTAATTGTAAATGGTTAAAGCAAATACCATTCGATTAAGGAGAAAATTTTCTATCAAATATATTTTACTTTTATAACGTTTCAGCAATATAAATATAAAAAAAATTAAAAAAATGCACAAGTTTAAATAGAGTCGTTATTTCTTGATAAATACCAATTTCAAACTTCATTTTTGAGTATGATATTAATTGTAGATTGTTGAAGCAATTACCATTTGATTAACCAGGATATTTTCTATCAAACACATTTTAGTTTTATAATGTTTCAGCAATGTAAATATAAAAAAAATTAAAAAAAAACGCAAGTTTAAAGATAGTCGTTATTCCTTAATAAGTACCAATTTCAAACTTCATTTTTGAGTATGATATTAATTGTAGATTGTTGAAGCAATTACCGTTTGATTAACCAGGATATTTTCTATCAAACACATTTTAGTTTTATAATGTTTCAGCAAAGTAAATATAAAAAAAATTAAAAAAAAAACGCAAGTTTAAAGATAGTCGTTATTCCTAAATAAGTACCAATTTCAAACTTCATTTTTGAGCTTGCTGTTAATTGTAGATGGTTGAAACAAGTACCATTCGATTGAGCAGAAAATTTTCTATCAAATATATTCTACTTTTATAACGTTTTAACAATGTAAATTTAAAAAAAAAATTAAAAAAATACGCAAGTTTAAATAGAGTCGTTATTTATTGATAAATACCAATTTCAAACTTCATTTTTGAGTATGCTATTGATTGTAAATTTTTGAAGCAATTACCATTTGATTAGGCAGGATATTTTCTATCAAACACATTTTAGCTTTATAATGTTTCAACGATGTAAATATAAAAAAAATTAAAAAAAAACGCAAGTTTAAATATAGTCGTTATTCCTTAATAAGTACCAATTTCAAACTTCATTTTTGAGCTTGCTGTTAATTGTAGATGGTTGAAGCAAATACCATTCGATTAAACAGAAAATTTTTTATCAACTGTGTCTTACTTTTATAACGTTTCAGCAATGTAAATATAAAAAAAATTTAAAAAATGCGCAAGTTTAAAAATAGTCGTTATTTCTTGATAAGTACCAATTTTAAACTTCATTTTTGAGCTTGCTATTAATTTTAAATAGTTAAAGCAAGTAATATTCGATTGAGCAGGATATTTTCTAACAAACACATTTTAGTTTTATAAAATTTCAGCAATGTAAATATAAAAAAAATTAAAAAAATATGCAAGTTTAAAAAGAGTTGTTATGATAAATACTAATTTCAAACTTCATTCTTGAGCTTGCTATTGATTGTAGATGGCTGAAGCAAGTATTATGCGATTAAGAAGGATATTTTCTATCAAACACATTTTAGTTTTATAACGTTTTAGCAATGTAAATATAAAAAAAATTAAAAAAATGCGCAAGTTTAAAAATAGTCGTTATTCCTTGATAAGTACCAACTTCAAACTTCATTCTTGAGCTTGCTACTGATTTTAAATGGTTGGAACAAGTAATATTTGATTAAGCAAAATATTTTCTATTAAACACATTCTAGTTTTGTAAAGTTTCAGCAATGTAAATATAAAAAAAATCAAAAAAATACGCAAGTTTAAAAAGAGTCGTTATTTCTTGATAAATACCAATTTCAAACTTCATTCTTGAGCTTGCTATTGATTGTAGATGGCTGAAGCAAGTATTATTCGATTGACCAGGATATTTTCTATTAAACACATTTAATTTTTATAACGTTTCAGCAATGTAAATATTTAAAATATCAAAAAAATACGCAAGTTTATAGATAGTCGATATTCCTTGATAAGTAGCAATTTTAAACTTCATTCTTGAGCTTGCTCTTAGCTGTATGTGGTTGAAGCAAATACCATTCGATTAAGCAGGAAATTTTCTATCAAATAAATTTTACTTTTATAATGTTTCGGCAATGTAAATATAAAAAAAATTAGAAAAATGCGCAAGTTTAAAAATAGTCGTTATTCCTTGATAAGTACCAACTTCAGACTTCATTCTTGAGCTTGCTATTGATTTTAAATGGTTGAAGCTAGTAATATTTGATTGAGCAGGATATTTTATATCAAACACATTCTAGTTTTGTAAAGTTTCAGCAATGTAAATATAAAAAAAATCAAAAAAATACGCAAGTTTAAAAAGAGTCGTTATTTCCTGATAAATACCAATTTCAAACTTCATTCTTGAGCTTGCTATTAATTGTAGATTGCAGAAGCAAGTACTATTCAATTAAAGAGAACATTTTCTATCAAACACATTTTAGTTTTATAACGTTTCAGCAATGTAATTATAAAAAAAATTAAAACAATATGCAAGTTTATAAATAGTCGTTATTTCTTGATAAGTACCAATTTCAAACTTCATTCTTGAGCTTGCTATTAATTGTAAATGGTTAAAGCAAATACCGTTTGATTAAGCAGAAAATTTTCTATCAAATATATTTTACTTTTATAACGTTTCAGCAATGTAAATATAAAAAAAATTAAAAAAATACGCAAGTTTAAATAGAGTCGTTATTTCTTGATAAATACCAATTTCAAACTTCATTCTTGAGTATGCTATTGATTGTAGATGGTTGAAGCAAGTACTATTTGATTCAGCAAGATATTTTCTATCAAGCACATTTTAGTTTTATAACGTTTCAGCAATGTAAATATAAAGAAAATCAAAAAAATACGCAAGTTTAAAGATAGTCGTTATTTCCTGATAAGCAGCAATTTCAAACTTCATTGTTGAGCTTGCTCTTAGCTGTATGTGGTTGAAGCAAATACCATTCGATTAAGCAGGAAATTTTCTATCAAATAGATTTTACTTTTATAAGTTTCGGCAATGTAAATATAAAAAAAATTAGAAAAATGCGCAAGTTTAAAAATAGTCGTTATTCCTTGATAAGTACCAATTTCAAACTTCATTCTTGAGCTTGCTATTGATTTTAAATGGTTGAAGCAAGTACTATTCGATTGAACAGGATATTTTCTATTAAACACGTTTTAGTTTTATAAAGTTTCAGCAATGTAAATATAAAAAAAATCAAAAAAATACGCAAGTTTAAAAAGAGTCGTTATTTCTTGATAAATACCAATTTCAAACTTCATTCTTGAGCTTGCTATTGACTGTAGATGGTTGAAGCAAATACTATTTAATTGAGCAGGATATTTTCTATCAAACTCATTTTTGCTTTATAGTTTCAGCAATGTAAATATAAAAAAAATTAAAAAAATACGCAAGTTTAAAAATAGTCGTTATTCCTTGATAAGAACCAACTTCAAACTTCATTCTTGAGCTTGCTATTAATTGTAAATGGCTAAAACAAATACCATTCGATTAAGCAGGAAATTTTTTATCAAAGATTTTTTACTCTTATAACGTTTCAGCAATGTAAATATAAAAAATAAAATAAAAAAATGCGCAAGTTTAAAAATAGTCGTTATTTCTTGATAAATACCAATTTCAAATTTTATTCTTGAGCTTGCTATTAACTGTAGATAGTTAAAGCAAATACCATTTGATTAAACAGGAAATTTTCTATCAAATATTTCTTAATTTTATAACGTTTCAGCAATGTAAATATAAAAAAAACAAAAAAATACGCAAGATTAAAGATAGTCGTTATTCCTTGATAAGTAGCAATTTCAAACTTCATTCTTGAGCTTGTTCTTAGCTGTATGTGGTTGAAGCAAATACCATTCGATTAAGCAGGAAATTTTCTATCATATAAATTTTACTTTTATAACGTTTCAGCAATGTAAATATAAAAAAAATTAAAAAAATTCGCAAGTTTAAATATAGTCGTTATTCCTTGATAAGTACCAACTTCAAACTTCATTCTTGAGCTTGCTGTTAATTGTAGATAGTTGAAGCAAATACCATTCGATTAAACAGAAATTTTTTTATCAAATATATTTTACTTTTATAACGTTTCAGCAATGTAAATATAAAAAAAATTAAAAAAATGCGCAAGTTTAAAAAGTCGTTATTCCTTGGTAAGTACCAACTTCAAACTTCATTTTTGAGCTTGCTATTGATTTTAAATGGTTGAGGCAAGTACTATTCGATTGAGCAGGATATTTTCTATCAAACACATACTAGTTTTATAAAGTTTTAGAAATGTAAATATAAAAAAAAATAAAAAAATGCGTAAGTTTAATAATAGTCGTTATTCCTTGATAAGTACCAATTTCAAACTTCATTCTTGAGCTTGCTATTGATTGTAGATAGCTAATGTAAGTATTATTCGATTAAGCAAGATATTTTCTATCAAACACATTTTAGTTTTATAACGTTTCAGCAATGTAAATATAAAAAAATTAAAAAAATGCGCAAGTTTAAAAATAGTCGTTATTCCTTGATAAGTACCAACTTTAAACTTCATTCTTGAGCTTGCTATTAAATGTAAAGGGTTAAAGCAAATACCGTTCGATTAAGCAGGAAATTTTCTATTAAATATATCTTACTTTTATAACGTTTCAGCAATGTAAATATAAAAAAAATTAAATAAATACGCAAGTTTAAAAAGAGTCGTTATTTCTTGATAAATACCAACTTCAAACTTCATTCCTGAGCTTGCTATTAATTGTGGATGGTTGAAACAAATATCGTTCGATTAAGCAAAAAATTTTCTATCAAATATATCTTATTTTTATAACGTTTCAGCAATGTAAATATAAAAAAAATCAAAAAAATACGCAAGTTTAAAGATAGTCGTTATTTCTTGATAAGTACCAATTTCAAAATTTATTCTTGAGCTTTCTATAAATTGTAGATGGTTAAAACAAAAACCATTCGATTGACCGAAAAATTTTGTATTAAATACTATAATAAGTTTAAAAATAGTTGTTATTTCTTGATAAGTACCAATTTCAAACTTTATTCTTGAGCTTGCTATTAACTATAGATGGTTGAAACAAATACCATTTGATTGAGCAGGAAATTTTCTATCAAATACATTTTTTTTATAACGTTTCAACAATGTAAATATTACAAAAATCAAAAAAATACGCAAGTTTAAAGAGAGTTGTAATTTCTTGATAAAAACCAATTTTAAACTTTATTCTTGAGCTTGCTATTAATTGCAGATTGTTGAAATAAGTACCATTTGATTGAGCAGAAAATTTTCTAGCAAATACAGCTTACCTTTATACCGTTTCAGCAATGTAATTATAAAAAAAATCAAAAAAATACGCAAGTTTAAAAAGAGTTGTTATTTCTTGATAAATACCAATTTCAAATTTCATTTTTGAGTATGCTATTGATTGTAGATGGTTGAAGCCAGTACTATTTAATTAAACAAGATATTTTCTATCAAACACATTTTAGTTTTAAGTCGTTTTTCCTTAATAAGTACAAATTTCAAACTTCATTTTTGAGCTTGCTGTTAATTGTAGATGGTTAAAGCAAAAACCATTCGATTAAGCAGAAAATTTTTTATTAACTATATCTTACTTTTATAACGTTTCAGCAATGTAAATATAAAAAAAATTTAAAAAATGCGCAAGTTTAAAAATAGTCGTTATTTCTTGATAAGTACCAATTTTAAACTTCATTCATGAGCTTGCTATTGATTTTAAATGGTTAAAGCAAGTAATATTCGATTAAGCAGGATATTTTCTATCAAACACATGTTAGTTTTATAACGTTTCAGCAATGTAAATATAAAAAAAATTAAAAAAATGCGCAAGTTTAAAAATAGTCGTTATTCCTTGATAAGTACCAACTTCAAACTTCAGTCTTGAGCTTGCTACTGATTTTAAATGGTTGAAGCAAGTAATATTTGATTAAACAAGATATTTTCTATTAAACACATTCTTGTTTTGTAAAGTTTCAGCAATGTAAATATAAAAAAAATTAAAAAAATGCGCAAGTTTAAAAACAGTCGTTATTCCTTGATAAGTACCAATTTCAAACTTCATTCTTGAGCTTGCTATTGATTTTAAATGGTTGAAGCAAGTAATATTCAATTGAGCAGGATATTTTCCATTAAACACGTTCTAGTTTTATAAAGTTTCAGCAATGTAAATATAAAAAAAATCAAAAAAACACGCAAGTTTATAGATAGTCGATATTCCTTGATAAGTAGCAATTTTAGTAGCAATTTAACAATTTTACTTTTATAATGTTTCGGCAATGTAAATATAAAAAAAATTAGAAAAATGCGCAAGTTTAAAAATAGTCGTTATTCCTTGATAAGTACCAATTTCAGACTTCATTCTTGAGCTTGCTATTAATTTTAAATGGTTAAAGCAAGTAATATTTGATTGAAGAGGATATTTTATATCAAACACATTCTAGTTTTGTAAAGTTTCAGCAATGTAAATATAAAAAAAATCAAAAAAATACGCAAGTTTAAAAAGAGTCGTTATTTCTTGATAAATACCAATTTCAAACTTCATTCTTGAGCTTGCTATTGACTGTAGATGGCTGAAGCAAGTACTATTCGATTAAACAGGACATTTTCTATCAAACACATTTTAGTTTTATATCGTTTCAGCAATGTAATTATAAAAAAAATTAAAAAAATGCGCAAGTTTATAAATAGTCGTTATTTCTTGATAAGTACCAATTTCAAACTTCGTTCTTGAGCTTGCTATTAATTGTAAATGGTTAAAGCAAACACCATTTGATTAAGCAGAAAATTTTCTATCAAATATATTTTACTTTTATAACGTTTCAGCAATGTAAATATAAAAAAAATTAAAAAAATGCGCAAGTTTAAAAATAGTCGTTATTTCTTGATAAGTACCAATTTCAAACTTTATTCTTGAGCTTGCTATTAATTATAGATGGTTGAAACAAATACCATTTGATTGAGCAAAAAATTTTCTTAAAATACATTTTTTTATAACGTTTCAGCAATGTAAATATAAAAAAATCAAAAAAATACTCAAGTTTAAAGAGAGTTGTTATTTCTTGATAAATACCAATTTCAAACTTTATTCTTAAGCTTGCTATTAATTGCAGATGGTTGAAATAAGTACCATTTGATTGAGCAGAAAATTTTCTATCAAATATATCCTACTTTCATAACGTTTTAGCAATGTAAATATAAAAAAAAATTAAAAAAAAGCGCAAGTTTAAAAATAGTCGTTATTTCTTGATAAGTACCAATTTTAAACTTCATTCTTGAGCTTGCTATTGATTTTAAATGGTTAAAGCAAGTAATATTCGATTAAGCAGGATATTTTCTATCAAACACATTCTAGTTTTATAAAGTTTCAGCAATGTAAATATAAAAAAAAATTAAAAAAATGCGCAAGTTTAATAATAGTCGTTATTCCTTGATAAGTACCAACTTCAAACTTTATTCTTGAGCTTGCTATTAATTGTAAATGGTTACAGCTAATACCATTTGATTAAACAGGTAATTTTCTATTAAATATATCTTACCCTTATAACGTTTCAGCAATGTAAATATAAAAAAAAAACAAAAAAATGCGCAAGTTTAAAAAGAGTCGTTATTTCTTGATAAATACTAATTTCAAACTTCATTTTTGAGTATACTATTAATTGTAGTTGACTGAAGCAAGTACCATTTGATTAACCAGGATATTTTCTATCAAACACATTTTAGTTTTATAATGTTTCAGCAATGTAAATATAAAAAAAATTTAAAAAAATACGCAAGTTTAAAGATAGTCGTTATTTCTTAATAAGTACCAATTTCAAACTTCATTTTTGAGTATGCTATTAATTGTAGATGACTGAAGCAAGTACCATTTGATTAACCAGGATATTTTCTATCAAACACATTTTAGTTTTATAATGTTTCAACAATGTAAATATAAAAAAAATTAAAAAAATACGCAAGTTTAAAGATAGTCGTTATTCCTTAATAAGTACCAATTTCAAACTTCATTTTTGAGCTTGCTGTTAATTGTAAATGGTTGAAGCAAATACCATTCGATTAAGCAGGAAATTTTTCATCAACTATATCTTACTTTTATAACGTTTCAGCAATGTAAATATAAAAAAAATTTAAAAAATTCGCAAGTTTAAAAATAGTCGTTATTTCTTGATAAGTATCAATTTTAAACTTCATTCTTGAGCTTGCTATTGATTTTAAATGGTTAAAGCAAGTAGTATTCGATTGAGCAGGATATTTTCTATTAAACACATTCTAGTTTTGTAAAGTTTCAGCAATGTAAATATAAAAAAAATCAAAAAAATCCGCAAGTTTAAAAAGAGTCCTTATTTCTTGAGAAATACCAATTTCAAACTTCATTATTGAGCTTGCTATTGATTGCAGATGGCTGAAGCAAGTATTATGCGATTAAGCAGGATATTTTCTATCAAACACATGTTAGCTTTATAACGTTTCAGCAATGTAAATATAAAAAAAATTAAAAAAATGCGCAAGTTTAAAAATAGTCGTTATTCTTTGATAAGTACCAACTTCAAACTTCATTCTTGAGCTTGCTACTGATTTTAAATGGTTGAAGCAAGTAATATTTGATTAAGCAAAATATTTTCTATTAAACACATTCTAGTTTTGTAAAGTTTCAGCAATGTAAATATAAAAAAAATCAAAAAAATCCGCAAGTTTAAAAAGAGTAGTTATTTCTTGATAAATACCAATTTCAAACTTCATTCTTGAGCTTGCTATTAATTGTAGATGGCTGAAGCAAGTATTATGCGATTAAGCAGGATATTTTCTATTAACTACATTTAATTTTTATAACGTTTTAGCAATGTAAATATTAAAAAAATCAAAAAAATACGCAAGTTTATAGATAGTCGATATTCCTTGATAAGTAGCAATTTTAAACTTCATTCTTGAGCTTGCTCTTAGCTGTATGTGGTTGAAGCAAATACCATTCGATTAAGCAGGAAATTTTCTATTTAATAAATTTTACTTTTATAATGATTCGGCAATGTAAATATAAAAAAAATTAGAAAAATGCGCAAGTTTAAAAATAGTCGTTATTCCTTGATAAGTACCAATTTCAGACTTCATTCTTGAGCTTGCTATTGATTTTAAATGGTTGAAGAAAGTAATATTTGATTGAAGAGGATATTTTATATCAAACGCATTTTAGTTTTGTGAAGTTTCAGCAATGTAAATATAAAAAAAATCAAAAAAATCCGCAAGTTTAAAAAGAGTCGTTATTTCTTGATAAATACCAATTTCAAACTTCATTCTTGAACTTGCTATTGATTGTAGATGGCTGAAGCAAGTATTATTCGATTGAGCAGGATATTTTCTATTAAACACAATTAATTTTTATAACGTTTCAGCAATGTAATTATTAAAAAAATCAAAAAAATACCCAAGTTTATAGATAGTCGATATTCCTTGATAAGTAGCAATTTTAAACTTCATTCTTGAGCTTGCTCTTAGCTGTATGTGGTTGAAGCAAATACCATTCGATTAAGCAGAAAATTTTCTATCAAATAAATTTTACTTTTATAACGTTTCAGCAATGTAAATATAAAAAAAATTAAAAAAATGCGCAAGTTAAAAATAGTCGTTATTCCTTGATAAGTACCAATTTCAAACTTCATTCTTGAGCATGCTATTGATTTTAAATGGTTGAAGCAAGTAATATTCGATTGAGCAGGATATTTTCTATTAAAAACATTCTAGTTTTATAAGGTTTCAGCAATGTAAATATAAAAAAAATCAAAAAAATACGCAAGTTTAAAAAGAGTCGTTATTTCTTGATAAATACCAATTTCAAACTTCATTCTTGAGCTTTCTATTGATTGTAGATGGCTGAAGCAAGTACTATTTGATTGAACAAGACATTTTCTATCAAACACATTTTAGTTTTATAACGTTTCAGCAATGTAATTATAAAAAAAATTAAAAAAATGCGCAAGTTTAAAAATAGTCGTTATTCCTTGATAAGTACCAATTTCAAACTTCATTCTTGAGCTTGCTATTAACAGTAAATGGTTAAAGCAAATACCATTCGATTAAGGAAAAAATTTTCTATCAAATATATTTTACTTTTATAAGGTTTCAGCAATGTAAATATAAAAAAAATTAAAAAAAACGCAAGTTTAAAGATAGTCGTTATTCCTAAATAAGTACCAATTTCAAACTTCATTTTTGAGCTTGCTGTTAATTGTAGATGGTTGAAACAAGTACCATTCGATTGAGCAGAAAATTTTCTATCAAATGTATTCTACTTTTATAACGTTTTAACAATGTAAATATAAAAAAAAAATTAAAAAAGTACGCAAGTTTAAATAGAGTCGTTATTTATTGATAAATACCAATTTCAAACTTCATTTTTGAGTATGCTATTGATTGTAAATTTTTGGAGCAATTACCATTTGATTAGGCAGGATATTTTCTATCAAACACATTTTAGTTTTATAATGTTTCAGCAATGTAAATATAAAAAAAATTAAAAAAAACGCAAGTTTAAAGATAGTCGTTATTCCTTAATAAGTACCAATTTCAAACTTCATTTTTGAGCTTGCTGTTAACTGTAGATGGTTGAAACAAGTACCATTCGATTGAGCAGAAAATTTTCTATCAAATATATTCTACTTTTATAACGTTTTAACAATGTAAATATAAAAAAAAAATTTTAAAATTGCGCAAGTTTAAAAATAGTCGTTATTCCTTGATAAGTACCAATTTTAAACTTCATTCTTGAGCTTGCTATTGATTTTAAATGGTTAAAGCAAGTAATATTCGATTGAGCAGAATATTTTCTATTAAACACATTCTAGTTTCATAAAGTTCCAGGAATGTAAATATAAAAAAAATTAAAAAAATACCCAAGTTTAAAAAGAGTCGTTATTTCTTGATAAATACCAATTTCAAACTTCATTCTTGAGCTTGCTATTGATTGTAGATGGCCGAAGCAAGTATTATGCGATTAAGCAGGATATTTTCTATCAAACACATTTTAGTTTTATAACGTTTCAACAATGTAAATATAAAAAAAATTAAAAAAATACGCAAGTTTAAAAATAGTCGTTATTCCTTGATAAGTACCAATTTCAAACTTCATTCTTGAGCTTGCTACTGATTTTAAATGGTTGAAGCAAGTAATATTTAATTAAACAAGATATTTTCTATTAAACACATTCTTGTTTTGTTTAGTTTCAGCAATGTAAATATAAAAGAAATCAAAAAAATCCGCAAGTTTAAAAAGAGTCGTTATTTCTTGATGAATACCAATTTCAAACTTCATTCTTGAACTTGCTATTGATTGTAGATGGCTGAAGCAAGTATTATTCGATTGAGCAGGATATTTTCTATTAAACACATTTAATTTTTATAACGTTTCAGCAATGTAATTATTAAAAAAATCAAAAAAATACGCAAGTTTATAGATAGTCGATATTCCTTGATAAGTAGCAATTTTAAACTTCATCCTTAAGCTTGCTCTTAGCTGTATGTGGTTGAAGCAAATACCATTCGATTATGCAGGAAATTTTCTATCAAATATATTCTACTTTTATAACGTTTTAACAATGTAAATATAAAAAAAAATTAAAAAAATACGCAAGTTTAAATAGAGTCGTTATTTATTGATAAATACCAATTTCAAACTTCATTTTTGGGTATGCTATTGATTGTAAATTTTTGAAGCAATTACCATTTCATTAGGCAGGATATTTTCTATCAAACACATTTTAGTTTTATAATGTTTCAGCAATGTAATTATAAAAAAAATTAAAAAAAAGCGCAAGTTTAAAGATAGTCGTTATTCCTTAATAAGTACCAATTTCAAACTTTATTTTTGAGCTTGCTGTTAATTGTAGACAGTTGAAGCAAATACCATTCGATTAAACAGAAAATTTTTTATCAAATATATCTTACTTTTATAACGTTTCAGCAATATAAATAAAAAAAAATTAAAAAAATACGCAAGTTTAAAAAGAGTCGTTATTTCTTGATAAATAATAATTTCAAACTTCATTTTTGAGCTTGATAACAATTGTAGATGGTTGAAATAAATACTATTCGATTAAGCAGAAAATTTTCTATCAAATGTATTTTATTTTTATAACGTTTCGGCAATGTAAATATAAAAAAAATCAAAAAAATGCGCAAGTTTATAAAGAGTCGTTATTTCTTGATAAATACCATATTCAAACTTCATTCTTGAGCTTGCTATTAATTGCAGATGGTTGAAACAAGTACTATTCGATTGAGCAGGATATTTTCTATCAAACACATTTTTTCTATAACGTTTCAGCAATGTAAATATTAAAAAAATCAAAAAAATACGCAAGTTTAAAGAGAGTTGTTATTTCTTGATAAATACCAATTTCAAACTTTATTCTTGAGCTTGCTATTAATTGCAGATGGTTGAAACAAGTACTATTCGATTGAGCAGGAAATTTTCTATTAAATACATTCTACCTTTATAATGTTTTAGCAATGTAAATATAAAAAAAATTAAAAAAATACGCAAGTTTAAATAGAGTCGTTATTTATTGATAAATACCAATTTCAAACTTCATTTTTGAGTATGCTATTGATTGTAAATTTTAGGAGCAATTACCATTTGATTAGGCAGGATATTTTCTATCAAACACATTTTAGTTTTATAATGTTTCAACAATGTAAATATAAAAAAAATTAAAAAAATACGCAAGTTTAAAGATAGTCGTTATTCCTTAATAAGTACCAATTTCAAACTTCATCTTTGAGCTTGCTGTTATTGTAGATGGTTGAAGCAAATACCACTCGATTAAGCAGAAAATTTTTCATCAACTATATCTTACTTTTATAACGTTTCAGCAATGTAAATATAAAAAAAAATTAAAAAATGCGCAAGTTTAAAAATAGTCGTTATTTCTTGATAAGTACCAATTTTAAACTTCATTCTTGAGCTTGCTATTGATTTTAAATGGTTAAAGCAAGTAGTATTCGATTGAGCAGGATATTTTCTATTAAACACATTTAATTCTTGTAACGTTTCAGCAATGTAATTATTAAAAAAATCAAAAAAATACGCAAGTTTATAGATAGTCGATATTTCTTGATAAGTAGCAATTTTAAACTTCATTCTTGAGCTTGCTCTTAGCTGTATGTGGTTGAAGCAAATACCATTCGATTAAGCAGGAAATTTTCTATCAAATAGATTTTACTTTTATAACGTTTCAGCAATGTAAATATAAAAAAAATTAAAAAAATTCGCAAGTTTAAAAACCGTCGTTATTCCTTGATAAGTACCAATTTCAAACTTCATTCTTGAGCTTGCTATTGATTTTAAATGGTTGAAGCAAGTAATATTCAATTGAGCAGGATATTTTCTATTAAACACATTCTAGTTTTATAAAGTTTCAGCAATGTAAATATAAAAAAAATCAAAAAAATACGCAAGTTTAAAAAGAGTCGTTATTTCTTGATAAATACCAATTTCAAACTTCATTCTTGAGCTTGCTATTGATTGTAGATGGCTGAAGCAAGTACTATTTGATTGAACAAGATATTTTCTATCAAACACATTTTAGTTTTATAACGTTTCAGCAATGTAATTATAAAAAAAATTAAAAAAATGTGCAAGTTTAAAAATAGTCGTTATTCCTTGATAAACAAACTTCATTCTTGAGCTTGCTATTAATTGTAAATGGTTAAAGCAAATACCATTCGATTAATCAAAAACTTTTCTATCAAATATATTTTACTTTTATAACGTTTCAGCAATGTAAATATAAAAAAAATTAAAAAAATGCGCAAGTTTAAATAGAGTCGTTATTTCTTGATAAATACCAATTTCAAACTTCATTTTTGAGTATGATATTAATTGTAGATTGTTGAAGCAATTACCATTTGATTAACCAGGATATTTTCTATCAAACACATTTTAGTTTTATAATGTTTCAGCAATGTAAATATAAAAAAAATTAAAAAAAAACGCAAGTTTAAAGATAGTCGTTATTCCTTAATAAGTACCAATTTCAAACTTCATTTTTGAGTATGATATTAATTGTAGATTGTTAAAGCAATTACCATTTGATTAACCAGGATATTTTATATCAAACACATTTTAGTTTTATAATGTTTCAGCAATGTAAATATAAAAAAAATTAAAAAAAAACGCAAGTTTAAAGATAGTCGTTATTCCTTAATATGTACCAATTTCAAACTTCATTTTTGAGCTTGCTGTTAATTGTAGATGGTTGAAACAAGTACCATTCGATTGAGCAGAAAATTTTCTATCAAATATATTCTACTTTTATAACGTTTTAACAATGTAAATATAAAAAAAAAATTAAAAAAATACGCAAGTTTAAATAGAGTCGTTATTTATTGATAAATACCAATTTCAAACTTTATTTTTGAGTATGCTATTGATTGTAAATTTTTGAAGCAATTACCATTTGATTAGGCAGGATATTTTCTATCAAACACATTTTAGTTTTATAATGTTTCAACAATGTAAATATAAAAAAAATTAAAAAAATACGCAAGTTTAAAGATAGTCGTTATTCCTTAATAAGTACAAATTTCAAACTTCATTTTTGAGCTTGCTGTTAATTGTAGATGGTTAAAGCAAAAACCGTTCGATTAAGCAGAAAATTTTTTATTAACTGTATCTTACTTTTATAACGTTTCAGCAATGTAAATATAAAAAAAATTAAAAAAATGCTCAAGTTTAAAAATAGTCGTTATTCCTTGATAAGTACCAATTTCAAACTTCATTCTTGAGCTTGCTACTGATTTTAAATGGTTGAAGCAAGTAATATTTGATTAAGCAAAATATTTTCTATTAAACACATTCTAGTTTTGTAAAGTTTCAGCAATGTAAATATAAAAAAAATCAAAAAAATACGCAAGTTTAAAAAGAGTCGTTATTTCTTGATAAATACCAATTTCAAATTTCATTCTTGAGCTTGCTATTGATTGTAGATGGCTGAAGCAAGTATTAGTCAATTGAGCAAGATATTTTCTATTAAACACATTTAATTTTTATATCGTTTTAGCAATGTAAATATTAAAAAAATCAAAAAAATACGCAAGTTTATAGATAGTCGATATTCCTTGATAAGTAGCAATTTTAGTAGCAATTTAACAATTTTACTTTTATAATGTTTCGGCAATGTAAATATAAAAAAAATTAGAAAAATGCGCAAGTTTAAAAATAGTCGTTATTCCTTGATAAGTACCAATTTCAGACTTCATTCTTGAGCTTGCTATTGATTTTAAATGGTTAAAGCAAGTAATATTTGATTGAAGAGGATATTTTATATCAAACACATTCTAGTTTTGTAAAGTTTCAGCAATGTAAATATAAAAAAAATCAAAAAAATACGCAAGTTTAAAAAGAGTCGTTATTTCTTGATAAATACCAATTTCAAACTTCATTCTTGAGCTTGCTATTGACTGTAGATGGCTGAAGCAAGTACTATTCGATTAAACAAGACATTTTCTATCAAACACATTTTAGTTTTATATCGTTTCAGCAATGTAATTATAAAAAAAATTAAAAAAATGCGCAAGTTTATAAATAGTCGTTATTTCTTGATAAGTACCAATTTCAAACTTCATTCTTGAGCTTGCTATTAATTGTAAATGGTTAAAGCAAACACCATTTGATTAAGCAGAAAATTTTCTATCAAATATATTTTACTTTTATAACGTTTCAGCAATGTAAATATAAAAAAAATTAAAAAAATGCGCAAGTTTAAAAATAGTCGTTATTTCTTGATAAGTACCAAATTTAAACTTCATTCTTGAGTTTGCTATTGATTTTAAATGGTTAAAGCAAGTAATATTCGATTAAGCAGGATATTTTCTATCAAACACATTCTAGTTTTATAAAGTTTCAGCAATGTAAATATAAAAAAAAACAAAAAAATGCGCAAGTTTAAAAAGAGTCGTTATTTCTTGATAAATACTAATTTCAAACTTCATTTTTGAGTATACTATTAATTGTAGATGACTGAAGCAAGTACCATTGGATTAACAATGTAAATATAAAAAAAAATTAAAAAAATACGCAAGTTTAAAGATAGTCGTTATTTCTTAATAAGTACCAATTTCAAACTTCATTTTTGAGCTTGCTGTTAAGTGTAGATGGTTGAAGCAAATACCACTCGATTAGGCAGGAAATTTTTTATCAACTATATCTTACCTTTATAACGTTTCAGCAATGTAAATATAAAAAAAAATTAACAAATGCGCAAGTTTAAAAATAGTCGTTATTTCTTGATAAGTACCAAATTTAAACTTCATTTTCGAGCTTGCTATTGATTTTAAATGGTTAAAGCAAGTAATATTCGATTGAGCAGGATATTTTCTATCAAACACATTCTAGTTTTATAAAGTTTTGGCAACGTAAATATAAAAAAAATTAAAAAAATACGCAAGTTTAAAAAGAGTCGTTATTTCTTGATAAATACTAACTTCAAACTTCATTCTTGAGCTTGCTATTGATTGTAGATGGCTGAAGCAAGTATTATGCGATAAAGCAGGAGATTTTCTAATAAACACATTCTAGTTTTGTAAAGTTTCAGCAATGTAAATATAAAAAAAATCAAAAAAATACGCAAGTTTAAAAAGAGTCGTTATTTCTTGAAAAATACCAATTTCAAACTTCATTCTTGAGCTTGCTATTGATTGTAGATGGCTGAAGCAAGTATTATTCAATTGACCAGGATATTTTCTATTAAACACATTTAATTTTTATAACGTTTCAGCAATGTAAATATTAAAAAAATCAAAAAAATACGCAAGTTTATAGATAGTCGATATTCCTTAATAAGTAGCAATTTTAAACTTCATTCTTGAGCTTGCTCTTAGCTGTATGTGGTTGAAGCAAATACCATTCGATTAAGCAGGAAATTTTCTGTTAAATAAATTTTACTTTTATAATGTTTCGCCAATGTAAATATAAAAAAAATTAGAAAAATGCGCTAGTTTAAAAATAGTCGTTATTCCTTGATAAGTACCAATTTCAGACTTCATTCTTGAGCTTGCTATTGATTTTAAATGGTTGAAGCAAGTAATATTTGATTGAGCAGGATATTTTATATCAAACACATTCTAGTTTTGTAAAGTTTCAGCAATGTAAATATAAAAAAAATCAAAAAAATACGCAAGTTAAAAAGAGTCGTTATTTCTTGATAAATACCAATTTCAAACTTCATTCTTGAGCTTGCTATTGATTGTAGATTGCTGAAGCAAGTACTATTCAATTAAACAGAACATTTTCTATCAAACACATTTTAGTTTTATAACGTTTCAGCAATGTAATTATAAAAAAAATTAAAATAATGCGCAAGTTTATAAATAGTCGTTATTTCTTGATAAGTACCAATTTCAAACTTCATTCTTGAGCTTGCTATTAATTGTAAATGGTTAAAGCAAATACCATTTGATTAAGCAGAAAATTTTCTATCAAATATATTTTACTTTTATAACGTTTCAGCAATGTAATTATAAAAAAAATTAAAAAAATACGCAAGTTTAAATAGAGTCGTTATTTATTGATAAATACCAATTTCAAACTTCATTTTTGAGTAAGCTATTGATTGTAGATGGTTCAAGCAATTACCATTTGATTAGGCAGGATATTTTTTATCAAACACATTTTAGTTTTGTAAAGTTTCAGCAATGTAAATATAAAAAAAATCAAAAAAATACGCAAGTTTAACAAGAGTCGTTATTTCTTGATAAATACCAATTTCAAACTTCATTTTTGAGCTTGCTAACAACTGTAGATGGTTGAAACAAATACTATTCGATTAAGCAGAAAATTTTCTATCAAATGTATTTTATTTTTATAACGTTTCGGCAATGTAAATATAAAAAAAATCAAAAAAATACGCAAGTTTATAAAGAGTCGTTATTTCTTGATAAATACCATATTCAAACTTCATTCTTGAGCTTGCTATTAATTGTAGAAGGCTGAAGCAAGTATTATTTGATTAAGCAGGATATTTTCTATCAAACACATTTTTTTATAACGTTTCAGCGATGTAAATATTAAAAAAAACAAAAAAATACCCAAGTTTAAAGAGAGTTGTTATTTCTTGATAAATACCAATTTCAAACTTTATTCTTGAGCTTGCTATTAATTGCAGATGATTGAAACAAGTACCATTCGATTGAGCAGAAAATTTTCTATTAAATACATTCTACTTTTATAATGTTTTAGCAATGTAAATATAAAAAAAATTAAAAAAATACGCAAGTTTAAAGAGAGTCGTTATTTCTTGATAAATACCAATTTCAAACTTCATTCTTGAGCTTGCTATTGATTGTAGATGGCTGAAGCAAGTATTAGTCAATTGAGCAAGATATTTTCTATTAAACACATTTAATTTTTATATCGTTTTAGCAATGTAAATATTAAAAAAATCAAAAAAATACGCAAGTTTATAGATAGTCGATATTCCTTGATAAGTAGCAATTTTAGTAGCAATTTAACAATTTTACTTTTATAATGTTTCGGCAATGTAAATATAAAAAAAATTAGAAAAATGCGCAAGTTTAAAAATAGTCGTTATTCCTTGATAAGTACCAATTTCAGACTTCATTCTTGAGCTTGCTATTGATTTTAAATGGTTAAAGCAAGTAATATTTGATTGAAGAGGATATTTTATATCAAACACATTCTAGTTTTGTAAAGTTTCAGCAATGTAAATATAAAAAAAATCAAAAAAATACGCAAGTTTAAAAAGAGTCGTTATTTCTTGATAAATACCAATTTCAACCTTCATTCTTGAGCTTGCTATTGACTGTAGATGGCTGAAGCAAGTACTATTCGATTAAACAAGACATTTTCTATCAAACACATTTTAGTTTTATATCGTTTCAGCAATGTAATTATAAAAAAAATTAAAAAAATGCGCAAGTTTATAAATAGTCGTTATTTCTTGATAAGTACCAATTTCAAACTTCATTCTTGAGCTTGCTATTAATTGTAAATGGTTAAAGCAAACACCATTTGATTAAGCAGAAAATTTTCTATCAAATATATTTTACTTTTATAACGTTTCAGCAATGTAAATATAAAAAAAATTAAAAAAATGCGCAAGTTTAAAAATAGTCGTTATTTCTTGATAAGTACCAATTTCAAACTTTATTCTTGAGCTTGCTATTAATTATAGATGGTTGAAACAAATACCATTTGATTGAGCAAAAAATTTTCTTAAAATACATTTTTTTATAACGTTTCAGCAATGTAAATATAAAAAAATCAAAAAAATACTCAAGTTTAAAGAGAGTTGTTATTTCTTGATAAATACCAATTTCACACTTTATTCTTAAGCTTGCTATTAATTGCAGATGGTTGAAATAAGTACCATTTGATTGAGCAGAAAATTTTCTATCAAATATATCCTACTTTTGTAACGTTTTAGCAATGTAAATATAAAAAAAATTAAAAAAATGCGCAAGTTTAAAAATAGTCGTTATTTCTTGATAAGTACCAAATTTAAACTTCATTCTTGAGCTTGCTATTGATTTTAAATGGTTAAAGCAAGTAATATTCGATTAAGCAGGATATTTTCTATCAAACACATTCTAGTTTTATAAAGTTTCAGCAATGTAAATATAAAAAAAAATTAAAAAAATGCGCAAGTTTAATAATAGTCGTTATTCCTTGATAAGTACCAACGTCAAACTTCATACTTGAGCTTGCTATTAATTGTAAATGGTTACAGCTAATACCATTTGATTAAACAGGTAATTTTCTATTAAATATTCTTACCCTTATAACGTTTCAGCAATGTAAATATAAAAAAAAACAAAAAAATGCGCAAGTTTAAAAAGAGTCGTTATTTCTTGATAAATACTAATTTCAAACTTCATTTTTGAGTATACTATTAATTGTAGATGACTGAAGCAAGTACCATTGGATTAACAATGTAAATATAAAAAAAAATTAAAAAAATACGCAAGTTTAAAGATAGTCGTTATTTCTTAATAAGTACCAATTTCAAACTTCATTTTTGAGCTTGCTGTTAAGTGTAGATGGTTGAAGCAAATACCACTCGATTAGGCAGGAAATTTTTTATCAACTATATCTTACCTTTATAACGTTTCAGCAATGTAAATATAAAAAAAAATTAACAAATGCGCAAGTTTAAAAATAGTCGTTATTTCTTGATAAGTACCAAATTTAAACTTCATTTTCGAGCTTGCTATTGATTTTAAATGGTTAAAGCAAGTAATATTCGATTGAGCAGGATATTTTCTATCAAACACATTCTAGTTTTATAAAGTTTTGGCAACGTAAATATAAAAAAAATTAAAAAAATACGCAAGTTTAAAAAGAGTCGTTATTTCTTGATAAATACTAACTTCAAACTTCATTCTTGAGCTTGCTATTGATTGTAGATGGCTGAAGCAAGTATTATGCGATAAAGCAGGAGATTTTCTAATAAACACATTCTAGTTTTGTAAAGTTTCAGCAATGTAAATATAAAAAAAATCAAAAAAATACGCAAGTTTAAAAAGAGTCGTTATTTCTTGAAAAATACCAATTTCAAACTTCATTCTTGAGCTTGCTATTGATTGTAGATGGCTGAAGCAAGTATTATTCAATTGACCAGGATATTTTCTATTAAACACATTTAATTTTTATAACGTTTCAGCAATGTAAATATTAAAAAAATCAAAAAAATACGCAAGTTTATAGATAGTCGATATTCCTTAATAAGTAGCAATTTTAAACTTCATTCTTGAGCTTGCTCTTAGCTGTATGTGGTTGAAGCAAATACCATTCGATTAAGCAGGAAATTTTCTGTTAAATAAATTTTACTTTTATAATGTTTCGCCAATGTAAATATAAAAAAAATTAGAAAAATGCGCTAGTTTAAAAATAGTCGTTATTCCTTGATAAGTACCAATTTCAGACTTCATTCTTGAGCTTGCTATTGATTTTAAATGGTTGAAGCAAGTAATATTTGATTGAGCAGGATATTTTATATCAAACACATTCTAGTTTTGTAAAGTTTCAGCAATGTAAATATAAAAAAAATCAAAAAAATACGCAAGTTAAAAAGAGTCGTTATTTCTTGATAAATACCAATTTCAAACTTCATTCTTGAGCTTGCTATTGATTGTAGATTGCTGAAGCAAGTACTATTCAATTAAACAGAACATTTTCTATCAAACACATTTTAGTTTTATAACGTTTCAGCAATGTAATTATAAAAAAAATTAAAATAATGCGCAAGTTTATAAATAGTCGTTATTTCTTGATAAGTACCAATTTCAAACTTCATTCTTGAGCTTGCTATTAATTGTAAATGGTTAAAGCAAATACCATTTGATTAAGCAGAAAATTTTCTATCAAATATATTTTACTTTTATAACGTTTCAGCAATGTAATTATAAAAAAAATTAAAAAAATACGCAAGTTTAAATAGAGTCGTTATTTATTGATAAATACCAATTTCAAACTTCATTTTTGAGTAAGCTATTGATTGTAGATGGTTCAAGCAATTACCATTTGATTAGGCAGGATATTTTTTATCAAACACATTTTAGTTTTGTAAAGTTTCAGCAATGTAAATATAAAAAAAATCAAAAAAATACGCAAGTTTAACAAGAGTCGTTATTTCTTGATAAATACCAATTTCAAACTTCATTTTTGAGCTTGCTAACAACTGTAGATGGTTGAAACAAATACTATTCGATTAAGCAGAAAATTTTCTATCAAATGTATTTTATTTTTATAACGTTTCGGCAATGTAAATATAAAAAAAATCAAAAAAATACGCAAGTTTATAAAGAGTCGTTATTTCTTGATAAATACCATATTCAAACTTCATTCTTGAGCTTGCTATTAATTGTAGAAGGCTGAAGCAAGTATTATTTGATTAAGCAGGATATTTTCTATCAAACACATTTTTTTATAACGTTTCAGCGATGTAAATATTAAAAAAAACAAAAAAATACCCAAGTTTAAAGAGAGTTGTTATTTCTTGATAAATACCAATTTCAAACTTTATTCTTGAGCTTGCTATTAATTGCAGATGATTGAAACAAGTACCATTCGATTGAGCAGAAAATTTTCTATTAAATACATTCTACTTTTATAATGTTTTAGCAATGTAAATATAAAAAAAATTAAAAAAATACGCAAGTTTAAAGAGAGTCGTTATTTCTTGATAAATACCAATTTCAAACTTCATTCTTGAGCTTGCTATTGATTGTAGATGGCTGAAGCAAGTATTAGTCAATTGAGCAAGATA
Organism: Tribolium confusum; assembly: GCA_029207805.1. Classification (NCBI taxonomy): domain Eukaryota; kingdom Metazoa; phylum Arthropoda; class Insecta; order Coleoptera; family Tenebrionidae; genus Tribolium; species Tribolium confusum. The sequence continues at coordinate 61,554 of JALGAY010000071.1, read as the reverse complement.
TTTTCTATTAAACACATTTAATTTTTATATCGTTTTAGCAATGTAAATATTAAAAAAATCAAAAAAATACGCAAGTTTATAGATAGTCGATATTCCTTGATAAGTAGCAATTTTAGTAGCAATTTAACAATTTTACTTTTATAATGTTTCGGCAATGTAAATATAAAAAAAATTAGAAAAATGCGCAAGTTTAAAAATAGTCGTTATTCCTTGATAAGTACCAATTTCAGACTTCATTCTTGAGCTTGCTATTGATTTTAAATGGTTAAAGCAAGTAATATTTGATTGAAGAGGATATTTTATATCAAACACATTCTAGTTTTGTAAAGTTTCAGCAATGTAAATATAAAAAAAATCAAAAAAATACGCAAGTTTAAAAAGAGTCGTTATTTCTTGATAAATACCAATTTCAACCTTCATTCTTGAGCTTGCTATTGACTGTAGATGGCTGAAGCAAGTACTATTCGATTAAACAAGACATTTTCTATCAAACACATTTTAGTTTTATATCGTTTCAGCAATGTAATTATAAAAAAAATTAAAAAAATGCGCAAGTTTATAAATAGTCGTTATTTCTTGATAAGTACCAATTTCAAACTTCATTCTTGAGCTTGCTATTAATTGTAAATGGTTAAAGCAAACACCATTTGATTAAGCAGAAAATTTTCTATCAAATATATTTTACTTTTATAACGTTTCAGCAATGTAAATATAAAAAAAATTAAAAAAATGCGCAAGTTTAAAAATAGTCGTTATTTCTTGATAAGTACCAATTTCAAACTTTATTCTTGAGCTTGCTATTAATTATAGATGGTTGAAACAAATACCATTTGATTGAGCAAAAAATTTTCTTAAAATACATTTTTTTATAACGTTTCAGCAATGTAAATATAAAAAAATCAAAAAAATACTCAAGTTTAAAGAGAGTTGTTATTTCTTGATAAATACCAATTTCACACTTTATTCTTAAGCTTGCTATTAATTGCAGATGGTTGAAATAAGTACCATTTGATTGAGCAGAAAATTTTCTATCAAATATATCCTACTTTTGTAACGTTTTAGCAATGTAAATATAAAAAAAATTAAAAAAATGCGCAAGTTTAAAAATAGTCGTTATTTCTTGATAAGTACCAAATTTAAACTTCATTCTTGAGCTTGCTATTGATTTTAAATGGTTAAAGCAAGTAATATTCGATTAAGCAGGATATTTTCTATCAAACACATTCTAGTTTTATAAAGTTTCAGCAATGTAAATATAAAAAAAAATTAAAAAAATGCGCAAGTTTAATAATAGTCGTTATTCCTTGATAAGTACCAACGTCAAACTTCATACTTGAGCTTGCTATTAATTGTAAATGGTTACAGCTAATACCATTTGATTAAACAGGTAATTTTCTATTAAATATTCTTACCCTTATAACGTTTCAGCAATGTAAATATAAAAAAAAACAAAAAAATGCGCAAGTTTAAAAAGAGTCGTTATTTCTTGATAAATACTAATTTCAAACTTCATTTTTGAGTATACTATTAATTGTAGATGACTGAAGCAAGTACCATTTGATTAACAATGTAAATATAAAAAAAAATTAAAAAAATACGCAAGTTTAAAGATAGTCGTTATTTCTTAATAAGTACCAATTTCAAACTTCATTTTTGAGCTTGCTGTTAAGTGTAGATGGTTGAAGCAAATACCACTCGATTAGGCAGGAAATTTTTTATCAACTATATCTTACCTTTATAACGTTTCAGCAATGTAAATATAAAAAAAAATTAACAAATGCGCAAGTTTAAAAATAGTCGTTATTTCTTGATAAGTACCAAATTTAAACTTCATTTTCGAGCTTGCTATTGATTTTAAATGGTTAAAGCAAGTAATATTCGATTGAGCAGGATATTTTCTATCAAACACATTCTAGTTTTATAAAGTTTTGGCAACGTAAATATAAAAAAAATTAAAAAAATACGCAAGTTTAAAAAGAGTCGTTATTTCTTGATAAATACTAAATTCAAACTTCATTCTTGAGCTTGCTATTGATTGTAGATGGCTGAAGCAAGTATTATGCGATAAAGCAGGAGATTTTCTAATAAACACATTCTAGTTTTGTAAAGTTTCAGCAATGTAAATATAAAAAAAATCAAAAAAATACGCAAGTTTAAAAAGAGTCGTTATTTCTTGAAAAATACCAATTTCAAACTTCATTCTTGAGCTTGCTATTGATTGTAGATGGCTGAAGCAAGTATTATTCAATTGACCAGGATATTTTCTATTAAACACATTTAATTTTTATAACGTTTCAGCAATGTAAATATTAAAAAAATCAAAAAAATACGCAAGTTTATAGATAGTCGATATTCCTTAATAAGTAGCAATTTTAAACTTCATTCTTGAGCTTGCTCTTAGCTGTATCTGGTTGAAGCAAATACCATTCGATTAAGCAGGAAATTTTCTGTTAAATAAATTTTACTTTTATAATGTTTCGCCAATGTAAATATAAAAAAAATTAGAAAAATGCGCTAGTTTAAAAATAGTCGTTATTCCTTGATAAGTACCAATTTCAGACTTCATTCTTGAGCTTGCTATTGATTTTAAATGGTTGAAGCAAGTAATATTTGATTGAGCAGGATATTTTATATCAAACACATTCTAGTTTTGTAAAGTTTCAGCAATGTAAATATAAAAAAAATCAAAAAAATACGCAAGTTAAAAAGAGTCGTTATTTCTTGATAAATACCAATTTCAAACTTCATTCTTGAGCTTGCTATTGATTGTAGATTGCTGAAGCAAGTACTATTCAATTAAACAGAACATTTTCTATCAAACACATTTTAGTTTTATAACGTTTCAGCAATGTAATTATAAAAAAAATTAAAATAATGCGCAAGTTTATAAATAGTCGTTATTTCTTGATAAGTACCAATTTCAAACTTCATTCTTGAGCTTGCTATTAATTGTAAATGGTTAAAGCAAATACCATTTGATTAAGCAGAAAATTTTCTATCAAATATATTTTACTTTTATAACGTTTCAGCAATGTAAATATAAAAAAAATTAAAAAAATACGCAAGTTTAAATAGAGTCGTTATTTATTGATAAATACCAATTTCAAACTTCATTTTTGAGTAAGCTATTGATTGTAGATGGTTCAAGCAATTACCATTTGATTAGGCAGGATATTTTTTATCAAACACATTTTAGTTTTGTAAAGTTTCAGCAATGTAAATATAAAAAAAATTAAAAAAATACGCAAGTTTATAGAAAGTCGTTATTTCTTGATAAATACCAATTTCAAGCTTTATTCTTGAGCTTGCTATTGGTTGTAGATAGTTGAAGCAAATACTATTTGATTAAGCAGAATATTTTCTATTAAACATTTTTAAGTTTTATAAAGTTTCAGCAATGTAAATATAAAAAAAATCAAAAAAATACGCAAGTTTAAAGAAAGTCGTTATTTCTTGATAAATACCAATTTCAAACTTCATTCTTGAGCTTGCTATTAATTGAAGATGGTTAAAGCAAGTATCATTCGGTTGAGCAGTATGTTTTCTATCAAACACATTTTAGTTTTATAAAGTTCCAGCAATGTAAATATAAAAAAAATCAAAAAAATTACCAAGTTTAAAAGAGTCGTTATTCCATGATAAGTACCAAATTCAAACTTTATTATTGAGCTTGCTATTAACTGTAGATGTTTGAAACAAACACCGTTCGATTGGGCAGAAAATTTTATATCAAAAAAATCCTACTTTTATTACGTTTCAACAATGTAAATATAAAAAAAAATTAAAAAAATACGCATGTTTAAAGAGTGACGTTATTTCTTGATAAATACCAATTTCAAACTTTATTCTTGAGCTTGCTATTGATTGCAGATGGTTGAAGCAAATACCATTCGATTGAGCAAAATATTTTCTACCAAACACTTTTTAGTTTTATAAAGTTTCAACAATGTAAATATAAAAAAAATAAAAAAAATACGCAAGTTTAAAGAGAGTCGTTATTTCTTGATAAATACCAATTTCAAACTTCATTCTTGAGCTTGCTCTTGATTGTAAATGGTTGAAGCAAATACTATTCAATTGAGCAGGTTATTTTCTATTAAACATATTTTAGTTTTATGAAGTTTCAACAATGTAAATATAAAAAAAATCAAAAAAATAAGCAAGTTTAAAGAGAGTCGTTATTCCTTGATAAGTACCAAATTCAAACTTTATTCTTGAGCTTGCTCTTGATTGTAAATGGTTGTAGCAAATACTATTCAATTGAGCAGGTTATTTTCTATTAAACACATTTTAGTTTTATGAAGTTTCAACAATGTAAATATAAAAAAAATCACAAAATACGCAAGTTAAAAGACAGTCGTTATTCCTTAGTAAGTACCAAATTTAAACTTCATTCTTGAGCTAGCTATTATTTGTAGATGGTTAAAGCGAATACCATTTGATTGAGCAGAAAATATTCTATAAAATACATCCTACCCTTATAACGTTTCAGCAATTTAAATATAAAAAAAATCAAAAAAATACGCAAGTTTAAAGAGAGTCGTTATTTCTTGATAAATACCAATTTCAAACTTCATTCTTGAGCTTGCTATTAACTGTAGAATGTTGAAGCTATTACCGTTCGATTAAACAGGAAATTTTCTATTAAATACATTTTTTTTGTAACGTTTCAGCTATGTAAATATAACAAAAATCAAAAAAATACTCAAGTTTAAAGTGAGTCGTTACTCCTTGATAAGTACTGATTTCAAACTTCATTCTTGAGCGTGCTATTAAATGCAAATGGTTGAATCACATACTATTTGATTAAGCAGGAAATTTTCTATCAAATACATTTTAGTTTCATAGAGTTTCAACAATGTAAATATAAAAAAAATTAAAAAAATACGCAAGTTTAAAGATAGTCGTTATTCCTTGATAAGTACCAATTTCAAACTTTATTCTTGAGCTTGCGATTAAATCTAGATGGTTGAAGCAAGTACCATTCGATTGAGCAAAAAATTTTCTATCAAATACGTTTAATTTTTATAACGTTTCAGCAATGTAAATATGAAAAAAATCAAAAAAATACGCAAGTTTAAAAAGAGTCGTTATTCCTTGATAAGTACCAAATTCAAACTTTATTCTTGAGCTTGATAATAACTGTAGATAGTTAAGGTAAACACCGTTCGATTGAGCAGGAAATTTTCTATCAAAAACATCCTACTTTTATAACGTTTCAGCAATGTAAATATAAAAAAAAATCAAAAAATACGCAAGTTTAAAGAGAGTCGTAATTTCTTGATAAATACCAATTTCAAACTTTATTCTTGAGCTTGCTATTAATTGTAATTGGTTGAAGCAAATACTATTCGATTAAGCAGAATATTTTCTATCAAACACTTTTAGTTCTATAAAGTTTCAGCAATGTAAATATAAAAAACATCAAAAAAATACGCGAGTTTAGAGAGAGTCGTTATTTCTTGATTAATACCAATTTCAAACTTTATTCTTGAGATTGCTATAAATTGTAGATAATTTAAACAAGTACCATTTGATTGAGCAAAAACTTTTCTATCAAATAGATTTTACTTTTGTGACGTTTCAGTAAATTAAATATAAAAAAAATCAAAAAATACGCAAGTTTAAAGAAAGTCGTCATTTCTTGATAAGTACCAATTTCAAATTTCATACTTGAGCTTGCTATTAACTATAGATGGTTGAGGCAAATAAAATACGATTAAGCAAAAAATTTCCTATCAAATACATCCTATTTTTATAACGTTAAAGCAACTATTCGATTGAGCAAGATATTTTTTATCAAACACATTTTAGTTTTATAAAGTTTCAGCAATGTAAATATAAAAAAAATCAAAAAAATACGCAAGTTTAAATATAGTCGTTATTCCTTGATAAGTACCAATTTCAAACTTTATTCTTGAGCTTGCTGTTAATTGTAAATAGTTGAAAAAAGTACCATTCGATTGAGCAGATAATTTTCTATAAAATACATCCTACCTTTATAACGCTTTAGCAATGTAAATAAAAAAAAATTAAGAAAATGCGCAAGTTTAAAATTAGTCGTTAATTCTTGATAAATACCAATTTCAAACTTTATTCTTGAGCTTGCTATAAATTGTAGATGGTTAGAACAAACACCATTTGTTTGAGCAGGAAATTTTCTATCAAATACGTCCTCTTTTTTAACGTTTTAGCAATTTAAATATAAAAAAACCCAAGCTTAAAAAGAATCGTTATTTTTTGATAAATATCAATTTCAAACTTCATTCTTGAGCTTGCTATTAATTGTACATGGTTGAAGCAAGTACCATTCGATTGAGCAGAAATTTTTCTATTAAATACATCCTACTCTTATAACGTTTCAATAATGTAAATATAAAAAAAACTAAAAAAATTTGCAAGTTTAAATATAGTCGTTATTTCTTAATAAATACCAATTTCAAACTTCATTCTTGAGCTTGCTATTGATTGTAGATGGTTGAAGCAAGTACTATTCGATTGAGCAGGATACTTCCTATCAAACACATTCTAGTTTTATAAAGTTTCAGTAATGTAAATATAAAAAAAATCAAAAAAATTACCAAGTTTAAAGAAAGTCGTTATTTCTTGATAAATTAAGCAGAAAATTTCTTATCAAACACATTCTAGTCTTATAAAGTTTCGGCAATGTAAATATAAAAAAAATCAAAAAAATACGCAAGTTTAAATATAGTCGTTATTTCTTGATAAGTACCAATTTCAAACTTTATTCTTGAGCTTGCTATTAATTATAACAAGTACCATTCGATTCAGCAGAAATTTTTCTATTAAACACATCCTACTTTTATAACGTTTTAATAATGTAAACATAAAAAAAACTAAAAAAATTTGAAAGTTTAAATATAGTCGTTATTTCTTAATAAATACCTAAATAATAATATATTATTTATATTATTATTTTATAGGTATATATAATATACCTAAATAAAAATAAATACCTAAATACTTAATAAAATAATTGAAATAAATCATTTCAAACTTCATTCTTGAGCTTGCTATTGATTGTAGATGGTTGAAGCAAGTACTATTCGATTGAGCAGGATACTTCCTATCAAACACATTCTAGTTTTATAAAGTTTCAGCAATGTAACTATAAAAAAAATCAAAAAAATTACCAAGTTTAAAGAAAGTCGTTATTTCTTGATAAATACCAAATTCAAACTTTATTCTTGAGCTTGCTATTGATTGTAGATAGTTGAAGTAAATACTATTCGATTAAGCTGTATATTTTCTATCAAACACATTTTAGTTTTATAAAGTTTTAGCAATGTAAACATAATAAAAATTAAAAAATTACGCAAGTTTAAAGATAGTGGTTATTCCTTAATAAGTACCAATTTTAAACTTTATTCTTGAGCTTGCTATTAACTGTAGATGGTTGAGGCAAATACTATTTGATTAAGCGGAATATTTTCTATCAAATACATCTTACTTTTATAACGTTTCAGCAATGTAAATATAAAAAAAAATTAAAAAAATTAGCAAGTTTAAAAATAGTCGTTATTTCTTGATAAGTACCAAATTCAAACTTCATTCTTGAGCTTGCTATAAAATGTAAATGGTTGAGGCAAATACTATTTGATTGGGCAGAATATTTTCTATCAACAACATCTTACTTTTATAACGTTTCAGCAATGTAAATATAAAAAAAATTAAAAAAATACGCAAGTTTAAATAGAGTTGTTATTTCTTGATAAATACCAATTTCAAACTACATTTTTGAGCATGCTATTGAATGTAGATGGTTGAGGCAAGTATTATTTGATTAAGCAAAATATTTTCTATTAAACACAATCTAGTTTTATAAAGTTTTAGCAATGTACATATAAATAAAATCAAAAAAATACGCAAGTTTAAAAAGAGTGGTTATTCCTTGATAAGTACCAATTTCAAACTTCATTCTTGAGCTTGCTATTGATTGTAGATGTTTGGAGCAAGTACTATTCGATTGAGCAGGATATTTCCTATCAAACACAATCTAGTTTTATAAAGTTTTAGCAAGGTAAATATATATAAAAAAAAAAATTACCAAGTTAAAGAGAGTCGATATTTCTTGATAAATACCAATTTTAAACTTTATTGTTGAGCTTGCTATTAATTGCAGATGGTTGAAACAAAAACCATTTGATTAAGCAGAAAAAAATTTTTATCAAATATTTCTTATTTTTATAACGTTTCAGCAATGTAAATATAAAAAAAATCAAAAAAATACGCAAGTTTAAAGATAGTCGTTATTCCTTGATAAGTAGCAATTTCAAACTTCATTTTTGAGCTTGCTCTTAGCTGCATGTGGTTGAAGCAAATACCATTCGATTAAGCAGGAAATTTTCTATCAAACGCATTCTAGTTCTATAAAGTTTCAGCAATGTAAATATAAAAAAAATCAAAAAAATACTCAAGTTTAAAAAAGAGTCGTTATTTCTTGATAAATACCAATTTCAAACTTCATTCTTGAGCTTGCTAATAATTGTAGATAGTTGAAACAAATACCATTTAATTGAGCAAAAAATTTTTTATCAAATACATTTTTTTATAATGTTTCAGCAATGTAAATATAAAAAAAATTAAAAAAATGCGCAAGTTTAAAGATAGTCGTTATTCCTTAATAAGTACTGTAATGAGATCGTCGCTGAGGAAAGGTGTTAAATAATAACCAAAATTAAATATTAAATATTTTCTTTTAAATTTTTAACCAGTTTGGTTTAATTCGGCTCGCCTACGTTGTGTTTAATCGTCTAGAGTAATCACTCTCATAGTGATAATTAATTTAACCCTTTCTGTAAGAACAGAAGGGATAAGTGGTAACTCAAATTCGAATTCAAAGTAGTGTCAAACGCGTGGGGGAAGAAATTAAAAGTCAAATTTCTTCAAAACAAAATTTATTACATATCTTCAAAATGTTTTTTACAACAATACAAGAATTTTGAGGGTTAATCCAAATTTGCCATTTATTCAAGTTTTCATTTATATTATTTAGTCAAATTTTTAACATCTGTAACCACAAATCTGTTCAAATTTGAGACTATAATTTTATAAACCTCTAGTCGCGGATTTTAAGTAATAAATAAATTTATTATTAACATTATTATTTAGAATTTACTCTTTCTGTTTCAATGGTTCTAATTCTGTGTTGTACATCTACCCTAAATTCCAATTTATATTTGCTCAGATTTATAATTTCAAGGCAAAGTTTAATAATACGTTTGATAAGCTACTCTTGTACCTGAGTTGGTGGGTTACATGCTCGCGGCTCTCTTTTTATACGTGCATCGCAATCACTATTTCGCCCTATCGCCGAAACCGACCCTGGTAAAAGTCAGGTGCCTAAACACCTCTTGCAAAATTCGAGCAAAACCAAGATATACAAATCTTTGCAACATATACTGAATTATTGTAGAAACCATTTCTCTCACAAATTTCGGTCACGAGCTTGGATAAAGACTTTTCAGAACTTCACCCTTTCGCGATACCAGTTTATTACAGGTAACCCGGGGATGGTTATTTTTTCTCGTTTATCTTGTAATAGCCTGCATATACAAGTATATGCCGTTGGAGCGGTTCTACTACGCTCATTCTAACTTCAAGTGTCGGAAACTACGACCTTACACATTGAGTTAGACCTTAGTAAAGTTGGAAGAAAGGGTTCCCGGGAACCACGACTTTCCTCTTGAAGGTGGCCGACAAACGAGCCTATAATTTCAGGTGTAATCTCGCCTAACACGACGCGAGAGAGAAACAACCCTACGCTACCCTAATTTCAAAATATGCAACAAATTCAACCTCCCGAAATTTTATAACAACAAAACTTTGCACTGATTTGGAGTGACCATTTGACGCAATTGTTGAGAACCCTTTCTGTAATAGATTGATGATTGATATCTTAGATTTTAATTATTTGGGTTGATAGTCACATCCAGATCGGGCAAAATAAAGAAAGAATACAAGTTAAAATTCATTTCAAAAGTGACAGAAAGTTGTTGCATTTTTCACCAAAAATTTTTATTTATAATTTACTTTTCTAAATTCTGAATATTTATTTTAAACCAATTAAGCTGAAATTATTTTTAAAAATGAAATTTCCAAAACCCAAATTAAAAGTAATACAATTAATAAATTTCAATAAAATGATTTAAATAAATTTGTGGTCACGATGACGATTAAATAGTGTAAATTTAATCAAATGATTTGAAGAAACTCGTATTAAATTAAATAAAATCTTCGTATAAAATTAATTAATTCAAATAATAAATAGATAGAAAACGCTTTGTGGGCTTACCTAGAAAATTAATCCCTTTGATTGTCCTGGGAGCCCTTGTGGTTAAATTGCCAAGTTGGTTGGTTTTTCTTTTAACACAAACCGTCACAATTTAATTTAAATTATTAAATAAAAAAAATATTATTACTCCTGCACACTAGCACGATATCAAAAAAATATTTAATGATAAAATAATATTAAATTTTAAAATAAACCCAAAGGGTTGAAATTGGACTTTGTTAAATTAAATAAATTTAAACAAAGAGAATAATTCGAAAATTAACTATCTCGAAAGACCGTCAAGAATCGACTGCCGAAAATCCACGCGAAATCTGTTTTTATGAAATAGGGACGCTCCCTGAACCACCCCCTCTGGTACTCCCTTTCCACATATGTATGATTATGCAAATTTGACTTTTAAACGTTTTGGCATTAAGATCAACCCTCGTTTAACCCTCCTAAACAAAATATTATTTACTAGTAAGGGTATTTTTATTCGATTTTTCCCTATATTATTTAACATACAATTTATAAATTTCTTTGATAACCGAATATAATACAATCACAATGTCGAATCAACCCCTATTTACGTGAAAAAGAAATTAAACTCCAAAGTTTGTTGCCGTTTTGTCTGAACTTATTTTTAAACATTATTGTGGCAAATACATGCAGCAACAAATTTCGTTTGTTTAAATTTTATGGAAATGTAGAATTAAATTCGGAAAGAAAACTGTAATGTCGCGGTACTACCCTCCACTTGGTGTCGCCACCAGTATTATCTTCGTACGATTTTTCCGAATTTATTCGAAAACTTTACGAATTTCCATCTACTCTTCTTTCTATCACTATGTTAGTAATTGGCAACCATTGTGTCGTACCAAATTGGTTTACAATGAGTTTAAATAATTTAAATTGTTTACATGCAATTTCACGATTGCCCCCGCCTAAATTAGGGTTAAATTTTATATTAAAATGTTCAGAAAATTTCACGCGTTTTTCTAAAATACTTGTTTTGTACTGGATCTTTTGTATTTAGCAACAATTTAATAATTTTACTAAAACTTTTCTAAATGAACACATGTGCAAGTTATTTTCGGTATTCTTCCAGCGCTTGGTGTTAGGGCGTGCCTTCTTTTAAGAAACCACTTGACCGTCAGCTTTATCCTTGACAAAATTTAAATTCCAGATTTCCTGTTACAATCGCCCAATATATTTGTGAATATTTAGAATAATGATTTTGGACAAATTGGCAGATTTACGTTAATTTAAAGTATTATGCTATGAGTGTAGCTTTTTTTTAAATTTAAATTATTGAAAATTTTATTATGCATCTAATAACTACAAATTTTGTGCCTCTGACCGAATTTATTTACCAAATTGTGGATCTTTATTAAATTTATAATTTTCTTTCAGATACGGATTAATAAGTATTTTCAAAATAGGACTATTAATTGATTATAAAATTATAGTTTTAATTGATTCATTAACTTTAAACAATAATAGGATTATTTGTATTTTTATGTGGTGTGCAATATTTCTTTGAACGACTAGATTCGCGGGTGGCGATGACGCTATTCTTGCCGCTTTAAAACATCCCCCGTTAACATGTGGCCTTTTAAAACATGGTTTTGCAATTTGTAATCACTTAGAGTTCTAGGAAGAATTTCGTGGGAACGGTCGTTTTCTAAACATTTCAATATTTACAAAACACGTGTGAATTTAAACTATATCTAAATTTGGTTGTTTCTTTTAATTTTCACGGAAACAAATCGATGGTGATAAAATTTATCTAATAAATTACTAATTTGAAATTACTTTCTTGCCCGATTATTAATAAATAAAATTTATAAATACCGCGTTCATCACAGTACCAACTTTAAACTTTATTCTTGAGCTTGCTATTAACTGTAAATAGTTGGGGCAAATACCATTTGATTAGGCAAAAAATTTCCTATCAAATACATTCTATCTTTATAACGTTTCAGCAATGTAAATATAGAAAAAATTAAAAAAATTTGCAAGTTTAAAGATAGTCGTTATTCCTTGATAAGTACCAACTTTAAACTTTATTCTTGAGCTCGCTGTTGATTGTAGATGGTTAAAACAAGTACCGTTCGATTGAGCAAAAAATTTTCTATCAAATACATTGTACTTTTATAACGTTTCAGCAATGTAAATTTAGAAAAAATTAAAAAAATTGGCAAGTTTAAAGATAGTCGTTATTCCTTGATAAGTACCAATTTCAAACTTTGTTCTTGAGCTTTCTTTAAATGCAGATGGCTAAAGCAAGTACCATTCGATTGAGCAGGAAATTTTCTATCAAATACATTTTACTTTTATAACGTTTCAGCAATGAAAATATAAAAAAAATTTAAAAAATGCGCAAGTTTAAAGATAGTCGTTATTCCTTGATAAGTACCAACTTCAAACTTCATTCTTGAGCTTGCTGTTGATTGCAGATGCTTAAGGCAAATATTGTTCGATTAAGCAAGAAATTTTCTATCAAATACATCTTACTTTTATAACGATTTAGCAATTTATATATAAAAAATTAAAAAAATGCGCAAGTTTAAGGATAGTTGTTATTCTTTGATAAGTACTAATTTCAAACTTTATTCTTGAGCTTGCTATTAATTGTAGATGGTTGAAACAAATATTGTTCGATGAAGCAGAAAATTTCCTATCAAATACATCCTACTTTCATAACGTTTTAGCAATGTAAATATAAAAAAAATTAAAAAAATTTGCAAGTTTAAAGATAGTCGTTATTCCTTGATAAGTACCAATTTCAAACTTTATTCTTGAGCTTGCTATTAATTGTAGATGGTTAAAGCGGATACCATTCGATTGAGCAGAAAATTTCCTATAAAATACATTTTACTTTTATAACGTTTCAGCAATGAAAACATAAAAAAAATTAAAAAAATACGCAAGTTTAAAAAGAGTCGTTATTTCTTGATAAATACCAATTTTAAACTTCATTCTTGAGCTTGCTATTGATTGTAAATGGTTGCAGCAAATACTATTCGATTGAGCAGGATATTTTCTATCAAACACATTTTAGTTTTATAGAGTTTTAGCAATGTAAAAATTAAAAAAATCAAAAAAATACGCAAGTTTAAAGATAGTTATTATTCCTTGATAAATACCAACTTCAAACTTCATTCTCGAGCTTGCTATTGATTGTAGATGGCTAAAACAAAAATTATGCGATTGAGCAGGATATTTTCTATCAAACACATTGTAGTTTTATAAAGTTTCAGCATTGTAAATAAAAAAAAACAAAAAAATACGCAAGTTTAAAGATAGTTGTTATTCCTTAATAAGTACTAATTTCAAACTTCATTCTTGAGCTTGCTATTAATTGTAGATGGTTGAAGCAAATACCGTTTGATTAAGCAAAAAATTTCCTATTAAATACATCCTACCTTCGTAACGTCTTAGCAATGTAAATATAAAAAAAATTAAAAAAATGCGCAAGTTTAAAGATAGTCGTTATTTCTTGATAAGTACCAATTTCAAACTTCATTCTTGAGCTTGTTATTAATTGTAGATGGTTGAAACAAATACCCCTAGATTGAGCAAAAAATTTTCTATTGAATACATCTTTTTTTATAAAGTTTCAACAATGTAAATATAAAAAAATTAAAAAAATACGCAAGTTTAAAAATAGTCGTTCTTCCTTGATAAGTACCAATTTCAAACTTCATTCTTGAGCTTGCTGTTAATTGTAGATAGTTGAAACAAATACCGTTCGATTAAACAGGGAATTTTCTATCATATATATTTTATCTTTATAACGTTTCAGCAATGTAAATATAAAAAAAATTAAAAAAATACGCAAGTTTAAAGATAGTCGTTATTCCTTGATAAATACCAATTTCAAACTTCATACTTGAGCTTGCTATTAATTGTAGATGATTGAAACAAATACCATTCAATTAAACAGGAAAATTTTTATCAAATGAATTTTATTTTTACAACGTTTCAGCAATGTAAATATAAAAAAAAATCAAAAAAATACGCAAGTTTAAAGATAGTCGTTATTCCTTGATAAGTACCAATTTCAAACTTCATTTTTGAGCTTGCTATTAGCTGTATGTGGTTGAAACAAATTCTGTTTGATTAAGCAGGAAATTTTCTATTAACTACAAGTTACTTCTATAACGTTTCAGCAATGTAAATATAAAAAAAATTAAAAAATGCGCAAGTTTAAAATTAGTCGTTATTCCTTGATAAGAACCAAATTCAAACTTCATTCTTGAGCTTGCTGTTAATTGTAAAGGGTTAAAGCAAATACCATTCGATTAAGCAGGAAATTTTCTATCAAATGAATTTTATTTTTATAACATTTCAGCAACGTAAATATAAAAAAAAATAAAAAAATGCGCAAGTTTAAAAATAGCCGTTATTTCTTGATAAGTACCAACTTCAAACTTTATTCTTGAGCTTGCTATTAACTACAGATAGTTGAAACAAATATCATTTAATTGAGCACAAAATTTTCTATCAAATACATTCTAGCTTTATAAAGCTTCAGCAATGTAAATATAAAAAAAATTAAAAAAATACGCAAGTTTAAAAAGAGTCGTTATTTCATGATAAATACCAATTTCAAACTTCATTCTTGAGCTTGCTATTAATTGTAGATGGTTGAAACAAATATCATTTAATTAAACAGGAAATTTTCTATCAAATGTATTTTATTTTTATATCGTTTCAGCACTGTAAATATAAAAAAAATCAAAAAAATACGCAAGTTTAAAAATAGTCGTTATTCCTTGATAAGTACCAAATTCAAACTTCATTCTTGAGCTTGCAATTGATTTTGAATGGTTGAAGCAAATACAATTCGATTAGGCCGGAAATTTTCTATCAAATAGATTTTACCTTCATAACGTTTCAGCAATGTAAATATAAAAAAAAGTAAAAAAATGCGCAAGTTTAAAAATTGTCTTTATTCCTTGATAAGTACCAAATTCAAACTTCATTCTTAAGCTTGCTATTGATTTTAAATGGTTGAAGCAAATACTATTCGATTAGGCAGGAAATTTAATATTAAATAAATTTTATTTTTATAACGTTTCAGCAATGTAAATATAAAAAAAAGTAAAAAAATGCGCAAGTTTATAAATTGTCTTTATTCCTTGATAAGTACCAAATTCAAACTTCATTCTTAAGCTTGCTATTGATTTTAAATGGTTGAAGCAAATACTATTCGATTAGGCAGGAAATTTAATATTAAATAAATTTTATTTTTATAACGTTTCAGCAATGTAAATATAAAAAAAATTAAAAAAATACGCAAGTTTAAAAAGAGTTGTTATTTCTTGATATATACCAATTTTAAACTTTATTCTTGAGCTTGCTATGAATTGCAGATGGTTGAAGCAAATACCATTTGATTGAGCAGAAAATTTTCTATCAAATACATCCTACTTTTATAACGTTTGAGAAATGTAAATATAAAAAAAATTAAAAAAATACGCAAGTTTAAAAAGAGTTGTTATTTCTTGATAAATACCAATTTCAAACTTCATCCTTGAGCTTGCTATTAATTGTAGATGGTCGAAACAAATACCGTTCGATTAAACAGGGAATTTTCTATCATATATATTTTATCTTTATAACGTTTCAGCAATGTAAATATAAAAAAAATCAAAAAAATACGCAAGTTTAAAGATAGTCGTTAATCCTTGATAAATACCAATTTCAAACTTCATACTTGAGCTTGCTATTAATTGTAGATGATTGAAACAAATACCATTCAATTAAACAGGAAAATTTTTATCAAATGTGTCTTATTTTTATAACGTTTCAGCAATGTAAATATAAAAAAAATCAAAAAATACGCAAGTTTAAAAATAGTCGTTATTCCTTGATAAATGCCAAATTCAAACTTCATTTTTGAGTATGCTATTGATTGCAGATGGTTGAAGGAAATACTATTTGATTGAGCAGGATATTTTCTATCAAACACGTTTTAGTTTTATAAAGTTTCAGCAATGTAAATATAAAGAAACTCAAAAAAATACGCAAGTTTAAAGATAGTCGTTATTCCTTGATAAGTAGCAATTTCAAACTTCATTTTTGAGCTTGCTATTAATTGTAGATGGTTGAAGCAAATACCATTCAATTAAACAGGAAATTTTCTATCAAATGTATTTTATTTTTATAACGTTTCAACAATGTAAATATAAAAAAAATCAAAAAAATACGCAAGTTTAAAGATAGTCGTTATTCCTTGATAAGTACCAATTTAAAACTTTATTCTTGAGCTTGCTATTGATTGTAAATAGTTGAAGCAAGTATTATTCGATTGAGCAGAATATTTTCTATCAAACACATTTTAGTTTTATAAAGTTTCAGCAATGTAAATATAAAAAAAAATACGCAAGTTTAAAAAGAGTCATTATTTCTTGATAAATATCAATTTCAAACTTCATTCTTGAGCTTGCTAATAATTGTAGATAGTTGAAACAAACACCATTTAATTGAGCAGGAAAATTTCTATCAAATACATCCTATCTTTAAAACGTTTTAGCAATGTAAATATAAAAAAAATTAAAAAAATGCGCAAGCTTAAAGATAGTCGTTATTCCTTGATAAGTACCAATTTAAAACTTTATTCTTGAGCTTGCTATTGATTGTAAATAGTTGAAGCAAGTATTATTCGATTGAGCAGAATATTTTCTATCAAACACATTCTAGTTTTATAAAGTTTCAGTAATGTAAATATAAAAAAAATCAAAAAAATACGCAAGTTTAAATATAGTCGTTATTCCTTGATAAGTACCAACTTTAAACTTCATTATTGAGCTTGCTATTAACTGTAAATAGTTGGGGCAAATACCATTCGATTAAGCAAAAAATTTCCTATCAAATACATTCTATTTTTATAACGTTTCAGCAATCTAAATATAGAAAAAATTAAAAAATTTGCAAGTTTAAATATAGTCGTTATTCCTTAATAAGTACCAATTTCAAACTTCATTCTTGAGCTTGCTATTGATTGCAGATGTTTAGAGCAAATACCATTCGATTGAGCAGGATATTTTCTATTAAACGCATTTTAGTTTTATAGAGTTTTAGCAATGTAAATATAAAAAAAATTAAAAAAATACGCAGGTTTAAAGATAGTTGTTATTCCTTGATAAGTACCAATTTCAAACTATATTGTTGAGCTTGCTATTAATTGTAGATGGTCGACACAAGTACCATTTGATTGAACAGAAAATTTTCTATCAAATGCATCTTACTTTTATAACGTTTTAGCAATGTAAATATAAAAAAAATCAAAAAAATACGCAAGTTTAAAGAGAGTTGTTATTTCTTGGTAAATACCAATTTCAAACTTCATTCCTGAGCTTGCTATTGATTGTAGATGGTTAAAACAAGTATTATTTGATTGAGCAGGATATTTTCTATCAAAACATTTTAGTTTTATAAAGTTTCAGCAATGTAAATATAAAAAAAATCAAAAAAATACGCAAGTTTAAAGATAGTCGTTATTCCTTGATAAGTACCAATTTCAAACTTCATTCTTGAGATTCCTATTGATTGCAGATGGTTAAAACAAGTATTATTTGATTGAGCAGGATATTTTCTATCAAAACATTTTAGTTTTATAAAGTTTCAGCAATGTAAATATAAAAAAAATCAAAAAAATACGCAAGTTTAAAGATAGTCGTTATTCCTTGATAAGTACCAATTTCAAACTTCATTCTTGAGCTTCCTATTGATTGTAGATGGTTAAAACAAGTATTATTTGATTGAGCAGGATATTTTCTATCAAACACATTTTAGTTTTATAAAGTTTCAGCAATGTAAATATAAAAAAAAAATACGCAAGTTTAAAAAGAGTCGTTATTTCTTGATAAATACCAATTTCAAACTTCATTCTTGAGCTTGCTAATAATTGTATATAGTTGAAACGAACACCATTTAATTGAGCAGGAAAATTTCTATCAAATACATCCTATCTTTAAAACGTTTTAGCAATGTAAATATAAAAAAAATTAAAAAAATGCGCAAGCTTAAAGAAAGTCGTTATTCCTTGATAAGTACCAATTTAAAACTTCATTCTTGAGCTCGCTATTGATTGTAAATAGTTGAAGCAAGTATTATTCGATTGAGCAGAATATTTTCTATCAAACACATTCTAGTTTTATAAAGTTTCAATAATGTAAATATAAAAAAAATCAAAAAAATACGCAAGTTTAAAGATAGTCGTTATTCCTTGATAAGTACCAACTTTAAACTTCATTATTGAGCTTGCTATTAACTGTAAATAGTTGGGGCAAATACCATTCGATTAAGCAAAAAATTTCCTATCAAATACATTCAATTTTTATAACGTTTTAACAATGTAAATATAGAAAAAATTAAAAAATTTGCAAGTTTAAATATAGTCGTTATTCCTTAATAAGTACCAACTTCAAACTTCATTCTTGAGCTTGCTATTGATTGTAGATGGTTACAGCAAATACCATTCGATTGAGCAGGATATTTTCTATTAAACACATTTTAGTTTTATAGAGTTTTAGCAATGTAAATAAAAAAAAAATTAAAAAAATAGGCAGGTTTAAAGATAGTTGTTATTCCTTGATAAGTACCAATTTCAAACTATATTCTTGAGCTTGCTATTAATTGTAGATGGTCGGCACAAGTACCATTTGATTGAGCAGAAAATTTTCTATCAAATACATCTTACTTTTATAACGTTTCAGCAATGTAAATATAAAAAAAATCAAAAAAATACGCAAGTTTAAAGAGAGTTGTTATTTCTTGATAAATACCAATTTCAAACTTCATTCCTGAGCTTGCTATTGATTGTAGATGGTTAAAACAAGTATTATTTGATTGAGCAGGATATTTTCTATCAAAACGTTTTAGCTTTATAAAGTTTCAGCATTGTAAATATAAAAAAAATAAAAAAAATACGCAAGTTTAAAGATAGTTGTTATTCTTTGATAAGTACTAAATTCAAACTCTATTCTTGAGCTTGCTATTAATTGTAGATGGTTAAAGCAAACATTGTTCGATTAAGCAGAAAATTTCCTATCAAATACATCCTACTTTCGTAACGTCTTAGCAATGTAAATATAAAAAAAATTAAAAAAATGCGCAAGTTTAAAGATAGTCGTTATTCCTTGATAAGTACCAATTTCAAACTTTATACTTGAGCTTGCTATTGATTGCAGATGGTTAAAACAAGTATTATTCGATTGAGCAGGATATTTTCTATCAAATACATTTTACTTTTATAACGTTTTAGCAATGTAAATATAAAAAAAATTAAAAAAAATGCGCAAGTTTAAAGATAGTCGTTATTTTGATAAGTACCAATTTCAAACTTCATTCTTGAGCTTGCTATTGATTGTAAATGGCTGAAGCAAGTACTATTCGATTAAGCAGGATATTTTCTATCAAAACATTTTAGTCTTATAAAGTTTCAGCAATGTAAATATAAAAAAAATCAAAAAAATACGCAAGTTTAAAAAGAGTCGTTATTTTTTGATAAATACCAATTTCAAACTTTATTTTGAGCTTGCTATTAATTGTAGATGGTTGAAGCAAATACCATTTAATTGAGCAAAAAATTTTCTATTAAATACATTTTATTTTTATAACATTTCAGCAATGTAAATATAAAAAAAATCAAAAAAATACGCAAGTTTAAAAATAGTTGTTATTCTTTGATAAGTACTAAATTCAAACTCCATTTTTGAGCTTGCTATTAATTGTAGATGGTTAAAGCAAACATTGTTCGATTAAGAAAAAAATTTCCTATCAAATACATCCTACTTTCGTAACGTCTTAGCAATGTAAATATAAAAAAAATTAAAAAAATGCGCAAGTTTAAAGATAGTCGTTATTCCTTGATAAGTACCAATTTCAAACTTCATTCTTGAGCTTGCTATTGATTGCAGATGGTTAAAACAAGTATTATTCGATTGAGCAGGATATTTTCTATCAAATACATTTTACTTTTATAACGTTTTAGCAATGTAAATATAAAAAAAATTTAAAAAAATGCGCAAGTTTAAAGATAGTCGTTATTCCTTGATAAGTACCAACTTCAAACTTCATTCTTGAGCTTGCTATTGATTGTAGATGGTTAAAACAAGTATTATTTGATTGAGCAGGATATTTTCTATCAAAACACTTTAGTTTTATAAAGTTTCAGCAATGTAAATATAAAAAAAATCAAAAAAATACGCAAGTTTAAAGATAGTCGTTATTCCTTGATAAGTACCAATTTCAAACTTCATTCTTGAGCTTCCTATTGATTGTAGATGGTTAAAACAAGTATTATTTGATTGAGCAGGATATTTTCTATCAAACACATTTTAGTTTTATAAAGTTTCAGCAATGTAAATATAAAAAAAAAATACGCAAGTTTAAAAAGAGTCGTTATTTCTTGATAAATACCAATTTCAAACTTCATTCTTGAGCTTGCTAATAATTGTATATAGTTGAAACGAACACCATTTAATTGAGCAGGAAAATTTCTATCAAATACATCCTATCTTTAAAACGTTTTAGCAATGTAAATATAAAAAAAATTAAAAAAATGCGCAAGCTTAAAGAAAGTCGTTATTCCTTGATAAGTACCAATTTAAAACTTCATTCTTGAGCTCGCTATTGATTGTAAATAGTTGAAGCAAGTATTATTCGATTGAGCAGAATATTTTCTATCAAACACATTCTAGTTTTATAAAGTTTCAATAATGTAAATATAAAAAAAATCAAAAAAATACGCAAGTTTAAAGATAGTCGTTATTCCTTGATAAGTACCAACTTTAAACTTCATTATTGAGCTTGCTATTAACTGTAAATAGTTGGGGCAAATACCTTTCGATTAAGCAAAAAATTTCCTATCAAATACATTCAATTTTTATAACGTTTTAACAATGTAAATATAGAAAAAATTAAAAAATTTGCAAGTTTAAATATAGTCGTTATTCCTTAATAAGTACCAAATTCAAACTTCATTCTTGAGCTTGCTATTGATTGTAGATGGTTACAGCAAATACCATTCGATTGAGCAGGATATTTTCTATTAAACACATTTTAGTTTTATAGAGTTTTAGCAATGTAAATAAAAAAAAATTAAAAAAATAGGCAGGTTTAAAGATAGTTGTTATTCCTTGATAAGTACCAATTTCAAACTATATTCTTGAGCTTGCTATTAATTGTAGATGGTCGGCACAAGTACCATTTGATTGAGCAGAAAATTTTCTATCAAATACATCTTACTTTTATAACGTTTCAGCAATGTAAATATAAAAAAAATCAAAAAAATACGCAAGTTTAAAGAGAGTTGTTATTTCTTGATAAATACCAATTTCAAACTTCATTCCTGAGCTTGCTATTGATTGTAGATGGTTAAAACAAGTATTATTTGATTGAGCAGGATATTTTCTATCAAAACATTTTAGCTTTATAAAGTTTCAGCATTGTAAATATAAAAAAAATAAAAAAAATACGCAAGTTTAAAGATAGTTGTTATTCTTTGATAAGTACTAAATTCAAACTCTATTCTTGAGCTTGCTATTAATTGTAGATGGTTAAAGCAAACATTGTTCGATTAAGCAGAAAATTTCCTATCAAATACATCCTACTTTCGTAACGTCTTAGCAATGTAAATATAAAAAAAATTAAAAAAATGCGCAAGTTTAAAGATAGTCGTTATTCCTTGATAAGTACCAATTTCAAACTTTATACTTGAGCTTGCTATTGATTGCAGATGGTTAAAACAAGTATTATTCGATTGAGCAGGATATTTTCTATCAAATACATTTTACTTTTATAACGTTTTAGCAATGTAAATATAAAAAAAATTAAAAAAAATGCGCAAGTTTAAAGATAGTCGTTATTTTGATAAGTACCAATTTCAAACTTCATTCTTGAGCTTGCTATTGATTGTAAATGGCTGAAGCAAGTACTATTCGATTAAGCAGGATATTTTCTATCAAAACATTTTAGTTTTATAAAGTTTCAGCAATGTAAATATAAAAAAAAATCAAAAAAATACGCAAGTTTAAAAAGAGTCGTTATTTTTTGATAAATACCAATTTCAAACTTTATTTTGAGCTTGCTATTAATTGTAGATGGTTGAAGCAAATACCATTTAATTGAGCAAAAAATTTTCTATTAAATACATTTTATTTTTATAACATTTCAGCAATGTAAATATAAAAAAAATCAAAAAAATACGCAAGTTTAAAAATAGTTGTTATTCTTTGATAAGTACTAAATTCAAACTCCATTTTTGAGCTTGCTATTAATTGTAGATGGTTAAAGCAAACATTGTTCGATTAAGCAAAAAATTTCCTATCAAATACATCCTACCTTCGTAACGTCTTAGCAATGTAAATATAAAAAAAATTAAAAAAATGCGCAAGTTTAAAGATAGTCGTTATTCCTTGATAAGTACCAATTTCAAACTTCATTCTTGAGCTTGCTATTGATTGCAGATGGTTAAAACAAGTATTATTCGATTGAGCAGGATATTTTCTATCAAATACATTTTACTTTTATAACGTTTTAGCAATGTAAATATAAAAAAAATTTAAAAAAATGCGCAAGTTTAAAGATAGTCGTTATTCCTTGATAAGTACCAACTTCAAACTTCATTCTTGAGCTTGCTATTGATTGTAGATGGTTAAAACAAGTATTATTTGATTGAGCAGGATATTTTCTATCAAAACACTTTAGTTTTATAAAGTTTCAGCAATGTAAATATAAAAAAAAATCAAAAAAATACGCAAGTTTAAAGATAGTCGTTATTCCTTGATAAGTACCAATTTCAAACTTCATTCTTGAGCTTGCTATTGATTGTAGATGGTTAAAACAAGTATTATTTGATTGAGCAGGATATTTTCTATCAAACACATTTTAGTTTTATAAAGTTTCAGCAATGTAAATATAAAAAAAAAATACGCAAGTTTAAAAAGAGTCGTTATTTCTTGATAAATACCAATTTCAAACTTCATTCTTGAGCTTGCTAATAATTGTAGATAGTTGAAACAAACACCGTTTAATTGAGCAGAAAAATTTCTATCAAATACATCTTATCTTTAAAACGTTTTAGCAATGTAAATATAAAAAAAATTAAAAAAATGCGCATGCTTAAAGATAGTCGTTATTCCTTGATAAGTACCCATTTAAAACTTCATTCTTGAGCTCGCTATTGATTGTAAATAGTTGAAGCAAGTATTATTCGATTAAGCAGAATATTTTCTATCAAACACATTCTAGTTTTATAAAGTTTCAATAATGTAAATATAAAAAAAATCAAAAAAATACGCAAGTTTAAAGATAGTCGTTATTCATTGATAAGTACCAACTTTAAACTTCATTATTGAGCTTGCTATTAACTGTACATAGTTGGGGCAAATACCATTCGATTAAGCAAAAAATTTCCTATCAAATACATTCAATTTTTATAACGTTTTAACAATGTAAATATAGAAAAAATTAAAAAATTTGCAAGTTTAAATATAGTCGTTATTCCTTAATAAGTACCAACTTCAAACTTCATTCTTGAGCTTGCTATTGATTGTAGATGGTTAAAGCAAATACCATTCGATTGAGCAGGATATTTTCTATTAAACACATTTTAGTTTTATAGAGTTTTAGCAATGTAAATAAAAAAAAATTAAAAAAATACGCAGGTTTAAAGATAGTTGTTATTCCTTGATAAGTACCAACTTCAAACTATATTCTTGAGCTTGCTGTTAATTGTAGATGGTCGGCACAAGTACCATTTGATTGAGCAGAAAATTTTCTATCAAATACATCTTACTTTAAAACGTTTCAGCAATGTAAATATAAAAAAAATAAAAAATACGCAAGTTTAAAAATAGTTGTTATTCTTTGATAAGTACTAAATTCAAACTCCATTCTTGAGCTTGCTATTAATTGTAGATGGTTGAAGCAAATACCATTTAATTGAGCAGAAAATTTTCTATTAAATACATTTTATTTTTATAACATTTCAGCAATGTAAATATAAAAAAAATCAAAAAAATACGCAAGTTTAAAAATAGTTGTTATTCTTTGATAAGTACTAAATTCAAACTCCATTCTTGAGCTTGCTATTAATTGTAGATGGTTAAAGCAAACATTGTTCGATTAAGCAGGAAATTTCCTATTAAATACATCCTACCTTCATAACGTCTTAGCAATGTAAATATAAAAAAAATCAAAAAAATACGCAAGTTTAAAAATAGTTGTTATTCTTTGATAAGTACTAAATTCAAACTCCATTCTTGAGCTTGCTATTAATTGTAGATGGTTGAAGCAAATACCATTTAATTGAGCAAAAAATTTTCTATTAAATACATTTTATTTTTATAACATTTCAGCAATGTAAATATAAAAAAAATCAAAAAAATACGCAAGTTTAAAAAGAGTCGTTATTTTTTGATAAATACCAATTTCAAACTTTATTTTGAGCTTGCTATTAATTGTAGATGGTTGAAGCAAATACCATTTAATTGAGCAAAAAATTTTCTATTAAATACATTTTATCTTTATAACATTTCAGCAATGTAAATATAAAAAAAATCAAAAAAATACGCAAGTTTAAAGATAGTTGTTATTCTTTGATAAGTAATAATTTCAATCTTCATTCTTAAGCTTGCTATTAATTGTAGATGGTTGAAACAAATATTGTTCGATTAAGCAGAAAATTTCCTATCAGATACATTCTACCTTCATAAGTTTAAAGATAGTCGTTATTTCTTGATAAGTACCAATTTAAAACTTTATTCTTGAGCTTGCTATTAATTGCAGATGGTTAAAACAAATACCATTCAATTAAGCAGGAAATTTCCTATTAAATACATCCTACCTTCATAACGTCTTAGCAATGTAAATATAAAAAAAATCAAAAAAATACGCAAGTTTAAAAATAGTTGTTATTCTTTGATAAGTACTAAATTCAAACTCCATTCTTGAGCTTGCTATTAATTGTAGATGGTTGAAGCAAATACCATTTAATTGAGCAAAAAATTTTCTATTAAATACATTTTATCTTTATAACATTTCAGCAATGTAAATATAAAAAAAATCAAAAAAATACGCAAGTTTAAAGATAGTTGTTATTCTTTGATAAGTACTAATTTCAAACTTCATTCTTAAGCTTGCTATTAATTGTAGATGGTTGAAACAAATATTGTTCGATTAAGCAGAAAATTTCCTATCAAATACATTCTACCTTCATAAGTTTAAAGATAGTCGTTATTTCTTGATAAGTACCAATTTAAAACTTTATTCTTGAGCTTGCTATTAATTGCAGATGGTTAAAACAAATACCATTCAATTAAGCAGGAAATTTCCTATTAAATACATCCTACCTTCATAACGTCTTAGCAATGTAAATATAAAAAAAATCAAAAAAATACGCAAGTTTAAAAATAGTTGTTATTCTTTGATAAGTACTAAATTCAAACTCCATTCTTGAGCTTGCTATTAATTGTAGATGGTTGAAGCAAATACCATTTAATTGAGCAGAAAATTTTCTATTAAATACATTTTATCTTTATAACATTTCAGCAATGTAAATATAAAAAAAATCAAAAAAATACGCAAGTTTAAAGATAGTTGTTATTCTTTGATAAGTACTAATTTCAAACTTCATTCTTAAGCTTGCTATTAATTGTAGATGGTTGAAACAAATATTGTTCGATTAAGCAGAAAATTTCCTATCAGATACATTCTACCTTCATAAGTTTAAAGATAGTCGTTATTTCTTGATAAGTACCAATTTAAAACTTTATTCTTGAGCTTGCTATTAATGGCAGATGGTTAAAACAAATACCATTCAATTAAGCAGAAAATTTCCTATTAAATACATCCTACCTTCATAACGTCTTAGCAATGTAAATATAAAAAAAATCAAAAAAATACTCAAGTTTAAAAATAGTTGTTATTCTTTGATAAGTACTAAATTCAAACTCCATTCTTGAGCTTGCTATTAATTGTAGATGGTTGAAGCAAATACTATTTAATTGAGCAAAAAATTTTCTATTAAATACATTTTATTTTTATAACATTTCAGCAATGTAAATATAAAAAAAATCAAAAAAATACGCAAGTTTAAAAATAGTTGTTATTCTTTGATAAGTACTAAATTCAAACTCCATTCTTGAGCTTGCTATTAATTGTAGATGGTTAAAGCAAACATTGTTCGATTAAGCAGAAAATTTCCTATCAAATACATCCTACTTTCGTAACGTCTTAGCAATGTAAATATAAAAAAAATTAAAAAAATGCGCAAGTTTAAAGATAGTCGTTATTCCTTGATAAGTACCAATTTCAAACTTCATTCTTGAGCTTGCTGTTGATTGCAGATGGTTAAAGCAAGAATTATTCGATTGAGCAGGATATTTTCTATCAAATACATTTTACTTTTATAACGTTTCAGCAATGTAAAAAATAAAAAAAATTAAAAAAAATGCGCAAGTTTAAAGATAGTCGTTATTCCTTGATAAGTACCAATTTCAAACTTCATTCTTGAGCTTGCTATTGATTGTAGATTGTTAAAACAAGTATTATTTGATTGAGCAGGATATTTTCTATCACAACATTTGAGTTTTATAAAGTTTCAGCAATGTAAATATAAAAAAAAATCAAAAAAATACGCAAGTTTAAAAAGAGTCGTTATTTTTTGATAAATACCAATTTCAAACTTTATTTTGAGCTTGCTATTAATTGTAGATGGTTGAAGCAAATACCATTTAATTGAGCAAAAAATTTTCTATTAAATACATTTTATCTTTATAACATTTCAGCAATGTAAATATAAAAAAAATCAAAAAAATACGCAAGTTTAAAGATAGTTGTTATTTCTTGATAAATACCAATTTCAAACTTCATTCTTGAGCTTGATATTGATTGTAAATGGTTAAAGCAAATACCATTCGATTAAGCAAAAAATTTTCTATCAAATACATTTTACTTTTATAACGTTTTAGCAATTTAAATATAAAAAAATTAAAAAAATGCGCAAGTTTAAAGATAGTCGTTATTCCTTGATAAGTACCAATTTGAAACTTTATTCTTGAGCTTGCTATTAATTGTAGATGGTTAAAACAAATACCATTCAATTAAGCAGAAAATTTCCTATTAAATCATCTTACTTTCATAACGTTTTGGCAATTTAAATATAAAAAAATTAAAAAAATGAGCAAGTTTAAAGATAGTTGTTATTCTTTGATAAGTACTAAATTCAAACTTCATTCTTGAGCTTGCTATTAACTGTAGATGGTTGAAACAAGTACCATTCAATTGAGCAGAAAATTTTCTATCAAATACATCCTACTTTTTTAACGTTTCAGTAATGTAAATAAAAAAAAATAAAAAATGCGCAAGTTTAGAGATAGTCGTTATTCCTTGATAAGTACCAATTTCAAACTTTATTCTTGAGCTTGCTATTGATTGTAAATAGTTGAAGCAAGTACTATTCGATTGAGCAAAATATTTTCTATCAAACACATTTTAGTTTTATAAAGTTTCAGCAATGTAAACATAAAAAAAAAATACGCATGTTTAAAAAGAGTCGTTATTTCTTGATAAATACCAATTTCAAACTTTATTCTTGAGCTTGCTAATAATTGTAGATAGTTGAAGCAAATACCATTTAATTGAGCAGAAATTTTTCTATTAAATACATCCTACCTTTATAACGTCTTAGCAATGTAAATATAAAAGAATACGCAAGTTTAAAAAGAGTTGTTATTTCTTGATAAATACCAATTTCAAACTTTATTCTTGAGCTTGCTATTGATTGTAGATAGTTAAGGCAAATACCATTCGATTAAGCAGAAAATTTTCTATCAAATACATCTTACTTTCATAACGTTTTGGCAATTTAAATATAAAAAAATTAAAAAAATGAGCAAGTTTAAAGATAGTTGTTATTCTTTGATAAGTACTAAATTCAAACTTCATTCTTGAGCTTGCTATTAACTGTAGATGGTTGAAACAAGTACCATTCAATTGAGCAGAAAATTTTCTATCAAATACATCCTACTTTTTTAACGTTTCAGTAATGTAAATAAAAAAAAAATAAAAAATGCGCAAGTTTAGAGATAGTCGTTATTCCTTGATAAGTACCAATTTCAAACTTTATTCTTGAGCTTGCTATTGATTGTAAATAGTTGAAGCAAGTACTATTCGATTGAGCAAAATATTTTCTATCAAACACATTTTAGTTTTATAAAGTTTCAGCAATGTAAACATAAAAAAAAAATACGCATGTTTAAAAAGAGTCGTTATTTCTTGATAAATACCAATTTCAAACTTTATTCTTGAGCTTGCTAATAATTGTAGATAGTTGAAGCAAATACCATTTAATTGAGCAGAAATTTTTCTATTAAATACATCCTACCTTTATAACGTCTTAGCAATGTAAATATAAAAGAATACGCAAGTTTAAAAAGAGTTGTTATTTCTTGATAAATACCAATTTCAAACTTTATTCTTGAGCTTGCTATTGATTGTAAATAGTTAAGGCAAATACCATTCGATTATACAAAAAATTTTCTATCAAATACATCTTACTTTTATAACGTTTTAGCAATTTAAATATAAAAAAATTTAAAAAATGTGCAAGTTTAAAGATAGTTGTTATTCTTTGATAAGTACTAAATTCAAACTTCATTCTTGAGCTTGCTACTAATTGTAGATGGTTGAAACAAGTACCATTCAATTGAGCAGAAAATTTTCTATCAAATACATCCTACTTTTTTAACGTTTCAGTAATGTAAATAAAAAAAAATTAAAAAATGCGCAAGTTTAGAGATAGTCGTTATTCCTTGATAAGTACCAATTTCAAACTTTATTCTTGAGCTTGCTATTGATTGTAAATAGTTGAAGCAAGTACTATTCGATTGAGCAAAATATTTTCTATCAAACACATTTTAGTTTTATAAAGTTTCAACAATGTAAACAAAAAAAAAATACGCATGTTTAAAAAGAGTCGTTATTTCTTGATAAATACCAATTTCAAACTTTATTCTTGAGCTTGCTAATAATTGTAGATAGTTGAAGCAAATACCATTATTTGAGCAGAAATTTTTCTATTAAATACATCCTACCTTTATAACGTCTTAGCAATGTAAATATAAAACAAATCTAAAAAATGCAGATAGTCGTTATTCCTTAATAAGTACCAATTTCAAACTTCATTTTTGAGCTTGCTGTTAATTGTAGATGGTTCGAGCAAATACCGTTCGATTAAGCAAGAAAATTTCTATTAAATATATTTTACTTTTATAACGTTCAGCAATGTAACTATAAAAAAAATTAAAAAAATGCGCAAGTTTAAAAATAGTCGTTATTCCTTGATAAGTACCAATTTTAAACTTTATTCTTGAGCTTGCTATTGATTTTAAATGGTTGAAGCAAATACCATTCGATTAAGCAGGAAATATTCCATCAAACACATTTTAGTTTTATAAAGTTTCAGCAATGTAAATATAAAAAAATCAAAAAATACGCAAGTTTAAAAATAGTTGTTATTCCTTGATAAGTACCAACTTCAAACTTCATTCTTGAGCTTGCTATTGATCTTAAATGGTTGAAGCAAGTACTATTCGATTAAGCAGGAAATTTTCTATCAAATACATTTTACTTTTATAACGTTTCAACTATTTAAATATGAAAAAATTAAAAAAATGCGCAAGTTTAAAAATAGTCGTTATTCCTTGATAAGTACCAAATTAAAACTTTTATTCTTGAGCTTGCTATCAATTGAAAATGGTTGAAGCAAGCACCATTTGATTAAACAGAAAATTTTCTATCAAATAAATCTTACTTTTATAACGTTTCAGCAATGTAAATATAAAAAAAATTAAAAAAATTTGCAAGTTTAAAAATAGTCGTTATTCCTTGATAAGTACCAATTTCAAACTTCATTCTTGAGCTTGCTATTGATTTTAAATGGTTGAAGCAAGTATTATTCGATTGAGCAGGATATTTTCTATCAAATACATTTTACTTTTATAACGTTTCAGCAATGTAAATATAAAAAAAATCAAAAAAATACGCAAGTTTAAAAAGAGTTGTTATTTCTTGATAAGTACCAATTTCAAACTTCATTCTTGAGCTTGCTATTGATTTTAAATGGTTGAAGCAAGTACTATTTGATTAAGCAGGATATTTTCTATCAAACACATTCTAGTTTTATAAAGTTTCAGCAATGTAATTTAAAAAAAAAAATAAAAAAATACGCAAGTTTAAAAAGAGTTGTTATTTCTTGATAAATACCAACTTCGAATTCCATTTTTGAGCTTGCTGTTAATTGTAGATGGTTGAAACAAATACCATTTGATTAAACAGGAAATTTCCTATTAAATACATCCTACTTTTATAACGTTTCAACAATGTAAATATAAAAAAAATTAAAAAAATACGCAAGTTTAAAGATAGTCGTTATTCCTTGATAAGAAACAATTTCAAACTTCATTCTTGAGCTTGCTCTTAGCTGTATGTGGTTGAAGCAAATACCATTCGATTAAGCAGGAAATTTTCTATCAAATAGATCTTACTTTTATAACGTTTCAGCAATGACAATATAAAAAAAAATTAAAAAAATGCGCAAGTTTAAAAATAGTCGTTATTCCTTGATAAGTACCAATTTCAAACTTCATTCTTGAGCTTGCTATTGATTTTAAATGGTTGAAGCAAATATTATTCGATCGTGCAGGATATTTTTTATCAAACACATTCTAGTTTTGTAAAGTTTCAGAAATGTAAATATAAAAAAAAACAATAAAATACGCAAGTTTAAAAAGAATCGTTATTTCTTGATAAATACCAATTTCAAACTTCATTCTTGAGCTTGCTATTGATTCTAGATGGTTGAGGCAAGTACTATTCGATTAAGCAGGAAATTTTCTATCAAATATATCTTACTTTTATAACGTTTCAGCAATGTAAATAAAAAAAAATTAAAAAAATGCGCAAGTTTAAAAATAGTCGTTATTTCTTGATAAGCACCAATTTCAAACTTTATTCTTGAGCTTGCTATCAATTATAAATGGTTGAAACAAATACCATTTAATTGAGCAGGAAATTTTCTATCAAATACATCTTTTTTTTATAACGTTGCAGCAATGTAAATATTAAAAAAATCAAAAAAATACACAAGTTTAAAGAGAGTTGTTATTTCTTGATAAATACTAACTTCAAATTTTATTCTTGAGCTTGCTATTAATTGCAGATTGTTGAAACAAGTACCATTCGATTGAGAAGGAAATTTTCTATCAAATACTTCTTTTTTTTAAAACGTTTCAACAATGTAAATATAAAAAAAATTAAAAAAATACGCAAGTTTAAATAGAGTCGTTATTTCTTGATAAATACCAATTTCAAACTTCATTTTTGAGTATGCTATTGATTGTAGATGGTTGAAGCAAGTACTATTTGATTAAGCAGGATATTTTCTATAAAACACATTTAAGTTACATAAAGTTTCAGCAATGTAATTATAAAAAAATCAAAAAAATACGCAAGTTTAAATAGAGTTGTTATTTCTTGATAAATACCAATTTCAAACTTTATTTTTGAGTATACTATTGATTGTAGATGGTTGAAGCAAATACTATTTGATTAAGCAGGATACTTTCTATCAAACACATTTAGTTTTATAATGTTTCAGCAATGTAAATAGAAAAAAATCAAAAAAATACGCTTTTAAAAAGCGTATAAAAAGTTTAAAAAGAGTTGTTATTTCTTGATAAATACCAATTTTAAACTTTATTCTTGAGCTTGCTATTAACTGCAGATGGTTGAAACGGATACTATTCGATTGAACAAAAAATTTTCTATCAACTGCGTCTTATTTTTATAACGTTTCAGCAATGTAAATATAAAAAAAATCAAAAAAAATACGCTAGTTTAAAAAGAGTTGTTATTCCTTGAGAAGTACCAATTTCAAACTTCATTTTTGAGCTTGCTATTGATTGTAAATGGTTGAAGCAAGTATTATTCGATTGAGCAGGATACTTACTATTAAACACATTCTAGTTTTAAAAGTTTCAGGAATGTGAATATAAGAAAAATCAAAAAAAAAATACGCTAGTTTAAAGATAGTCGTTATTCCTTGATAAGTACCAATTTCAAACTTTATTGTAGAGTTTGCTGTTAATTGTAAATGGTTGAGGCAAATACCATTTGATTAGGAAAAAATTTCCTATCAAATACATCCTACTTTTAAAACGTTTCAATAATGTAAATATCAAAAAAATTAAATAAATACGCAAGTTTAAATATAGTCGTTATTCCTTGATAAGTACCAACTTCAAACTTCATTCTTAAGCTTGCTATTAATTGTAAATGTTTGAAACAAGTACCATTTAATTGAGCAAAAAATTTTATATCAAAAACATTCTATTTTAATTACGTTTTAGGAATGTAAATATAAAAAAAATTAAAAAAATGCGCAAGTTTAAAGAGAGTCGTTATTTCATGATAAATACCAATTTCAAACTTTATTCTTGAGCTTGCTATTGGTTGTAGATGGTTGAAGCAAATACCGTTCGATTAAGCAGAAAATTTTCTATCAAATACATTTTACTTTTATAACGTTTCAACAATGTAAATATAAAAAAAGTCAAAAAAATACGCAAGTTCAAAGAAAGTCGTCATTTCTTGATAAATACCAATTTCAAACTTCATTCTTGGGCTTGCTATTGGTTGTAGATGGTTGAAGCAAATACTATTCGATTGAGCAGGATATTTTCTATCAAACACATTTTAGTTTTATAAAGTTTTAGCAATGTAATTATAAAAAAAATCAAAAAAATATGCAAGTTTAAAGATAGTTGTTATTCCTTAATAAGAACCAATTTCAAACTTCATTTTTGAGCTTGCTGTTAATTGTAGATGGTTGAAGCAAATACGATTTGATTGAGCAGAATATTTTCTATCAAACGCATTTTAGTTTTATAAAGTGTCAGCAATGTAGATATAAAGAAACTCAAAAGAATACGCAAGTTTAAAGATAGTCGTTATGCCTTGATAAGTACCAATTTCAAACTTCATTCTTGAGCTTGCTATTAATTGTAAATGGTTAAAGCAAATATCAATCGATTAAGCAGGAAATTTTTCATCAAATAAATCTTACTTTTATAACGTTTCAGCAATGTAAATATAAAAAAAATTAAAAAAATACGCAAATTTAAAGGTAGTCGTTATTTCTTGATAAGTACCAATTTCAAACTTCATTTGTGAGCTTGCTATTAGCTGTATGTGGTTGAAGCAAATACCGTTTGATTAAGCAAAAATTTTCTATCAAACACATCTTATTTTTATAACGTTTCAGCAATGTAAATATAAAAAAATTAAAAAAATGCGCAAGTTTAAAAATAGTCGTTATTTCTTAAATAAGTAACAATTTCAAACTTTATTCCTGAGCTTGCTATTAATTATAGACGGTTGAAACAAATACCGTTTAATTAAGCAGAAAATTTTCTATCAAATACATCTTTTTTTTTATAACGTTTCAACAATGTAAATATTAAAAAAATTAAAAAAGTACGCAAGTTTAAAGAGAGTTGTTATTTCTTGATAAATACCAAATTCAAACTTTATTCTTGAGCTTGCTATCGATTGTAGATGGCTGAAGCAAGTATTATTCGATTGAGCAGGATATTTTCTATCAAACACGTTTTATTTTTATAACGTTTCAGCAATGTAAATATAAAAAAAATCAAAAAAATACGCAAGTTTATAGATAGTCGATATTCCTTGATAAGTAGCAATTTCAAACTTCATTCTTGAGCTTGCTCTTAGCTGTATGTGGTTGAAGCAAATACCATTCGATTAAGCAGGAAATTTTCTATCAAACACATCCTACTTTTATAATTTTTCAGCAATGTAAATATAAAAAAAATTAAAAAAATACGCAAGTTTAAATAGAGTCGTTATTTCTTGATAAATACCAAACTCAAACTTCATTTTTGAGTATGCTATTGATTGTAGATGGTTGAAGCAAATACCATTTGACTAAGCAGTATATTTTCTATTAAACACATTTTAGTTTTATAATTTTTCAGCAATGTAAATATAAAAAAAATTAAAAAAATGCGCAAGTTTAACGATAGTCGTTATTCCTTGATAAGTACTAATTTCAAACTTCATTCTTGAGCTTGCTATTAATTGTAGATAATTAAAGCAAATACCATTCAATTAAGCAGGTAATTTTTTATCAAATACATTTTATTTTTATAACGTTTCAACAATGTGAATATAAAAAAAATTAAAAAAATTCGCAAGTTTAAAATAGTCGTTATTCCTTGATAAGTACCAATTTCAAACTTCATTCTTGAGCTTGCTATTAATTGTAGATAGTTAGAGCAAATACAGTTCAATTAAGCAGCAAATTTTCTATAAAACACATCTTACTTTTATAACGTTCCAGCAATATAAATTTAAAAAAATTAAAAAAATGCGCAAGTTTAAAGGTAGTCGTTATTCCTTAATAAGTACCAATTTCAAACTTCATTCTTGAGTTTGCTATTAGTTGTATGTGGTTGAAGCAAATACCGTTCGATTAAACAGAAAATTTTCTATCAAATACATTTTACTTTTATTACGTTTCAGCAATATAAGTATAAAAAAATTAAAAAAATGCGCAAGTTTAAAGATAGTCGTTATTCCTTGATAAGTACTGTAATGAGATCGTCGTTGAGGAAAGGTGTTAAATAATAACCAAAATTAAATATTAAATATTTTCTTTTAAATTTTAAACCATTTCGGTTTAATTCGGCTCGCCTACGTTGTGTTTAATCGTCTAGAGTAATCACTCTCATAGTGATAATAAATTTAACCCTTTCTGTAAGAACAGAAGGGATAAGTGGTAACTCAAATTCGAATTCGAAGTAGTGTCAAACGCGTGGGGGAAGAAATTAAAAGTCAAGTTTCCTCAAAACTAAATTTATTACATATCTTCAAAATGTTTATTACAACAATACAAGAATTATGAGGGTTAATCCAAATTTGCCATTTATTCAAATTTCCATTTATATTATTTAGTCAAATTTTTAACATCTGTAACCACAAATCTGTTCAAATTTGAGACTATAGTTTTATAAATCTCTAGTCGCAGATTTAAGTAATAGATAAATTTATTATTAACATTATTACTTAGAATTTACTCTTCCTCTTTCAATGGTCCTAATTCGGTGTTGTAAATCTACCCTAAATTTCAATTTATATTTGCTCAGATTTATGATTTCAAGGCAATGTTTAATAATACGTTTGATAAGCTACTCTTGTACCTGAGTTGGCGTGTTACATGCTCGCGGCTCTCTTTTTATACGTGCATCGCAATTACTATTTCGCCCTATCGCCGAAACCGACCGTGGTAAAAGTCAGGTGCCTAAACACCTCTTGCAAAATCCGAGCAAAACCAAGATAGACAAATCTTTGCAACATAAACTGAATTACTGTAGAAATCATTTCTCTCACAAATTTCGGTCACGAGCTTGGATAAAGACTTTTCAGAACTTCACCCTTTCACGATACCAGTTTATTACAGGTAACCAGGATGGTTATTTTTTCTCGTTTGTCTCGTAATAGCCTGCATATACGTATATGCCGTTGGAACGGGTCTACTACGTCCAGTCTAAGTTCAACTGTCGGAAGCTACGACCTGACACAGTGAATTAGATCCGGTAAAGTTGGAAGAAAGGGTTCCCGGGAACCACGACTTTCCTCTTCGAAGATGGCCGACAAACGAGCCTATAATTTCAGGTGTAATCTCGCCTAACACGACGCGAGAGAAAAACAACCCTACGCTACCCTAATTTCAAAATATGCAGCAAATTCAACCTCACGGGATTTTGTAACAACAAAACTTTGCACTGATTTGAAGTGACCATTTGACGTAATTGTTGAGAACCCTTTTTGTAATAGATTGATGATAGATATCTTAGATTTTAATTATTTGGGTTGATAGTCACATCCAGATCGAGCAAAATAAAGAAAGAATACAAGTTAAAATTCATTTCAAAAGTGACCGCAAGTTGTTGCATTTTTCACCAAAATTTTATTTATAATTAACTTTTCTAAATTCTGAATATTTATTTTAAACCAATTAAGCTAAAATTATTTTTGAAAATGAAATTTCCAAAACCAAATTAAAAGTAATACAATTAATAAATTTCAATAAAATGATTTAAATAAATTTGTGGTCACGATGAAGATTAAATAGTGTAAATTTAATCAAATGATTTGAAGAGACTCGGATTAAATTAAATAAAATCTTCGTATAAAATTAATTAATTCAAATAATAAATAGATAGAAAACCCTTTGTGGGCTTACCTAGAAAATTAATCCCTTTGATTGTCCTGGGAGTCCTTGTGGTTAAATTGCCAAGTTGGTTGGTTTTTCTTTTAACACAAACCGTCACAATTTAATTTAAATTATTAAATAAAAAAAAATATTATTACTCCTTCACACTAGCACGAAATCAAAAAAATATTTGATGATGAAATAATATTAAATTTTAAAATAAACCCAAAGGGTTGAAATTGGACTTTGTTAAATTAAATAAATTTAAACAAAGAGAATAATTCGAAAATTAACTATCTCGAAAGACCGTCAAGAATCGACGGCCGAAAATCCACGCGAAATCTGTTTTTATGAAATAGGGACGCTCCCTGAACCAACCCCCTCTGGTACTCTCTTTCCACATATGTATGATTATGCAAATTTGACTCTTAAACGTTTTGGCATTAAGATCAACCCTCGTTTAACCCTCCTAAACAAAATATTATTTACTAGTAAGGGTATTTTTGATTCGATTTTTCCCTATATTATTTAACATATAATTTATAAATTTCTTTGATGACCGAATATAATACAATCACAATGTCGAATCAACCCCTATTTACCTGAAAGAGAAATTAAACTCCAAAGTTTGTTGCCGTTTTGTCTGAACTTATTTTTAAACATTATTGTGGCAAATACATGCAGCAACAAATTTCGTTTGTTTAAATTTTATGGAAATGTAGAATTAAATTCGGAAAGAAAACTGTAATTTCGCGGTACTACCCTCCACTTGGTGTCGCCACCGGTATTATCTTCGTACGATTTTTCCGAATTTATTCGAAAAATTTACGAAAATCCATCTACATTTCTTTCTATCACTATGTTAGTAATTTGGACAACCATTGTGTCGTACCAAATTGGTTTACAATGAGTTTAAATAATTTAAACTGTTTACATGCAATTTCACGGTTGCCCTCGCCTAAATTAGGGTTAAATTTTATATTAAAATGTTCAGAAAATTTCACGCGTTTTTCTAAAATACTTGTTTTGTACTGGATCTTTTGTATTTAGCAACAATCTAATAATTTTACTAAAACTTTTCTAAATGAACACATGTGCAAGTTATTTTCGGTATTCTTCCAGCGCTTGGTGTTAGGGCGTGTCTTCTTTTAAGAAACCACTTGACCGCCAGCTTTATCTTTGACAAATTTAAATTCCAGATTTCCTGTTACAGTCGGCCAATATATTTGTAAATATTTAGAATAATGATTTTGACAAATTAGCAGATTTGCGTTAATTTAAAAGTATTATGCTATGAGTGTAGCTCCTTTTTTTTTTAATTTAAATTATTGAAAGTTTATTATGCATCTAATAACTACAAATTTTGTGCCTCTGACCGAATTTATTTCCCAAATTGTGAATCTTCATTAAATTTATAATTATCTTTCAGCTACGAATTAATAAGTATTTTTTAAAATAGGACTATTAATTGATTATAAAATTATAGTTTTGATTTCTTCATTAACATTAAACAATAATAGGATTATTTGTATTTTTATGTGGTGTGCAATATTTCTCTGAACAACTAGCTTGGTGTGTGGCGATAACGCTATTCATACCGCTTGAAACATCCCCCGTTACCATGTGGCCTTTTTAAAACATGGCTTTGCAATTTGTAATCACTTAAAATTCTCGGAAGAATTTCGTGGGAACGGTCGTTTTCTAAACATTTCAATATTTACAAAACACGTGTGAATTTAAACTAAATCTAAATTTGGTTGTTTCTTTTAATTTTCACGGAAACAAATCGATCGTGATAAAATTTATCTAATAGATTACTAATTTGAAATTACTTTCTTGCCCGATTATTAATAAACAAAATTTATAAATACCGCGTTCATCACAGTACCAATTTCAAACTTTATTCTTGAGCTTGCTATTAATTGTAGATAGTTGAAACAAGTATAATTTGATTGAGCAAGAAATTTCCTATCAAATACATCTTACTCTTATAACCTTTCAACAATGTAAATATAAAAAAAATTAAAAAAATGCGCAAGTTTAAAAAGAGTCGTTATTTCTTGATAAATACCAATTTCAAACTTCATTTTTGAGCTTGCTATTAATCGTAGATAGTTGAAGCAAATACTATTTGATTGAGCAGGATAAAATCTATTAAAGACATTTTAGATGGTAGACGGTTAAAGCAAATACCATTTGATTAAACAGGAAATTTTATATAAAATACATTTTACTTTTATAGCGTTTCAGCAATGTAAATATAAAAAAAATCAAAAAAATGCGCAAGTTTAAAGAGAGTCGTTATTTCTTGATAAATACCAATTTCAAACTTTATTCTTGAGCTCGCTATTGATTGTAGATGTTTCAGGTAAGAACTATTCAATTAAGCAGGATATTTTCTATCAAACACATTTTAGCTTTATAAAGTTTCAGCAATGTAAATATAAAAAAATCAAAAAAATACGCAAGTTTAAACAGAGTCGTTATTCTTTGATAAGTACTAATTTCAAACTTTATTCTTGAGCTTGATATTAATTGTAGATGGTTGAAACAAGTACCATTTGATTCAGCAGAAAAATTCCTATTAAATGCATTCTACTTTTATTACGTTTTAGCAATGTAAATATAAAAAAAATCAAAAAAATACGCAAGTTTTAAAGAGAGTCGATATTTCTTGATAAATACCAATTTCAAACTTTATTTTTGAGCTTGCTATTGGTTGTAGATGGTTAAAGCAAGTGTTAATATTATAATTATAATATTATAATTAGTAAGAGGTAGGGGCACCCACCCGGCGACATTGGCCGAGTCCACTCGAACCAAGGGGTGAGTCGCCGAGGTGAGTGGTTGAATAGTCACAAGTGACAAGACAGTCACAGACAGTAGCAAGTAAGCATCCAAACCGATTGTAAAGCTCAAATGTTATAAACTCAACGATAAATACTAAATAAACTGAAACAAGCATCCGGGGAGTTTTATTACAAGCAACAACTCCCAAACATTGGTCCTTCGAGCCGGATATATTTCATTAATCAACCTCAGCTTCGAGGAAAAGTGTTTCTTTCAAAGCGGCAGGCAGCATTGCGCTCCCCCAGGTGATCCAAATATATTATTCAGCACCAGGCTTTCCAATCAACCTCAGCTTCGAGGAAAAAGGTTCATTTCAAAGCGGCAGGCAGCATTGCGCTCCCCCAGGTGAATCTCCAACAACAAACTTATGTGGTGGTACCATCCCCTAAGTCAACACAGTCTTCAGTAGAATTGCCGTCGTCTTCGTGCCCTTCCGTCGCGTCGTCCAGGTCTTTGATCAAGGTGCCAGCCTACTTCAGGTTAAAGGTTAGTGGTTGCACGTTCCTAATTCATAAATCCCGTCCTTTCTAACTTATTTTCAATTTATTCTTTCCATTTGTTTTGCGCGTATTTCTAATTACCACTTTATTTGCAAATATGGCGAAATTAGAACATCTCACGTCGGAAAGAGAAGTTATAAAGAATAAAGTAGCGCGAATTAAATTATTTGTCTCTAGTTTTAATCCGGATAGCCAGAGTATAAATCAAATCAAAACGCGGCTAGAAATTCTTAACGACGCGCGAAAGGAATTTGACGGAATTCAGTCTAACATTGAAAAAACGGATAAAACGACGAACTTTGACAGCCACATGAATGCTCGGGCCGAATTTGAAGAAACATACTGCGATTTAGTTAGCAAAATCAAAGACTTAATAGATTCAAAAAATGTTGCTATTCACAATACCAATTAATCTAATAATTCAGCCGGGATTCAATCTACATCTAATGAAAGCATTAACAATTCTTATTCTGCCTTTAACTTGCCTACATTGAATCTTAAAACATTTAATGGTGATTTTAAAGAATGGACTAATTTTGAAAACACTTTCAAGTCTATCATTGATGAAAACGCAAATCTAAATAAAAGACAAAAGCTTCAATATTTAAAATCTTGTTTAAAAGATGATGCGTTACGCGCGATTGAATCTTTGAGTATTGAAGAAAATAATTATGACACGGCATGGACTATTTTAGAGAATCGTTTTAAAAATACAAGACTAATTGTACAAGATCACATCTATGCAATCTTTAATGCCCATTTCATTAATAAAGCCACTTCAGCTTCCCTGCGAGAATTGTTAGACATCATAATGACAAATTTAGAAGCATTGAAAAATCTTAATCAGCCAGTTGATAGTTGGGATGCGCTAATAGTTCCGCTAATAGTAGAAAAACTCGATTTTCACACCAAACGGGAATGGCAGATGACTCTTGATAAAAATGTACCCACTTATGAATGCTTCAAATCATTCTTAAATAAAAGATGCGAGGTTTTGCAATCTTTAAATGCTATGCCAAATACCAAATCGAATCCAATCAATACTAAAATTAATTACAATAATACTAATCAGCCCAAAACTCGCAATGTGACTCATACATTTGCAATTAATAATTCTAATGTCGTGTGTAATCTTTGCAAAAGCTCCCTGCATAAAATAACTCAATGCGAAGAATTTAATAATCTAAATGTCGAAGAAAGAATCAAAATCGTGGATAACTATAAACTGTGTAAAAATTGTTTACGAGCTAATCATCGTGTGACTAATTGTCGAATTAATACAAAATGTCGCCATTGTAATAAAAAACATTACTCATTGCTACATATTTCCGTCCAAATGTCGACTCAGGTAACAAACTCAGGTAATAATCCTAGCAATGCAATTAATAATTCAGGTAGCTCTCTAGTAACTTTGAATAATCATTCCACAAATCTTAACCATATTACTGATCAAAAACATGTATTGTTATCTACAGCAATAATTTTGATTAAAGACTCTAAAAATCAATTCCATACGTGTCGCGCTTTCTTAGATCAGGGCTCTATGTCTAATTACATAACACATGAATTATCCAAAAAATTGAATTTGGTACATATACCCGCGAACGTATCTATTACCTGTCTTGGAGGCATGTCATCACAAACAAATAAACGAACCAATTTCCAAATCAAATCCTGTGTGAATGAATTTTCCGCTAATTTAGATGCCTTAATCGTTGATAAAATAACCGATAATTTGCCACTCGTTTTGATTAATACCGAAAATTTCAAAATTCCGAGAAATTTGCAATTGGCTGACCCGAATTTCTTCAAAAGCGACAAGATCGATTTATTATTAGGTGCCGCCGTATTCTGGGAACTTTTATGCGTAGGTCAAATAAAACTTGAAAACGGGCTTATATTTCAAAAGACCCAACTGGGGTTTATAGCTGGTGGAACTGTTGGTCACTCATTGTCACTGTCACGTACATCCTGTAATTTCGCTTTGACAACTTCCGAATATTCCAACACTTCACCAGATGTTTTATTACACGAGCAGGTTAAAAGATTTTGGGATTTGGAAAATAACCTAAATTACACCCCCGACCATAAACATCACTCAATTGAAGAAATCGCCGCTGAAACCCATTTTAAAGAAACCGTTAAACGCGATTTTGATGGACGTTTTATTGTCAAATTGCCTGTTAAAAATAACAAAATCAACATTGGTAACACTCGACAAATTGCGTTAAAAAGACTTTTTAGTATGGAAAGAAAGTTCAAAAGAAACCAATCCTTAAAATTAGAATACATGAATTTTATGCGTGAATACTTGCAACTTAATCATATGGAACCTTTTTTTGATACCTCATTTAATAGTAATTCGTACGTGTACTTACCTCATCACGCAGTTATTAAGGAGTCTAGCACAACAACAAAATTGAGAGTAGTTTTTGACGCGAGTGCGATAAGCGATAATGGATGATAATTTGAATCTCGGTCCGGTAATTCAACATGATTTATTTAACATCATAATTCGTTTCCGAATTCATCAACTTGTATTAAATGGTGATATAGCCAAAATGTATCGTCAGATAGTAGTGCATCCTGAAGACACTAATTATCAATTAATTCTCTGGCGAGAAAATGATAACGAGCCTGTACAAACATACAAACTAAAAACTTTAACCTACGGCACAAAATCCGCAAGCTTTCTGGCTACCAGATGCTAAAGAATTAGCTATTTTACATAAATCCGAATTTCCGGAAGCATGTCAAATAATTGAAAACGACTTTTATATGGACGATTTATTAACGGGCGCGGACACAGTCGAAAAATTACTGCAATTAAAACGAGATATAATGCATATATTAGATAAAGCAAAATTTGAATTGAGAAAAATTCAGTCAAATAACAAAGAAATTGTATTTAATGAAAGGAATAATAATTTAGCTTCGAATATTGATCTAAACAAAAACGAATTGTCCAAAACTTTAGGTTTATATTGGAATTCTTACGAGGACTCATTAAACTTTAAAATCAATCTTAGAAATTTGTCTAAAAGGGTAACAAAAAGGACTATATTAAGTGTTATTGCGCAAATATTTGATCCGTTAGGTTTGATCAGCCCACTTATAATGAAAGCGAAAATTTTGTTGCAGCAACTTTGGCAATTAAAGTTAGGTTGGGATGAATCGGTGCCCCAACACATCTTTTCA
Organism: Tribolium confusum; assembly: GCA_029207805.1. Taxonomy (NCBI): domain Eukaryota; kingdom Metazoa; phylum Arthropoda; class Insecta; order Coleoptera; family Tenebrionidae; genus Tribolium; species Tribolium confusum. Next base: position 18,398 of record JALGAY010000071.1, on the reverse strand, counting down.
ATGTGGATGTCATTTGTTAATCAGCTTCATCAGGTAGAAAATTTAAAATTTCCGAGAAAAATCATACCTCATTTACCGATCAATAAGTCAAAAATACACGGATTTTGCGATGCGTCTTTACAAGGTTACGGGGCCGTTGTTTATTTAAGAACTGCAAATTCTGCAGGACATTTCGAATCACATACTTTGTTCAAAATCTCGCGTGGCGGCGTTGAAACCAACAACTATCCCGCGTTTAGAATTGTGCGGTGCGCTTCTACTTGCCGAATTAATAAAAAAAATCCGCGATACTTTAAATATTAACATCTGCAAAGAATATTTATGGACAGACTCCACTATTGTGTTAGCGTGGATACATACACCACCTTCGTCATTACAAACTTTCATATGTAATAGAGTCACCAAAATCATCTCGCTAAGCGATAAAAAGTGTTGGCATCATGTTAAATCTGAAAACAACGCTGCCGATTTAATTAGTAGAGGTTGCATGCCTTCTGAATTAATTAAAAATCAATCTTGGCCGGTATCGACTATTAATATTTTAAAAGAAATTCCGGAATCCAAAACAACCTTTTCAACTCTCAATAAAAATAAACCACAACTTGATGTCTTTAATTCATTCTCCAATTTTACAAAATTGCAAAGAGTTGTAGCTTGGATCTTACGTTTTGGTCATAATTCACGTAAAAACAGCTCAAAATTAACTGGCGCATTAAGTGTATCCGAATTGAATAACGCTTTATATAAAATCGCACGCATAGTACAGACAGAAAGCTTTGAAGAATATGAATTGCTCAACAAAAAATTGCCGCTTACCTCAAACTCAAAATTATTACAGTTGGATCCATTTATTGATCATAATGGGTTAATTCGAGTTGGGGGGAGAATAAATAAATCACTGATGCGTTGCGACGTTAAACATCCAATAATATTACCGAAAAATCATAACGTAGTCGATCTAATTATCAGAGGCGAACATGAGAGACAGTTACATGCGGGTCATCAAGCTACATTAGCGGCACTCCGCCAACGATTTTGGATAATCTCAGCAAAAAATAATATCAAAAATGTCATCCATAAATGCATAAAATGTTTTAAGGTTCAACCTAGGCGACCGGAATATAAAATAGGCGATTTACCTGATCACAGAATAATTGTATCACCTCCTTTTGCAAAAACTGGGATTGATTATGCTGGCCCATTTTTAGTTAAAGAAAATCGTGGTCGCGGAAAAAAGCTCGTCAAAGCATACGTCGCTTTATTTATTTGTTTAATTACAAAGGCAATTCATATCGAATTGGTACATGACTTAACGACTCAAGAATTTCTGGCCGCGTTAAAACGTTTTATTGGTAGACGTGGATACCCCACTGACATTTTTTCAGACAACGCTACAACCTTTACTGGAGCTAATAATGAGCTAAAACAATTTATAAAAAAGGCAAAACTTATTAATTTCTTGGAGACTGAGTTAACCAAATTTTCTATTAAATGGCACTTTATTCCCACAAAGTCGCCCCGTATGGGTGGCTTATGGGAGGCAAATATAAAACAAGTCAAAAATCATTTAAAAAGGGTAATTGGAAATGCGCGTTTGACTTTTCCGGAGATGAATACCTTGTTAATAAGTATTGAAGCCTGCTTAAACTCACGGCCGATTACACCCATATCCTCAGACCCTAACGATCTCCAACCCTTAACCCCAGCCCACTTCCTTATCGGGCAACCATTAACAGCACTTCCAGAATCAGACGTCAGTGATGTTGCCATTAATCGAATCTCCAAATGGGAACATGTTCAAAGATTGCGGGGGCATTTTTAGAAACGATGGTCCCGGGAATATTTAACTTCTTTACAACAAAGAAGCAAATGGAAACAAGGCTCTAAGGAAGAAATCAAAGTCGGCACCCTAGTGATTATTAGTGACGAAAATACGCCACCATTGTATTGGAAAACTGGTAGGATAGTCAATGTTCATCCCGGAAATGACGGCATCGTCCGAGTGGTGACTCTCCGCACGGCCCAAGGGCTCTGTAAACGATCAGTGCGGGGACTGTGTGTGTTGCCAGTTAATGTGGATTAAAAGTGAATAGTGAAATAAAAACAAGTGCCTAACTTTAAAAGGCTTAAGTTAATGTAGGTTAAGTGCATTTTACCTAATTATGTCTAATTTATACATTTTTTTTCTCTTTCTCTCTCTTTTTTTTATTATGTTATAATTTTTTAGTTCTAAGTAATGGTTTAAATATTGTCTAGTCCATAAATGTAAATAATTTGTTGAAGTTTGATAACTTCAAGGGGGGAGCAATATTAATATTATAATTATAATATTATAATTAGTAAGAGGTAGGGGCACCCACCCGGCGACATTGGCCGAGTCCACTCGAACCAAGGGGTGAGTCGCCGAGGTGGGTGGTTGAATAGTCATAAGTGACAAGACACTTATGTGCAGTAGCAAGTAAGCATCCAACCGATTGTAAAGCTCAAATGTTATAAACTCAACAATAAATACTAAATAAACTGAAACAAGCATCCGGGGAGTTTTATTACAAGCAACAACTCCCAAACACTTGCTATTAGCTATATGTATTAAGCAAATACCGTTTGATTAAGCAGGAAATTTTCTATCAAATACATTTTACTTTTATAACGTTTCAGCAATGTAAATACAAAAAAAATTAAAAAAATGCGCAAGTTTAAAGATAGTCGTTATTCCTTGATAAGTACCACATTCAAACTTTATTCTTGAGCTTGCTATCAATTGTAAATGGTTAAAACAAATACCGTTTAATTGAGCGAAAAATTTTCTATTAAATACATCCTACCTTTATAACGTTTCAGCAATGTAAATATAGAAAAAATTAAAAAAATGCGCAAGTTTAAAGATAGTCGTTATTCCTTGATAAGTACTAACTTCAAACTTCATACTTGAGCTTGCTATAAACTGTAGATAGTTAAAGCAAATACTAGTTGATTAAGCAGAAAATTTTCTATCAAATACATCTTACTTTTTTAACGTTTTGTACAATCTAAATATAAAAAAATTAAAAAAATGCGCAAGTTTAAAAATAGTCGTTATTCCTTGATAAGTACCAATTTCAACCTTCATTTTTGAGCTTGCTATTGATTTTAAATGGTTGAAGCAAGTACTATTCGATCGAGCAGGATATTTTCTATCAAACACATTTTAGTTTTATGAAGTTTCAGCAATAAAAATATAAAAAAATCAATAAAATACGCAAGTTTAAAAAGAGTCGTTATTTCTTGATAAATACCAATTTTAAACTTCATTCTAGAGCTTGCTATTAGCTGTATGTAGTTGAAGCAATAACGTTCGATTAAGCAGGAAATTTTCTATCAAATACATCTTATTTTTATAACGTTTCAGCAATTTAAATATAAAAAAAATTAAAAAAATGCGCAAGTTTAAAGATAGTCGTTATTCCTTGATAAGTACCAATTTCAAACTTTATTCTTGAGCTTGCTATTAATTGTGGATGGTTGACACAAGTACCATTCTATTGAGCAGGAAATTTCCTATCAAATACATCCTACCTTTATAACGCTTCAACAATGTAAATATAAAAAAAATCATAAAATACGCAAGTTTAAAGATAGTCGTTATTCCTTGATAAGTACCAAATTCAAACTTCATTCTTGAGCTTGCTATTGATTTTAAATGGTTGAAGCAAGTACTGTTCGATTGAGCAGGATATTCTCTATCAAACACATTCTAGCTCTATAAATCTTCAGCAATGTAAATATAAAAAAAATTAAAAAAATACGCAAGTTTAAAAAGAGTCGTTATTTTTTGATAAATACCAATTTCAAACTTCATTCATGAGCTTGCTATTAATTGTAGATGGTTAAAACAAGTACCATTCGATTGAGCAGGAAATTTTCTAATAAATACATCCTACTTTTATAACGTTTCAGCAATGTAAATATAAAAAAAATTAAAAAAATGCGCAAGTTTAAAAATAGTTGTTATTCCTTGATAAATACCAATTTCAAACTTCATTCTTGAGCTTGCTATTAACTGTAGATGGCTGAAGCAAATACCATTCGATTAAGCAGAAAACTTTCTATTAAATACATCTTACTTTTACAACGTTTCAGCAATGTAAATATAAAAAAAATTAAAAAAATGCGCAAGTTTAAAGATAGTCGTTATTCCTTGATAAGTACCAATTTCAAACTTCATTCTTGAGCTTGCTATTAACTGTAGATAGTTAAAACAAATACCATTTGATTAGCCAAAAAGTTTTCTATCAAATACATATTACTTTTATAACGTTTCAATAATTTAAATATAAAAAAATTAAAAAAATGCGCAAGTTTAAAGATAGTCGTTATTCCTTGATAAGTACCAACTTCAAACTTTAGTCTTGAGCTTGCTATTAATTGTAGATGGTAAAAGCAAATATCATTCGATTAGGCAAAAAATTTTCTATAAAATACATTTTACTTTTATAACGTTTCAGCAATATAAATATAAAAAAAAATAAAAAATGCGCAAGTTTAAAAATAGTCGTTATTCCTTGATAAGCACCAAATTCAAACTTCATTCTTGAGCTTGCTGTTAATTGTAAGGGGTTAAAGCAAATACCATTCGATTAAGCTGGAAATTTTCTATCAAATGTATCTTACTTTTATAACGTTTCAGCAATGTAAATATAAAAAAAAATAAAAAAATGCGCAAGTTTAAAAATAGTCGTTATTTCTTGATAAGTACCAATTTCAAACTTTATTCTTGAGCTTGCTATTAATTGTAGATGGTTGAAACAAATACCATTTAATTAAACAGGAAATTTTCTATCAAATGTATTTTATTTTTATATCGATTCAGCAATGTAAATATAAAAAAAATCAAAAAAATACGCAAGTTTAAAAATAGTCGTTATTCCTTAATAAGTACCAAATTCAAACTTCATTCTTGAGCTTGCTATTGATTTTAAACGGTTGAAGCAAATACCATTTGATTAGGCAGGAAATTTTCTATCAAATAAATTTTACTTTCATAACGTTTCAGCAATGTAAATATAAAAAAAATTAAAAAAATGCGCAAGTTTAAAAATTGTCGTTATTCTTTGATAAGTACCAAATTCAAACTTCATTCTTGAGCTTGCTATTGATTTTAAATGGTTCAAGCAAATACCATTTGATTAGGCAGGAAATTTTTTATCAAACATATTTTATATTTATAATGTTTCAGCAATGTAAATATAAAAAAAATTAAAAAAATACGCAAGTTTAAAAAGAGTCGTTATTTTTTGATAAATACCAATTTCAAACTTCATCCTTGAGCTTGCTATTAATGTAGATGGCTGAAGCAAATACCATTCGATTAAGCAGTAAATTTTCTATCACATACATTCTACTTTTATAACGTTTCAGCAATGTAAATATAAAAAAAATTAAAAAAATACGCAAGTTTAAAAAGAGTTGTTATTTCTTGATAAATACCAATTTCAAACTTCATTCTTGAGCTTGCTATTAATTGTAGATGGTTGAAACAAATACCATTCGATTAAACAGGGAATTTTCTATCATATATATTTTATCTTTATAACGTTTCAGCAATGTAAATATAAAAAAAATCAAAAAAATACGCAAGTTTAAATATAGTCGTTATTCCTTGATAAATACCAAATTCAAACTTCATACTTGAGCTTGCTATTAATTGTAGATGGTTGAAACAAATACCATTCGATTAAACAGGGAATTTTCTATCATATATATTTTATCTTTATAACGTTTCAGCAATGTAAATATAAAAAAAATCAAAAAATACGCAAGTTTAAAAATAGTCGTTATTCCTTGATAAATACCAATTTCAAACTTTATTTTTGAGTATGCTATTGATTGCAGATGGTTGAAGCAAGTACTATTTGATTAAGCAGGATATTTTCTATCAAACAAATTTTAGCTTTATAATGTTTCAACAATGTAAATATAAAAAAAAATCAAAAAAATATGCAAGTTTAAAGATAGTCGTTATTCCTTAATAAGAACCAATTTCAGACTTCATTTTTGAGCTTGCTGTTAATTGTAGATGGTTGAAGCAAATACCATTCGATTAGGCAGAAAATTTTCTATCAAACATATTTTACTTTTATGACGTTTCAGCAATGTAAATATAAAAAAAATTAAAAAATTGCGCAAGTTTAAAAATAGTCGTTATTTCTTGATAAGTACCAATTTCAAACTTTATTCTTGAGCTTGCTATTAATTGTAGATGGTAAAAGTAAATACCATTCGATTAGGCAGAAAATTTTCTATCAAATACATCTTACTTTTATAACGTTTCATCAATTTAAATATAAAAAAATTAAAAAAATGCGCAAGTTTAAAGATAGTCGTTATTCCTTAATAAGTACCAATTTCAAACTTTATTTTTGAGCCTGCTATTAATTGTAGATGGTAAAGGCAAATACCATTCGATTAGGCAGAAAATTTTCTATAAAATACATTTTACTTTTATTACGTTTCAGCAATGTAAATATAAAAAAAATTAAAAAATTGCGCAAGTTTAAAAATAGTCGTTATTTCTTGATAAGTACCAATTTCAAACTTTATTCTTGAGCTTGCTATTAATTGTAGATGGTAAAAGCAAATACCATTCGATTAGGCAGAATATTTTCTATCAAATACATCTTACTTTTATAACGTTTCATCAATTTAAATATAAAAAAATTAAAAAAATGCGCAAGTTTAAAGATAGTCGTTATTCCTTGATAAGTACCAACTTCAAACTTTATTCTTGAGCTTGCTATTCACTGTAGGTAGTTGGCACAAGTACCATTCGCTTGAGCAGGAAATTTTCTATCAAATACATTCTACTGTTATGACGCTTCAACAATGTAAATATAAAAAAAATCAAAAAAATACGCAAGTTTAAAGAGAGTCGTCATTTCTTGATAAATACCAATTTCAAACTTCATTCTTGAGCTTGCTATTGGTTGTAGATGGTTGAAGCAAATAATATTCGATTGAGCAGAATATTTTCTATGAAACAGATTTTAGTTTCGTAAAGTTTTAGCAATGTAATTATAAAAAAAATCAAAAAAATACGCAAGTTTAAAGATAGTCGTTATTCCTTGATAAGTACCAATTTCAAACTTTATTCTTGAGCTTGCTACTAATTGTAGATGGTTGGCACAAGTACCATTCGCTTGAACAGGAAATTTTCTATCAAATATATCCTACTTTTATAACGTTTCAACAATGTAAAGTTAAAAAAAATCAAAAAAATACGCAAGTTTAAAGAGAGTCGTTATTTCTTAATAAATACCAATTTCAAACTTCATTCTTGAGCTTGCTATTAATTGTAGATGGTTGACGCTGTATTATTGTCTTTATTGAGTATAAGTATTACACTCTTACAGCACAATATAATATACTAATATAATATATAATTATAGGATAAAGCATACAACGTTTTTTTTGTTGTGCCCGCTCTCTTGGTAACTCTCCTTAGCAACTCTCCTAGCAACTAACAGCTAGTGGAATGCTGCCAACTTATAAACTTAAATATCACTATGTGACATGCCCCTTCTAAATAAAAGAAACACAGACATACTAAAAATATAAACTTAAAATAATTCGTAGTCTGTCAAATAGGAAGGTTTCTTGGTCGATCTTGTCGGTCTTGATCGTGGCGTTGATGAGGCTATACCAATGTCCGGTGTCGGTGATGATTTGGTAGGTGAATCACTCACACCTGGATTTACCTCTTGAGTGTCGGCACTTATTATTTTAGGCTCTGTTTTATGCACTTCACTTTTATTTAGCACTTCACGCACTGTTTCTTCTTCCTGGGCTGACGAGGCTGTTGTTCCTAGGCTTGATAATTTCCTTAATGGTCGTAGATGTACACGATTTCTTCTGTAAGTTCCTCCGTCTTCTGTAGTGACTTCGTAGGATTCCGGTTCTTCACTTCTTTTCACAATTTTTCCAGGAATCCAATTTCGTTGTCCCTTTTGTACAAGAATGTCCTGATTTATTTCTAAATCAAAAAGTTTTTTGCTTAGCCGATCGTGGTACTCTTTTTGTTTCATCTGTTTCTTATTTAAAATGTCTTTTGATAGAGTCACATCATATTTAGGAACAAGGAGTGCTTCTGTAGTTAGAGGGTCGTTTCTCAAACGTCGTCCCATTAACAATTCTGCAGGTGATGGAAGATTATATTTAGGTGTACAGTTATAATCTAGAATAGCTTTGATTATATTACCACCTGTGTTCAGTGTTTTTATAAGAAGACCTTTTACTGTCTGAACCGATCTTTCAATTAGTCCATTTGATCTGGGATACCTAGGACTAGATGTGCTGGTTTTGATATTGTATTGTTTAAGGAATTCGCTATATTCTCTAGAATCAAAAGGTGGTCCGTTATCCGACACTATAGTTACAGGGATACCATGGTTTGAAATGGTTTCCTCCAAAACACTTATGACTGCATGCGCTGTCGTCGAATTCATATTTCTAACAATTGTAAACTTAGAGAAGTAATCTGAAATAATGAGGTAGACCTTTCCTTTTGTTTTTGCAAAATCTACTGCGATTTTGTTCCATGGCAGTTTAGGTATTTCCTGATTAAGTAGTGGTTGTCGGGTATTGGATTTTGAATATCTCTGACATGTTTCACAACATAAAACAAAATCTTCGATATCTTTGAACATACCCGGCCAATACAGTGAAGTTCTTGCCCTATTCTGGCTTGAATTCACACCTTGATGCGACGAATGAAGTTTCTTAAGAACATTCAATCGTTCTTTTTTAGGAATGAGGATCCTGTTTCCCCTAAATAGTAGTTCGCCTGCATAATGTAGTTCTTCTTTTATGTCCCAATATAGTTTTGTTTCACCTTTAATAAGATACTTATGGTTTGGCCACCCATGATTAATAAAATTTATTATTTCCATACAGACTGGATCTGATTGAACGGCCTGCCTTAACTCTTCCACTCGTTTAGTTGTAGCACATACCACAGTGTGCACTGCTGCTGCTTTTCCTTCTAAATACTCAGTGTTGATGTTATCACTAGTATTTGGGTCTCTTGAGAGTGCATCAGCTACACATAGATTCTTTCCAGGAACAAACTGAAGATCAAAGTCATATCTCATTAATTTTAAAATCATTTTTTGCAGTCTAGGAGACACTGCATCCATGGGCTTCTTAACAATGCTCAAAAGAGGCTTATGGTCTGTTTGGACCATAACCCGTCTCCCATAAGTGTATAAATGAAATCTTTCAAGGCCATGTAGCACTGCCAATAATTCTTTTTCTATTTGAGCATACCTGCGTTGTGTTTTATTTAAAGACGTAGAGCAGTACGCAACAGGTTTGTTGTCTTGAAGAGCAACTGCTCCTAATCCATAACTACTAGCGTCGACGGAAATACATAAGGGTTGTTTTGGGTTATAGAAGCTCAATACAGGAGCTGTTGTTATTGCATTTTTTAAGTTTAAAAATGATTTTTCTTCTTCGTTTCCCCACTCGAAGTCGTTATTTTTGCTTAACATCTTTCTAAGATTGTCTGTTTGTTGTGACAAGTTGGGTATGAACTTTCCCAAATAAGTGATGATTCCCAAAAAGCTTTGCAGTTCTTGCTTGTTACTTGGGGTTTTCATGTTTCTGACCGCCTCAACCTTTTTGTCATCAACCTTCACTCCATCTTTTGAAATGTAGTGTCCCAAAAATTTTACATTTTCTTTGGCTAATTGGAGCTTATTTTTACTAAAATGTAAATTATATTTACGAGCTCTCTTTAACACCGCTTTTAACTTTGCATCGTGTTCTTCTTTGTTGCTTCCATAAATCAAAATGTCATCGATGTAAAGTACTATTCCATTAATACCATCGAATATTTGATTTATTGTTTTCTGAAATACTTCTGGTGCACTATTTATACCGTATGGCATGGTTTTGTATCTATATCTCCCAAAAATTGTAGAAATAGTACATAGTTTAGAACTTTCAGCATCCAGGGGCACCTGTAAAAATGCTGTCGATGCATCTAATACAGTGAAGTAACGAGCTCCATGTAATTCTGCAAATGAATTTTCAATTGTGGGTAAAGGATAATGCTCTCTTTTTATAAAAGAGTTCAGCCTTCTAGGATCCATACACACGCGTACATTGCCGTTTGGTTTACTAGCTATCACTACTGGATGTACCCAGTCAGTAGGTTCACTGATTGGTTCGAGAACTTTATTGCTGACCAATGTGTCTAATTCTTTTTTTAGCTTGTCCTTCAAAGATAAAGGTACATTACGTGCTAAAGAAACTACGGGTTTGGCATCTTCTTTGAGGGTTATATGATATGGCCTACATTTGATGAGACCACCAGGCCCAAATATGTCAGAATATTCCTCTACCAATCGTTCTGAATTGTTCGAAAATCCTACCGAGTCAATCGGTTTAATTAATCCGAATCGCGTCGCAGCATCTAATCCTATAATTGGTTCTCTATCTACCCTTGTGACATGAAACTCCAGATTTAGTTCTACCTTGTTGAGAGTGCAGTTAAGTTGACATTTGCCGATTATATCAATCACTGACTCATCGTAATTTAATAACAAACTCGTTACTTTCTCGAGTTTAGGTTTGGGATTCAGTTGTTCATATAATGTCTTAGTTATCAAATTTGCATCTGAACCCGAGTCAATTTTAAAGTTTATTAATTTGTTGCTTATTTTTGCGGCTTCTTTCCAGCATTTGACACTATCAATTTTTCTTATTGACAATACTACCATTTGGTTTCCATCTTCTGTTTCAGGATTTCCATTTTGCTGATCTTGAACTGTGTTCACGTGTCTGGTTGGTTTTAATTTTGCAAAGCACTGATTTGCAAAGTGATTCTTCTTCTTACATCTTAAGCAAATTTTCCCTGCCGCTGGACACTTCCCTTTGAGGTGATTAAACCCACATCTCATACATGGTTTCTTGTTGTTGGAATTGTTTGATACTGATTTGTCCCGGTTCATTATTTTCCTCGTACACTTAATGGCGTCTACATTTGAAGTTCCTTTAATTTCTTCAATCTGTTGTTTACTGATTTCATTCGCTCGGCAGAAATCTAGCGCCTTTTTAAGTTTAAGTTCTGGTTCCCTCAATAAACGTTCTTGAACCGCCTTGTCTCTGATGCCTAGGACTAATCTATCCCTAATTAAATTTTCGGTTAAGTCGTCTGGGTCTTGATCAAACTCACAAACCGAAGCCAACTTTTTTAACTCAGTTACGTATTTGTCTACAGGTTCTCCAATTTCCTGTGATCTTGAGAAGAATTTGTAACGGTCAAAGACAATGTTCTTTCGTGGTTTACAGTACGCATCAAACTTTTTGATTACATCATCAAACACTTCCTTACTCTCACCTGGGTTCCAATTAAAAGTGTTATAAATATCGATCGATTGGTCCCCCATTTGATTGAGTAGTAAAGCTATTTTCATTTTGTCCGGTTTTGTTTGTTTTTCACTGGCCTCCAAATATAAGGTGAACCGTTGTTTATATTTTTCCCATGTTGTCGGTACGTTCCCTTCGAACTGCATCGCTCCCGGCAAATTGAGACTATTTTCCATTTTTTTTTCTTGGTTCTTTATACCGCTGCCACCATGTATTATTGTCTTTATTGAGTATAAGTATTACACTCTTACAGCACAATATAATATACTAATATAATATATAATTATAGGATAAAGCATACAACGTTTTTTTTGTTGTGCCCGCTCTCTTGGTAACTCTCCTTAGCAACTCTCCTAGCAACTAACAGCTAGTGGAATGCTGCCAACTTAAAAACTTAAATATCACTATTTGACAGACGCAAGTACTGTTCGATTAAGTGGGATATTTTCTATCAAACACGTTTTAGTTTTATAAAGTTTCAGCAATGTAAATATAAAGAAACTCAAAAAAATACGCAAGTTAAAAGATAGTCGTTATTCCTTGATAAGTACCAATTTCAAACTTCATTTTTGAGCTTGATATTAATTCTAGATGGTTGAAGCAAACACCATTCAATTAAACAAGAAATTTTCTATCAAATGAATTTTATTTTTATAACATTTCAGCAATGTAAATATAAAAAAAATCAAAAAAATACGCAAGTTTAAAGATAGTCGTTAATCCTTGATAAGTACCAATTTCAAACTTCATTTTTGAGCTTGCTATTAGCTGTATGTGGTTGAAGCAAATACTGTTTGATTAAACAGGAAATTTTCTATCAACTATATCTTACTTTTATAACGTTTCAGCAATGTAAATATAAAAAAAATTATAAAATGCGCAAGTTTAAAAGTAGTCGTTATTCCTTGATAAGCACCAATTTCAAACTTTATTCTTGAGCTTGCTGTTAACTGTAAAGGGTTAAGGCAAATACCATTCGATTAGGCAGGAAATTTTATATCAAATAAACTTTACTTTCATAACGTTTCAGCAATGTAAATAAAAAAAAATTAAAAAAATACGCAAGTTTAAAAAGAGTTGTTATTTCTTGATAAGTACCAATTTCAAACTTCATTCTTGAGCTTGCTATTAATTGTAGATGGTTGAAGCAAATACCATTTGATTAAGCAGAAAATTTTCTATCAAATTTATCTTAATTTTATAACGTTTCAGCAATGTAAATATAAAAAAAATTAAAAAAATACGCAAGTTATAGATAGTCGTTATTCCTTGATAAGTACCACTTTCAAACTTCATTCTTGAGCTTGCTATTGATTTTGAATAGTTGAAGCAAGTATTATTTGATTAAGCAGGGTATTTTCTATCCAACACAATTTAGTTTTATAAAGTTTTAGCAATGTAAATATAAATAAAATCAAAAAAATTTGCAAGTTTAAAGATAGTCGTTATTCCTTGATAAGTACCAATTTCAAACTTTATTGTTGAGCTTGCTATTAATTGTAGATGGTTGACACAAGTACCATTCGATTAAGCAGGAAATTTTCTAATAAATACATCCTATTTTTATAACGTTTCAATAATGTAAATATAAAAAAAATCAAAAAAATACGCAAGTTTAAAGAGAGTCGTTATTTTTTGATAAATACCAATTTCAAACTTCATTCTTGAGCTTGCTATTGATTGTAGATGGTTGAGGCAAGTACTATTCGATTGAGCAGGATATTTTCTATCAAATATATTTTACTTTTATAACGTTTCAGCAATGTAAATAAAAAAAAAATAAAAAAATGCTCAAGTTTAAAGAGAGTCGTTATTTCTTGATAAATACCAATTTCAAACTTTATTCTTGAGCTTGCTATTAACTGTAGATGGTTGAAACATATACCATTCGATTAAGCAGGAAATTTTCTATTACATATATCTTAATTTTATAACATTTTAACATTGTAAATATAAAAAAAATCAAAAAAATACGCAAGTTTAAAGATAGTTGTTATTCCTTGATAAGTACCAATTTCAAACTTTATCCTTGAGCTTGCTATTAGCTGTATGTAGTTGAAGCAAATACCGTTTTATTGAGCAAGAAATTTTCTCTTAAATACATTTTACTTTAATAACGTTTCAGCAATGTGAATATAGAAAAAATTAAAAAAATACGCAAGTTTAAATATAGTCGTTATTCCTTAATAAGAACCAATTTTAAACTTTATTCTTGAGCTTGCTATTAATTGTAGATGGTTGGCACAAGTACCATTCGCTTGAGCAGGAAATTTTCTATCAAATACATCCTACTTTTATAACGTTTCAATAATGTAAATATAAATAAAATCAAAAAAATACGCAAGTTTAAAGATAGTCGTTATTCCTTGATAAGTACCAAATTCAAACTTCATTTTTAAGCTTGCTATTAGCTGTATGTGGTTGAGGCAAATTCCGTTTGATTAAGCAGGAAATTTTCTATCAACTACATGTTACTTTTATAACGTTTCAGCAATGTAAATATAAAAAAAATTAAAAAATGCGCAAGTTTAAAAATAGTCGTTATTCCTTGATAAGCACCAAATTCAAACTTCATTCTTGAGCTTGCTGTTAATTGTAAAGGGTTAAAGCAAATACCATTTGATTAAACAGAAAATTTTCTATCAAATATATCTTACTTTAATAACGTTTCAGCAATGTAAATATAAAAAAAAATAAAAAAATGCGCAAGTTTAAAAATAGTCGTTATTTCTTGATAAGTACCAATTTCAAACTTTATTCTTGAGCTTGCTATTAACTACAGATAGTTGAAACAAATACCATTTAATTAAACGGAAAATTTTCAATCAAATACATTTTTTTATAACGTTTCAGCAATGTAAATATTAAAAAAATTAAAAAAATACGCAAGTTTAAGGAGAGTTGTTATTTCTTGATAAATACCAACTTTAAACTTTATTCTTGAGCTTGCTATTAATTGCAAAAGGTTGAAACAAGTACCATTCGATTGAACAGAAAATTTTCTATCAAATACATTTTACCTTTATAACGTTTCAGCAATGTAAATACAAAAAAAATTAAAAAAATACGCAAGTTTAAAAAAAGTTGTTATTTCTTGATAAATACCAATTTCAAACTTCATCCTTGTGCTTGCTATTAATTGTAGATGGTTGAAACAAATACCGTTCAATTAAACAGGAAATTTTCTATCAAATGTATTTTATTTTTATATCGTTTCAGCAATGTAAATATAAAAAAAGTCAAAAAAATACGCAAGTTTAAAGATAGTCGTTATTCCTTGATAAGTACCAACTTCAAACTTCATTCTTGAGCTTGCTATTAATTGTAGATGGTTGAAACAAATACCATTCAATTAAACAGGAAATTTTCTATCAATTATATTTTATCTTTATAACGTTTCAGCAATGTAAATATAAAAAAAATCAAAAAAATACGCAAGTTTAAAGATAGTCGTTTTTCCTTGATAAATACCAATTTCAAACTTAATTTTTAAGTATGCTATTGATTGCAAATGGTTGAGGCAAGTACTATTCGATTGAGCAGGATATTTTCTATCAAACGCGTTTTAGTTTTATAAAGTTTCAGCAATGTAAATATAAAGAAACTCAAAAAAATACGCAAGTTTAAAGATAGTCGTTATTTCTTGATAAATACCAATTTCAAACTTTATTCTTGAGCTTGCTATTAATTGCAAATAGTTAAAGCAAATACCGTTTGATTAAGCGGAAAATTTTCTATCAAATATATCTCACCTTTATAACGATTCAGCAATGTAAATATAAAAAAAATTAAAAAAATGCGCAAGTTTAAAAATAGTCGTTATTTCTTGATAAGTACCAATTTCAAACTTTATTCTTGAGCTTGCTATTAATTGTAGATGGTTGAAACAAATACCATTTATTTGAGCAGGAAATTTTCTATCAAATACATTCTTTTATACGTTTCAGCAATGTAAATATTAAAAAAATCAAAAAAATACGCAAGTTTAAATATAGTCTTTATTCCTTAATAAATACCAATTTCAAACTTCATTTTTGAGTATGCTATTGATTGCAGATGGTTGAAGCA
Organism: Tribolium confusum; assembly: GCA_029207805.1. Lineage (NCBI taxonomy): Eukaryota > Metazoa > Arthropoda > Insecta > Coleoptera > Tenebrionidae > Tribolium > Tribolium confusum. The sequence goes on along the minus strand of JALGAY010000071.1, from coordinate 2,924 downwards.
AGTACTATTTGATTAAGCAGGATATTTTCTATCAAACACATTTTAGCCTTATAATGTTTCAGCAATGTAAATATAAAAAAAATTAAAAAAATACGCAAGTTTAAAGATAGTCGTTATTCCTTAATAAGAACCAATTTCAAACTTCATTTTTGAGCTTACTGTTAATTGTAGATGGTTGAAGCAAATACCATTCGATTAAGCAGGAAATTTTCTATCAAATATATCTTACCTTTATAACGTTTCAACAATGTAAATATAAAAAAAATTAAAAAAATACGCAAGTTTAAAGATAGTCGTTATTCCTTGATAAGTACCAATTTCAAACTTCATTTTTGAGCTTGCTATTAGCTGTATGTGGTTGAAGCAAATTCCGTTTGATTAAGCGGAAAATTTTCTATCAAATACATCCTACCTTTATAACGCTTCAGTAATGCAAAGTTAAAAAAAAATTAAAAAAATACGCAAGTTTAAAAAGAGTTGTTATTTCTTGATAAATACCAATTTCAAACTTTATTCTTGAGCTTGCTATTAATTGTAGATGGTTGAAACAAATACCATTCGATTAAACAGGAAATTTTCTATCATATATATTTTATCTTTATAACGTCTTAGCAATGTAAATATAAAAAAAATCAAAAAAATACGCAAGTTTAAAGATAGTTGTTATTCCTTGATAAATACCAATTTCAAACTTCATACTTGAGCTTGCTATTAATTGTAGATGGTTGAAACAAATACCATTCAATTAAACAGGAAATTTTTTATCAAACGTATCTTATTTTTATAATTTTTCAGCAATGTAAATATAAAAAAATTAAAAAAATGCGCAAGTTTAAATAGTCGTTATTTCTTGATAAGTACCAACTTCAAACTTTATTCTTGAGCTTGCTATTAACTACAGATGGTTGAAACAAATACCATTTATTTGAGCAGGAAATTTTCTATCAAATACATCCTACTTTTAAAACGTTTCAGCAATGTAAATATAAAAAAAATCAAAAAAATACGCAAGTTTAAAGATATTCGTTATTCCTTAATAAATACCAATTTCAAACTTCATTTTTGAGTATGCTATTGATTGCAGATGGTTGAAGCAAATACTATTTGATTAAGCAGGATATTTTCTATCAAACACATTATAGTTTTATAATGTTTCAGCAATGTAAATATAAAAAAAATTAAAAAATACGCAAGTTTAAAGATAGTCGTTATTCCTTAATAAGAACCAATTTCAAACTTCATTTTTGAGCTTGCTGTTAATTGTAGATGGTTGAAGCAAATACCATTCGATTAAGCAGGAAATTTTCTATCAAATATATCTTACTCTTATAACGTTTTAACAATGTAAATATAAAAAAAATTAAAAAAATTTGCAAGTTTAAAAATAATCGTTATTTCTTGATAAGTACCAAATTCAAACTTCATTCTTAAGCTTGCTATTGATTTTAGATGATTGAAGCAAGTACTATTCGATTGAACAGGATATTTTTTATCAAAAACGTTCTAGTTTTATAAAGCTTCAACAATGTAAATATAAAAAAAAATAAAAAAATTCGCAAGTTTAAATATAGTCGTTATTCCTTAATAAATACCAATTTCAAACTTCATTTTTGAGTATGCTATTGATTGTAGATGGTTGAAGCAAGTACTATTTTTTTAAGCAGAATATTTTATAACAAACACATTTTAGTTTTATAATGTTTTAGCAATGTAAATATAAAAAAAATCAAAAAATACGCAAGTTTAAAGATAGTCGTTATTCCTTAATAAGAACCAATTTCAAACATCATTTTTGAGCTTGCTGTTAATTGTAGATGGTTGAAGCAAATACCATTCGATTAAGCAGGAAATTTTCTATTAATTATATCTTACTTTTATAACGTTTCAGCAATGTAAATATTAAAAAAATTAAAAAAATGCGCAAGTTTAAAAAGAGTTGTTATTTCTTGATAAATACCAAATTCAAACTTTATTTTTGAGCTTGCTATTAATTGTAGGTGGTTGAAACAAATACCATTCGATTAAGCAGGAAATTTTCTATCAAATATATCTTATTTTATTAACGTTTCAGCAAAAAAATCAAAAAAATACGCAAGTTTAAAGATAGTCGTTATTCCTTGATAAGTAGCAATTTCAAACTTCATTCTTGAGCTTGCTCTTAGCTGTATGTGATTGAAGCAAAAACCATTCGATTAAGCAGAAAATTTTCTATTAATTGTAACTTACTTTTATAACGTTTCAGCAATGTAAATATAAAAAAAATTAAAAAAATGCGCAAGTTTAAAAATAGTCGTTATTCGTTGATAAGTACCAATTTCAAACTTCACTCTTGAGCTTGCTATTGATTTTAAATGGTTGAAGCAAATACTATTTGATTAAGCAGGATATTTTCTATCAAATACATTATATTTTTACAACGTTTCAGCAATGTAAATATAAAAAAAATTAAAAAAATACGCAAGTTTAAAGATAGTCGTTATTCCTTAATAAATACCAATTTCAAACTTCATTTTTGAGTATGCTATTGATTGTAGATGGTTGAAGCAAGTACTATTTGATTAAGCAGGATATTTTATATCAAACACATTTTAGCTTTATAATGTTTTAGCATTGTAAATATAAAAAAATTCAAAAAAATACGCAAGTTTAAAGATAGTTGTTATTCCTTGATAAGTACCAATTTCAAACTTTATTCTTGAGCTTGCTATTAGCTGTATGTAGTTGAAGCAAATACCGTTTCATTGAGCAAGAAATTTTCTCTTAAATACATTTTACTTTAATAACGTTTCAGCAATGTGAATATAGAAAAAATTAAAAAAATACGCTAGTTTAAATATAGTCGTTATTCCTTAATAAGAACCAATTTTAAACTTTATTCTTGAGCTTGCTATTAATTGTAGATGGTTGGCACAAGTACCATTCGC